>VWZS01004114.1:15413-649250 GCA_013397075.1 Rhabdornis inornatus | reverse complement strand
TTATTTTTTTATTTTATTTTATTAAGGATAATTCACAACATTATGTTAAAGAGCTAAGTCACAGTTTGGCTCTGTGAAAAGTAAAGCTGCCTCTTCTAGGACAAGGACTTGGCATTAAACTGAGAACTCTCTTGTCAAGTCACAGATTGATAAAATTACTCTAATTACCTCAACTTAATAATTAATGATAACTCACTACACCAACAATAATAATATTGGTCTAACCCTAAAACAATAGCATTGCAATAAAATTGTTGGCAGCTACCAACAATGATCTTTGTGTGCTAAGAGTAAAGCTGGGGCAACTTGATTGGAATGATGCTCATTTAATTGACCTATCCATAATTATGACAGTGAATTAAAGAACATAAAGTAATAAAAGAAAAAAAAATGTATCCACAAACTTTTCAAATTTCCTGAAAATCCTCGAGAGATTGAAGTCAGTAAACCAACCTTGCAAGTCCCCAGTTCAACAAAAACCAATATATCTCTATTTACTGCTCTGCTCAGGTTCATTACAAGGAAGTGGTATTATTACAGGCTACAAAAAATGTTCAGGATTCAGATTTATAAAATAACCAAACCCACAAAAGGCTCCCAGTAAGTTCAGTCATCGCTGAACTACCTCCTATTTGCTAGACTACACACCAAGCATGTTCAACGGAAAGGTCAATGTCCATACAGTATAAAATGCAGGTTAAATCAGATTAGCCAAGGATTACATCTCAGGAAAGTGGTCAGGAAGGAGATCTAGACAGAAATATCTGTTAACACTGGATCTTAAATCACAGAGAGAGAATCTCTGGAGTATCTCACAGCTGGAAAGAGAGAGTGCATGTGTTCAATCCAGAGCAAGATCATGTATTTAATCCCAATGACTTTTTAAAGGAAATAATACTTTAAAAAGAAAATCAAGAAGATATCTATGGATCCACATCACCAGAAGGCATAGCTGGAACTTGGCACTCAACCCAATTCACATGTGACCTGTTCCTGCCATGGCTGTTCTATGGAAAGAGAATCCCAAATAAATTCCGACAACATTTTCATCACTAATAATCCAGTATCTACAGAATTCAGCCTCCCACAGAACTCTGGACTTGGCATCTAATACAAAGGGTTAGCACACAGCTCCCCTATATTTATTTGTAAGATAAGCTGTGGAAGGTGTCTGTGCCTGTGCTTAGGACACCAAGATAAAGAAATCAGGAATGCCAGGGAAGCTTCCCCTTTTAGTGAAGATGGATCAGAAATGCACTGCAGGAAGAGAGAGCTCTTTATTCCATGGATCTGCAGCTAGAACCTGTATTAACATAAATGGATTTTCACCCTCTACAATCATATGAATGAGTTTTTAAGTAAAGCCCAGAGCTGAGCCATTTGACAGGCTGGCTAATAAAAAACAAACTCTCAGTGGGGACTTGTCTACGTATTTATGCCTTTTCCAGTTCAAAGTCTAATCTAAAAGCTCTCTTAAAAGCATTTTATTCAAGTAACAGTGGTAGAAATGGTTGTCAAAACTTTTACAATGGTAAGCACCTGCAGGAAAGGAAATCAAGATTTCAAAAGCAGTGCAAGTTTCCAATTCATTTCACTTCAAAGACAAATCATCCAGACCTGCCTTAAATTGTGTAATAGTCACCTTCCACGCGTTCAATTTAGAAGGAACTTTTCTTTAAATAAATAAATAAATAAAAATCAGATTACATAACCTCCCTGTAATAGCTACGGTTTCTTACATGTCACATAAGAAATGTTTTCCTAATTTACCTCATAGCAAGATTTTCTCTCTCTGTTCTCTCTTTTCTATTGAGAGGCTGTCAGGTTCTCAGAGTTTCAACCCAAAGTCTCCCAATAATTCATCATCCCTTGCTTATTTCAGGAGGACTCAATGGCACATAAATTTAAAAGATAACTCTTGCTGAGCATCTGACCCCAAATATAAACATTCTACTATGCATTAAGACAGTTAGTGCTTCTTTTCCAGGTATTATTGCACTATCTTGTGTTAGAAGATCCATATAACCTGAATGTATGCTCACAGTCACAGGATTAGATAATTTATTACAGTAAACTATCAAAATTTTACTGCAATCACTTTACACTTGCTAATGGCTTACTGAAAAAAATGTTCAAATCAACATTCTCAGGTCAAGATACTAAAAAAACAACTGCAAGGATGTTGTTTAGCCTAAAATATTTCAAGGAATGTTTCTTTCCAAGAAGTATTTTAACCTTCAATGAAATAAAGACATAAAAATTATTTTCTGAAAATGATACTGAGTTACTAATCATATTTCAAAACCTTGAGTTAAATATCTTTATGTGGTGCCCTATCAGAGGACATCACTATACTTCTAAAATTATCAACTGCAGTGAATTATATTACAATTTTAAATATGTTTGGTACTTCCAAAATCCAGCTTCTTGTCAGGCTGCTTTCAAATGGCAGGTTCACTGAGTAAAGCTGGAGTTGTTAATTGTTTTGCAATACTGTGCATAGTGACATATTGGTATTACTCACATTAAATCTATGTGTGATTTTGAAGCAAGATTTCCAGCAATCAAGTGCTAATGTGCAATGCTAAAATACCTTCCTACGTTATCTGTGCTCATTATTAGGATGAATTACCAAACAGTTGCTGTTTCCTGGGGTTTTTTCCCAAAGTAATGTTACTGAAATATAAAGGACTTGAATAAAATATAAGTTAATACGAATCTGTTCTAAAATTCACACACTTAGAAGACACTCATTAAGCTTTCGTTATGCACTTATTAATTAACACAATTATTAATTAATAAAAAATACCAAATGCTGCATATCAAAACTGGTTTTTTTTTTTTATTCCTAGGAGAAATGGAATAATGTATCTCATACATCAATATTATTACAGACTAATACCATCACTGCTCCTGATGTGGTCAAGAGCTATACACACCCTTCTCATAAATAGGCAGGGTTCTTAATGGCTTCTTAATGAATAGTTTAGAGATAAAAACCAGCTCCAATGGCTAAACAGGAACATGGCAAGGTGTTCAAACACTGCCCAAAATGTGAGATGTGGATCTCTACAGCTGCTCCTTCCTAAAGCAAGGGATTGAGTTTCTCTTGCACCAGCACAGCCCCACTACCAGCTATAATACTGCCTTTCCTCCAACACCTGAGTTCAGCATCTCTGAATAAAAACATACACTATACAAAAACAACTGAAAAATATTTTCTGCACAAGTATAAAATACAAGTTACATTGAGATTAACAAAATAATTACTGCTCTTGCATTAGAAAAAACATTTAGCTATATAAAAATTATCTTTTCATTCATAATAAATATATGTGTTTGGATAGTAGTTCACCTCTGGGATACTATTATTTCTTGAAAACAGGAATAATATTCATTCACTATAAAAGTAAATGTAGATCAAAGTATAGCAGGAATCAGCATCAGGAATAGCAGGGAAAGCTGGGCAGTTCCACAGAGAATTCTCCTATTCCCAACTGAAGATTCTCTTTCAAACAGCCATGGGGCTTAGTCTACAATCAATACCAAGCAATGGACAATAAATAGCAAAGTGTTCATAATGCCAGATTAAATGAGCCTTCTCTCCCTCATATCTTCTAAATGGTCACAGGAAGAAGTTTGAAACATAAACAAGAAAGCAGAATAAGGAAGCGTAAAATTTATATTAAATTTTGCTTGCTCAGAGAGAGGGTAATTTAGACAGCAGTTGGGCTGGTAATGAGATCCAAAGGAGTTTAACCAGTTCTTACAGATTGCTGTCCCTTCCTGAAGGAACTGCTGCATGCCTCACCAAGAGATGGATGGATGGATGGATGGATACAATGCAAAATATTTTACACTGCTAATGGTGAAATATGTGTGCATCAAAAAACAGTCAGCTGTAGACAAAACAGTGCTTGAGCATTAGACTACAAAAATAAAAAATCAAATAGCTGTTGAAGTGTATCTATCAACAATTTCTTCAAAGGGAAAAGAATGAGCTCCCTCTGTGTTTTACTGGGATTTTACTAAGTCTTCACAGGAAATATTATCTAATCCAAAGGGAAGACAGGCCCTGTATGATAATAGAGAAAATAATACAAGCAAGGGTAATGACAGTGCAGAAGGATGTGTAGACATGCATTGGCAAATTGAATTAATTCCCAAACACCCAACTTCAAATCATTTTCTGAAATGTTGTTGCACCAGCTACACAGATGTGACATTTTTTATCTCTATTTAAACTTGACCTTGCAGCAACTCAGAGGTGGAAAATTCCAACAAAATTCTGACTCTAAAGCCAACAGCAAAAGCCTAAAAACTTTAAAATTCCCAGAACTTTAGACTGATACTCCAGTTCTAGGAACCTCTCCATTATTTTTATCCTGAAACAGAAATGACAGGTGATCCTGAAATTTTTATTCTATAAATTAATCTTTGTTGACTAAGAAGTTACTCCTTTCCATTTTTCATTTAATACAGTAACAACCTTTGCAAACACTTTTTATATGTAACACACTTGGGTTTTTCAGCCATGATTTGGAAGAAGGAGCATATAATCTGATGTCAATTTGGAGCGTAACACTTCACTCTTCAGTATTTGGGCTTCTATAAAACACACCCCAGTTCTCCATTGAGTATATAAGGGCTTGAAAATATCAGGCCAACTAAAAGGACTTCTGGTAAACACCTCAGCCCTTCCAAACTGGAAATTTTTGCCTTAAAAAAAAAATTAACAGAAGACACTAAAATTGTAAGTATAAAATTAACATACTTTTAATTTAGCTTCCTGGATAAAATGTGTAGAGATTTGAAGGAGGCAATTTGTTGTCTTTCAAGCAGAGTAGTAAAGGGCAACAAAAATACAGTGAGGAAGAAAAGAACTTGAGTTGTCAATACTATGTTGATACAAATATATGAAAAACACATGCCCCAGACATGCTGTAGCATGTTCCATTGTCATGACTGAACTGAAAATGCATTTAAAAGCACTCATTAATTATCAAGATTTCCAGTGTTATATATCATTATATCCTGTAGAACAAGTACACCCACTAGCTCTAGTCTTTTATTAAATCTAAGCGAACCCAAAAATATGTGGACATGTTTTTGAAGGGCATATATATCACCAAGCATACATATAACCTGTTTTCTAAGCAAAATTGGCTCCTCACATACACATAAATAAGTTTCCATCCCGAATAAGCAGTGTGAATACCCTACATGAGGTACATTCACAGCTCAGTTATTCAAGCACACAAAGTCTCAGCTGGACTATTGTTCCAATTGCAAGCCCCCAGACTAAAAATTCCAGCACTTGGGTAAAATGTAACAAAGGAACCGAAAAAAAGGTGGGGAGGATGTAATCTATAGCAAGCATTTAACAGTGGGAACATTATTGTTTTCTTTATCAACACAAAAATAAAAGACACTAGATGATAATTCAAAGAAAATGACTGATGGAAGCATAAGAAAACCACACCATCAATGGAACATAGAAGTCACTGGCCTGATATTCTCAGCCCTGACATTTCTGAAACTGAAGCTTTCCTGGCACAGGAGTCAGGCATTTCCTTCCTCTCTTCAGCTCAAGGAAGTTCAGAGATGCCCTGTGAACTGAACTTCTTTTCTGGATGAGCAAGTCAGTCTCTGCAATTAGAACATTAACAGGCTCTGGTTGAGGACAATTTACTGAGTAAAGCTTAGTTTTTGCAAATTGCACATGCAAGATGTTGCACAGCCACCAGCCTCAATCAGATCAATGGACTGAAGAGTCATCAGCATTTTTTAGGAAGCACTCCACTACAATTGGAGCATCATTATCTACCACTATTGGGAAGGCAATATCAGAAGGCAATATTAGAAGCTGCAACATGTATTTCCTCCAATACACTCCTTCCAGAAGTGACTTCTACATCTGAGACAAGGGACAGCACCAAGGAAGGGAGAGCCTAAAACAGAAGTAGGTGAGATTGCTATACACCACCTAAACACACTGGAGCACTAATTACCCATTTGTGCTTCTAATTGGCCTCACACTCAAATCACCACAGGCAAGAGTGTTCAAATTAGCACCCACACCCAGTCAGAAATGCAATGTATGGGCACAATTACGGTTAGAACAAAAAAGGTAATTCAGCTGCAAAAGTGCTCCTTCAAGCCTTAAATCATACCAATATTGCTTGGTAATTCTACTAATGCAGTTCAGGAGAAGCTAAAAATAAACCATCCTTTTCATCACTGAAATTTAAGGCCGAAGACTCTTTCTTCTACCTTATTTAAGGCTGGATATATTTTAAAATCCATCAGCTTTTAGCTAAAGGGAAATCCATGTTTTCATATTTGGAACAGAAACATGCTCACATCAAAATCTAGTCCATTACACGTCAGTGCCTCAGGTCTGTATCTGGACGTTTTATGGGTATCTATTTAAACATTAGTTTCTTTTATTTCCTCTGCTTTATTCCTCTTTTGGTTTCTGGGTTTTTTTTCCTGTCAGGATAAGAATTTCAACGAGTTTAAATTCAGCATCACAAATGGCAGATATAACACGGGTTTGAGATTGAGGCAATTTATATAATTACTAAAATATTAAACCTCTCTCCTCTAGAATTAGTTTTAGTAAGCTAAAACTAGTAAATTTGCAATGATATCTGTGTCATGAGGACATCTCTTTACAAGTCATTTACCTTCAAAGAATGACAGAAATGGTGAGATTGGAAGGGATCCACCCAAGGTTATCCAGTCCAACCTCCCTGCTCAAGCAGGGTCTCCCCCGAGCACATTACTCAGGATTGTGTCTAAACAGCTTTGGAAAATTTGTATTTTAAGATAAATTTTAAAAATTTGTTTTAATCAATCACTTGAAACATTATTATTGTAGTTCCCACTAAAAGGCACCAATGCCTTCATGCAGCAAATAAACCAAAAGGAGTGCAAAAGTAAAGCAGCGTATTCCAATGGGCAAAATGAATGAATCCAGGAATCACTGTGTATCTCTTCAACTGACTTTACAGTTGGGAAGGTCATTTTAGCTCTGTGCATTTTCCTGCACAACTCAGAAAACAGGAGCAGTAATCTTTCTCCTGTTCAGGAATTCTAAATCTCAACATTTGTTCTTTAAACATGTGACAACCAATAATTAAGCATTAAAATTGTCAGAAAAATGACATGAAAAAGTCAATAAATGTCCAAAATAGGTTTTTTCTTTACTTGCAAAGCTTCCTAGATAAACTGTATATAAAATACACATCAATCTGCTACGTAGGTTATCCATTAGCCTTTGTAACTTAAAAAAGTTGTTTTTTTAAGAGACTAAGAATCATAATTCTAACAACTAAATTCTTCAGTGAACAAGCAGTAGGTGACTGGAGTCCTTCTGGAAGACAGGGAATTGCAAAATCTGGGTATTGAAAAATTATGTTTATCAAGTAAAAATCAACTAATATGAGGATACCTGCCTTCTTATCACACCCAGTTATTGGGATATCAGGGCATTAGCTCAGCTATGAATAGTTCAGCTATGCTGGACTTCCAGCCCCAGTGTAAGCAAAGCAGCTGTAAACATCTGTGTATCTGCAGATCCTGACATACACAACTGATACATATTGGTACAGAAGCAATCCCATAGTTCAGAAGCAATCCCAAGTGATGAATCTGACTGTCAGAAAACTACCTTAACCATGAGAACTTGTCTCAGCCAGAGCAATACAGGTGAAAGTGGAAATTTTCAAGGGTCTGAGCAACCTTCCTGTGCCCAGTCTTGAGCAACAAAATGAACAAAGCAAGCACTACTTCCAAGAGTGACAATTTTCTTTCCTGTTAAGATACAAACTCTGAACACCACCCAGTGACTGTGGCACCTTCCAGAACAGTGTGATGGTCACTGCAAATGACCTTCCAAAAAACCTCCCTGCAGCTTTGCATGAACCCTGTCATGAGAATCATGAAGACTTTTGTGATGTTGCAGCAGATAATACCAACACTATTGGACCTCAAGGTTTCTTTTAGTCTTTTTTCTCTTTGTCATCATTTCTCAAAAACACTGGCTCCAACCCCTAATCAGATGCTGTGACTTCCTTCAGCACTCCCAAAAACTGCTTATGAACTACCAAGACCCTTCCTTAAAGTCAGGGGGAAAAAAAAGTGCCATTAAGAGTTGCAGAGTATGTCAGATTAACTGACTAATGTATTTCTCACATGTCAGGAACTACTAAATGAAAACCCTAAAATTAGATTTGATCCTATCATCTTCCTCATTGCACAGACCTGTCTAAAAAATCTTCTTTAATGCCTGCAATGTATAGGCTGTAACAATATAAGTACCCACATTTCATCCATCCAATTCTTCCTTTAAAGTTAAAGCACACAAAACATTCACTGTTTCATCCTATTCTGACAGTTACTACTATTTTTATCTTTTAGATTGAGACAGGAATGAATACTTGCCATTGTTGTAATTGCATTAGATGGACATGTTAAATCAGGTGAAGCAGTCACTTCTTCCACTGCCAATTACAACAGGTGCCACAGAAGTTCTCCCCTATTTTAAAATAGGGGACACAAAGCACCTCCTTCTTTGTTCTCACAAAGACTGAAGTCCTGAAACTACGGATCAAGAGTGAAGATCAGGAAATTAATCATACAGCATAGCTGATAGTAACAGTTGATTCAAATAATACAATACAATAGTTGATTATAATATAACAGTTGATTAAAAAAAAAAAAAAGCTGAGTTTTAGTTAAAATGAAGATCTCATTCTGTTGATTAATGTTTTGGGTCAGAATTTAACTGTGGATAAAACTCTGCAGTTCAGGCCGTGCTTCTTATATTTAGTCCAGTAATTTGTTTCCCTTCCAATCACACAGACAACTTTTCCACAAGTGCTGCACACAGTCTGCCCTTACCAGCTGGGCTGCAAGGGAGAGCAGTGCAAGGTACAACAGCTCTGGGGCTTTCTGGCTTCGTGTCACAGTTCCCAGGTTCTTTCACACCATCCTGCCAGAGCTCACTTACACTGATACTTTATCTTAATACCTGTGTCAGCAAAAAACCAGCTGTCAGGCTGAATTTATTCAAAATTGTATTCCCTGATACAGAATCACAGTTCAGGTTGGAAAGGAGCTCTGGAGACCACCCAGCCCAAGCTGCTCAAAGCAGAGTCAGAGGAAGCAGCTCAGGAGCAGCTTTTTGGGTATTTTCTCTGCGAAAGAAACTGCCTGTGCAATCTATTCCAGAGTCTGCCCACCCAACAGTAAACCTGGTGTTCATAGTACTCAAATATTCAACACACAATGAAACCAAAAAAACATAACAATGAATAATTAAAGACAGAATTTTTTTTAATCTCAAGGCAAGGCATTAAGATGTCTGTTCAGAAGCTGACATATGCTGAGGTGTGCACATCAGGAGAGGAACATCTTACAAAATCACAGCACTCTCCTGCAAATTTCAGTTGTCCTTTTCTTCTGTAGAAGAACCATCAGGGAACAGTTTTTGTAGCAGCTTCTGTGAATGGCAACTCCTGTCTAATTTTTCTTTTTATTCTATGAAGTTGAAGGAGCAATTGAGGCGAAGTATTTTAATAAACCTAAGTCCTGTAGAAACAAAGCAGAAAGAACCTGACCCAAAAACAGGAAAGACATTAAAATTCAAGAATGATCTCTGCCAGGATCACAGAGATTTTGACTTAGAAATGAGTATAGATTTGTGTAGCTGAAAATTACTTTATCAAGATTTATGTTACAATTTCTAAGTCTCTTGCAGTATTTCTACATATGCTTTAGGATTTGTAAATCTATTACAGGATTTGCAATTCAACTACTCATCTTACAAAGCAAATGAGAGATGCACCTAAATCTTATCTTAAAGCACTGATTCTTAAATCAGGGCTTCAGAGTTCACAATTACAAGTCCATTGGGTAAATCAGAGGATAAACCCAGACTCTAGAAACACAGATGCATTTTAAGATGAAATTGCCAGAAACTCAAAAAATAAAAGTGAAGCTGTAAATTCTGGAAAACATTGTTGACCAGACTACTCCCCTGCCCAAGTCCTTTCAGCACAGCTCTTTACCAGACTTTGGTGTGTTGTATTAAAATCCAAAAATTACGTATAAAGCATGAGTGATGCCTAGCAGTTACGACAACTACTTAAAATCCATGCATGTCTTCCTCATTTGTGTTCTGTTTTGGAATTTATTAAATTTTTTTAATTTATGTATTAGACAGAAGTCAAGATTCACTTTTAGGCAGGACACTTCCTCCAGTATCTTGATGTTCAGAAAGTAATGCTTTCACTTCAAAACCAGAATATTAATATGATGTAAAGAGGTAAGAGCATCAAATGACCTAAGATGACTCCAAAATAAAATTAATCAAACACAGCGATAGTAATTTACTGTTTTTGGTACTACTGAATTTCATGCCATCTACCTCACCCTTTAAAAAAAACAAACAAAAAAATGAAAAAAAAAGCCCCAAACCCAAAAATACTTCTATGAAATGACCCAGATAAGATTCATACAACTCTCCTTACACAAGTCACCTGATGTTAACTCAAGACATTTTCTACTCCTGCTGTCTTTGCAAAGCCTGTATTCACCTTCAGGGGAACTTTAGAAACATTCCTCAACAAAGTCCATGCCGGGCGTTATATCTCATTTTTCAGTGGAGTAGCAGCACATTCCACTACTGGCCCAGAGAAATATTTTGTCTCTTACCAGCAAAACTCAAAGACATATCTAATGAATGCAGCACTTTTGGGAGGGAGCAGATTTTTAGTTTTACGTCACCTTTACACCTAATTTACTACTACAGTAAGGAAAATTGATTTTATACTATGCAAAAATTACTACTGCCCAAGTTGTAGCTGCAAAAGGCTTGGCAATGTGTGGTTCAGTTCTTCCAGAGTATGCAAAATACTGCTGAAAATCCCTTGCAGTCATGGATTAAACTAGGCTTGGCAGAAATCACTCAGTAAACTAGCTGAAAGACCACTGATGCTTGGAAACCATGAAAAAAACCCCAGCAAACCTAGGCATTTTAAAAGATGAGTAAGCCAGCTATTCTAAAATTAGTCTCTTTGTTATGAGCATTATACTAGAAAGGAATAGACTGTCACCACGTGTCAGCTTTAGCTGACATCTGCTAGAAGAAAAAAAATTTCCCTCCAAGTTAGGCAGCACAAGCTGCCTAATTTGTTCATTATATATTTTGTAAAGGGTGGTCCCTACAGCACAATATTTTAAATAAATATGCAAATCATTACATTATTATTCTAAAAGATCTATGACTTCAACGAGGTATTAAACAACCCAAGGGGCTTCACTCTTTTTTTTTTTGTTTCATTAACTCAATAGACCCACCTGTCAGCTATGTAAAATTACTATATAAGAAGTATTGGAAGTTACACACACTTTGTGCAAAGGCTTTTCTTAACTGAAAACGAAACAGTTCTCAAAGTTTCACAAGTTTATCAAAATCATTCTCATTACCTGGTTTTGCACATGAAAAATGTCAGAAAAACAACAGCCTCTGCCAACAAACTGATTGTTTCTCACTCTGGCATTGTACCCACCACACAGCACATACTGACTGGCACCACTGCATACAGGATAATCCAAGAGCACTGAAGAAACCAGAGTGGTGAGCTGCGACTGCCTCCCTGCCAGAGACACTCTCTCACTTTTATGAAATTCTCTTGTATTGCACAGCTGACCCTTGGCCATCTCTGAGTGTTTTTTTCAGCACTACCCCCTTCCTGAAATGAAGCTCCATGTTTCCACAGAGCAAACACCAGAGCATTTTAAATTGTTTCTGTAGAGGAAAGGAAGGAACACATTTGGATCAAACCTGATGCAGTCTCTTACAGAAAGGAGTCTTGCACTTTGTGCCAGCAATTGTAAATTCATCTAAAGCTCCTTCAGCATGAAGTGCCTACGCCTCCAGTTATGCTGAGTGAACTCAGGTAGCTCGTCCACACTGGTTCATAGCATGACACCTGAACATCATCCAGGCAGAGGAAGCTCCACTCATCCATGGATCACCACTGGACATGATTCCTCACTTCTTCCCCATCCAAATTAATTTTCCAAGGCTACATTCTGCCATACCTAAGGAACCTTCATCACCCAAACTGCAGCAAGGGTAGGCTGTGATACTGAGCAGCATGACAGTGGAACAAAGAGCTTAAGAGAGCACTAGTGGGAGGAAAATGTAAATTCACTCATCAGGGCAAGCCTTGCTGGCCTGGGAACCCTGACTGATGAGGGAGCTCATGGATGTCACACTGAGATCATAAAGATCTTAGAAAGTTCTTGGTGATGGGAAGTGGTTAATGAGGACATGATGAAAGCAAATATCACTTCTGTCACCTTCCAGAAGGTGGATCTGGGATCAGCCATACATGAGTCACTGTAAGGCTAACAGAGCAAATCATCTTGGAAATAATTTCCAAGAAAAAGGAAGGACAAGATCACTGGGAGCGGTATGAAGCTGACTAATGGAATGGAGCATCTGACTTACGAGGAGAATCTGAGAGACACAGAATTGTTTACTCCTGAACAAAGAAGACTTGGAGGGAATCTTATCAGTGTGTGTAAATAATTGATGGAGGTGTGGAACACTGGAGCCAGATTGTTCTCCAGTGGAGTTCAGGGAATGAAGGAGGGGCAACAGGCACAAACTGAAATACAGGAAATCCCCTTAACATAAAAAAAACCCCAAACTATTTTATGGTGACAGCAATCAAGGACTTAAAGAGGTTGTACATGTGCTTGGAGATGCTCAAAACCCAACTGGGAAAAGACCCAGGAAACTTGCTCTACGTGACTCTGCTTTGAGCTGGTGGCTGGTCCTTCAGTGATCTCCTCAGGCCCCTTTCCAAGCTCAAGCATTGTGCAATTATTTTCTCCTGTGACCCCTTTTCTGACACAAGGATAAGGGACATCCCAGGCACTCCAGGATCCATCACACCCTGAAGCACACTGTCACTGAAATCAACCCTTTCCTCTTTCCCACCCACACCACTTCTTCCCAGTTTCCCTGGGCACAGCATTTTTTTGTCTCCGAAAGGAAAACACTGCAAGTCTAAAAAAACAAAAAAAAACCCAAAACAAAAAACAAAACCCAAAACAAACAAACACAAAAAACCAACAAAACAACAACAACAAAAAAAAATCTTTGAAAAGTACAAGCAAAATGCTTTGGAAAATTGGCCAAACCCAAACTGCAGTGAATTACTCATGTCTTTTAGAGCTCTGCAGATTAATACTATATAATATGATAGTAGCAGTTCATGCAATGATGAAGTATTTTCCACATCTCCATTTCAAGATGATTAGGTTTTCTTTTGGGGGAGTTCCTACCTGTCTGAAAGTAGGAAGAGGTGCAATTATCTTTTTTATGCAGCTGCTGGATATGGTAAAGCAGTGGGCTGGAACAGAGATCAAGTCAAGTTAAAGATGGCTTGGTTTAGTCTGGCTTTCAGTATTCAAACAGCACTAGGAAAAAAAATTCAATTATAAAACTAATTATACCTTTAATTGCTTAAACAATCAGCCAGCTGACTTTATGGTGCTTTTTCTACTGTGCAGGTGTACTTGCAGGTGTTGGCAGCAATGTGTAAGAGTTACATTGTGGTATCCCAACTTCAGCACAGCACTGGGAGGATAAAATACCATGGTAATACAGACACTTACAAATGTATGAGAAAGGTATAAATATATGTAAAATCTGCTTTATCTTCCTGTGAAGGACTGTATTCTTGACATTTTTCCCTTTTGGACAGAATAATGGATGAATCTGACCAGAGTTTGCACTGTGTGTTTCTGGCAATTACAGCACCATTAATAATTATGTATGGATAATAACCTACCAGAAATGCCTGTCTTTTTCTCTGACACGTCCTCATTCAAGCATGCTTGAATAAAACAGTCCTCTTCAAAAACTTGCTTTGTACATACAAAATCAATTACAAAAAGGCATAACTTACAGTGAACTGAGTCCAAAATGTTCAAATTGTTCAACATCATAACTCTTTTACCTCTTCCCTATATTTTATCAACTTTTACATAGAAAAATTCAGCTTTTTAAAAAAAATTAAAACAGATATTAACATATTTTCAAAATCTTTCTGCATATAAAACTAAATTAATAAACCACTAAATGCAGCTTAAATTCACAAAAACATTTTGCCACCCAGCATTTCTTTGAATTGAACTTAACCTTTCACTGAAAAAATTAACAGTCAGTTTTAAATCTACACCCTCTTAACAGTCTTATTTGGAGGGAATCTTAAATTCTGACAAGTATCTTTTTTTTAGAATGTACCGTTTATCACCTGCAATGCAACAAGGTGATAATTACACTCAGCTATTAGAAACACAGGAAAAATAGGCACAGCACACTGAGGATGTTCTACTATAATACTACAACCAAGAAAAAACACAGTAATGCCAGAGAAGGGTGTCAAGTAGCAAAGAACTGGCCACAGAGCACGTGATCTATAAAAAGGAGCCTCCCATCCCAAATTTGTGCAAAGACAACTGATTTCAACCAGACTCTGCAGGAGCAGATTCCAAGACACCAGCTGGGTTCACTGCCATGCAGTGATGTTTGCTGTTTTGTTTTGGGCACATAATAAATCAGCACAAATTATGCTGGGCTGAACTATGTCAGTGAAGCTATGGCAGGATTCATTTCAATCATGACTGCACAAAAGATTAAAATATTCTAAATTCACTTGCGAGTTGGGTAGCTTCAAAAGTCTAATCTGGACTCCATTTAAAATGTTATTTTTGGTGGATGAGAGAAAAAGCAGCTTCACTGGAAAACATTCTGTAGTGAGCCACAGCTGTTTAGTAGTAGTTTGAAACTGTCTGAAACGCTGAAAACACTGAGAAGTCCTCTGCAACTTATAAGGCATCAGGAAGAATTTAGTCATTACGTTTTCCACTGAGCTAATTTTGCAGCATAGGAAGTGCTGATTTGTTGTTTTCAAATAATCTGGTCTTCATCACTTGTACATTCCATTTCTCTTATAAATTCAAATTTTTTTAATAACTTTCTTCTTGAAACTGAGAAGAGTTTTGACCATATGTTTCATGATGGCATTTGCAAAAGTCAAATGATAAAAACAGTGCTAGCAATCTATTCCAGTACCATTGCCAGTGATTTCTCCTCTCTTCTAATACTCTAATTAATAAAATCACAATGTTTTGAACTGAAATCTGCTTCCAAGAAAAAAATATAGGCAGTTTAGTAAAAGATAAAGTGATATCTGATAGGCAATACAAAGTTCACACTCAAACCTATGAGCCTACAATACCTCGATGTCCAACTAATTCTCTCAGTTTTAAATGCATGCAAACCTAACTGAAAGCCAGACAGGAGGAAGATCTAAAAACTAAAACCCACAAATCCAAAAATCTCAGAGCATGTAATTTGATACTTACATAGAAACTTACTTGCTTTATTATATCCTGAAAAATCTCAAGAGGCAGATCATGGATTTAGACACCTCTTGAACCATTAGTGCTACAGATATTATTAAAATCTGCTGAAATTATTACTTATTGCATTCACTGTTCAGAGGCCATTATTTTCCAGGGATTTACCTCTCTATTGCATTAGCACTGATTTTTGTTCATACAGAAAATAACATAGTATAGTTAGTCTGATAAACTCTGTCTGTTTTTTATGGCAACCACTGAAAATATGTCATAAGCCCAAAATAAAATGATCAAGAGTACATGTAAACATATATACACACACCTAAATTGTAAAATCAAACTTTAGCTTTTCTTTCTCCTCAGCTTCAGTCTGTCCTTGAGGAAAATCAAAGCACATTGCACAGAAGCCTGACTGTAGACAGTCATTTTACAACAAATTATCTTTGTGTTTCATTTATCAGATGTTATTAGCAGAAAGCAAACACAAATTTTGAAAAAGAAAAGAAAAGCATTTTTCCCAGAATCATTTCCACAGTGGCTGAAGCAAGCATAGAAAATACATCTTTGTGACTGTGTTTTGTTCTCAAAAAGAACAGACAAACCAGGGCTGAGGACATCTTGTAAAAAGTCATGATGATTTATAACAAACCATTTTAGAACATATGTTGCATATGCATGGTTAAAACCATTACACAACCTTCTATTTTCCAGCTAACTTCTGCTCAGCTGCTGGCTTTGGAAGAGGAAAATATCATGAAGTGAAGGCCAGAAAGGACAAACTCAGATATGAGGCAGGGCACACCTAAACCTACAGAACCACAGGGCTGGCTGACAAATAAACAGGCACACACTTCCATCCCAGCAAGTACCCAGTTACCCACACCCCAAGCACTGGCAGCAGATCCCTGTGGCTGCTGTAGAACTGGCTACGCTTAATTAAAGAATAACACATTTCTAAAGAGGTAAATGACACAGGGGTTTTATGATGCATTTTGGGTGTTTGAATTTTGTTTAAAACTGAGTGTGGTGGGTGAACCTTGGCCAGCTTCCAGACCCTACCCAGCCACACTCTCATTATCCCTATTGCACAGGGGGGGAGGAAAGTCAGATGGAGATCACTGATCAGGGTAAAGACAGATCACTTACCAATTACCATCATGGGGAAAACAGTGCCAGCAATCTCCAGCTAAAATAGATTTGGATGGCAAGAAATAAACCCAGATAGATTAGAACAGCACTGTCACCCTGCCCTTTTCCAGGCTCAGTTTCATTCCCCCTGCTGTCCAGCAACCTTGTCCCTTCCTAAACACACTTTCAGAGGCATCACTGACTTTGCTGATGGCCTCAGCTGTGGCCTGCAGTGGATCAAACCCTTAACAATTCCTTGCCTTCCTTGTCCCTTCCTCTGAAATCAAATCCTACTAGCAATGTTTGAGGAATGCTCATGTCAATTCTTCTGTCTGAATAAGGTTCACTATTCACAATTCTAGGGACACCATGCATTTCCCATGTCACTGATTTTTTCACCCAAATTCCTGTAATATGGCTCACATGACCAGCTGTTAACCATAACCTGAACCATGCATGACTTCCAAACACACCCCTTTTTCTTACTGTTATAACCTCTGCATAACAATTCCCTAAAACAACATTACACTTCAAACTCCAGGTGATACCATAAGATTGTATTTTACAGCTGTTATATTTCAGCATTTTTAAGCTCACAGTATTTTCTATGATGCCATCTGAACTCTTCATGAAATAATTTATATTCCCCCTCTGCACAGATAGGGATTCTATTACGAGACACCTTATCTCATGGGCATGGTTCTTAGTGCTTATCACAATGCCACTTTTCTATTTATGTAGAAGGATTGACAAATAGATTCTATCCATATTTTTGTTTACTGAGCCATTTCCTGTGGAGAAACAAATTTGATTTGAAACAGTTCTGAAGTCTAGTGATGGAGAAATCTAATATGTGTCTGCCATACGAAGGTGGGTGAAAGGAAGTGCAGCAGTCAAAAAGTCAAAGTGGAAAAAGAAAAGTAGATGGGGAAGGCACTCAGGTTTTACACTATTAGTCTAAACTTTATTTTCAGTTTTTGCCACACAAGTCTCTTATTTCCTCATCAAGCTTCTTAATACTGTATGATTACTTCCTTGAGTTCCACCCCCTGGATCCATTTCATTTCAAAAGCAAGAGCACAGAAGAAAGATTTCTAAAAATGAAGGACACTAGTCTTTGGCTGTCAGAATCACAAAGATAGAAATGATGCTCACAAAGGCTCCTGTGATTGTTTCAGGACTGATATGACTTAGGATTGGAAGAGCCTTAAAAACAGAAGAATTAAATTATGAAACAGAGCTGCAGAAACTTTCACATAAGTGCTGTTCACTTCCCCTTCTCATCATTACTTTTTCCCCTTTGTTAAACAGAGATCAATAAAATCATTCTAGGCGTAGGTAGTTGGCATCTCAAACCCATCCTCAAGCTATTTCTATACATTCAAGATGATTCATATGCAGAACTGCAGCATTTAATCTTCATGAAACAGAAAATGTGAGCTGAAGCCTCATGAGAACTCCAAAATTCTCTCTGAACTATTACATAAATCCCATTTTAAAATGTTGTCAACTTTGAGAAAAGATCTGTAAATTATACCATTTCCTGAAGACTTTTTTTCTAGGAAAAAAACTGAAGTGTTCCAGTACTCTGATACCACTGAGAAATTTGTTTTCAGACTGAAAGATCATGAGAAACAAAGGCAGCAGCACAAAAATCCAAGTTTCCTACCTTTTATTCACCAAGTACAAGACTAGCTTTGGATCACTCATTTTACCAGGAATTTCCCAGTAAAAGGGAGAATGCTGATAGGAGCAGCCTCGAGATCGTGATAGTAACAGTTCTTCTGGCAAAGTGTGAAGTGCAGATGGTGTCAAAGATACGCCAATAACTTAAGCAGGAGCTTCCAATAAAATCTCTTGTAGTGCTTACTACATTCTGTGAATCAAAGTGAAAGGGGCAGCCCAGGCTCTCTGGCTCTTTTATTCCCCATGTAGGCAGTTTAACTACTGTACATCCAAGAGCATCCCCCAGGGACAAGCCTGCACTCCAGATGTATTTGTGTCTGTCCCAGGCAGGAGCTACCTCTGAGCAAGTCAATTCACAGTCTCCAGAGAAGCAAAATCATCATCAGAAACACAGGAATTACTTCCATCCAATCTACCTTCCAGTGACAAAACCATAAAAGAAGGGTTTTCTCAAGTATTCCAAGTATTCCTTTGAGCTCTTTCCAGCTCATCATGGCATTCAGTGATCAAAATATAAATGATCTTAAACATGATAACCTGCTCCTGCTTATGAATGTTGCTCACAGATGTAAAACCACAGACAAGCCACACTAAGGCTTCTACCAGAAACCATCAATGCACTTGTAACACCATTGCCCTTATAATTAAGCTTCTCTTTCCCAAACTGGAGATTGGAATGCACACTGCAGATGAGATCGTTTACTGACAGAAAACTAACACATAAGGTTTAAACACTGAAGTGGCATCTTCATGTTGGTGTATCTGTTTTAATTAGCTTTACTTTTCATGTAGGGTAAATAAAACATTAAGGAGTCAGCCAGACAGAGACACCACAAACTGTTTTTCAAATAGCTCCATGAAATGAGCAAGAATAAAGCTTGAAGAGTGTTATATTTACCTCTGCAGCTCCCAGGGCACTTTTAAGAACACTGGGTCAGGTACACTGAGACACTGAGAAAATGTGCAATTTCTTTCCCACTGAGCTGTCAAGGCACTCATGCTGTGAATAGCTAACACCCTTCTTTGACAACCAGGCAAATATTTCTATTTTCTGCCATTCTAGGCATGACGTATCTCCATGTTGCCTCAGTTGATTTAGTGCCAATTTAAGTCAAACTTTAGATGTCTGAGCCAGTAACCGGACAAAATATTCTTGATGAAGCCTTGTCACATAGACTGCTGCTTAATACGTTTCCAAATAGTTAGATAGTAAAGAGGGCTGTAAAGCTGAAAAAGCTGCAGAGAAGCAGAACACACATTCACTGAACTGCCAGAATAGAGATTTAAGTAGCACATACAAGTTAAATATGCTGCTGCTTCTATTTATTGTTAACACTGCTTAAAAAAAAAACCTCCTTATATAAAATTGTGTAAGACGATGTTGTTCCTTGAGACTATGTTGTTCCTTGAAATCAATTCTGTATTTCCTGTCTTTCAAAAATACAGGTATTTATAGAAGCATAATTAATAACCAAGTCTATCTGGCCAAGGCTAAATGAACACATCCTATTCAAATGACAGTAGCATACAGATATTATAAACATTATTTTTTCTTAATACTTTAAAAATATCTAATTACATTTCACTTGCATCTACTGACCAAAAGTTTTCCCTTCTGATACTATGAAAGAGGAAGACAGAATGAAGGGAATAATTCTTTCAGTGGGAACAGATCCTGTGGAAAATGCTCTGAAACCACTGGATCAGTACTTCAGAGTTTTGGATTTTGTTCATGGGATAAGAATAAGCAGGTATAATAATGGTTCAGTGTGCGAATACTCAAATACAAAACACAATAAACTATTGAGAGTGCAGACTTTGTGCCAAGAGTTTAAAGCATTTCTGAGACTGTATGCCACCCTTCAAGCCACACTGCATTACACAGCTTTTCCTCACTCAGAGCCTCTATTTCCAGCAGGATTTGGTTTAGTGTTTTAACTCCCATACTTACAATCTACAGAGAATTAAAATGCACATGAAGTGACTAAGCCCTGAGCAGTACTTACCAATACTGGCATACCCAGGCGTGGAGGGATCTCCTCCACTGTTCAAGGAGACCATAAAAGCTTTATCAGCAAGGTCTGCAGTCTTTGGCAAGTCACAAGGATCAGTGTAAAGGAGAACACCACCAAACCCTGCATCTTCCAGCAGAGAAAGCTGAGGGAACAAAGAAACACAGGTGACCATTAACAACAACATTTTCAGAACACATCATTGTTTTTTAATCACTGCTGAGGTAGAGGATTTCCCATGCACCACGTTCTCACCACGGACTGCTCTGTACCAAGCTGCACTGCCACAGTGCTTGTAGCACCTTAACAGGTTTTTCCATGATATAAACACCACACTGAAAATGCCTCAGTTTTGAAAATAATGTCACTAAAACATCTTGAGTTGACCTTCCCTATTTTCCATGTTATTATCTGTAAGATGTCCTTGCTTAGTTTACCTGTTCAAGGACACAGAACATACTGAATGTTTGCCTACACTGGCATCAGCCTTCCACAGGATTTCTGGACACAGTTACTCTTCAGTTAAGAGAGAAAACAGGAGTTTACAGAACATTTTAAAAAATAAAATTAAATTTAAAACTCCAGTCCTATCTACCCAAATGTTTGGATCTGCCTCCTGTCAGACAAACAGCTTTTATTTTGTCTCATTAGAACATCAAAGCTTGAGTTGGAATTGACAATTGAAATTTCCAAAAATCCACAGACATAGGCTGGAATATCAGGCAAACTGCCCCAACGTCAAGGACAAAAGCATTCAAATACCATGACCTGCAGCAGCTTTTTTGACTGGGAAACCTCAGGTTTTTTCTTTTAGAGAGAACAGAAAAATAAGGGGATTTTATTCTGAAACGGACAAAATCGAACTGTAATGTGGCAGATACTCCCATGAAATGAGATGACCTTTCTGTGTAATGCTCTGCATACTAGGAATTGACTGAAGGCTACTCGCTGATACAAAGCTATAGTAATTTTTCAGACAGAAGTAATTCAGGTATTTAAGGATTATCTTACTATTCACTGAGCTGCTCTACTGAGGACTTTCCAAATGTCTCCAAATGGTCTGAAGAATGATTGCAGGTATATGATGCTTCTACACAACTCTGACTTCACAGGAACCTGAGAACTTTTTACTACACCTCTGTTTCTCAGTTCAGTTGTGCTCCTCCTCCTGTATTTTAGAATCTTTACTTTTTTGCTGTGTATGTATATAATTTTCAGTTTATCTCCTAGCTGCTGGTATTAAGGAATGTTTATGCACAGTTCTATGTGGCTTTGCAAATATGTAAATTACATGAATATATGGCATTCAGTTTGAGCCTCATAAGCATTTGGTGTTCAGTTCTGCTTTACTTGACAGCTAAGACAGAAAAAAATATAAAAATAGCAGCCTACTATTTGCAATATTATAAAAATAGAAAACTACTATTTACCATTTCTGTAAGTAAATATATCTAATATTGTGATTTGCTAAGATTTTGACACTTGTCTGAATTCAGATAAGCAGATGCCAAGTTGAACCCGTGAGTCACTTAATCCTACCTATCTTACTCAAACAAGCAATCCACAGATGAAAACAGGATTCTTTGAGACAACTCTAGTCAGATGAATAGGAGAGTGAGAGAAGGTGATTAGCTCAGATGCTTAAAAATATATTACAGAGTTTAAATGTAATGTAGGAATAGGGATTTCCCACATGGTAGGTTCATTTATTATTGTTTTCTTCTGTTTCCAATTCATGTTCATATGATTCAGATAGGGTTTGATTGCACAGAAAAATGGGGTGGGAGACCTAGGGACACATCATAGCTAAATGATGGAAGAAGCAGGATTTAAAATAACAATTGACTTTTCCTGCCTCCATATCCAGTATCTTTTTATTAATCTCTGGTTTATTTAGCAGTACACAAAACAGGAAATACAGATGCTTTTTTTTTTCTTTTAAGGAGAGTTCTGAAAACTTTGTATTTAAAAAAAAAATCACTATTAAATCCCTCAGTTTCAGTTTGAGAAAGTAACTACACCTCTTACTCACAAAGTGCAGCAACTACTGCTGCCATGACTACAATCTCTAGTAAGGAGTTGTGTCACACATATGAAATTACAAAACAGCTTTCAGATTTCAGGTATAATCGCTGCTTTTTAACTTTACAGCAGTGACAGCACAACTATATCAACAATAAATGTGCATTGTTGATTCCATTTTCATCCTAAATACATCAAGAGTTTACCAGCTGTAAATTGTCCGAGCACAAAGAAACCAAAGAAGGCTCTGTATAATTTTTTGCAAGGCAGAAAATTGTAGATTAATTCCATCAGGTAAACCAGTGCACATCTATTCAAATGAATGGATTGTTTTAGATTGCAAAACCATCCAACAGCAAAATCTGTTCCTTATGATTTTGGATGTATGCACTGTCCCTCTCCCAAAGCCATAAACATCTCAGAACAAACTGAAGCAGCAGAACCCTTGAAAACAGATGCTGGTGCCCGGTGTTAACCCTTCAGTTATTTATGGCTGCTTAAGTCCTCAGTTTTTAGAGTTACCTTAAAAAATGTGACTGTTTCAATTCAGTATATTAAATCACCCCATAAAACATTCTGGACTCAATTTAATCTAATATTAGACACTTGCTGCTTTATCAAAGGCTTTGTCATGTACCTGGGGACACATCAGCCTTGTAAACTCTACACACCACCAGGCACCATTAAATTGCCTTTTAAAGATGATATAGCTGAAGCAGTGAAAAGACAGATTGCAACAGTCTGTAGAACTTAGTTTGGCTCTAAGGGGAAAATTCAAAGCTTCTTCTCCATTGTAACTGCACCATCTCTGGGATGTGACAGAGGAAACATTTACCTTTTGCACTGACACACAGCTAACACAGACCAGGTCTCTGCTCCATATGTCACACAAGCTTTACTTTGGGACTTTGGCCACAAACCTACTGGCAGGTATTGGGTCCAAAATAAGCAAGCTAAGCATGACTCTTTGCTGAGGAAAAAGAAATGAAGAAACAAGAAACAGGGACCACTACCTTTCATAGGTGGCTTTAATGTGTTTTAGCTCACCTGGGGCCAGTGACCACCTGAATGAACATTTAATTTGGGCTTATATTGATGAACTGAACACAGAACAAACCTACCAAAGAGAACAGACTGCAGCCTCTGTTAATCTCCAGCATAATGCATGAGAGCTGCCCATCAATGACTGCTGATAGGTAGGGAAGCAATGCACCAGGTACTGGCCTCAAGTTGTATTTGTTATCTTTCACCTGAGTGCAAAGTCTGACTCTTTGAAGATCTTTCCCCCTGGTCTCTTCTTATCATCCTTGCACCTTGTAAGCATCAAACAGCACAAAACCAATCAGGTGATCAGCCTTCCTTATTTTCCAGGGACTGCACTGGACTGGTGACCTGCTAACCCCAGAGCCTCAGAAAATCAGGAACATGCACACTGAGGCATGGAGCTGTTCCAGCAGCACCCTCACTTTCCAGCTGCAAATAAAGTGTGACTGGAGCAGCACTACTCTGATGTTCTGTGCAAGGGAGACACATCTGGGGTTTAATTTAAGCTGTCATTTCATGGGCAGAGAGCAGAAAATCACATCACACTTTAGTCTCACCTGGATTACAGCAACTTTGAGTGCAGAGACAGCTAAGAAAGGGTTTCCTACACTATTCCCTCACTGCAGCTGAACAGCTTAGATCCTGTTTCTAGAACCTCTGATCCAAAAAGACCCTAATGTTTAAAGATAATTAAATAAGCATGGCATCTTTTCCTGCCTTTTGTTGATTCCCAGCAACAGTTCTGCTTACAAATCATTTAGAAAGCAGCAATGCATGATGAGCCAACAAGGGGCATCACAGCACAGAATATTCCTAACAGTGATGGTTAACAATGCTTATGAATGCATCAGGAAAAAAGAAAAAAAGATGATACAAGTAACTGTGGATTGTATCAACCTACTAATTGCATACTAAAATAGCTTCTCATTATTAGCAATTCTTCTCACCATATTTGCAAGTCGTTCCAGAATATGGACAAGCCTTCTGAGAACCCACTGTACAGACAGTTCTCCCCCTCACGGTATTTACAGTATCAGCAGTGCAGTTTGTGCTTTATAAGATACAATACCAGCCCTATTACTGATAAATATTGCCTAAGTCCACTTTCTAAGCTTGTCCATTTATGTGTCCTGATCCACAGAAATTACTGAGCCACTAATTAGTTGGCACAGAAAACTTAATTCACAAGAAGAAGTATCTCAGTATATTCCCTGCAAGTTTAATGAAAATGGGAGCAGACAAGAGGCAGGTGCTGTTAATATACAACTGAGAAGGCATTAATAAAAACTGAAGAGCTTACTCCTTAATGGAAGAGGGAAAAATCATGGAAGAAGTCAAGAGACAGAGTGACAGATGTAAAGGAATACAGAGACTTGTCCACAGATTAGACACCACAAAATCCAGCCTCAAGAAACAGAGGTGTGAAAAACCTGTTCACTAATCCATGGAACAAGGTGCTCTTTTATTGACTGATACATTATTTAAGAGAAAGCAGTTCAGTACAAGATACAGTGGCTTACAATTCTATATAGCAAGGGACTTCACCATCCTGGAAGGTTCCATTCTTACTCAAAGCACCAACAGTGTGTCTGGAAAACTTGATTTAAAACACAGCAACTTCCAAACACATTCCACCACTCGTAGAGAGATTTTCAAATCAAGTTTTAGCACTGGAAAAAAATATTATCTAGATCTCTTAATTTTACCATAGGTTCCCTATTGTTACTAGGGTCAATACAAATCCAGTGGCATTTTCACATGTGATCTAATTCTGCTTTCAACTCTATTACATAAGGCTTCAGACTTCCAATCCTTACATAGCAGTAATTAAAACAAAATAAATTAGCTGCCCAACAGTATTTAAGAGTTCTCCTCTATCTCATTATGTACCATGTACTATGCTAGTATATTGTAAAAGTCTACATTTCAAAAAGCCCTTTAAGCACACCTTGATGTTTGAAGTTAAAAGTGCCTAAAAATGTCGTTCAGATCTTCAGAAGTCATTTATGTGAATGGATTTCACACTATTGAAAGGGTATCCTCACTCCTGTGCACTTTAATCACACCTAAGAGATAATATTAGGCTGCTCACTGAAACTTCTCAGAGGTTTTTGAAGGTTTTTCTATATCAAAAATATGTCTCTGTCTGGCAAATAACAGAACCCTAAATAGAGATAAATTATGCTTTAGCTACAAGCACTCAGAGAATCTTAAGGAGTTTTTTTTAAACACTTAAAAGGGCAGTTTACACTACTTAAATCTCCTTAAAGCTGCACACAAAATTGCAAAAATTGTATTTTACACAATGACTGCCTCAGTGTTAATGACATCACAGCTCATTAGACAACAAAGGCCTTTAAGTGTCAGCTACTGACAGCAAAGTTAATTTGGGATCATGTTGTTATTCTAACATACAACCTCCTCCATGGAGCTTCAGGCCAAAACTCTTCCTCTTCCTAAAGGCGGATTCACAATCTCGCTGTTTATTCCAAGTCCATTCAGTGTTAACAAAGCAAAACATGGACATAACACATCCATAAAATAAGAAACAATACCCTGTTTATATGTTGTCTCTATATAATTGTGATCCCCTTTTCTCTGTCCCTTCCAGGTAAACCTCACAAAAATGCATGCAGAATTTTATATCCAAAGCCATAATACATATGGAGCATGGAAACAAAAATAAAAACTAATTAGTTAAAAAAAAAAATGCATATCAAACATACATGAAAAAAATACATGTATGTACCTAATACATATTATTCAGAGTAAAATCAAATCTATTATTTTTTTTAAAAATCTCCTATTGTCATTATACTTCAATGAAATGATCAGCATTAATTAGACAAATAACAGTAATCAGTTTTTAACTGCTGCATTTTTCAATCCATAGTGCAATGTGCAAAAGACATGGTTCATTAATCTGAGACACAGCTTTACTGGACAGGTTAATAGTTATTAAGTATTGTTTTCTACTGAAGTCCCAATTAAAATCATGATGCTCTGGAAGGATCTCCCATCTCATTTGACTAACTGGCAAAACATAAAATTATGAAGCAAGACCAAAAGTACACTTAAACTGTTGGAAGATCTCACTGACACAACATCTTTTTATTTCTGTAGCAGTTTGGGTAGAAAAGTAAGATTTAGATGCTGTGGGTATATCAGATGCTGCTATCTTCTTAATTACCTACTGTAATACAAAGCATTTGGAAGAGGCCTGGTAACACAAACAAAACTCAAAGTGGAAAAAACCCACTTAAATACAAATACCTTAATTTATATACCACTCTTCCAAATTGCAGGTTTTTAACAAAGTGAGGTTTGGTTTCACCATGTATTTTTAATATTGCACTTGATGTTTAATCATGCTCCAGGATTCCCCATCATAAAGATCGAGGAGATGTGCAAAGGAATTTGGTTGCAAAACTCTGTCTGAAGAAGTTTTGGCTTTTGCTGATCAGCCCTCAAGGTGCTGTGCTGAGGCTGTAAAAGGGATGGAGGATGCAGCCAGTCCAACAGGGACCATGAAAAGAAACACATCTTTCCTTTTCAGCTCAAACACTGTCCTTGCCTGAGGAATGGCATCATTGTCACATTGAACAAACAGGGCTGGGAGAGGGATTAGGCTGCATAAAACTTCAAACAGCTATAAATGCATACACTGTGGTCTCATAAATGACAGGCTATTGCCATAAAGGTCTTAGAAGGGGGAAAACATATTGCAATGGAATTTATCAAACTATTCCTGCCATATAGTGGCATATATAGGAACAACACAAAATCAAAGAGTTGCTCTGTATCATGGCAAGACCTTAAGTCTTTGATGTAGTTACTACCAGAGAAATGACAACATGAAGTGCATTTATTTGTGGGAAAAATCTGACAAGCATATCTAAGATTTTTTAAGACATTTTCTGTAATCACTTTCCAAACTAAAATTGAGTTTCACAATTTTCAATTTTCAAAATTTTGTCCTTTAATATCTAGAAAATTATTTCTAGGCAAGAGAGAGTCTCCTTTTGTATTTCTTGGATGTCCCAGAGAATGTGGGAAGAAAAGCAGAAGGGAAGGGTAAGAAACTTTAGAATGTTAATCACAAAAAACTACCTTTGAGGTATGGGGCTGTATGGTAGTGACGAGTAAGAGCTACTTTGTACATCACTTTGCCATCCATCATATTTTAAAGTACATTCCTGTGTCAGGTAAGTGCTATCCAAGGACAGCAGACTTCTCAATGAGCACTGGTCACAAGCTTGTTGTGTGCTGGTTTGACTGGAAATCCACACACTGAGCTCTGGACAGCCGTGGCAGTTCAGGAGAAACCTTTGGAGATTCCCCCCTCCCCCCCCCCTCTAAACCAAAAATCATCTTGGTTTAATTCTGTAATCCTTGCACAGAAAAAAATTTAACATCCTGCTCCTACATGTGGTATTAAGCTTATCAAGAACTGAATGTTCTGTCCCATACTTTTTCCTGTTTGCTGCCTGCTCATCTTCTACACAGTTTTATCAAAGAAAAGTAATTTGTTACACATCAGCAGTTTTTAAAAATGGAATTTTTCACAATAGGGTATTTGGACAATTAAACATAAGCCAGATATACTGCCAGTTCCCTGTACTAGATTTTAGCAACTTTTAATACAAATTGAGTGCATATTTTATTGCCAGATCTTGCTTACCACTGCTAAGAAATTCACAATGTTCAATCTAATTAAAAATGAAATTGAACTACAATTCCCTAGAAACAAGGGCTGATTGGACTCAATAAGCTTTACTTAATTTATTTCAGAAACAAAATAATTGAATTGCTTACAGTCCAGAAAAAAAGAGCTTCATTATTTGATGAGTATATAATACAAAGCCTTTCATATTGCTATTGCATTCCTACATCTTCAGGAAATACCACTTGCTCCTAAATAAGCATGTAGAGGAACACTATGTGCATAATAAGTATCATTAAATATTCAGTAAACATTAAAAAGAAACAGGCTGTATGAATGTCCAGATGAGCAACCTCCAGAAAGCCAATAGCATTTCCCTGTTCACACTGAAACTGTTGTTTCTGATTATGTTTATGGTTATTCCAGTCTATGTTTAGACTCTATTACAGAGAGAATAAAGCTGAAGATCCATCATACAAAAAACAATTACACAAAGATATAATTATAATCTTGCTAAATCATCAAGAATAAACTGATTAGACCCTTTGTTGGATTTTATGCATTCTACCCAATTTTTAATCCAAAATCCACTGATCTGCCAACAGAGTCACAGACCAGAGTCAAATCTGCCAATGCCCCCCTACTTTTTTTTTCTTTTTTTTTTTTTTTTTTTTCTTATTTATTTGTTTTCCTACCACTAGAAAAATTAAGTAAGACCAGCAAATCCAATTTTCAAACACTGTTCCCAGCACAGGGCACTTCTCACCCAGAAATCTGTGGTGTCAGGTTCCCCTCACCCTTCTGCACCTTGTGCAGGGCACAAAAACCACAGCAGCACTGCCCTGGTGAGGTGGCTGCAGTTCCACTCTGCTCATCACAAACATTTGGGACACTGCTCCCAGCCTCGGGGGGCTTTCAACTCTCTGCAATCTTTTCCTTCTCATTCTTGACTCCAGCAGCAAGCTCCCAGCAAGGAGATACCCCAGTCATGGCGTCACAGAATGGTTTGGGTTGGGAGGGACCTTAAAGCTCATGTCATTCCATGCCCCACCCCCCCAAATATCAGCAAAAATAAGGGAGAAGATGAGCAGAGAACAAGGAAAATATCTACTTTGTACAGACACCCCTCACTGTGCCTCATGTGCAGTGTCAACTCATAACATTTGATTCTTTCTACGGTCTTTTCTCAAATAAAATGTAAATATCCTTGGGGTACCTTGAATATATATTTTTCAGTACCAACACTGGAAGTTAGCAGTGTTGAAATGAAAACAGCCCAAGTCATCCTTCTATCTCCAAGATAAAAGTAGGATTGTGACTTTTCTAGCTCCAAGAGTGCAGCTGTTGTATGGGATGCACCAAGGCATCAGCAGATGCTCTCAGAACCCACACAGCAATCAGCCCGAGATTTGCAATTAAGGCACATTTGCTGCCCCAAGTAATTTCATATTAGCACAATTGTTAGATTATTTAAACATAGCTGCCTTCACTGGACCTGTGCAAAACTAATACCTATTCACTTACTTTATTATTCTCACAATTCTCATCCAATTACAACTATTGGAAAATCCCAGTCTTTTGCTTTGGTTTTTTTGTTAAGCACAAAATATAGTCCCTGCTCACCTCTTTCCTGGTCTATTACATTGCATCCAGGTTTCATGCTTTTAAAACAATGTCTTGAATGTAACAGTCTCTTTTGAGACTGCATAATATTGTTATGTATTTTTAAATTTACATTTTATTTAATTTTATGTTTCCAAGTAGAACATGTAAAGATATAGAGTGTGCTATATGTAAGCCTCCGGCTTATCTATACATCAACTAGGAAAACTGAATATTATTAATTGGTTAATGAATATTTTAGCTTTGTTTATGGAAAAGAGCAGTGTTTAACTACTTGGTTAGCATGCCTTTGAGTAAATCAATACTCAGAATTAACTTATTTATCTTCCTTATTAGAAAAACAGTCACAAACCAGGAGTGATAAAAGAAATGATCGTAAAGAATGTGCCCCAGTGCATGAAGTCATTTCAAGAACTATAAATATTAAAGAAGTTATTACAAACCTTAGCAATAAAAGTTCTTTATAAATTATCAGTACTGATTTCCCACTCCTAAGCTCCCCTAGAAATTCCAAAATTTAAAATTAGACTAGTTTTGATTTTTTTCCCTCCCTGACATTTCAGAAACCAGAATTTTTTTCCACAAGAACTTATTCATGAACTGTGCTACACAGGACATCTCATGAATGCATCTTTCATACTGAACATCAAGGTTTAAAGTGGAATATGTAATAAACTGAACCACCACTTAATGTGTAACTCTGGTACAGCAAAACTGCGGGCAATCTACACAAAAGATACAACAGCTGAAAAAGCCAACATGTGCAGCCTTTGTGTCTTCCTAGCTCCTTTCTTTTTCACTGCTTTCCACTCAGCACATCAGTGAAACAGAGCTCTGCCTCCTCCTGTGACCTACTAAATAGCCCATATCACCAAAATGAAATAGTAGAAAGAGCTACATGAAGGAGGTCCAAGGTTGAAGTACTTGATGAGAACAGGGAAGGCAGCTGGATTAGTTTGGCAGTCACAAAACGCTACAAAGTCATTCATTCACCAGCAGTAAAGAAAAAAAAAAAACCAAACCCAAACCAACAACCCCCATCTCCTCTTCAGTTACAGCAGTCTACAATTAGTTCCAAAACATCAATCCAAGACCACGTCCTTCCCCTGTCTTAAAAAAATAGAGTGAAAAATATAAAATGTGAAAAATAGGTGCAACTTTCTGTCACTAAGATTTTTTTCATGCAATGATTAGGAAAGGAAGACCCCAATACCAAAACAAGGTCATGCCAAGGGCTGTTAAGAAAGATGTGGTAGTAAAACCCTTGCTCTGTCACTCTTCTCAACTAGGTCATTGACAGGAAATTATTTTTGTCTTTCTCTGACAATTTTTTGGGGAAGGAAAGGAAAGACCAAAAGAAAATATCTTTTGAAGCCTTGTACATTAAAAACACAGCTCCCTCCGATGGGCCCACAGAAAAGATTTAGCACCACTTACAGCTCCTAGAACTCCACTAAACTTTCTAAATGACAAACAGAATACTGCAGTTATAAGATGAATGAAAAAGAAATACAATAAAACTCATGATCAATCAACATCTGTTACACCACTGTAACTCCCTAGACAGAACTTTTAAAAAAAGTCTTTAAAGAACACACAACTTCACTCTGGGGGAAAAGAAGAAAAACAAACCAAAAACCAACACAAAACCAAACAAATGCCAAGCCAAAAGCCTCCAACCTAAAAACCCAAATAAAATCTCCATCTCAACACTAAGTTACACTACAGGGCCATGTAAAGAATGAATGGTCTGACACAGAATGAAGATGACAATCACAGGCCCTAGTGTTTAGCCCAGGAGAGAAATCTATAGAAAATCAGGGAATATTTCCAAGTTCAGAACAAGCATTATCTCTTGTAGGTTTGCAGAAGAAATAGAGTGAGAAAAAAACAACCCCACAAACAGAAATTTCTATTCTCAGCCATCAATTTCTTCTCTTTGGCGACTGACAGTGGTGACTAATTTTTTACTTACTGTTGTTTCCAACTAAAAAGGTGAAAACTAAGTCAGTTTAGGGTTATAGGGCAAGATTACTTTTGCATCATTCATTAATGGAAAATGCATCTCTATCCATTCTGTTTAGAAAATTGCTGGTTACTGAAATCCTTGTGCCTAAGCCTGCATTTAACTGCATCAGCTTGACACCAAAGTAATACCCTCAATGTCAATAACCCTTAATTGGTAAGAAACCCAAAGTCAGGCTTTCTGACCTTTATTTGTAGGTCTCCTCTCTCAAGTAACAAGTGATGAGAGGAAACTGCCTCAAATTGCATCAGGGAAGTTTCAATTAGATATTAGGAAAATATTCTTCACCAAAAGAGTTATCAAGCATTGGAAAAGGCTGCCCAGAAGTGGTGGAGTCACCATCCCTGGAAGGATTTACAGGATGTGAGGACATGGCAGCACTTGGGGACATGGTTTAGTGCTGAGTTTGGCAGAGGGAACTCGAGAATCCTAAAGGTCTTTTCCTACCTAAATGATTCTGTGATTCACTGTGTATGAACCTAATTCTCTCAGGGGATGGAAAAATAATATACACATAATTGTTTTGATTCTTTTTGATAGCAAATGCTAAAGATTAATCCTAAAATAGACAAAGTACATATAGTTAATTATAGAAATAGACACAATTTAAACAAACACAGAAACTAATACTCATCTTTCCAACAAGGGCCTACACAGTTCTGTTAAGATACTTAGAGCAGGATGATGGGTTTTAAAATCAAATTTGCCTTTTTGAGTTTTTGCCAGCATCTGTCCTTTCACACAAGATTTCTGAGAAGAATGATCTGTTCACATGCCATCCCATGAAGATACTGAGTTAAAGAGGCAGCTCTCCAGTAAAACCCTCCTCTGGCACAGATCAACTCTTTGCTCCCAATATGAGAATCTTTGATTGTTAGAAAACAATTTAAGACATTGAAGGCTGTCTTAGAAATATTTATGTTAATTTCATCTCACAGTCCTTGATGTTAAGTTCCAGGCTTACCATTTAAGATCTTTTCTAGAACAAAATAACAGAAATTTTCTAGAAAACACTCTTTTGGAGGGGCATTGTTTTATATTGGTTTGGGATTTTTTTCTGCTCCAAGTTTAATTAAAGATCAAGATTATAGCAATGTTAAAAACATCTTTGTCCCCCTATCATTTAAAAGCATCTTCAGAGGCTAAAAAAATCATCATGCAACACTTCTTGACCATGAGACACCAACTAGCTTAATATTCAGAAATAAAAGCTTAAAATTTGTTTGGGTGCTTTTTAAGGAGCACAGGTTTGTTAAGAACTCATTACACTGTCTATTAATCTTGAGCCAAGAAAAAAGAAATCTCTTTCTAATACCCTTAAAGGGTGAAGATTAATGTTTAGCATGCAAGCGGTAACTTCAGAATTGCATCAGTTACTCTGGGTTGTTCAGATTTAGGCTGAAGCTGGAATATTTTGTGTATCCTTCTTTTTATCCCCCACCTCATAATAAATGGTAAAGCATTAGCAGGGTTTTATATACCTGCTTTTCAATGCGCAATTCTATATAAAGAAATGTTTAAATATCTACGTAGAGGACCTCATCAGCAAAAGCTATTGCAGAAATAAACAACTGAAATACCCCATTTGACAGAACAGCCATGATTATAATTAAATTGCTCCAGACATATCCTCCACTTCAGGGAGTCAAGACACCTATGATTGCCATTTCTAGAAAAGGGATATCAGGGGAAAAATATTACTTCCTACTTGCTTTGTAACCCATCCTCTTCCCTTAAGGACAAGCCATGCCAAGGAAGGATGTCAGGCTGACAGAGGGCATTTCTTACATGGTGTTCTCACAGGGAAAGAAAGGACATTTTTCTGGTCAGTAAGAACTTCTTGACAGAAGACTAAGCAGCTGATCAATCTGGATGAGAGACTCTGTGTGCACCTCACCATGACAGTTCATGGTGACAGGGTTTCAACAATAAAGGTAACATGTGATGGCCGTGACCTTATTGTCATGGCAGAGTTTTACCTGATCAAACACCACCCATGGCTACTTTTGCTAAAGGGGAATTGTTCTGTAAAATGTACTGTGTAAAATATTTAAGTATGGTTTTTATATTAAATAAAGTGAGATTTAATGTGCTTTAACGTAAAGTATTCTTCTATATTCTTCTAGAAACCTCAGTGCATCAAGATTATCTCTTTGCTGAGAATGGAGATCTCTTGTGTTAACAATCAAGCTAATTGGGATATGAAAACTTTGGTTTTCTTGAAATTCAATAACATAGTTGTAGTCTTATCAATCTTTTTTTTTGCACACTCATTTGCACACTCACTTGCACACTCATTGCACACCCATTTGCACACTCACTTGCACACTCCTTGCACACTCATTTGCACACTCGTTGCATACTTCTTGCACACTCATTTTTATGCTCTTTGCACATTCATTTGCACACTCATTGCACACTCATTGCACATTGAACAGGAAAAGGAAAAAATAGGCAATTTAAGCTACTCTCCCCCTGTTACCACTGCTATCACCAAGTATTGAACAATCCTGCACTGTTGGCAGGTCAGAAGCAAATCTTATTTTCTGAATTTTCTGTATGCCTTGAAATGACTTCACCTTCAAAGAGAATAAAGCACATTGAGTGACAATGTCAGATTTTGTCCTTGCAACTTTCAGTGTGTCTGTACACTGTACACATCAAAGTTCATCCAGTCACATATTCTTGCAAATAATATAAATGAATGAATAATCATATAAATTAAGAATTCATTAAAAATATTACATTTTTTGTGAGATTAATTTTGCACTTCCAAAGAGTTCAAGTTTTTCAGAAAAAGCACATATGGAAAAAAAACCCATTTGCAAACAGATTCCATTCTATGTAACAAATGCCACAGCAAAATAGATTTCTGTGTATGATAGTTTCACATACATTTTTCAAAATACTGATATCTTAACCTTTCCTAACTAGCTATTTTTTGATGAATAACATTACACTGAAAACAAACAAAATTTTAATTAAATACTCTGTAAAGAAAATTTATGCACTTTTATCACACACTGTATCACACTTCCAACCTCACTTTGCTGAAGAGAGCAAATGTCACTTTTAAAGATGCTTCCATTAATGTCAAATGTGAAGCACAGTGCAAATATACTTGGACTTCTCACAGGTATTTCAAACCAAAAATAAACAAAAACAAAAACAAAAAACAAACAAACAAAAAAATCTGCTTGGAATGAGAATGTTCTAGGCAGTAAGAGGAGACCAGATCCCAGATCTCCTTGTACCTCCTTTTTAAGGAACATTGCAGCACCTTACAGTAAGGTACAGTAATTTCTACAGATGCTCCATGTTAATTTCTAATTAATTTCTAATGTCTCATAGAGATTTCTTCAGCCTGTAATCCAAGAATGGGCTGAATTAGCAGATTTGGGCTTGCCTTTTTTTCTTTATACTCTCTAATATGAGAAACAGGAATGGGATATGCCCATGTGGTTAAATGGATTAAATGTTATCATTTTTCCTCTGAGATTACAGTAGAGGCCTGACTGAAATGAGTTGTCAGGTCAGTTCCCCAGTGGACATTTTATAACACAAAGCCATCACATATAACTGTATACTGATATAAGAGGCAACATAGTCAATTCCCACTCCAGGGAAAACCAGGATTGACTCAGAAGTGAAATATATGCTCCCATCTTATTGAAAGGGAGGTCTCTCTGGGTCACCTCAAGGTCACCTCTGAGGCTGTGTGCTAAGAATTCCTGTGTCTGCATAATAACTGACAGTGGGAAAACATAAATAACAGTTTCAACTGTCAATGCAGGCACTCCTCCAGCCTTCTCAAAATGCAAACACTCTGTCCTCCATCTAAAATATTACCTGTATCTACACATAACTGAGGTGCCCTGACAGATCTCAGCCAATGCACATTCTGTGGTTATTCACAATGACAAGGCTTTCCTGGGTAGCTTTATGAGAGTTTGGGTTTGTTTGGTTAAGGGTGCTTTATCTGATGAAGAGCCTGATTTTTAGAGAAATCTGAAGTTACAAGTGATGTGAAATTTGAAACAAATAATGAAAAATTGCACTAGTTATTATACAGCACCTTAAGTCAATCAAGGACAGTAGCCCCCAACTTTTTACTTTAAGGTCCCGGTGACTGTGATCATGTGATTTTTGTTTTCTTTCCCAATGACCATAAGGAAGTTCAAGAATCTTTTTATTTACAACAACCCTGATTGACTATATATATCAAGAAACATCCCAATCAATGCTTAAAAAAACCAACAACAAACCAACAAAATAGTCAATTACCTTGAATGAGCACAACTCCAAATATGGAGAATTGCTCTCAACAGACTACGTTCAGTACTAAAAGTAAACAAAAAAGCACAAAGAAAAACCCCAGAAGCCAAATACAAAATCCAGACTCACTTAAAAACATGAGAATGCAGCAGGATAACATATAAATGAAGCTGCCATTTTGTTAGGCCTAGATCAAGAGAAAACAACAAAAGTCTAACTTTGTTGCACATGTTGTTTGTGAATTATTCACTGAGACCTAAAGAGGAAATTAAAATGCCTGAGTTCTCATATTGAAATGCACAATCTTCTCCTGTTAAGTGAAAATATGTTCACTGTGGAAGAATTGCCTTCTGCACAGAAGGTTAGTTTAATGTTTTGGCAATCAAAACAAAATATTCCAAGTGGTTATTGCTGTACTTGCAAAGAGGGTGCCAATTATATTTGTAATGATGGACTTGGTGTTTTTCTTTTCATATTCACGCACAGGCATCAAGAGGCCCAAATGGCTAAGAGTGAAAGTTTGATTTTGGTGTTCCATGGCATTATGCAGGCAAAGAGAAAATAAAAAAATATAATGGTAAAAGCCAACTCTTCCCTCTCCAGGGAAGACATGCAATTATATATTTTAACCATCTATGCTCCACAAAATCCAGCTACAGACAATCTGGAAGGAACAATTCAAGCAATCACAGCGAAAATAATAAAAACTTTCCATAGGTTGATTATATAATGTAAAATATAAATCTCTGGTTCCACAAATGCAAATGAAAAGGTTGGATTTCAGCATCCAGCAAGTCCATGTTTCTACTCAGAGTTCTGATCATGTGGCAAATTACAGGTGTACTTGAAAAGGCAGAAATTCAGATTTTCATGCAGAAATCACAAGTGCAGACTTCGTGAACCAGTTCTCAGTGTTGAGTCTCTAAAGCCACACAGAACCACAGAACCAATGCGAAAATCAAAAAAAGATCTGGATCTTGCTCTATATCCTAAAGAGTCATAAGGCATGAAAATCATTCTTCAGTTGAGTAATCTGTGACATCTTGATCATCAAATAAAACACTAATTCTAGGAATAGAACTATTTAATTCTATAATCTCTTAAATCATACTTTACATAAATACTTTATTCAAGAATAATGACTTGATACCTCTCAACCCAGTTTCTCAGTTCACAAATATGTAAATAAACTGATTACTATGAAGCATTCTGAAATGAGAAGAAAAGACTTGGAGCGTAAAATGTCAGAGAAGAATCATAACTTCTTCTTAATAATAGACCAGCAGCTACTCTAGAACATGCCGTACAAGTCAAACCCACAACAGAATGAGGGCAGTACTTTTACAACACTCTGATCACTATGCCAGAAAATATCATAAGCAGGATGTACCATGCTGGTCTCTGCCTCTCCTCTGCAGAGCTCTTGGAGGGGGCAGTTGTGAAGATTTCTGGCATTGCTTCACCCAGTCCAGTGGCTGACACTTTGGAAGAATCAAAAGTCAGGTAGATCTGTTCTGGCAGGATGAGATTTTTTTATATTCACCCTTCATCCCTACTCAAAGCTCCTGGATCTTCCATTTTATTTTCCTCCTTTCTCAGCTGTTGTTGAAATGTGCTGGAAACATATGAGCTGGGAAAAGGCCCAGATAATTTGTCTGTCAACGGCCCTTTTGTGAAATCCAAGCTTAACTAATGCAAAAGACCAGCTCAATTTGCAGCTTGGGCAGGAAAAAATTATTCCCTACACAAGCAACAAAACAAGGGCCAAGACCACTACCAGAAGTCTGACCAAGTGCATCTGCAGGAAGAGCAAATGAAAAAGGTTTGGATTTTCTGAATGAAAGACAAAGTGGTGTTTCCCATTGCCCTGCACACAAGTAGCTGATCGTGTGTGGTTTTAGGGTACAAACTGAGGCAATGGATATCTTAGCTCTGCTTCAGCTGCCTCACAGCAAATCCTTTTCACTTGACTTTGCACCATTTATCAGGACATAGCACTCACAGTAAATCAGATGATAGCATTTACTACTCACTTTTTAAGGGCTTGATAAAATAGAAAATTATACTTGAGTTTCACACCTCTAAAATCAGACAAGTGCTTCAGAGGACCCCACAATGAATTCTTTATGAGTCAGCCATTGTCCATGTTTGAATGGAAGCCACTTAGTGCCTCACTCAATTTTATTGCACTAAAAGGAGGAGACCTCCTATAACTGGTCAGCCTTTCCCCTCAGGAAATAGCAATCCATTGTGGGAGCTGGACTAATTTTTCAAAGTATACATTCAATACATGCAGTGAATGTGCAATTGAACAGCCAATTGAGTATATGAATATTTAGAATCATTTCCCCAAGAGAAATACAAGCATTTAGGGTTCCTGAAGAGAATAGCACTATGCACCGAGTCAAATTGGGAAGAATTCAGTGTTTGATTCACCAGCAGGACTTCAGAAATTTCTGTATCGACATAGAAGAGAAAAACAGAATAGGAACTACAGCTGGGAACACAAATAAGTCTGCAAACCAGCAGTGCCTTCTGAAAACATCCATGGAAAATTGTGTGGCATCAGAAATGCAGAATAATCAATACCTATTTTTGGTCATTAACTTACATTTCCCCTCGTTTACTCTGCTAATAGCACATCTCTCCTTCCATGCAATCAAATCCAGGGGTTTGTAAGCAAAACGGAAGTGATTAATAACCAAAGTCTTTTTACTGATGCAACCAAAATGTTAATTACTCGAGAATATTGACAAGTTGTGCTATAATTATGCTTCCTTGCAGACATCAATTGCTTTTCTCCTATCCCACCCCTTATATTCTTCTTACTGCTTACAAGACCAAATTACTTTTTCCCATTTATACTGTAAAAAGTGGAGTGAGAATTCCCTCTTTAATTTACTGCAGTGCACTTGACTAAGGGAATAAGAGAGCAAATTTTTGTCAACTATTTCATACTTGTGGACAGATACAGATTGGATTTATAACAGCACTGGCACTGTTTCACTTTTAGGTGGCACAGGTCACAATACATCATCCTTCAAATGCTGGATGAAGTTGGAGGAAAATTGACATGCTCAGCTAAAAATTATTCTGGATACTAACAGGCTTCTAGGAACTGAACATGGGAGCTCAGTGTGACTTGGGTCCAATCAGGAATACAAAAACACTGTTTATGACTTTCTATTTGACTGGTTTTTTTAGTTATCAACTATAGATTTCTCAGGTCAGTAGGACTGCTTGATTTTCTTTCCCACAGTACCTTGCACTGAGGGGAAAATGTACCACAATTGGTACTTTCAATTTTTTTTCTTCCCCAGCTATGTTTAAACTAAGTTTATGAATAAAGAATTAAAATATGACTTCAGGATGAAGCATTACATGATAAATCTGTGCATAGAAACATGGTTTTTTTTAACCCTGGTGCATTTCCTCAGTGGGCTGGGGTGCATTTCTTAGTCTACCCAACCCAGATCAGATTTATGATATGGAGGCAGGGTGTCTCCAGGCTTCTCTAACTAACTATTATGGTTTGTTCCTTCTGTTCAAAAGGAACAAGAAAGCACTGCTATCAGACAGAGCAGGAGGAATCTAACTGAGAACTGTGCTTACCAATCTCTCAAATGTCTCACTTTCTGACGAAGGCCAATTCAAAACAAACATAAAATTTCTCAGTATTCACTAAAGAGCAAAAGAGTTTATGCATGAGTCCATGAATCAAAAATCAGGAAGAGGCAAACAGGTGACTGAAAGAATCATTCCAAGCACAGAACTGATGAGTGTGAAACCTCAATTACATAAACACCTTTTTGGTATAGACTATTGTGCAGGTTTTTTGAAGGCCTAGGTAGAGTTTGTTTATGTAGGAAGTAGAGAAGAAATGCAGAGGGAATATTCCTTAGACCATGTGGTACCTCACAGATTAGAGGCTGTTTGAGGAAGGGGAAGGTTAAGAACATGAGTACACTAAATCTAGTCTTTGGAGGAAGAGAAAAAGGATAAAGAATAAAAGCAACTAACTCAAAGGAGAGAATCTCTGATAAATTCAGGGTAGACAAAAGCTAAGGAAAAAGGACCACAGAGCAACTAGTGCTTCCTTCAAAACAAAACAAGAACTAGAAAACCCTGTACAAATATAAACTGGCTAATTAGCAAACTGCACCAACAATTTGAATGAATCAACCTGAATTCAGTCTGGACTATGCAGAGAAACTCCCAGGATTTGGGGAATTGAGATGAGATTTTAAGAGGATGGCAAATTAGAGAAAACCTGAAAAAACAGGATGCTATTCCAGTGGATGTTACTCGATAATCCCTTCAGATCCAGATCCTCAGGTAGAGTTTTACATGTTTCTATAATTTTTATTTATACTGCCTATATCTGTGGCTTGACTTTTTGACAAGGCCTTTAGGAAGGAATATAATATCATTAAAAGTCCCATAGCACTCATATGGGGAAATGTGTGCATATAAAGACTTTAGGAGCCTTGGAAAAAATTCTACCATTCAGAAAAAGGTCACAAAAAACCCCAACCAAAACCGCAGTGTACTTAATAATGAAATGCACATAAAGTGTTTATGTTCCCTTAAAAATGTTTGGTTTTTTAACATGGTTTTTATTTGTATATTTATATGCACATGTTGTATATATATATATAAACATACACACATATATTTGTGTTTCTCTAGGGAGAGAGGAAGGGATGGAAGGAAAGGGAGGGTCCTTGTTAAATGGAGATTTACAGTGTAAACCATCATCTTCACCATTGTATGTGCTACCCATAAACAGCACCAGAGGGAAGGAAATAAACAATGTAGACATCGTAGAAAAGTAAAATTAGTTTTTCCCAAAGTAAACTTATTTAAAATTAACACAGTTATTAAATTGAAGCCTTTCTGCAAATTGCCTTTATTTTGAGAATCTTTAATATTTTCCATTTAGCAAACCCTTATCTATAAGGGCCTGCCAATAACCTCTGCATAAACATCCAAGTCTCCACATTCTTAAACTTTATGACAGTTAAAAAGCAATTTTATGAATATTTATGAAGGCAGTAAATTATTAAAATAAATATAGATATTTACACAGTAGAACAACATCTTCATTTAATGGATGTGGAAAAAATGTTAATATGTGAACATTTTAAAGATGAAGTGGTTTGGCCTTCAGGGCTTTTGTTACTCTATTAAAAGTTAATTTAGGACAAAAATTATGGCTTTTTCACAAATTGCAACCCCTAAAGATTAAATCAGGATCAAGACACACAACATTTTTCAAAAAATGAATCTGTTAATGACATTTCCAGAGGCTGGATATTGAAACCACTGTGCAGCTCTCCCTGAAAAAGCCTCCTCTGGCTTCTTTCACATGCTCAGAGCAGTGGCACACACTCAGATGTGCTCTAGGGCACAGGAGCTGGGTGCTGTCGAGGTGCTTTTGCCAATTTTTCTGCCACCACACATTTTATACTATTAGAATATGTTGTCTACAAACACAGTGGGCAACTCAAGGTGCTCTTTCTCAAGAAGGTACTCTACACAACATGAGGGATTTGCTTAATCACTGGTAATAAACTTAGCCATCTTTTACCAGCCACATTTATGGATCCTCCTGGTTCAAGGACATGAGTCTGCTCTGACCTCCTGGGACTGGCTACTCAACCTCACCAGTGACCCCAATAACCCTAGTTCCACCAAAACACAAATTTTCCTTCTAGCCAGGACACCAGGAGACAGTCACCTTCAATCTCAAGGTGTGAGAAAAACAGTGTTCTTTCTATGGCAATTCCCTCCAGAAGTTGTGCCCCACTTCTCTTCTACATTTGTCTCATTTCAGCTCCCTGTTTAAGAAAATTTTTCTTCTTCCTTAATCGAGCCCCCTCTCTATTCAGCAACAATCCAGATCTTACAAGTGCCTCAGACTAGTCCCAAGATTCCTTTCAGGAGTTGTTGAAACAGTTTGAATTTTTTCCTTCAGTCAGTTTTTCAGCACTGTGAATTATTCTGGCTAATGAGACCAAAAGGACTTGGCTATGCCAAGCTCCCTGTCACATGAGTGCTCCCCAGTGCCCCACAGCTCAGTCCACTGCCTCAGTCTGCCCTGCTGTAGGAAATTGCCACTCCAGGTGCTGGCTGTAGTAAATTCCTGAACCTTTCAGCTGCATTTGAAAAGGATTCTGCCTTTGCAATACTCTTACTTGCTCCTTGAAGTGTTTCTACCATTCCTTTCCACCCACTTTTTATATTAATCTTATAACAGAGTCTTGCTCACTAACTGATCTTAGTGCCCTAACAATGGTAAAACCCCCTTCTCAAACCCCTGCTCCACTTTGATCTATACATACATATATAGATATAGATATATATGTCTCTCTCTATATATAGATATAAAATACATAACACTTTTTAATATATTTTTAATTTCTTTTTAAATCACAGCAATGTAAACTACTTGGTTTGTTACTTTGTTTTGGGGTTTTTTGCCCCCAGATCACTTGTTGATACCCTGCTATAAAGGTAGGGTCCACGGTCTTTCTCTTTACAGCTGTAATTTATGATGTGGCAGAGGTTACACATTCTTTGTTTGAAAAGGTCCAGCTAAAGGGATCAGGATGTGTCTCCATGGCTCTGGACAGGTGCTCACTGCCATGGCTGCTGCCCCTCTCACCTTGACCAGAAACCACATTCTGATCCAGTGGAACAGAAATACAACACTCCCAGTGCAATCTGAAAATCATATCCAATTACAAAAATAACTCCAGGTCAGATTTCTGCAAATCTTGTTCTCACAAAGCAGCTTAAATTTATGAACCCTATGAAATTAAATCAGAATTACTCATGTTTAAGACTAAACTGAATATTTTAACAGCACATTAACTTCAGGCTTTTCTGCACACTCTAGATGCCCTGTACATTCCAATTTCAAATTACTCCAAGCTCTGAACTCTGTTGTTTTCAGTGTCTAAAGATATGAGAGATGGGCACAGCCTGAAAGACTGCAAGTAGAAGCTCCAAATTATTTTCAACCTTAATCCTCCCCCAATTTTGTTCCTTATCCAAACTCTATAAAGTAAATCTATACTGCAAAAGTACTGTCATTTATTCAACTATTTTTCCAAATATTCAAATTTCCATCACTTGGACTTATTTCTGTAAATTAGCCCTTTGATCATGAAGCTCATTTTTACCAGCACATCCTTTCTCTTAATGTGATGTAAAGACAAAAGAAATGTTGTTCAGTTTTCATGGTGATTTTTTTTCTGCCAGCAGTACTTTATTATTACTTTCAGTTTTTTTCCAAAGGACTCAGTACAGAGAGAAAGAACAGTCCAATCTTTTTTACAAGGCAAATGAAATACACAAAAGAGAAAAATAGAAAAAAAAAAACACACGAAAAACAGCAGTAAAGAGAGAAAGACAAAAAGCATAGCTGTGCAAGGGAGATACAACTGAAAAATAGAGACATAATTAGAAACTGTTATAAAGATGGAACCTCAGTTCAGGGTCTATAATAATAATACTCAAATCCAGAGTGAGATACTTGCATAAAATGAAGTAATAATAATGAAAAATTACAGGAAATTAACACATGAAAAATACAAGTTAAATACAAAAAGTGGAATGAAACCCGCTAAGTATATATGTATATATACCCACAGCTCTCTTATGAACTAGTGCTCTGTTTTAATGTGATGTAAAACCAAGCACATGGAAGGCAGAGATAAGGAAAATATAGGGAGAGGGAAATATCTGCTGAAACAGAAATGTGAGACTCAGTAAGTACAGAAACATAAACATTAGGGGAGAAAAAAGATACAAAGAGTGGATTCAGCAGAGAGATATTGGGCCCATTTAAACCAGCAGGACTTGCAGTTTAAGGCAACATTTCACATCAAATATTCCTTAGGAAAGGAGAATCTACTTCTGATAATCTTTTTACACCTTTTCTCATAGTTACGAGCAAAGTAAAGCCTACAATTACGTCAATGCCAAAAAGACACAAATTATATTCTAAAAAGGGTAGTTTACAGCCTCAAGAAAAAGGGCAAACTTTCTGCCTGTGTGAGGAGAACATGGAAAGTAGGTTTGGGTGGTTGTAATTTTACCTCAGACCCTGAGCACACCTTTGGAGTCAGTCTCCTGATCACACCACACTTTGGTTTGTGCTGTGTAACAGACTCTGAATGTGCAGAACTGATTCTTCTGGAGCACCAGAAATGTAGCTAATGCACCCCAGCCATTAAACAGCACATATTTGGCACCAGGCTACAGCCAACCTGCACAAAAAGCTCCTGAGATGTGCCTTGTCCTCAGCACCTCCTGGTTTTCCCTTCTCCTTCAGGCTGCTCAGTTTGGTAACTCAGACACAGTGAGTGTTCACAGGAACACAAATTGGTAAAAACTCAATCTCACAGACAGTGCTGTTACAACAAACTTTACATCTTTATCAAATGCCTGCTTTATGAGCCCTGATTGCTGTTTCATTGGCTTTGTCAGCAGCGAAATGCAGGATCAGATCTATTGCTGGAAATGATGGGCAACAACCGAGTCCCAGCAATGACAACTGACCTTTCACAGCCATAATTAAATTGCATCTAAATAATTTAAATAAACAGCTAAGGCTACTCAGTTGAAAATGGCATTTTTATTGAGACAAATCTTATTCCTATAGAAAAAACATTAAGTGGTTATTTTCTGAATCTCTGTTGAAGTCCCAGCTGTGCTTTCTATGGCCAACAGAGCAGGTCCCGACTTACTTAATTGCAAGATCTGGAGTCACTGCTCTTTTATAATTGCTTTTGTGAACTGGGAATGAATTGTTTAAGCATTTACTGAGCTACTATACTTTCTGTATTTTGTGAAAGTCAAACCAGCATTTTTGTTTATAAGGTATTTGCAACAGAAGGCAGTTACTGGACGTTTAGAGTTTAAATGCGGTTTATATGTTGAGTCTGTTATGTTTAGTGCAAAAGTGGATTTGTGAGCTCCTGCTCTGTGCTGTCTCAGAGCTGGAGCTGATGGATACACATGCACCCATGTACACCCTGCCCAGACAAAATCCCTTCTGCTTTATTATTTCTTTCAGTGATTTCTTTGTTTGTCAAAAGGCTTCTAGTACACCCAGAGAAAATACAGCAGAGTACTGAGGCAGTGCAAGATAAGCAGCAAAATAAACAACTCTAACACATGAAAGGCACTGCACAGTGACAATGGTGAGTATTGAGGAAGAATGTGAATGTCAGTAAGCCCTGACTTATTGGGGAAAAATGGGAAACTCTCTGTTTTAGTATTTTGAAACTGGAAAAAAAAAAAAAGCCAAACAAAAAACAACCCACCAAATGAGTAATTCAGCTGATGTGTAACTAACCTTATAAAGCAAAGGTGATTGTCCCAGTTTCAAAAGTGCAATTTTTTTGGTCACGTTTGTGATGGCTTTAACCCGGATCAGGTCTTCCATGGTCCCATACTGGACATCAACAAGCTCTGCCTGCAAAGAGGAGACAAAATTCAGGCTGCAGCTACAACCACACATCACTGAGGGTGCTCCTGGCACGGGAACAACGTTGTTTGCACAAGCACAAGCACCTGAGCAGAGTCCTGCAATTGCCTCACCCCAGCTTCTACTCAGCAATATCTGCAATAGCAAAGACCTTGAAAGTTCAGTCTGACAGATAAGTTTTTTGCTGTTTTAATTCACAATTCATCAGCGATGATAAACTACCCCCCCTCCATGTTTTTCCCAGTGGTTACAAGAGATGCTGATTCTGATGAGAATTTCCCTTCATTAGCTATAGAATTTATTTAAAACTGTATAAGAAATACTAATTCACTTCTGTTTATTTTCTTAAAAATTATCAGTCTTGTAAAGTATTTCAGGAAATGAGTGATTATTCTGGTCACTCCTGAAAATACACAGATAACACAAACTCTACCAATACACAGTTTTATCTTGTGGTCTCACATAACTCCTGAGCAATCTCACCTAATTACTGAAGTATTTTCTTTTAATCCATCAGTTGTCCAAGCATTATACTCGGATAACTACAGTGATAACAGACTATGCTCTGATGTGTATACGTTTATATTAATACATATTTTTTCAATTTATTGAGAGTCAGTTTGATCTAAAAGTGTTTAGAACATGAAGATCTTCAGCTCTTCAGTTAGGACTTTGCAAGAAAATATAGCACAAGTTCTAAGTTATTATTAAATGTCAAGCACTGGCAGTAATGGAAAAATATTTCAATGTGAGATTTCAAGTATTTTTTTAAATATATAATTTAAGAATGACCAAGGGCATTTTTTCTCACACATTTGTAGCAATAAATTCTGGCAAAAACAAAATAAGAGGATAATCAACCTTATACATTACTATTTTAGAATGTTATGAAGCTCTCAGGACATCATTGAGGACATTCTGGAACCACTAAATCCCTACACAGTGCTCACATAAAAGTACAAAAAGACACAAGAATATTACATCAGTGTTTAAAAATTCAAATAAGAGGAGCAGTACAAGATGGAAAAGTTTTCTCTTTCAGTTCAGTTTTGTAACTTAAGTATGGATTCATTGCCAAAGGCAACAGTTCTGATTTTGGGTATCCCTACACAAACTGTTTAAATTCTAGCAACAGTTGCTCTGGATGAGTAGGATGTGTGAAATTTTAGTAGATTCCTGAACATGGGTATTTTAGGAAAGTATTTACCCTTAAAAAACTGTATCTGTGTGAGTTTGCATCTCAACATTCAAGTTGAAACCATACAAAAACTTTGTCAAGGTTTCTGTCGAATTAAATTCTTCTGAATTCCTCAGATAAGTTTCCAAGTCTGTAACATGTCATCAGTGCTGTACAAACCATGTGAAAAGGCCAGCCAAAGTTAAAAAGACTTCTGAAGAGGCAAACATCAGATTTAACACCAAATAATGAAATGTAGAACAGGAAAGCTCGCACTTCACACTGTTTCTTCTGAAATATATGGGGATTTGATAGCTAAAGAACTAGAAAACTATTTAGCCAATATAGTTTTTTTTTCCTGTATGGCCACAGTATTTGAAAAGTAGGATAAAATCAAGTGAAGATTTCATACTAGAGAAAAGTATTTTATGTTTAATTAATCTCATGCCTCCAGTTTTAAAGATATAACCTCAGATAGGGAAAGGGTATTTACCAGGGTGCTTAAGTTCATAACATGTTTACCTCTTTCTGTAGCTCTCAACTTTATTTTAATTTGTACCTACACATATGTCATTAGATACAATAATCATTAGTTTATGGGAGGTTATATCTAGGTTGATTTCTAGGGATACCTCTATCTAATTCCTTTGGACCAAATGCCTTCCTTACCCATCCTCCAAAGCAGAAATCAGGGCTGTCATTATTTGTATGAGAGAAAGCACACAGATTTTCCTGAGGCAAAATCAATACCCAAATATGTAAGATAATGAAGTGTCAGGCTATTTTCTTCTCCAGGATGCCTTTGTGGAAATGAGCTCCCTGCCCATCTACATTCATGTGCTGCTTCTCTGCACATCCCTTTGGCTCACTGCTTCTCCAGGGGGCTATCCACTGCTCTGTAAACAACAAAACTACATGTTTGCACAATTATTAATGCGTTTAGCAACTGCCCTTGGATGTTCTTAGTTAATTTATGGATGCAAACTGCATCTTCAAGAGCAGCTCACTGGTTGTACCCAGGCAAGACATGCTCAACAAGAGAGAGGCAGAACAGGAGGCCTTGCAAAAGCACAGCTCATTTTTTAATTATGTGGAAAACAGAAGCTGACTCCCTGCTGCCCCAAACGCTCTGCAAACCATGTGCTTTGCTTCAAATTGTGAAAGTTAGCCTCAATGCCAAAGCTATTATGTATATTCATATGTTGAGAGCACGTGTAAGAAATTGCATAATGGAGGAGCAGCTGGGTGTAATTTAACAGAGTTTCGTGGGCTTCCATCACGTATCTTTCACATGAAATACAGATCTGTCAAAGCTCAAAGGTTATCACATTCTGGAAACAGCATGTATAGCCTAGCACCCAGAGGTCTGCACAGCTTGTATCACCTCCACCTCCAGCTAAAATGACAAACAAAAATTGAATTAAATCTTCTCTTGAGTAAAACTACACATGGCTCATCTCTGGCCAAATGAAGCCAGTAATTCACTGGAAGAGTTTAGAACAAAGTCATAACATTTTGGCAATACAATTCAGAAAGTAATAGGTACACATTAAATTATGAAAACGGTTATACAAATTATTCTTATCCCTTCCTCTATCCTGCACCTGAACACTTAAGTAAAATTTGTAATGAAAAGCGAAATAGTTTGCAGTATTAATGAAATCTCATCAAATATAGTACAGCAACACTAGCTCAGAGTAGCCAGTTTTGGTTTTATTTAGTGGACTGGGGCTCAACTAATTGGGACCCTTACTTCCAATATAAAATAAAATATTGAAAAAATACAACCTCAAAATAATGGTGAAGAATCCTATTGAATCCAGACCTTCTACCTTCTTAATAATCCACTCAGAAGCTGACAGACCATTTATGATGCATGAAGGCCTACTTTAGTCACAACATTCCTAATACCTCCAAAAATGAATAAAGATTAAATTTCCTATTATTTCTCTTTTCTGTTTTCAGAAATGCTTACACCATGACATAATCCTCATTTTACACATACCAGCTTTTTTGAAAAGCAAAACACCCCACCCCCAACTACTCATATTTGATAAACTGCTTTCCTGTGGTAGGATAATTCTGTCCTAAAACAAAAGAGAACTCATCCTTTTATCAGGTGCCGAAAAAGAGCACTTGTCTACTTGGTTTAGCTATGCCACAGTAAATCCTCTTACCCTAAAACTGGGAAGCTGCTAAAGAATGAGTTGTTTTATCCATCTGAATTAGGTACTTACTCCTTGAATCGTTTCAAGCTATGCTGTTTGAAAGATATGACTATTTAGGAACAAATTGTAATGTGCATTGTGGATTTCAGTAGTATTCCCCCATGCATGAAATGAAGTAGGGGTAGGTAATAAAACAAACATTTTTAGGAAAAGTAATTATTTTATGTTAGACAACTTATTAGTTTCTAAGTCCCGAGATGATGCTCAGTGAGCTGTAAACATTCTATCTTAAAAATTCTAACAGAATCCCCCTAAAACAGAAAGGACAAACACTCTGAAAATGCCACAATCAAGACAGTCATGGATTTTTATCCTAATTTCTTCTACTTATCTCCAAAATGAAACAGAATAAAAGAGTATACTTCATCTTGTCATGGATGACACAGAGGAAAATAGGTCTTGCAAAGGAAAACTATGAATAACTATATGAAGCAGGTGGCAGCTGGGGTCTTGAAGATGCTGGATACTATTTTTAAACCTTGCTTTCTTGCAAATTCTGAGGCAATTAAAAAAATAAGATAAATAGGTTGAAAATAATAACAGAAATATGTTTGTCTTATCACATTCTCATCAGTCCACTTGACTGAGGAGAAGAATTTAATAACAGCATTATACATCTGTATCTAACACACTGCCTGAAAGGCAGATTGTGGCTGATCTGCCAGGGGCACACAAGGCAGCAAAAAGACTCAGGGAAGAAACCACTGAGGGAAAAACAAAGGGAAAAAAGCCAACAACAACAACAACAACAGCAACCCCCAAAACAAACAAAAAACCCAACAAAAAGCTCAAAGGTGGTACATCCAAGAAGGGATGTTGCTCACAACCACTAAAATGAGGACGCATTATCCGCACTGCAGTCAGTGCAGATAAGAAAGCAGCTCTTAAACTGAGCTCTAAAAAGCTTGGCAGAAAACAAACCAAAGCAGCACAAAGAATGGCTGTGGAGAAAAGTCTTCTCCTCTTCATGCTACCTGTCAGTAGTGCCACACTGCAGTAACTTCAAATGATGAATATATTTTATCAAATACCAAGTTCCTGACCCATATTAATGAATGGATTCTGCACAAACTTTTGGGGAACTCAGGACTGTGGAAGCTGCAAGTATGAAAATGACACAGTCAAGCTCATATTCCTCATAGTCTCATATTCACAGGTCCTGCCTACTCACTAAAAGGTTTCAGAAATAGATTCCCTAAAGAAACTCCAAGTATTGGAGAAAACTAAATATTTAATATTAATAAATATTGTTCACTCCTTAGAATTAAGACAATTTCTCCAAAAAGCCCACATGTAATTTTAGAAGCATCAACCCTCAGTTCTGTGACTGTTCAGAATTACTACATCCCCTCCTTCCATCCAGGCCAATGCCCTTCATTTGTCCTTCAACATTCAGCTACTATTTTCAGGTTGTTCACAAAATAAAGGCAGCAAAAACATCCCATGCACAATCAATCACAATTAAATAACCTTCAACTAGTCATCCTGCCTAAAATAAAACTCCAAAATAAATTTGCAAATTGTATCTGAGAAGGCAACAGTCTGCAATCAGGACACGAGACGAACTTTAATTAAACACATTGCCATAATTTATTTGCACAGCTCTGAAATTGAGGCTGAAGGCAGCATTCAGCAGAGCATAAAAGTAAACTCAAGCTGGTTGTAGATCAAAACTGGACACCAATAAACGTGAAGAAAGCTGCAAATATAAAACTAGCTGATCTTTAAAATTAGAGAAAAAGAAGAAAGAGAAGGGGAGATAAGGCAGCTGTGCCAAATCCTTTGTTGGTGTAAACTCTGTTACGCTTTCTGACCAAAGCTGGTCCCATTCCAGCCAAAAGCATCCTTCAATAATCAGGGAGCCACAGCTGTCTCCCTGTGATTGCCACCACCAGGCTCCTGTGGAGCACACCAGAGAAAAAATACCCAGCCATAACTATCTTTTATATACTTACTGCATTTCTACAAAAATGTTAATATCCAAAGTTGTCTTTCAACCTTTTTCCTTCGCTTGGTTCCAGGCAAAAAGTGATAGAGACCCTGTTTGAGCCCAGAAAGTAATTATATAGCTGGATTAACTGAAGATGATTTTTCTATGCTACAAGACTAAGAGATGCTTCTGACCAACAATGTCAGGGAAGATTTAAATCAGAGAACTTCAGTCTTGCTATGTGTTCTACCTACAAGCCCTGCTCCTCAAAGAGATTAATGACATCTTTTCTTCCTGGTTTCTAGCATTTTACTCTATAGAGGCTTTCTTTTCTTTGCTTCAATATTCCTGCTCCTACAATAGAATTCTGGAACATTTCAATACAATATGACTCACATTGTCAGCTTACACTCAGAAAAGGTTCTTTGTGTCTAGGTTGTATTACATAAAATTGCACGCTGCATTACAGTGACAGCTAAAGCTGTAATTTATCCTAAAACAAGAGGAGAAAAGGATGTCCCTTAACCTCAGTCTGATGGAGTTCAGCCACAGACACATTTCATGTTCAGCTTTCCCCTGGTGCCAGCTGCCCAGCTCACACAGCCCCATCACACAGGGCTCTCCTGCAGCTGCTCTCACACGCTCCCTTTGCTGTTGCAGGGACATTTTTGGGAAGACACTGAGGTTAAACTTGTTTGCTTCCTTGCTTCTTGCAGTTTATTGCAAGACTTTTTTCCTACCAACTCCGAGGGAGACTGAATCAAGATCGAAGCCTTTTTATAGCCTACAGAAGAGAGCTCTTCTGTATTTTATGGTTACAGAGCCCCAAATAAATCCCAACTGACACAACACAGTTCTTTTTTTCCCCCACTTTATTTGTTCTTGTTTTAATTTTCATAACCCCCAACTCTGTTCCCAGTCATATTTTTTTGTGTTTCCCAAAAGGCAAAACTAGTATTTAAATATTACTTCTTAACTCATAATGTCCAACAAGATATCCAAACAACATATTAGGAAAGGTTTTTTCTGTATTTTCTAACTATATTTTCTTTTTAACTTTCTTACTATATTTTACAGAATACATACAAATCTAGCTTTTCAAGTTTTTGACATAAAACATTTTTTATTTTCAGACACATTAAACTGATATTTAATCATTTTAGAATCTCAAAGAACAACGCCTTTTGATAGAAAAAACTGAAGGACATGAGATCATAAGATGCCTAAAATACTATCAGAAATATTATGTCAAACTTTCACTAAGCAGTGCTGATTGTCACTTCACCAGTGACAAAACTTTAAATCCTAATTATTCTTTATTGTATATGTTTAATATTATTTATATACCCCCCTTTTAACTGCAAGGCTATTCAGTAGCATTGGTTCCTAAAAGATAAAGTCACATTGCTCAAACTTTCCTAAGAAAAAAGAGTAATCTGTATTTGCCAGCCTGCTTGGTTTAGCTTATTCAGAGGTAATTATTCATGCAAATATACATTTACAAATTACATAGACTGAGGATAAACTAAACAAAACAGAATTGCTCAGCTGCGATGTGGTATCTTAAAAAAAAAAACATAAGCTACATATGTACACAGGAAATTATAATGGTGTGATTTAAACTTGGCCTTAAAATTTTCAGTGAAAGGGGTTTATGTCAGATCCAGTCCCACTGTATCTGAACTCAACAAATTCTCAAGGCTGGGTGGAAGTTTCCTTGGCTTCTGTGAAACACAGGGAATGAACACAAGACATCCAGAGGCTGCAGAATGTCCTCCCTCAGTCATTTATATCACACTGAATTAAAACCAGGCATTCCCTCCTACAGCAGCTACAAGCATTAAGCCTTTAGAGAAGAAGCCTGGAGCTCACAGAAGGTGTCCAAAAGCACTTTATCCAAAGCCAGGCTCTGCAGGGTGGCTGTGGAAGGGATGGATCCCCCTCAGCTGGGCAGGAGAGGGACCAAACTGAGCTGGGGGAGCTCCTTCAGTGTGAACAACAGCAAAACATGAGCTGTACCCACACCCCCAGAGGAGTAAAGTCATCTCCTGTCTGAAATAGCAGCTCACAAGAACATCCTGTGACTGCAAACACCACCACAGACAGAATGTGGGTCAACCCCACTGAAACACTACCTGTGCTTTAGAGTCTAAGTGAAATCAAAATATTTCATTTTACAACATATAATACATTGGATATTTTAATTCCCTAGAGACAGGTGTTTCAGCTTCGTCCAATTGTTTCAATTTTAGAGTCAGTCTGGCTGCATCAAAACAAAATGTCCAGAAAACAGCCTCCCATTTTCAGTCCTCCAAGTCAGAATTCATGACCCAGAACTGTGCTGTTTTTGGCTGGGGTAGAATTAATTTTCTTCACAGTGCTGTTATGGGGCTGTGTTTTGGATTTGTGCTGAACACAGGGGTGATAATGGAGATGTTTTTGTTATTACTGAGCAGGGCTTGCACAGAGCCAAGGCTTTTTCTGCTCTCCCTACTCCAAGTAAGCTGGGAGGTGACACAGCCAGGACATGGGACCCAAAGTGACATTCCAGACATACATAACAGTAAAACAGGCATCCACCTCAAAGAGGAAAATAATCACTCATGTGTACAAGAGGAGGTCATCCCCTGCATCAGGAGAACACTTGAACTTTCAAAAATGTCGGGGAGAACTCTATTTTCTAGATTATAATAAATGATCTTGCACAAAGTACTTACAGCCCTTGCTTGGCCAAACATCATCCACTTCAAGACAATCAGAGAGATGCCCAACCATGTAATGATGCAAACACAAATCTGAGTGTTAAAGCAGCATTTGAGCAAACAATTTGCAGAAGCAAATATGCAGTTGTGAAAAGGAAAATAACATCTTTCCCATCTCCTGTGAATTCTTTTTGTTTTGAGTCATTGCACAGATTTATAGGTCTCTAAATTACATCTGCAGAAAAAGGACTGGAGAAAAAAGAGTTCTAAAAATATATTCAGATGACAAGAAAAGGACTCCAACAAAAACAAGGAATGTGCCTGAATATTATCAAATTCAAGTGGCCCAAATGATTGACCAGGACAAGTATATAGATACAGAAATACAGCTGTGCCTGAGAGCAGCTCATCTCTGTGATTAAACAAGAATATTTTTCTGGTTTTCAACCAACTAACATTTTGGAAGCAGATTTATTTCACAAGATAATGTGTCATTCATGTCTCACAGATAATAAAATTGTACAGGGGAGAAAAAGTCCTGTTTCAGGCTTTCCAATTCTGTTTTTAAAAGTGCACTCAAGATTTTGGAGTTGATGTGCATCCTACATTGCACAGTAATCTAAAAGTTTTACACGCCAGCACCATTTGGGTTTTCTTTCAGAAACAGCTAACCTTCATTTTTTAAATTTTGCCTATAGCAAAATTAGTAGTTCACCTTTATCTCATGTGTTTCCAAAGATCAGGGTGAAGGTTCTCCTAAACTGTGCTGTATTTCACACAGATATACTGAGCATTCATCTCGTAAGTGTGGGAAGAAACCCCATAGAGATTTGTGAACTTGGTTCAGGCACTCTCAGCAGGGACGGAAAAACCTGGAGAAAAAGAGGAAATCCCATGCAAAGAACAGAACCTGATTCTTTTTAGAGAGGGTCCTAGTGAACCACTCATCTTGTACACTGGCACCTCAGAAGAAAAGCTGGAAAAATGTTTATATCATCTAAAACATATGGGAAAGTCTGAAGAGATTCTGGAATCTGGACAGCTTGATGGGAGGAAGGAGAAACCTGCCCTGACATCATCATATAATCCATTTTACTGCTTAAAGCAAAATCTTTGCCATCAGTGCAGCCCATCCAGAGCTCTGGAGCTGGACAGAGCTTCCCTCATCTTCACACAGCCTGGAATTCAGGTCAGGCTCTTTCACAGCAGTACAGAAACACTCAGTATTACTGTAGTGATACCATTTGATGGTTCAATTCCCAATAAAAGCAGCCAATTCCCTCTCTTCACCTGTTCTGATCCTTCCTGCCCTGGATACTGAACAATCAACAAAAAGAAACTAGAAACAGGGAGCTCAGGGTGTGCTCTCATAAATTCTGACTCAACCATAGATTTCCCTAATGACCCATCTTTCTGCATTCACTGGTGCCTCTCCTGGAGTTTAACAAACACCAATTCAGTACACAAGACAAAGAACACACAACAGTCTCCATTAGCAATGCCCACCACTTTTAACTTCTGCTGAAGGGGTTCCTTCCATATTTCTTCAATTGCCTCTATACTTTTAGTACCTACTTCACAAACATTGTTAACAATTTATCTACACAGGCTGCAGAGAAAATTGAACAGTTGTGAAAGTTTACTTCAGGCAGAGCAGCAATAAGTTCATCAGAGAAAGATCTCAATTCAAAAAGTTGGTATTATCCTCAAAAACCTGAGCTTAACATTGTCTATACAGATACAATTTCTCATCCTAGATTTTAGTTAGTGACTTTACACGATTATAATGTTCTACTTTAACCTTAAGACATAAAAGATCTAGTGCTAAAAGGGCAAAATGGGCAGAAACACGATAAAATTTTCTTGAATAAAATGCTTTGTAAGAAAACTGATGCATTGATTATTCTTCCAGCAATGTAAAATTTCTGTATTTTCTGTACCAAATCATTGTCTAAAATATCCCCCAGGTGAAGATCGTGCCTGGCAAGCACTGACCTGCAGCAGGACAGGATCCATCCCTCTTGGATGAGAACGCAGCAGGACCTTTCTTGCATACTTAAGCAGCTTTGCCCTCCTGTAGTTGTAGCCACTGCCAGACCTCTTCCATCCTTATTCACCCCTGTCTGCCCCTTCAAGGCAGCAGAGTGAGGCAGTGAATCTTGCAGCAGACAGGACTAACTCTATATGGCAACATAATTCAGGGGAAGGAAGATTAATCCCTTCAAGTATCTTCTTTCTCACGCACACCTACTCGTGGGCCAGTCACAACCTGGTGATGGATGAGGCACCTTCCCTTTGAACTGCACAGCTCAGGAACACCAGAAATAATTGTGAGAATAAAACTGATAGAGCTCAGAATTAATTCACATTAAGGCCCTCTTAATGAATGAGATAAACACTGTAACTAATACTAATTTCAAGAGGTTAGACATGAGATTTATTTATATTTAGTGGGAGAGACAGCACATGAGACAGAATAAAAACCTAAGGATGTCTAAGAGAGAAGACCAATGTATTTTCAGCTTTATTTACTTTGCACTATTTTTTATTTATTTATTTTAAAAGAGGTACTTCTCTCCTGGGATTGCAGTTGGTAGGTGGAGGCATAAGTGCTGTATTTCCAAACAGATTTAAAAGGGAATTTCTGAACAAAAGCTTCTTCTCAGGACATTTTAGTCCAGCCAGTGAAGAGGGAAGAGGCTCTGGCATTTTGACAGTTCCCATACACAGCCAATGCACTTCTGCCAACAGCACCTGGACATCAACTTACACTTGCCAATGGTTACTGCCTGGGTCTATTTTTTTTTTTTTTTTTAACATTTTTAAGAATTCAGCTCTTATATATAATTTTCAACCAGCTGTATCACAGCAGCTCTTTTTTTTTCATCCTACTCTCAAAGGTTTCAAAAGTTATTTTGCTTCAAAGGGTTTCCTCTGAGAGTGGTCCTCTTTTTTTGGTCTTTCCTACTACCAAGGCTGTGTCCAAGTTTAGTTTAGAGCATTCCTCAAAGCACTCTCTGGAGAGGTACATCCTTTGCTCTTTAATACCAAAGTATTTTAACAAAGAAGTCAGATATGCTGCAGTTCTCACCAAATTATTCTTATAATGGCAGCTTTATCCTTAGTTTAGGTTATATTTAAAACCTCTCAAGGATCCTCATGCCTTTTTTTTTTTTTTGGTAAGAACTTATTTCCACTCTTTCATGTGCTCATCTTAGAAGATATTTGGACTTTATATCACCATATCCTAACACAGAGACAGGAAATATTCATACTTGTTTTGGATTTTCAGTGTTACTTTAATTTCAAAATATCAAAAAATATTTTAACAATGAGACAGAAGCTCCTACAGAAAAATATTCAATAAACTCATATTATTACATCAGAAAAAAAGTAAGTTTTAAGATTTTGACAAAATGTTGTCCAGTGGTGACTGCAGAAGTTGTACTGGTAGGTAGAGATAACTCCTAAGATAAAACACTGCTGAGGCTTTAACTGGTAAGATTTATCACACTGCACTGAAAATTAAAATAGCTGCTGCTGATTATTTTCAGCTGCCAGCTCTAATTCGCAAGACACCACCATTATTTAGATTTTTTTCTCCGATTTAAAAAACAATCAAGTGATGTATGGCAGAAGATTGATTTTTGGCCTTTTAAAAATCTATTTTATTACAGCAATTGTAACCAATATCCTCATGGATGCCTAATGCCAGAGAGTGCCAGGGTCAGAGGCTCCCAGACACATCATGTTTGTGCTCACTAAAATGGAATCTGCCTTCAACTACAGATGATTTTCTATTACTAATATTCCTGAAGAGATTTTAGGACTTGCTTTTCTTCCTGAAAAACAAACTAAAAAAAATGAGAAGCAGCAATAGTTTAATCAATATTGTATTTTACAGTCACTCATCACTACCAGAGAACTGAGCAGCATTTTAAGCAGTTCTTTATTGTTCACGCATGAAACTACATTTTTTTTTATACAATAAAGTTATGTAAGTAGTTTTAGGGACAAGGATTGAGTATTATATAAATACAAAAATATTTTGTTATTGTTCTCATATCAGTTGCAGTTGTTTCTTATGATGTTTTTCTCATACTGGCAATTTTTAAAAAGCTGGTATTTACTTAATAGTCCCTCTGTTGAAGGAAATTGTTTTTTTCAGCGTTAGCAGGATTCCTTTGAGGCAGTTTTAAACCTCCAGAATACTGGAGAAATTTAAAAGAAAAAGATCCCTAAAACCCAATCCCAAGAGCTCACAGCACAATAAACTTTTCACTTGAAAATTCCTCCTCTGAGTAGAATATTGCCTTTACAAACTTAAACAGAGAAGAAAGCACAGGTATGTTATTGGTAGCTTCATATTACTAAGAAGGTGAAGAAGAAGTTATAGAGAGAGAGAAGATAGCTCTAGCTGAGAAAAACATGACTTGGGATTTGGCAGATGGCTTCCACTTGACCTGAGTACATTTTTACTGAGGTTTGAACCAAGCACCATTAAAAAAGAGTGGGGTGGAAAAAGCCTCACTGGGTGGGCACCATCCAGGTATCCACTGAACTGCAGAGGTGATGGCAACTCAGTGGGTCTGATTATACCATAAAAGTTACAGAGAAAAATATTCCTTGGAGACCCATGCAATGGCATAAATTTCACTGTTATTCTCTCACACTAACAGACAAAACTTAACTCTGCTTAGAAATTATGTCATTCCCATTTATTTCAGTAGGAATTCTGCTTGCACTAAAACCTAAAACAGGCACCAGATACTCTTCCCAAGCCCTCAGGGTTTGCACCATTTAGTTTTTACCATGCAGTTGGAATATAAATAATTGTTATGGTTCAACATTGCTCCCTCTCTAATATTGCACAGAGACTTTGCTAAGAAATGCCTTCAGCTGATTCTGTGCAATGGCATGGAAGTGCTCAGTGATCTGTTACGTCTCCAGATACCAAGATGCCTTACCTTTTTCTTTTTTATCATTTAAAAATTCTCATTTACTATTAATGGCATTACTACTAAAATGCCATTACTAATGTTTTATTAGTAAAACATCAGGAAAGCACAATTATACAATTATACTCACAATTATAAAAGAGCAAAAGGCTCTGCAGCAGCAGCATTAGCATCTCTGAAACCCTGCCCTTCAATGACACAAAAATCTTCCAGCAATATTAGCTGGGGCTTTGTGCATGATGCACTACTATTATTTTTAGGGAACTGTACAACTTTATTTATTAATGGTTATGTGATGTATGCCAGAAAACTGACAGGATGTTCTGCAGGACATCTCTTCAATGATCGCTTTTCGAGCCCTTGCCTGCAATTTTGAATTATATAACCTTCACATTGCATTTCACAGCTTTCTATATGTAATTATAATGGAGTGGCAGCTATGCTGTAGTTAATGTTGAATGTTGTTTTCTGCTTAAAGGTCAAGTCTATTCTAAAATCCATATTCTTAGTGAGATTGTCTTGAAAATTTGCAGTGCCTACTTGGTATGCAGAGCAGTGCTCTAAATTATGATTATTTGTGGAAGAGGTTTTGGAGAAACTCTTCTATAAATAAAAGATAAATAAAGCTGCACTAAAACTTCTAAATGTTACCAAAAAATCACATTATTCTTCTCATTTGTGTGTATGTGTTATTCAACCTATAGCCCTAACCATCTGCAAAACTGATTTCAGTTGCTAGGAATTCATTTTAGCTAGTGCATGTCTCTTCAGAGAAGAAATCTTTAAAAATATTTATAAAGATAATAATGAACTAAATTTGGCATGCCTAAAAGAATTAAACACACACATGTATCAAGATTCCCTCTAGCTCGGTATTTTGCACCAATGTTTCATCAAAAATGACTGAAAAACTTAGGAAGAGATGCTGTGATTATTTAATCTAAATTAAACACTCTCTGCCTTTGGAATTCAAGATGTGTGAGTGAGCACGCTGCAGAAGGCTCATTTAGAAATTTTGCCTGGGGATAAAAATAACCTGGGAAGATTTTAAAATTTTCTAAAACCAACCCGCTGACACCAATCTTAATTCTGAAATATTGTTAAGGAAATTACCACTGATTAGCTGGAGGGAAGAGAAAAGATAATAAGGGTGCACTAATCACATTTCCAGCACAATGAAACCGAATCAAATGAAAGCAAGCTTTGGGGTCAAGGACTTCCTGATGCACTGTCCCCTCCAGAGGAACTCCAGACCTTTTGGTGCACAGCTGGAAATGAAGAGAGCTGCCAGTGCTGGCAGCAAACAGGGCTGTAAATCTGAGCAGAGATGGGAGGGGACTGCAGGACACTCAGGTGGGGACTGAAGGAAACACAGGTGGGGACTGCAGGACACACAGGTAGGGACTGAAGGAAACACAGGTGGGGACTGCAGGACACACTCCTGGCAGGAGTGGGAAAGGTTAGAGGAAAGAAGGGGATGCATGGGGAGAGGAGACATCTAAAGACAGGCATAAGAAAATGGGATATTGATTAAGAAGTGAGCAAACTCCCTTCCTTGTGAAAGAGGGTCTGGCAGCAAAATCCAAGTCCTGCTTCCCTTATTCCCCTCTTGCCAAGATTGAAGAATGGTGGGAAGGTGACTGAGTGAGCTTAACAGATGGGCTTGTACTTCCCAGATTGCTTCAGGTTGCATTAATCTCTGCGGTGGGTTCTCATTTAGCTGAGAAAATGTCACCAAAACAAACGAACCGGAGCAGACTGGGACGTGACCAGCAGATGCAGAGAATCTCTTCTGCATGGTGTGGGTAGAGGCAGGCAGGCAGCATTCCCACTTGTCTACTCCCTGCAGCCCCTCCAAAACTCATCAAAGATGCCCCTGGCTGACTGGGAGTACAAATGCCTCCTACACCAGAGGAATCAGCAGAAATTGGGAATGTGGATGATGGCAGGGAAGTGAGGTGACACAGCAGAGGAGTCAAAGCAGTCAGGGAACCGGTTCAGAGCAGTGGCACAAATACAAAATAGACATAGTCAGGTGTTGGGAGAACTGCTTTGGAGATGAGCACAATTCATTTCTGCCCATAAACCCTCAAATAATCCCTGCCTGCACGTGCATCTCCATTTCAAGAACATGCCATCCTCTCCTGGCTCCTGAACCAACACAGTCCTTCCAGTGTAGGAAAAGTCCAGGAAAGAAACATGATGTTTGCTGGGCTTGCTGAGAGCATCCATGAGGGTGAAAACAAATCCCAAACCAGAAGAGAGGACCAGCAAAGGAACCAACAGGGTTTTGGTGCATTATTCCAAAAGAGACAGAGTAGTGAATCATGAGACAATGCTGTATAACAGAGGACACCAGATCAAAGTATGAAAGCAGACTTAGGATTGCCAAAAGTTTCTTGACATTTCCGTAAAGTAAAGAGTGAATAAATTGAAGGTGAAAGGAAATGAGGAAAACTTTAGGTCACACAAACATAATTTCAGAAAATGTGTGAATACAAAGCAAATATAATTTACATTTTGCTTTAATTAGTCTGTCCTTGAATGTTATTCCAACACACCATTACATCTGCTAGGACTATTTCCAGTTGCTAAAGAAACAGTGAAGGGAGCCGACAAACATTGTGGACAGGTGTTTGTTCCAGAAGCTTCTGCACTCAGTAGAACTGATTGAAACCAACTGCCCAGTGCCCTGGGTGCCCCAAAATCTGGAGTCCCCCTCCAGTTCCACACTGGTAAATAGTGTCAGTAGCCCACGTGTGACATGGGTGGTGGTGGTCCCTGAGTGCACCAAAGGAGAAGCAGGGGATTATTTGGGCTTGCAGTCTCCATTAGCAGTGTCCACTACCTTTAACTTCTACTGAAGGGGCTCCCTCCATATTTCTTCAATTACCTCTACATTTTTGGTACCTACATCACAAACACTGTCAACAATTTATCTACTCAGCCTGCAGAGAAAATTGAACAATTGTGAAAGCTTACTTCAGGCAGAGCAACCCTATGGCAGCAGTAAGATCATCACGGAAAGATCTCAATTCAAAAAGTCAGTATTATCCTCAAAAACTTGTGCCTAACACTGGAGGGGGACACCAGATTTTGGGGGTTCACAGCCCACTCTCACCAGCCCCCTCCACTCCCCAGGGACAGAACACCCCAATGCTGCAGGAGGCAGGAGCAGCACATTCAGATTCACCACACCACCCTCACTTGCAGACTGGCTGGATACTGTCTGACAATGCATTTTGCTTTAATGCATAAATTTGAAGCAATGTAATTTCCATTTATATGTGCACTCTGTTGGCCAGAACAGTTTTCCTGTTTTTATCAAGCAGACAAAAGGTTTAAGCTCTATAAAAGGTGGCTGATATTTAAGTTTTAATAAAAATATATTTCAGGTATGTCATTCTTTCCTTAGGCTGACCTAGCCTACAATATATTATTTACATAACTGCTTCAATATCTATTTCAAAAGTGACTCGACAGCCCTCTCCAGAACTGTAAGCTGCCCTGCCTGTCACCATGATGGGTAAACACTGTCACCTTTTCACAGCCCGATGAAATATAGAGTAGTAGTAAAGTGCACCATCCATCACAATGGCACTAAGTAGGTTTTTGAAGTAGATTTCAGATCACAAATGCTCACATTTTTAGTCACAAATGCTGTTTAGACTGTTACCAGAAAGCACAAATTGGATGGCTCATATACAATGGCCGTATGATGAATGGACATGACAGGTGGTCAAAGAAAATGAGTCTTGCTGTTCTACAAATAACCTTGTCAACATCAAAGTGGAGCTGTAGCTCTGCTGGTAGCCAGACTGCAATAGCTTAATGGTTTTATTTGCTTCAACTTCCAGCAAACCAAACAGACAAATGAGATACAATGAAGCAGTAGCATCGAGGCAGTATTAGCAATTCAGCCTGATTAAGTGACACATAATAGGAATTTTCTGCTAAGGATGTGCCACATTTGAAAGAAAATTATTCAGGGTATGAGTAGCTGTTATAAAAATACCTGTTCACAGGAAAACCCTCATGATTTTGCAATCACATACCACGGCAGGATATTCAAAATACGTGACTTGTAGCTCCACTGCAAGCAATCAAGTCACTTTCTGATGGCTGAACCCAGCAACAGCCACCACCTGCTACTTCTCATTTAAAGTTTCTCTACTTCCATTAGTTTAAATAGTAGAGATTAGGGTGTAGGATTGTAAGTCAAGAAGGTTAGATCACTACCAACTTACCTGTAACTGAAACAAATAGGAAAATTTCCCTTTTAGGCAAAAACTCTAGATCTAAGGACATTTCAGGTAGACTTTTTGAAGAACAAAAGAACGCATCTCAAGTTTTGTAAGGGTGCTGAGGTATCTCAAAGAACTGCCTGCAAAACTATGCAGAGAGTCATTCTTTGGCTCCAGTGAAAGTTTGGAGTTTGCCAAAGCCAAGGTCCAGCCCTTGTGATAAGGATGGTGCGTGGGGACCTCATTTCTGCTGAAGTCATAAGAGAAAACTGCCCTGGAGCATAATTTAAAGCAGAATTTCCATATGCTGCTGGGAATAACAGCAGTGGTTTTTCCCAGAACACTGGATTTCCTTCAACCTGATGAATTTGTTACCAACCCATTGACACACTGACATTCATGAAATAAAACCTCAGAGGTCACAACCATTCTTCTCTCCGATTACAGTTACTCTTACAAAGTTACAATGAGAAAATAATATTAAATATGGAGCTTTTAAGTGACATGAGTACATTGAAAAGTTAAAGCGTGTATGATGCAAGTTAGGACCTCTTCTTGCCTACTTGATTTTGCTTCTCAGCAACAAATTTGAAGTGGACAGAGCCCCAGAACAGAGGCTGACAAGCATGGAGAGTAGGTATGTTTAAATATTAAGATGTTCACAATCTGTTCCTTTACAGTCTGTAAGTGTTCTAAGCCATGAACAAACATGTCTTTTAAATAAGAAAGAAACCAAGATGGAAACCCCCTCAGCATCAGTGGAATAATAATAATAATACAATATTTTTAAAAGGAGGAAGATGACAAAAATGCAGTTAGCAGTGAAATTGCAGTTTTTGTATTTCAGAAATATTAATTAAGATTTACACTATCTCAGCTGTGAAACAGAAATTATGGCCCCTGTGTGCACTCTCAAAATATTTAGCAAGAAGCTAAAGAAAAACAGACAGTGAAGACAGTACACAGGATAAAAACAAGATAATCCAAGATGTTATTTCACTTGGCAAGTAACAAATCCAAAAAGGTAGAATGTTTTTGCTGACTAAACTTCCTAGAGTAACTACAATAAGATAAAACTACAAATCGGTGTTTTCAAGAGGAAACAGAGCAGATGTGTCAACTGAGTTGTCACAGAAGAAACTATGTGAGACCCACAACCATAATTCAGAGGCTCCAGGTATTAGCCCAGCACTCCCACCAGCCTCATCTTATCCTTCCTACAAACATCCCTCAAACCAGCAGCACTCACACATCAGCAAGGTGAAACTCTAGACACAGCTTCCAGATTTTTACACACAAGCAAAATGTGCCAGTTCATAAGCACAGACACTTAAAAAAAAATATTCACATAGCTATATATGAGTCTGTATCTATATCTGTATCTCCTATGAACTATTCATATATATAAGGTTAATTAAGATAAGTACAATTAGCCACACTATAATTCACATAAATATGCTTATTTTAATGCTGGGCAATTTCAGCATATCATCAATTGGATCTGATGATCTTAGAGGTGTTTTCCTACCTAAATAATTCTGTGATTCTATGTGCAATTTCCCAGTCAGGCTCAGCAAAAGCTGGTGTTTCCTAACTCTACTTCACCACAAGTGACAGAGACAAATGGCCAGGTTACCTCAAGAGTTCCTTTGGCAGAATAAGCTGCGTACGAGTACAGGAGGTCTTGGCTCTGAAGTGTTTTGGGGTCTCTGCTGCACTGCTGTCCACTTGGATAAAAGCACTCCCCAGTGTTGTGCAGAGTTACTGTGTTTGAAGAAGGGCCTGGCAGGTCAAGCAGAACGGAGTAATTCAGCAGCCGGACATCTTCCAGGCCTTGGGAACGCCACCGAGCCAGGATCCTCACTGCAATGTCTGCATCATCTTCTCTGGGGAACTCCAACAAATCTCTGGGGAAAAAATAAACAAACACAATTAAACACAGGTTTAGTTTATTTCCCACCAGGACTCTTCTACCTTAGTATGCATCAGTGCACGGCTTTATAAAAAACCTATCATCAAACATGCAAAAAAAAAAAATACAACTTTAATTCTTTTGCAAATATTTTCTTACCAAGTACAAGACAAAGACAACTGCTTTTTGGAAAATAAAAATAAGAAGAAATGTAGGTATAGGAAACATATACAAATGAAATAAAGAATCCTACAGGAATTATCACAGCAACTGTTTCAAAATTCATATGTTGTTTGCTGATCAAATTTCTAAAAGAGCATAAATTTAACCAATCTTTAGACATGAAGAAGCCAATCTGAAGTAACATCTCAAGGACTTCAGGGAGTGCATGATGCTGAAAATTAGCTATAATTACATAGTTATAATTACATGTTTGGCTTAAATTCATCAAGGAAAGCAAATTTACTAAGCAGAATGGAACTGTCCACCCAAATGATGTGCTCTTTGTCAGCAAGTTCTTCACATTTCCTACCTGCACTGAAGGATTATCTGAGCTTGGTGAGCACAAAGGGCAAATATGGGAATGATTTTGGCAGTATCCACTGATGGGTCAGTGAGAACTCAGACAGGTTGGTCTGGGCTTGTATCACTGGGTCTGCATCACTTCCAAGACTGGCTGGCACAGGGACTGCAGGATGAAGGCACCAGAGGACCCTCCTCACCCCAGAATGTGCCAAAGGATTCCTGATGTTGAAACTATTGCCATGAAAACTTCAGAGCATGGGCTTGCTGAAGGAACACTGAAGGCTTTCCCTTATGCAGGCAAGCAGTCATGTAAGCCAAGAAGGACACAAATAAAATTTATTACTCAAATAAAAAGCACTACACACGTGCAGCACAAAAAGCTTATGGAATATTTGCTGAATTCTGTGAAGTTGAGGTTTTTGGGGGTCTTTTTTTGTGTGTCTACAAATCTCTCAGGACTGAAAAGAAGATTAAGGATCACATATGTATTGATTTCCAAGCACAGAGACACTGACACTGCCTGAAAATCCTGTCCACAAGACTTTTTCCTCACAAAAAGGCCACTAAGCCTAACCGCTTTAAGGTCCTCAACAGAACTTCAAAAAATACCCTGGCTGTCTTGCACACATCAAAAATAAATGGTTGAATAATGTATAGTATTTTTAAGCAAGCAATAGGTATCTGAGAATCCCACCAGGTGCATTCCAGGTACCCCTGCAATATCCAAAACCAGCTGCAGTGCTGCAGGTGGGAAGCTCCTGGCTAAAGGCACTGGCACTACTTCCAGGGAGAGCCCAGCAAGCAAAGCTTATGATGGAAGTCGAGCACAAGGGCTCCCTTCTCCACCCATCTTGTGGCTGAACATCTGAAAAATGAACATTTACTGACGAGTCAACATCAAGGCCTTAAAAGGGCAGAAAGTGAAGTTATAACACCCGCTGCACCTAGAAAAGGCTTCAAAAATTATATACTCCATTCAAATGCCTAATGCCCACCATCACATTACATGGGCAGAACTATTCTAACATGCAAAAGGCTTTAAAAAAATATACGTATCTTTGTACAAATGTGTTTTTTCTAAAATATATTTGTTCAAAGCTGTATGTTGTAATCCAGGCTGCATTGCTCCAGCAAGGCTGTTCACACACAAAGTTCAAAATCTTTACAGCAACACTGGCCTTTTGTTGGGACTTCAGGGATCCTGTCAGGAACAATAACTGTCTTGCAGATTTAATGTTTTTAAATTATCTAAAATAAGTCTTCAAGCAGTCTACATCACACAGATGACTTAATCCAATCTGCAGTATATTACAAGTTTCCAATTTCATCTCCTGTGCCTGCTAATGTAATGACATAAACTTGGGCAGTGCAGAAACACAGAAAGTTTTTTGATTAACACAATCATTAACAGAGTATCTGCATTTCCCTCAGGTGATAGAAACATTAATAGAATAAATAATTAAGGAAACTTATCTCAGGCCAATAGGGTTATGGCACATTGCAACCAGAAGTATTCAGTCACAATAAAAGGAATTAGGCATTAAAAGAGGAAGATACAATAAGCAAATTGCTCCCTTACTAATGGAAGTTACTTTCAACCTCATAATTAAATCAGTATGTCTTTGAAACTTTTGTGACAACATATCTGATTAAGTTACAGGAATGATCCCACTATTTACTCCATAATGTCTTTATAGCATGTTAAAATCAAATTGCAAATTATGAGCACACATTATTTTTCAATAAATCAGCACATATTAAACTACTTTGACAAATCTTATGAACACTACCAGATATATTCTTTTTCCGACTTATTACAATAGCTGACTTGCATTTGCCTTTGATGAATGACTGCATTATTTTTTCACATACTAATTGTATAACAAGCAAAATATGCAAAACCAGTATTTCCTAAACCCAGCCAAATTTAGAAAATCGTCAAGTTTGGCAGTTCAGCCTGGAAGAATATCAACACTTCACAGTCCTCCTTTACAAATGCTCAAATTATTTCCTTCCCAGAACTTGCAGAGCTCAGAGACTCCCAGCAGCAGGATTTCAGCAGTGGAGAGGAGCAGCCCCTGGGGATGAGGATGTTTCTCAGTTCCCCAAGCAGCTGCATGCTCAGAAGGAACCAATACCAAAGCAATTGCCAATTTCCATTTACAGCACTGCTTCTGATGACTTCAGCCAAATTTTTGACTCCCTTTGGTCACATTAAAAAAATACTTTATTCAGGTACTTTTTCAGGTTCATTCAGTGGGAATAACCACAAAGTTTATGGGCACATCTCTGTTGCTGTAAATCTACATAATCCAGTGAAGTGGAACCACCATAGACTGAAGATTTGGTCTCAAGTCAGAATCAACATTAATAAATGTAACAATGCCAGTCTGAACACTCCTGTGCCTTTATAGAACCCACTTAGAGATTTCCACAAATTCCTGACTTTTACTTTCTAATACAGGTTAGTATTGAACTAATGTACATCAGAACAGGACATAAACTCATTTCTTGAGCATCCTCCTCCATCTCAAAATGCTCAGTTCTTGAACTCAAAAAAGCCAGGTAGAATTGCACTTAAACCCCAGAAAGTTCACCTTACTTCACTTGAATAAGGTAGAGATTTCCCACTTTGATGTGATGAAAAGACCACCACTGTTGAAGATTCAAAGTTATAAACCCAGAAAAATAATTTTAAATATGTTGAAGATATACCTGTAATAAAGCCAGGGGTTCTGCAGGCTCTGCAGCTTCAAAAGGTTATTCTTTACCAGACGATTATAAAAGATAAATGAACACACACACAAAATATACAAATTTCATTTTCAATTTGGTAGCCATGGGGAACACAGACCTGCCGTGCCTTAATGGAAAGTCATTTGCTACAACAGCACTTTTTGACATGGCTTGCCAAGGGAAAGAACAAGGTATTGCAAATAAGCCAGCTGGGACACTGAAACACCACTCAACAGATACTGAAAAATTACAGCAGGTCACTCTAACATCCAAGAGATGGAAAAATTTAACTATCTGACACAATTGCTTCTCAGATAATCCTATTAAATTGCAATAAAACCCCATGAAAAAAATTTGGAATTGCAGAAGGATTCTACAGATTCAATCTGAAAAATATACAGGGACAAAAGTTCCCCGCAAATACATAAAACTTCAAGTGTGGTTGGTTTGGTTAGATTTTTTTTCTTTTCAGATTTACCACCTATACTGCCATGAACGTGGGGAACTGGCCTACACTTCTTGGGCTACTAAGAAAAAATAATCTGAATTCCAGTTTTGCTGAGTTAGATGTTTAAGCGCCTTATTCCCATATTTTGACTGTAAATTTCCACTATTTTCTTCCAGTTCACCAAAACTGTTAATAAAGCAACTACCGTAATTTTAGATAAGAGCTAACAACAAATGTGATTTTGGAATTTTTACAGATCGATTTTTCAGCTGAGTAGCTGCTCTCAGATCCTGTGAGTTGCAACGACTGCTCACATTTTGTAAAGCTGCATCAGATCAAAGTGTTCTCTTGTCTAACACGATGCTCCCAACAGTAGCTGGTAGCAGATAATCACAGAGGAATGCAGGAAATGCATCACGTGGGGGTTATTACATTTATAGCCTCTCATGTAAATGTCTTTTTTTGTTGTTGTTGTTTTTTTAAACCTCAAACTTTGTCCAGGCTGAGTTTTAAAGATGTTTTCGTATGTTGAGGATTTCAGAGCTCATTTCAGTCCATTAAGAGCTGAGCTGTGGCACCCGCACACAACAACTGCTCAGCAGATGCACCAGCACTTCCCACACTTGCAGAAAGAGGAGTTATTTGTGTCCATCACACACAGTGTGCACACCCAGGAAATGCTCAGGAAATACCACCTGCCCAAGCCACATCTGCTTCAATTTTAATTACATGTTCCTGTTAATTAGGGCACTCCACCGGGCTGGTCTCCAACCTGCCTGGTTGGATTTCCCAGGGTCTGAACTGATGGCCACAAATTTGCTGCTCCCAAAATACAGAAATAAATAAATTCAGGTCCAAGAGAGGATAAATATTTATCAGGAGGTGAGAGAAACATGCTCATGGTGCAAAGAGCTGCAGGCAGGATCCTGAAGGTTCTTCAGGTAATACATTGCAAGGTCACCAGCATCTGCTGCAGAAAGCTGATCTATGAAATGTGCTCTGTCACATCTACCATCAGTCTTCACACATTCTGGATATTCTGGGCATATTTCTTGCAATAATAACAATAACAATTAATCCTGCTCATTCTTGGGTAACAATTTACTGCTTTTGCTACCTAAGGGAATATTTACAGAGCCTCATCTGCACAACGAATTTTACATAGGGCTTACAATATACACTTTATCATGCTTTAACATAAAGAAGCACAATTCATGCTTTTAACAAAAAGGACTGTGATTTATGTTAACTTTCACTTCTCACAGACACAGAATATATTCAATTCATGAAATCATAAAAATTATGGAGTGTCAGAAAACAGAATGCCAGCTCTAGATTTGGTTGTTCAGTTCTCTAGCCAAAAAAAAACAAAACAAAAAAAAACAAACAAACAAACAAACAAAAAAAAAACACTTCGGAATTTTATCTTTTTATAAAACATTATGTGTACTGTGGCTTTCAGGTATTTCCAATAAAAGCGTCATAATCTCTCTCTTTAGAAAGTCATACTATGAGAAAACAAAGAAATACTTTTAAACAAAACTTTATAGCATTTTTGCACTGTATTTAAGCCCACCTGGGTATTAGACTTTCACAGGGGTACTTGACTGTATGTATCTTTTCCTATCGTAGTATAAATTCATGCAGGACAGCTCCAGGGCAAACCTCTCATTTTCCTGAGAAGTTCTTTGCCATGGGATTGAAGAACACTCTCAGATCTCAGCCCCTGCTGGCTCCCAAGCTTAGCTATTTTGTACATTTATGTTTTTTCACTACAGGACCACCAAGTTTATTGCTCCTACCCATCACATCAGTCAAATGCCTTTTATACTTTTAAAATAAAAGTCATGGGGATAGTTCAAATCTCACTTTCCAACAACATGATGCAAGCCAAACTTGCATTCAAGGCAGATGGTGAAAGGCATTGAAAAATTACTGATTCTCTCACTCTCTGATTCCAGTTTATTGGAAAACAAGCAATTCTTCCACTACACTAAACATTGCAAAGTCATAAATTGGTCATAGGTGAGCTTTCCAAAGCTTTTTAAGAGATCTGTATGTCAGTTATGTGACATTGAGTCAGCACCCAAATCTTCCAAACACTTCAGACTGTTAGAGGGCCAGTATGAGATAAGCACTCAGTGGGGGGACAGGTAGGGAGAGGCAGAGCTAGGAACAGAAAGCAGACTGGCTATTTACACTTGTGGCTTCAATTATCAGAGTCTTTCTTTCTTCTTTTTTTTTCAAGCACTCACTTTTCTGTGACATAAACCTTGTTCAATTACACAGAGCAGAGATGGATGAGAATGTCATTAAGCATTTCTCTCCCCTCATTGTGAAAGGAAGTTTAAAAAAAAAAAAAAACAAAACAAAACAAACAAACAAAAAAAAAAAAACCCAAAACCACAAACAATCCATAGATGGCTATCACTCCACTTTAAGAACAGTAAATGAACCACAGAACCCTTAGCATAGAGAATGACAGCTCCAGTCCCTCAAATGGACTATTTCAAAGATCCTAAGACTTAATTCCACAGAAAGAGGAAAGAGAAAATAACTTTTACATTGTGTACTTTAGTTCTAAAGAAGTCATTGACATGGTCCACTGTTCTCTTCGGTTATAAGAATGACACACTTTCCTTTTAGCAAAGTAAGGAGACCTTGCTTCTGCCTAACACAAAACTTCAAATACTTACCACAAACTGGACTGATCTAGTCCTCGTGCATTTATTCTATTTATTACAATAAATGGCTTTCAACAGATGAGCTGTTGGTAAAAAAAGTTCTTTCAAAATATGTACACAATGAAGATACCTACACAGGAAATCTCTTTTATTATTATTAAAAGAACTCTTGTTTGAAAGATGATCTCTCAAAATGATGCCATTTTCTTTCACAATGAATAACATGCCCACAACTACAGTTTTCTTACTAACTTTCATAGTTGCTAAATTTCAGTCATAAGAAATAGGTTTTCCTCTGTGGTAGAGACGACTGTGTCCATGCATAATATCACAAACTGTATTTTTGTACAATTCCATCTAAAACATTTTAAACAAGCTGCGTGCTTTAACCTAAACCTGTATTTTGGACATACAGGGATATCTTAGCCTCTGTTTTAAATACAGCAATAGGAATGTATAATTTTATCCAAAGCTTATAGATTTAATTATTTAATGAAGGATTTTACTCTATTTTCTCCTGATCCAAGAGAAGCAGCAGCTCCAAGCAGCTGTGCCTGCATTTTCCAGCAGGTTACAACGCCGAGGGCGATGCCGAGCCACAGCGGAAGGAGGATGGGAAAAGACAATTCCTCACCTTGAAGTGTTTGCATACAACCCTGCATTCCCTGGCAGAGCACTGACCCAGCAAAACTTCACAGAGATATAATCTTCTTTTCTTCCCAGACCACAGGGAATATGTCAGTGTCTCAATAAAATGTGACCAGCTGCATAATCAAGTCCAAGTGGTTCCTTTTACTGTCAGAGACAATTATGTTTACTTCCAGCAAGAGACCATTTCTGTGTGGATGTGAATAGCACTGGATGGTTCTTTTTCTATACAGAAAACCTATTGATCAAAAAAAAAAAAACCCTTGAAACCTTGCTTTTTATACAGGAAATCTGCTGATGGAAAAAAAAAATAAATCTCAATACTGCTCCACTGGCAGTATTTTATTCCTCTCAATTGTCAATCATTAGATTACAGTGTGAACTCTAACGTAATTACACTGAATGTGTCGTTCTGATGGCACTGGACATCTTTATTGGAACTGTATGATTTAACTTCTAAATAACTCCCCAGCTCTCAAAGGACAATGAGGAATTAAAGAGGGCATGCTAACTCAAAATAAATTTAAAACAACAAAAAACAAACAAAACCAAAAAACCCAAACAAAACAAAACAAAAATGAAAAAAAACCAAAACCAAAACCACAACAATGTAGCAATGCTTAGTAAAGATACTTATTATTTAAACACTAAAGATTACTTTGTATTAGATAAATCCCCAAATAAATGCTTAATTTTTAGAATCTGAAAAGAATGTAAAAAACTTTAATTTATTTCATGAATTTCAAGAAGTTAACCTCATATACAGGAAAACCTAAGACAGCCACAAGCTGATGCCATGTAACCTTCCTGTTACCAGCCTCATTTTCCTATCAGTATATGTTAATTTACCAGTGCAATTCTAATAGAACTGCAAAGATTCCTAGCTGATATGTCAGCTTGGATATTTTACAAAAATATTTAAAAGTTCAGTAGAGTGTATTGGTTAAAATGAAAACTGCAGATTAAAAGGAAGAAAAAAAAAAGATAAAAGATAAAATACCATCTCCACATGCTTATGTAAGAAAAGTGTTATCACAAATGCCACATCACATGGCTTAGTTCTGATAATCTCCATCTCACCAGCTGAACTGTGTCTCAGATGCATTTGTTTTTTATCTGGAAACACTAACAGCTTCCAAGTGACCCTTCAGTTGTAATATACAGCTGAGGAAATCAGCACTGATAACCAAAACACTGTCCTGAAGTTATTTACACTGTACCACAAATCCAACTGCTTGTGGATAAACTAAAAGCTCTCTCCAAAGGAGCAAGCATAAAATCTTATAAAGACAAGCTTGGGAAGAGACGACAGGAGATCATTTGGTTTGAGGCAGGCTCAGCTCACCCCACTGCCACTCCAGGCATTTGTTTTCCTGCCCTTCTCCAAAGACATAAACCTCTTGTCCATCCTAAATAATCACCCTGCTGTATTTAGACATAATGCATTTTCTCCTTTCCCCCACTCACGTTGAGAACAGACTAATCTTTCTCTCTGCAAGTTTTTTTTACGTACTTAAGGATTGCTCTCGTGGCCTTCCCTCAACTGATCTTGTCTTAAAATCAAATATCCTAAGTCTTTTCATCCATTTCCTAGGAGATACTGCTCCTGAAATCTCCAACTGCCCTCCCTCACCTCTTCTGGCCCCTTTCCAGCCTGTCCCCACTCCTCTTGAAGCAGAAGTCCAACAAAAGGCCATTCTGAATAAGCCATTTGCACTGAAAATGAAGGATTAGTATCCAATTATCATCTGCCTCCGTAAAATTCAATTATTATCCTTCTGCTGCCCTTTATTCTGATTTCAACTCTGTACCTCTCCAGTAAGTTCATCAACTCCTTCAGCTCTGCTGACCTCAAAGGGGCCTCATCATTTCATCCCTCATTTGCTTCAAGAAGGAATGGTCCTGAATACACCTCCTTGAACTGTGTAAAACAGGTCAGATTTTCAAAGTGCTGAGAATCCACTGGTAAAAATCCATTCACCTACCTGCCCCCAAACCAAGAAGTTCCCAAAAAGACAACTCAGCTTAAGTGCTAGACTTCCAGAATTGTTCTATCTGCCCCACACCAGATTTCACTGTACACCAGTGTGGACAGCAGAAGGATAAACTTTTTAAAGTAGGCAACGTTCAAAGTATTTGCTTGCTCCATTCTAAACATCTGCTGATGTCAAGTCTGGGGCTGATCACAGATTTGGCTTCCAAAATAATCACTCCATTTGCAATGAGAATCCAGTAAGTTTGCTCTCAGCACAGCAAATCTCCTGAAACCATCTGCACAGTGCACTTCAGGTCCACACAAAAAGGTCCTTTCTGTCCCTTCTAGGGTAGATCTCCCCACTTCAACTCTTCCCAGCAGTCTCTGTAAAGTCCACACATCCCTGAGGGGCACACTGATGGGTGTACATGGCAAAATGTAGGTGTCAAGGTGCAGAGATGTCTGGAACAGTGACAGGAAAGGGACCTGACCTGCTCCTTCTTCACCTTTGGCACATTTTGTATGCAACACTCCCTATTGACACTGGCATGTCCAAGAGCACCTCACTTCTTCCAAAGCCATCTATTTATCCACATTTCCTTGCCCATTGCAGACTTCTCTCAGACTTCTGGCCTTTCTCTAGCTGAAAACAAAATAAACCCCACAAAGTGCCCCCAGAACAGCAGGTTTCATACTTACACTCTAACTCACTCTCAGCCTCTCTTATGATCCAACCAGAATTTCAAAGCCTGGTTTTAAGCAAACAGAGCACAAATAAAAGACCAAACCAACAGCAATACACAGATTTTCAGGAACTGGAATCCAGGCTGAAAAATGCCCTTACTATTCAGCACAATTTGATGTACAATCACCTGAAGTGCTCACTGCCAGGACAAATGGATGTTGTAGTGCTGTGATGGTTCAACCCAAAGGCCAGAGTGGGGTGGCTGTTGCTAGACACTAGTGCTCTGGCCCAAAGCTGAAATGTCAACTAAATCTTTGGGGGGGAAAAATTAAAAGCAAATTGTTATATAACAACAGAAAACTTCTGTACAGATTTTTGTCTCACTTTCTGCAAATATGAGTCTGAGTTTGCTCTTAATGTGGTGTGTTAAGGAAGCCACAGACAGGTATGAGGACACAAAACAGGACTCAGAGATTCATCAGTTGAGCAGGTTTTTACTGGGCACTCACATACAGAACACAGTCAAGTTATCTCCACTGCAGAAAAAAAAATTGTCGTGGACATGCTGCACTGCTTCTTCCATCTACTGTGAAGACAAAGTCATCTATTAAAATATCAAGTAGCTGGAGGAACTGTGGGAGGCAGATGGTCTATTTTTTATTAGCATGACATGACTACTCATATTCTTGGTAAAAAACCTACCCACGTGGACTATGCAGACACAACATTTCACCCCCAAGTTTCTTAAAAAACTGTGACATTAACACATGTGACACATTCATTGACATATAAAAAGGATAAATATCACAATGAAAAAAAACAGTAAGGGGTTCAAAGTCTAAATATATTCAATCAAGCTGAATCAGAGCAGCTTCAGATTTTTTAAGCAGGGCTCACAGAAAACGTTGAACCACAACTTTTGCAGTGTAGTCACAACCAAAATTGTACAAACAGAAAAAAAAAAATATTGAAAAATTGTAGCTATACCTGAAGCAAAAGGCACTACAACAGAGATTCTGTAAAGTCTGTGTTTTGGGAAAACTGAAGATAAATTGAATTTTTGTGTTTTATTGGAAGCCTTCAGAAAACAAGTCTACCTTACTTAGCAAATGCAGGAACCCAGTGAGTGTTTCACTGCAGCCTAATGGATATTGTGTCCCTTCTTCAACTTCTTCCTCCACTTGCCCCCAGAGTGGTTCAGATTTACAGCCCATATTGTGCCTTTTCACTGGCACTTTCACTGCAGGCAGAATTCTGCCAGGAAGAGAAAAACATGACAGTGAAAGACTCAACAATTCCCGTGGATTTATTCCTCAGAGCAGCACACTGAAACACGGATTTTGTTATGGATTTTGCACATATTTACATTTGCACATTTAATGAACTGATTGGGATTGTACAAGTGCAAATCCATATGTGGATGCTATTTTGAAGCAGCTGTTCTGTTTAATGAAGAATCACTGCTGGCTTTTCTTTCTGGAAACATTCCCACAAGCAGTGTCCATAACTGCACTGCCACAGAGCAGACACACCTCACCCCTGCCCCAACTGCAAGCTCTCCCCCAACCACAATCAAAACCATATGCAAGGAAGCTCCTTTAAAACCAAAATATATATGCCTAAACTTAGGTCAACTCCTTCAGTTTCTTCCAGAGCAGACACAAGGACAACTAGGACAGCATTCACTTCTGAATTTTGGTTAGATGCTTCAGCAAATTCCTTTGCATTAAAACTTCACTCTACAAGCAACAATCATGATGCGACCTGAGCAACTTGGGGTATGTTAGAATGCAAAAAGGAGGAGAAGTACATTATTGTGAGTCTTGCTACTGAAGAAAATACAATCTGGAAGTGCATGCAATATTGAGTGAAACAAATAGTGGATTTTATTAAATCTGATCTCCAATTAAAACAAGTATCACATGTGGTTAAGCCTTAGAAACTTTTTTTTTAATCATTGCAACAGAGAGCACAAGGGAAGATGCTAAGCATATTTTCAGTTAAGTTAATAGTTTTGTCAACAAAATACAATATTAGCTCTGATATTTATGTAAGCAATATCTTCCAGAGCACCGACAGGATTTAGGAAAGTGAAAAGACTTAAGCTTCTCCTTGGAATTGGAAGTGGGATCATCTTTTCTACAGACAATTTCTACAGCAAATTTCCTCAGCAATCAGTGGAAATGCTGTATCAATGCAGAGTGTGGGTACACACAGAGGGAGCACAAAAAGGCTCCAGTCACCCAAATACATGCCAGTCACTGTGAATTAGGATAAAGTTTGCTTCTGTATCTTTCTCAGTGAACTCTACTCTGTCAAGACTGTCAAACCCTGCCCGTACCTTCTCTTCTTTCTGAGGTTCTGTGATTTGCTTCGGGATGTGGGCGTGGAGGAGGGTCACCTCATGTCACACACATTTTTTACCATTCTTGGGAGCTTTTCTACCACTTCTCCTCACCATCCTCCCCTTCCCACTGCAGACTGTCCTTTGGTTACCCCAGTCTTTGATGGCTTTGCTCACATCTGCACTCCTGCATTACCACATTTCACTCCTGAAATGTCCCTTGTCAGCTCCAGCCCACTACTCCCCTATAACACATTCCTCTGTGTGCTGACAGGATCAGCAAACAAATAATATAATTCATTTGAGCCTTGGGACTGAAAAAATGACTGATGAGCCAAATATACCTTGAGTGGAGAAAGAAAGAAAGAATTCAACTTGACAGGGGAGCTGGACCACGTATGCCTCCCCCAGCCTTTCATCCTGCATATCACAAGAGAAACACTCCAGAAGCATTGGCTTATAAAAATAATTTACTCACAATATCCAGATGGTGAGTGGGGAGAGGAATAGCCTAGCTGCTGGAAGTGTTTTCCCACCTTGTATTCTGATTTTAAAGTTTTAGATAAAAGTGATGTCACTTGAGGTGACTTGGCAGTCTGTGCCCACAGGTTTGCTCTCTAGGCTAGCACGAGGTACAAATTTGTATAATTTGGGTAAAATCTTTTTCTACCTCAATGATCAGGTTCTAAATTTTATTTAACAATATTACTCATAGTCTTCATGTGTAATACAGCATCTTTATTTTGGAGGATCAAATACCAGCTTATTTAAGGTTTGGATTGTCAGCAGGTTTTTTGGGGGGGCAAGTCATCATAAGATTTTGTATGATTCTGTTATGCAAGGCATTTAGAGAGCTGAGAGATGGAAAATGAGAATAATCTTGCTCTGCATCATCTTCTGTTCACCTTGGCCACTAATATTAGGGGATGTGATTTAATGACACATTTATATGAAGACAACAACAGCTTTATAGCTTACTATACACTACATTGCTAGCATGCATTTCTTAAATCATCAACAAAATTACCCTCTCTAGCTATGCATTTAGTCTGCCTCTCAGCAAGTGGAAAGACTGAATTAATCACATTAGCAACAGCCATGATTTCTTTTTACTTTTTTTAATGGATGATTAACATTAGAATCTCAGATCCATATTTAGACATATAAATAAATAAAATCTTGAATTAAAAATGATGAGCACTGAAAATTAGGTCACCTATGTAGGAGTTTTATTAAAGACTTAAGTACAGTTGAGATTATTTCCTCCTCAGTTAGAACATTTTCCCATGGGAGACTGGCAAGTCCACAGCATCAGGCATTTCCAAGGACAAGACAGTCCCCAAATGGTTCATCCTCTTCTGTGCACTCAGGTCTCAGCCCTAAGTCTCAAGAGCCCAAATGCTCTGCCTTCCAGTATCTGCTGCCCTATCAGTACTGCAAGTCCACCCAATAAACTCACCCACCTCCAGCTCCCCTAAAGGGATCCTTGTCCCCAGCCCTTCCCTATTCCTCTGCCTCCATCTGAAAATTCCTGTTTGTTCAGCACTGCTGATGGAACAATAAACCCACCTCATCCAGAACAGTCTGGAGGGATTATTTACACAATTTAAACACTATAAATTTATTAATTGAGCTAATCCAATAGATAAAAAAGTAATTTTGTGCAGCAAGTCTGCTCCCTAAGACTAATTGTAATTTTTTTAACAAGCCACCATCCAACATGAGTCCTCTTCCAGCATTTTTTGGGCACCCACAGTGGGCAGTGGCTATTCTGTTTCCTGAAATGAAACCAGCACATCAGAAGCTTCTAGCTGAATAGGCCTGACCTTTGTAAAGCAGTGCTATTAATAAGATAAAATAAACTGCAGGACTCCAGCAACCAGGTTAAAAACCCAGTAAATAGCCAGGAGATGACACAAAATGAGACCAAGTCGTCCGTGCGTAATGAAGTAGACTATATCCTAAAATTGAATCAGCTTCCAATAGCCAAGACCTGCTTTTAAAATACAGAGATACATCTGCATTGGCAAATGAAAAGGCAAAAAATGCATTTAAAGGCAGTCAAAGGCACACTGTTTCCATCCATTCGTATTGCAGAACAATGATGCATGAAATAATGGCTGTTAATATACAGGTCTGCACATGCTGCCAGATTAAGGATAAACCCCAAACCAGACTGATTGCAAGAGGAAAAATACCTACTCTTCTTCCTATAAATGAGCAGGTCTCTTACATGGGCATGTAACTATAAAAAATAAATTTTCACAACTGCATTTTCTTAGCTCAGTAGTCAGGGAGATATGTAGAATATATATAAGCCCCCAGGATTAACTGGTAATTCATGCACATGTGTGTGCTTGTGTGTGCACACAGCATCAGCTGCTGGGACTGGAAGGAGCCTGACACCTGCTTCATCTGCTGCTGCTATTTTCCTGTTTAAGGCAGATTGCAGAACACCAGAAGATTTCAATGCAACCCTTGATGGCAGCAAGATGTTTGGAACACAACCTGCTTTCTCTGCCCCTGAACATTTGTAGCTGCAGCTCCATTTGTCTCCTGCCAGCTGCAGCACAAACCCCAGGAGACTCAGCTACCCCAGGCTGCTCCAGCCTCATTCACCACAGCCTGGCAGAGAGACCCACAACAGCTTTTCAGCTGCTGTTAGATGATTACAGAGGAATTTTCAGAGGGAAAAAAAAATAATTAAAAAAAAAATTAAAAATCCAGTATCTAACAAGGTCAAAAACTTAATGTAAGCTCCTAACATGACAAAATTACAGGATCACCTCCATACATTGAACTCTTTCCCTCTAGGTTAATTACAGAGCAAAGCTGTGACCCTGTACTGAAGCCCCCAAAGTTATGGTACCACACAAAGGGTAAAGTTTAAATTAATCAAAGCCATTTTACTTGCTATCTTCACACTCATCAGTTCCATAACGTGACAGAGACATTCACAGTACAAAACCCCATCAAATGCTTCCAGAAATTACAGCATTATCAAACCATTTTATGCTTCAAAAATCTTCTGCTGCAAAACCAACTGCATTATTTTTGCAGTGCTCACAGGAAGTGATCAATTCTGAGATACTAGTTTCTACCAGAAATATATTTATGAACCATTAATGTACAAAATTCTATTAAGCAACCTAACCAGCATTTTGCCCACGCTCCAAAAACAGATGGATCACTGATGTACAAAATCTCTTCTTTGAAGTAGCCTCCCTCAGTAGGCAACCACTGAATTCTTAGACATCTTCCTTACATAAATAAAAACAGAAAAATAATACACCCAAAACCATAGAAGCCTCTTACATAAAAAGCTTTAAAGAGTCTGAAATAGAACAATAGGTGAACTTAATCTGATTACCCACATCCAACCAAGGATTTCATGTTATAACAGGTTGGATTATCAGATAATTCCTGCCAACTGTATCATTAGAAACATTAATAAAATGAAAGGTTGCAGTTGTCAGCTAATGAGTGCGTTGTTGATGTGGCATCACATACATAATCACAAGGAGTCAATATGTAATTTCTTATTTCTGAGAGGGGGAGACTATCAATAACACAAGAATTTTAACGTTATTTTTTTCCCCATCTCCTAATCCAGGCACACTCAGGAAGAAGTGGTAACTGAAACACTCAGAAGGGTTTTGGGATCCTTGATTGTATCAATGCTTTTATTCCTTACAGTACCCAGCACAAGTTTAGCACATCCCCCAAAAGAGGTTCAGTCAGTGCTTCAAACATATAAAATACAGCTTAAAGCAATTTCAGAAACAGAAGCTGGAGAAGAGGAGCGAAAGCAAAAGGCACAACATGCTGCCAAGATCCCATTGTGTATTACCAACTCTCATTTTAGGCATATCCGTGCAATGTGACCAACTATCAGTGAGATTTTTATAGGATATTACTCAGACAAGCAGACAGTACTTGAAATGTCATGCATGGTTCACTGTGGAGCCTTTTCCCCCAGCTTTATTCCCAAATTCCTATAGAAGTGCCTACAGCAACAAATAAATTTACAGCCATGCAAATCTGTTTTGCATTTAATCTCAAGCCTTAGCTCCTGGAATACCATGACAGTGTCAGATTTTCAGCTTTTATTAAAAAAAAAATATTTTAGTGGTTAGGATTACAAAGGAGAACATAACAGAAATGAACTGAGAACACTCAGCAGTCAGATAAATTAAAAAGTATTCCTATTTAGATATAATTATTTTCATTGCTTGAGCAAGTAACAATAGAAAGCAGATGAATCATTTTGCCTTGTGGTGTTGACAATACTGCTTTGTATATTATTAAAAACAAAAATTAAGGTGGTGAGACAGTCACATGGAGGGATGCGTGTTTTTGTTTGGGTGTTTGCCTGCACTGCCAGCAAACTCTGGCAGCTTTGGGGCCACCACTGCAGGGTCCTTAGAGCAATGTCACTCACTGCCAGCCAACTCTGCTGCTTTTGGGGTCCCTTCCCTGGTGGCAGCTCAGAGAATTCGGCAGAGCCACAAGAACATTCAATACACACAGGGCTTTGGATGCTGCCAGGAACGGCTGCACTCCTCTGGTCCAGGCACGTGAGCTCAGTGAAAATAAAAGCAGTATTTGGAATAGTATTTTATTCCCCTACACTTCATGCTTGTTGGACAGCTGCTGCATGCCACACCACAGGAGATCTGTTTCTGTAAAGAGAGGAGAAAACCAAAGGGGTCTGGAACACTGCAAACCCTGCTTTGATTTACAGTGAGGAGAGGAAAAGAACATAATAAGAGATGGATAAACCCCTCTCGCTTGCTATAATATAAAGAAAACTATTCTAAACAACAAGGCTATTCTGGAAAACCCCTAGGCTAACAATTTAATTTCTGACTGCAGGGATATTACCTTGTTAAATCAACAGCCAGTGAAAGGCTTTTACTTCTCCCTGTAAATGCATTCTCAGTCCTTCCCTTTCCCACTGTACTCCTGCCACCAGATGGAGGGCACATCATGTGGCATGAGCAGGGGAATGAGCAGGGGAAGCCACAACCCTTCCTGTGGCTCTTGACTCATTCCAAACAAATAAATACAGTTTAAAGTTGCTGTCTGCACTGACTGGAGGGAGTACTTGGGCCAGCAGCACGAGGACACAGCGAGCCGTCCCTCGCACACCGTTCCTGGTGGAAAAGCCATACAGCAGTGGTTTTATGAGGAATAAAGTCATTCATTTGAAACTATGCTGAGAATATAACAGTAATTTATGTAGTTACCTGCTACAGTCTTTAGATTAGGAGACGATAGCCAGCCAATGCAAGATTTATTCTTTCAAAAGGCATTTCTTTCTTGAAACAGAGGGCAAGCCAAGGAGTGTACAGTTCTGCTGTAAGCCTTGTACACATTGTGAATAAAGTTACTGCAGAAAAAGGGAAAACAGTTTAACTCTTCAGCCATCTGCTATATTGTGACCCTGCTAATTTAAGACACAGTAAAGCAATTTTGATGAAAGCAAAAATTATTACAACTTCAGTGAGAACTCAGAATAGGCTGAAAATAGGAGTGAGAAAACTTCTATTTATATCTAGAAAACTCACATCTATTCCTTATTCACTCAGACTTTGGAACTGAATAAAATGTTTTCTTCTCCTGTTGCTTCTGACAGATTAAGCATTCCAGAGCTGCCCATAATTAATTTTGGCATGAAGGTAACTACCCTTGCACAGTCTGGAAGACAAATGAAGTGTCAGAGAAAGGCATCCCAGAGTAATTTGTTTCTTGCCTTATCTACAAGAAACAGGTGTAATTTTTTAACAGGTGTGATAGGACAGCACTAGACAGTGACTCATCACTACCCAGTAAATGGAAACATAAGAGAAATACTTTGAACACCTTTAAGTAAGGAGTAGGGAGGAAAATATAGAAAACAATTAGTAAAACAAAGCAATCTGACACTCTGCCCAAAACCCCAAACACACCTTAGGTGAGCATCACACATCCAAGCCATTTTGGAGGTTGAGGATCTGCAAGGAAGCAGCCAAGGAAATCCTGTTGTTTGGAGATGCTGGTGCCCGGGGTGCAGGTGTCACACACATCCCTGTCCCAAGAGCTGTGACTCCAGCTGTCCACCCAGCTCCAGGGCTGAAGCAAGTCAGGGACAGATCAGGACATGACAAAACAATAGTCTGGTTTCCCTGACCATCATCATGCTGCTAAGGATATGACCAGCCTGTCTTCTCTCATCTCTTCCCTTTGGAAAGGCAGGGACCCTACACTCAAGGTGAGGCAGCAAGAGGGGTGACCCAAATTCCCACTCCTTGCTTCCCTTTCCCAGAGAGCAGGCTGCCAGCAGAACAAAAAGCCACCAACAGGGACAGGGCCACACAGGAGCAGACTGGGCTCCTGGGATGCCACTCTGGGATTACCAGGGAGAGACGCTGCTGTGTGAGGTGGGATTTATTTATTAACACCCCAAGTACAAACCTGTCATCCCCAAGCCTCTTGTTTACCTCACCTCTCCCCTATCAGCTTAAATCCTCTCTCTCTTTTCTCAACTCAAGATTACTTTTGGTTGTCTTATCAGCCTCCTCCAGACTGATAGTTTCAAAGGCAGATATATCCTCAATGAATGTGGCTGACAGGTTTGGCCTCGCTTTTTATGACACCTGTGCTGACAGCGCATCGCCACCACAGATAGACACAACTGCAGCTGAGCAAGCCCAAGGACTCTGCAACCACAGGAAACAAAACTTTCCTTCCTTTTATATGGAGATTTCCATTGTGACCTTTCCACTAAATACAGATTATGAGCCCAGTGAATTCCATACAGTCAGAATGTGTGAGTCAGTGAGTACAGATCCAAAAGGTGGACAAAAGTCTCAATTTCAGTCAAAAAACTGAAATGGAAATAACAACTGAGTATTGTTAAAAAGGTGTTACCCACCCTTTCACCCTGCAAAATGTAATTTTTCAAAATTTCTATCAGCTTTTCCCTGAGCAGAAAAATAAGGGAAAACCATTGTTTCCCCTGGCTCCCAGAATCACTTGGAAATGAAGGTCAGTCACATCAAAGCTCTGACACACACAGTCCTGATTCTTGGTCTTGGTGAAATTAGTGTGTTCCTGTCTGACACTCCAGCTAAATTCAGACTCCAAGTTCCAAACCCAGGAGATAGAAGAGGAGCTGAACAATCAACTGTTACCATTTTAACAGCTGAGTTCCAGTGCTCCTCATTTCAATTCAGTATCACCTCAACACAAACTGAAAAACACACCCGAAAAAAAACATCCAAAACCCCACAATGAATTCACAAAATCTACCAAAAACGTTTATAATTACTCCAGAGTAAACAGAGAGTAAGCAAGAATTTAGGAATATCAGTATGTCATTAAAAGTTGTAAAAAGCATGGCTCTCTCAATTCAGCACAAAATTACTTTTGTTGCCCATGAAGCTCACAAAAACATCATCAGAAGTGAGTCAAGAAGCAGGGGAAAAAAATTACCAAAACCCTTCTGGGTGACTAAGAGGTCTCACAGAGAAAAGCAAGAATGTTACCTGGAATAAACTTTTTCAGAGAACTTTCACAGAGGCTGTAATTTTCTAAAGCTGCCAATATGACACATTCAATACCACTGATTAGATATTGGAAAGAGAAAATTTTAGAACAGTTTTGAATAAGTGTACTCATTTAAAGTGGTATTAACACTAAAACCAGAAGAAAATAATACTCTTGTATCCACACATATAAAGAGGTAATGATTAAAACTGGAAGAGGATATGCAATGACCTAGCCATATTTTATCCACACCATGTTACCTTCAAATTTCCATATTACAATGACAGCACATCATCTGATTATTATACATGTGTTCTGCTGATAATTTTCCAAGTTATTCACCTGAATACAGCTGATTAATTAAACTAACTACTTTTGTTGTTTGTTTTGGTTAGGTTTTTTGTTTTGTTTTTTTTATTAGTAACATCAATGTGGCTAAAGACAGGAAAAGGAGAGAAAAGATTTCTCATTTTCAGATTTATTGATCACCAAAGGTAGTTTAGCCCTTACGTTATCAACTAAAAAGTAAAATCAAATCCCTCTGAAAGGCACAAATATCTGATGTGTACTGATAAAAGGAAATAGTTTAAGGAAAATTTCAAATGAATACATAAAGGTTATTTCTGTCAAAACAAGCAGTCTTTTGGACTTTGTATACTCATTGCATGAGCTGAATATGCAGTAACTTCTCATGTGCTTTTTAAGTTATCTGTTTGAATTTAAGCTGAATTTAAATGGAATATGAAGACATATTTGCTGTCTTTTTAAAATCAGCAGTAATAAACCAATCACTGCAAATTTAAAAGGGAACAACTGCTTATTGAAGGAATAGCACAGTACAGGTGAGTTATAAAAACACGTTTGTTTCATTAAATAATGTTCTGTATTAAATTATGGTTCTGCATGATCTGCACTTCAAGTGAAAGTAGAGGGAAATAGCTACACCAGTATCATTAATAAAGCCTGAAATAACTAAGTTCTGGAAAGAAATAATTGCAAGAGCTACATGGATCAACAGCCTCCAACAGCACCCAGGGTAAGTCTGGCTTTGAGTCTGAAACATTCAACAAACATGAAAAGGTTTTGTGTGACTGAAAAGCAATACTGGAGTCTGCAAGGGGCAAAACTTGCTTGTGACACGAGGCCAAAAGTTTTCTGTGAAGGAAGCATCTCCAGGGCTTCCAGTGACCTGGTCAGTGCTGCTGCAAATGGTGCAAGGTGCCACGTGCCCAGGAGATGTCACATCTGCCACCACAAGAAACTCGTGCTCTTTGCCCTCTCCACCCAATTAAACCTCCCATTTATGCAAAAGTATCACAAAAATGGATTGATTTTTTCTTCCCCTCCTTTAATAAAAATATTGTGAAGAGGTAGGCAACATTTAAGAAGGAATTATGTGTTTACGTGCTTAATGAAAATATGCATTTGCCTGACCAAAAAAAGCCCAGATTTTTTTTTTTTTTCCAGAAGAGTCAGAAACACCTCAAAGCATAATACAACCATTAAGTGAGCCGTAATTATTGACTGTGAGTTCCCAGGGAATGCTCTGCTGCATTTGGCACTGGCACAGAACAGGAGGCAGTTTCAATTACATGCCTGATCTGTGAAGTTTATTGATCTTCAGGAGCAGGGCTAAGTCTTAACTGGGAAAGCTCAGATGATGCTGAACAGGTCTCCTGTTTACCTTCTTGCCTTTTTGTTGCTGCTGTTTTTAATTAATTAACAGGGTTATGGGTTGCTGTCCATGCCTTTTATAAAATTTGGCATAGTTAAATGATGAAATACTCATTTCAATATTTTCTTAATTTCTCATGTGAAAAGTACAATATTTAAAAGGTGTTTCCTGTTGACACAATTTAACCTTGTATTATATTTTAGGCTTCAATATTCTTAGCCAATTTTTGTCTGAAATCAGAACATTTTTCAATGAGGAAAGTGAAAAATTGGCTTGAAGAGAGCTTGCTCTGCTATCACACTCTCAGAACGCACCTTCCTTAACTGAAATAGAAATTACAGATATACTATATAGTACTCTTTTGTTTATCTTACATATAATACAAAGACTAATGCTCAGTGGGCAGAATTTACCATTGTATCTAATATATTGCTGCTGTTGAAAATATAAATTCCCATTTTCTGGAATTTAATATTCTGCATCATCAATAGGATGTAAGTATGAAGTGTTCTGAGTATGTAAGTAGGAAAAAAATATTGTTAGCTTGGAAATCTAAATTTTTCCTCACTAGTTTGGGGTTCTTTTCACCCACAGAAGCCCACTGCAATGGAGATGCCTCCTGTGCTGCTACAGCCACTGCAGTTCTCAGTGCTGACAACAGGGTTTGTTTACCTGTCTCAGGATGCAGTCCACCTTTATAGATTTTACAGGGATGTTGATTCCAGTTTAATGAGCATCAGAGAGCATCTGGCAATTATACCCCTGAGGAAAGCTAAGTGATAAATTTGCAGACCCACTGCAGCAAGGCCAGCAAAATCCACTCTTTAAAAACAGTTCTCAAATGGTCTCTGGCACAGAGAGAAAAGTTTACAAAGAAGGAGCTCCTACTTTGCTTTGAAAATCGTTAGTAAGACACTAAGTGCCATGCCAGAAATAGCTTTGATGAGGCCCAGTTCTTTTCTGAATCAGATTTTCCCAGGAGCACAGCTCCTCATGGAGATGTCCAGAAGTAAGGTCAGAATGACAAGTCATTATTCTCTTATGGAGGGGAGTAAGAATTGGCCACCAATGTTTCCAGGAGAAAATGCTGGTAGAAAACACCTCTAAGGACCAAGGCAGAGGGTGTTGGCATATCAGCTAGCAAGGTGGCATGGGAATTCCCTTGGTTACACAGAGTTATACAGTCCTGGAAAAAACATTCCATGGAAGATGCAAAAATGACCCGAGTTTTTGTCCAGGGTTGACTGGTGCAGTTACATGAGGGAAACTGAGAAGCATCTGAAACTAAACCCTGACCTAGTGCACTGTGTGAGCACAGTTCAAAGACATGGTGCTCAACAAATAAAACACGAGAATAAAAGCAAACAGCCCTTTTCATCCAGCAGCAGTAAAACCAGAGGGCAGAAAACGACGCTGAATCGCTTACGCTTGTTGCACCAACAAACAGTGTCTGAGTTACAAAATCTGTGTCTCAGGGTAACCATTCCTATGCAACACGTGGCAGAATGACAAAGGGCTGCCACCAAAGTCAATGTGAACCACAAAAACAACTTACCTGGGAAATGGTGGCATGTGAAGGAGGAAATGGCTGTGTGAGGAGCACAAAGACAGCAGAACGCAAAGCAGTGTACAGGAACTGCTGTGTAAAAGCAAGGAGCCAGACAGGGCTTGGTTAAACCTCATAAATACAAATATGACCCCAGGTGACACAGAGTGTTCCATGATTTCAGTGATTGTCAAGGACAGCCAGCAGCTCCCAGTGCTCTTCCAGGGCTGAGCACAGCCTCAAATGTAAATGTGAACTGAGGATAAAAGTTAGAAAAGGAAATGTCTGGACAGCACAATCAGGCAATGTGAGAAAACTCCATGATGACCTGTTTGTGATCTCACTTTCCTCTGGGCTGCCTGAGCACTTGCAGAGCTACACAGACAGGAGAGCCAATAAACTTGGAAAATACCAGAACAATTTAAGTAGCTTCAGATATTCAAATAAATAATCCTCATTTTTAGTCAAATATTAATAAAGTTAAGTTTTAAAGAAAAAAACCACCCATTTCTAATGCTGAATAAATAACAGATTATTATAAAGTTCCTTCTACTAATTTCAGATATAGACTGTGCAGAATAACATCTTAAGAGAACTTCATGGTTCTTCACATTCTTAACCTGGGACTCCTACTCATTTGGTCTTCCTTACTCAAATTCTTTTCACACCTGTCATATGCAAGTGTAAGAGTAAAAAAAAAAAAAAAAAACAAACTTGTCCTAGATAGAGCAGAGATTTTTTGAGCACGTTTCATTGGGCTCATGCAGACTTTTGTTTCTAACCACATTAGAACCTTGTGTTGCCTAAGTAATTTTTAAATGTCACTACTGCAAACATAAACTTTGCGCTGTGCATCAAACTCACTGGAACGATTTAACAGGATGCACAGTTCCATGTGTGCACACATTCAAATAAAAAACTTTTAAATAAAAACTCAGTATTTAGTGTAAAAATAATAAATCAAGTTACAATTGTTTCCTATTTCAATGAAAGGTGGCTCTTTAAAAGAAACGAGATTCATTCCTGCTATCAAGCTGACCAGATGAATTAAATTTTCAAGAATTATTCTGTTACTGGAGTTTAAATCTCTCGCCTAGTAGAGATTCAAATATTAGTTCCATAATACCTCTGTAAATACAAAAATTCCCAACATCTCAGCTGTCTTATTCCTTCCAATAATCCTGTGCCTGAAAATGTGTCTGGGGTTTTAAAACACAAATTTACAAATAACTCAAAAGAACCCAAAACCAAACCAAAGTAAAACCAAAACCCTAACACACCTGAGGTGCTCAGAGCTAAGGCACTTGCCTTATTTCCTCATCCCACTTTTTTATGAGGAGCTCCAGGGCACAATGTGAAACATATTCTGGCAGCAATTACAGTTTCAGGGAAACTGGTGTTCTGAAGAAACAAAATATTTTGCATTTACAGTCTCTTTGGTCTTCTTTAACCTTCAAACTGCTTAAAAACCCGAAGGTAATTTTTACTCTGTGCATGCCATGGCATCAAACTAGCACATCTCTAAAGCTGAGAAAACATATGCTGTCAGCAAAGAACAAAATGATCTCTTTGATACTAATACCTGTGATAGTAGCATGATAATAACTATGTGTGACAACTTCTCCCTGCTCTCAGAATAATTATTGCTCTCCAGACCTCAACATCTGCGTTGCCAGATGTTGCTGTCAACCACGTAAGCAAAAGCACTGCAGAAACCTGGCCAGCCTCCAGAGCTTTAGTCTCAATACCTCAGCAGATGCAGGTGGTTTTCAGCAGTCCAATATTTGGAGCACCAAGCCATGCAAATCCACTTGTGTAAACAAGAAAACGGGATCAGCAAATAATGCATCATACCCAAACAGGCTCGGTGCAGTCTGGGACTGACATTTCTGCCAACCCAAGGAGAACTGAGATGAGATTCAGCATGTCTGACACAAAAAATAGTAATGTTACAACATGCTTCTGTCTGAAAATTCAGTTTCATTAAGTCCTTTTAACTTTAACATTGACTTTCACACACAGACAGAGTATGTGCCAGCTGGATGACACATGAGCTATTAAAAAACAGGCATGGGCAGCAGAATCCTAAAATATCATCTCAAACCCATAAATCATTCACTCTTAAGACATAAGTGGCATCTTAGTACCAAACTCTTTGCCTGAACAGGATGATTTACATACAGTGCAGCTTCTATGGAAGAATTTTTCTTCTGTCTATGTATGTCTAAACTGCTGCAATCTGAAATCAAATTATCTTCAGCAGGGACGCAATCCAAACTCCAGCTGAACTTTCTAAGTGAAAATAAACATATTTTAAATGGAATTAACTGTGGCCAAAGGGTAACAGTCTTTCATAAACGTGCCTGAAGCCTTTGGATGCTGAACCTTTTTTATCTCCCACTCCTTAACTATTAAACCAACAGGTTTATACCAAGTAAGAAGAACAAGTTGCTTTCTACTAATGACTCCTCCACCATTTTGTTTCCACAGCCAGGGAAAGATGAGCCTGCCCTATCCTACGTGGCCAGACTTTCTTCTGTTTCTCAGGTCAGCCTAGGGCATCCCTTTCCCAGAAGAGGCACCTTGAGGGCAGCTCTGCTGCTGCAGCATCTCTCCAGTCCAACACTGCTGAAAATCCAGCTTTTCCTCCTAAATACCCCACTGTGGATCCCTAGGGCTGCTAAAACATTTTGGGAACCACTTACCCAACACACTGATGGGCACACAGAGGGTGCTGCTACAATTACAGATGGGCTTTTCCTAACAGTTGCCCCAAAGCATTTTACACAAGCAGCAAGTGAGGTCTGACGTGCTTCTGCAGTTTATTTATAAATTAGGGAGGTGTGAGTGGAGGCTTAAAGGAGATGTAAAATACTAACAGGAACAGGATCTGTCTGCTAGATCTCAGCAGAGCTGTGCAGGCTGAGAGGTAAAGCAAAGCAGGTTTCACAGCCAAAGACTGCATCCAGTATTTGGTACTTGGACGTGAATCTCTAAAGGGTAGTGAATGCGTATCAACCTAAGTGTTCAGATACATAATTAAGTCAGAAATCATTAGGGCCTTTATGACAGCTCTTACAGCATTAAAAGTCAAGGTTTCCACTGTAAAACTTCTTCTTCATGCATATAAAAATTAGCTGTCAGAATTATTTCTAGGTTCAAATATGTCTCATAAGCTCTTCACCTTCAAGCAAATTAAACTGAAGTGCCCAATCATTTTTAAATGGCATAAGCAGTAAGTTCTAGGGGGGTTGCAGTCTGATACAATTCTGAATATTCAGCCTTTTTACTTGAATTTCAACAATTAAGGTTTCCTTAGCAGCAGTAGCTTCACCCTCTCTCCAACTCTGTGCTCATAATTTTCTCACTTTCTACAATTACGGCAAAGGCTGCATTCAAAATTAAGGAGCAAAAGCTACATGCAGGCATTAATTTTTAGGAAAACAAGGCAGTGTTACTACTGGTTATTGGCATTTTAGTGGCTCAAAACAGAGGAATTTGAGTTCAAGGCTCCAGAACACCAGCCACTGTATAGAGAGCAAATAAAATCACTCACCACCCCAGAGAGCTCCCAGCCTCAACACCTGATAAACCAGATTTTTAAAATCCACACATTCATGGTCTTTAGTTATTCTGGTCCCTCTGTGCACAGAGGTACTTCTTTTAAAAAATATTTCAAAAAATAAGTGCCTATCAGTGCTATAAATAACCTAACTCAATCTTGCTGGGGCTTGTCTCTGAGAAACTATGTACAATCAGGACAATTCTATTAATTTAGGAGTTAAAAATATAAATCCAAGTGTGTTATTCCATATTCCTCAGGTGTGCCAAGACATACTAGATATCCCACCTAACAAAACATTAAAATATTCCCACTGCTAACTATAAATAATGAAAATTTAAATAAAGGAGCTAAATTATACAATTGCAAATTCAGAAAAATCCTGGAAAATTTAGGGGAAAAATGCACAATAAGAAACCTGAAAAAAAAATAATGAAAAATTTTTAATCTGTTCTGAAAGAGGACTGAATTAGTTAAATAATTAGGTATACATCTAGACCATAACAAGGGGAGTTGTAAACTGGAGGGGCTCCTTTTCAGTGGGAACACCAGGGAGAACCTTTCAGGAGCATTTAAAAAGGATACAGTTTGCCTTAATTCATCATGTGGCTTTATCCTCCTCTAAGAAACCCAGCTCCACTTTCATGACTGTCAATATACTGCTCAAAATGACACTTATAATTAATTCTAATTCCAAATTATATATATATATATATATGTATATATATATATATTTTTTTTTTCGTTCTTTCTGTCTGGAACCATAGTGATTTACTGAATTACTAAATTACTGAAGTGCTGAATTTGTATTTAGTCAACTAGTCCCTTCTGCTCAGATCTGTGAACATAAGATGAGAAAAATTTCACGTGATATTAATAGAAAAATTAATTTACTATATTTGATTATTTCTTTAAGGAAGAGTCTAAACAGCATTAGCTCCGACTTTTTGATTCCCAGTGCATAATAACATTCATGTAATAATTCATGCCTGTCTTCTGTTTAGATTTTATGTTTTTTTTTAAGGAAAAATAAAATACAGATAATGAATTTGATTAAATCAAAACATTATTATAGAACATACACTCTTTAAGTCAAATTGAATACCATCAAGGAGCTTTTCTTGTCTTCATTCCATCTTTCCTTTCCCTAAATAATTAAGGCTTCTCTGAAAATTCAGACATTCAGCTAAAGAGATAATCACTTTGTGATGCTGTACTTTAACATTTGCATGTATTCAAGGCTGGTGAGAGACAGTATTTCCAGGGCGTATGAAATTCTTCTGGTAAACAGGGAAAAGCAACTGAAAACTTTGTTACATTGACTACAAGACCAAACCAGGAGCTCCCCATGGAGCTTTTCTCCATTTCATAAAATCAGAGCCACATCATTACTTGTGAGCAAGTACTCACTGTAATTTTCCATATCCATAGAATGTGGTCTCTATCAAAGCTAGTGTTAAAGTAATGCTGTAAGCAAAAAACATTTGATTTTACTGTATTCTCACATATTCCCAGGGTGGTTCAAACACTGTCTCAAAGCTGTGCTAACAGAGATCCATCAGCTCCCTCTCAGCTGTAATAACAACAAACCAATCTTGAGCACACACAAATGTTTCCAAGGTTTCAAGCACTGGTGTGGGCAAAATAAAATAAGAGCTTTTCTGGCAAACTTTAATAGCAACTTTTAATAGCAATTGCAGTTGAGAAGTAAATACATTGTTTGTAACACAGAAAAAAAAAAAACAAACCATAAAGGTATCTTCTAGCTATCTGGCAAGGAACACTAATTCTCTATTACTATCAAGTCATCTCTTTAAAGGATTACAAACAGTACTGCAATATACTTTTGATGCTTCTGGAATAGCTGCCCCTGCAATTCTTGCTGAGGTCTTTTAAGTTATCTTTTTAGTAGTTTTATGAGGCACTATGATCATCCTGTATCACAATCTGGCATTAAAAACTGAAACTATTTGTGTATGGCTACAGGAAACCTTACTGCAATTATTGCCATCCCTCTACGTACGAAATTGCTTTCCTCTCATCCTGGAGAAAGAAACTATTTTTGCTTTGGGGTAATAGATCTTCAGTTACCGATGGAATATCACCATTCTTATCCCAAAGTCACTCTTCAGGAGTGGCACAACAGCAACAAGTACTTAACACTCATCTTTAGATAAATCTGCTTTCTACCTCTGCTGAACTGAGTCACATAATATAATGCAGCCAGCAACCAGTGTCTAACACACAATAAATAAAAAGTGCTAAAATGTCTTTATGCACTAGGAGATCCAGTGTATAACTAATGCTGAAGTTAACTCTTTTGGGGTAGACTAGGTTATCCAATAACCAAATTTCAGTGCAAACATTCTTAAGTCTTTGGAATTTGGAGCAAGTGTGTAAGGAAACCATTAAAGAATATCCTTGTATGCTAACAGGTGCTTCAGGAATGTCAGCTGCTCTTGTCTAAAAGGATGTAAATGGGACCTGATCTGAAAGAGATTCACCTGTTTTGGAGCAACCAAACACATGAGCAAAGGAGGATCACATGAAGTCCCTCAGAAGTCAGAAGATGCCATCACACCCTTTGCTGGGACAGGTGTGCCCAGCTCAGCTGAAATGCCCTGGGAGAGCCCTGGACTTGCCCTGAGAAAAGGCAAGCCAAGCAGCTAAGTGTTTAGATTTGGTACACACAATTCCACAGTCCTGCTGGAAAAAACTCCAACATTCCCCCAAAGCCATCTGGGCAATGACCAGTTCTGCCAAGGCTGGGGAGGCAGAGAGCCCAGCTGGGCAAGGAGGAACCTTCCACCACTGAGACCCAGAGCTCTGAGCACCAGGACACCTTGGGCATCCTCTGGCACAGCCTCCTCAGCAAGGCAGGGCCAGCACTGTGCAGGAATGTCACTGCAGAGCTTCTCACTTCCCTAATTTGATATAGGATAATTTGATCTTTAATGTCAGTCTTAATTACGTTAACTGAGGGGAAGGGATCCAATCCTACCGCCAACATTTAATCCTGGAATGACTCACCCTGATCCGATTAACTGTTTCCCACATGGAGAAACCTTTTTAATGTCAGGACACACTGAGTCAGGAGGAAATGAGAGAGACAGAAGAGAGACCCAGCCCCCCATGAGCCTCATTCCTCCCCAGGAATCTGTGATCTGTACATGGCTGCTGAGGCGGCAGTGCTGGCAGAAACTGGAAACAGGGAGTTAGACTAATCCAAGCAGGATGCAACAGAAGCATGTAAAACCAATTTCCAAATCCACAAGACTAAAGGAGGATTTAATTTATTTAGCTTTGTATTTCCAGAATAATACCAAATTATTCTTGTTTTAACAGAGTCTGCTTCTTAAAAAAAAAAAAAAAGAGAGAAAAAAAAAAAGTTTTGCTTGCAAAGAGCTGCAAATCCCAGATAATGTCCCGCCTGTTCACAGTGCCATGAACAGCTCCCCGTGCCTTCCAGGACCTCTGTGACAGAACCCAGCTCCTGCAGCCACCAGAGCCCAAATCCTCTGGTTTAGTTCAGTTTGTTAATCAGGACAGACTAGTAACGTCAAGCCCTCTCAGGCATCCTAGCAAAAACAGCTCAAGAACAAAGGGAAAAAAAAGCATCAATCCAAAAAGTCAGTCACAAATTTTATTCATCTTGGTATGCTTCAATACAAACCCTGAAAAGACTGATGAAACACAGAGGAAAAACAAAACAAAACAAAACAACTAAAAAACAAACAAAAAAACCCACTAAATCATCTATCTCACCTCACCTTTTCTGTGCCACAGACGCATTTTTGCCTTGTGTTGAACCCTATCACAGTTTGGCTAAAGAACATCCAACAACAGAACAAAGCCATAAAGGAATAGGTTCCATTCATCAACTTTTCTGTGCTGGGTACTTTTACTTGTAGTTTAATGCTGGATTTTTCCCCAGGTATCTATTTTTATGTGGAAATACTGCTGCACTGTAATCACCTAACTTCATCTCACATTCTATATAATACTTATGTTGATATGAACAAGATAAGCCCCCCCAAGCTGTATTTATATATAAGGACTGTGTCCTTAATAACTCTCTGGGCATCTACAATACAGCCATCATAGCACTTCGAGTTTTTACCACTTCAAACACAAGAAGTACTTCTGGCCCTGGGATTAGAAGGCAATCAGGCTTCAGCCACAACCACATGGAGAAGTGGTGCCAAGCACTGGAATATATGACACCTTTGAGAAGTGCTGTGTTAAGGAGAGAACTTCAGCTACTATGCAAAATCACACCTATGTATTCACATAGGCACAAAACCCCTTATAGAAATGGACAGCTATACAAATAGGTATGTTTCTGTCTGTAGGAAACAAAAGCCTTTACAAAAGTTGGGGTTTTTTTGTTGTTGTTTTTTTTTTAACCGACGCATTTTCCACAAGAACAAAATGAATACCTGTATTAACACCATGCCTTATCTATCTTCTTAGCACATAAACTGAATAACTTAGAAACAATATCCCCTGCAGGGTCTGTGCTAGGATCCTGAGGAACCATGCAGATTTAACTTTTTTTTTGTCACAGGGTTTAATTTCCTTAAGTACTTTCCAGAAATATTAGTAAAGAAAAACAGGCATTATAATAGAGAAGAAAACCATTTGTATATTTTAGGTCACTATTTGCACTGCTAGCAACACAGCAGCAGGTTCCATTTGCCTTGCACTAAACATGTTATGAATAATTCAGCTCCTTGCTCCGTTCCCTAAATAGTTGACAGGGAACAGAAACTTTGTTCATGACCTGTATGGCCTTTTTTGAAGCCTGCCTATTTATTTAATAATGCACATCACAAGGCCCATCACCCAGGCTGGCATTTATTAAAAATAAAAGCATTCAATAGTGATTACTAACAAATGACCATGAAACAAGTGACTTCCCAGAGCTACCACCTTTTACTCGTAAACAGCACTCAGCCAAGTATTTCAATAATTAAATGCTCTCAATCTGCCCTGCATCAGCCCTGGCTCACGCAGCCTTGGACAGGAAACAGATTCCAGAAGCACTGGGAACACCTTCCAGCCTGGCCACAATTGTAACTGCAAATATCTGAGCTCTCTGTTAAAGCACAGCTGCCCTTCTGGAAAAGAGAGAACAAGGTCCATCGAAGGCACACTGACATTTTAATGGAATCCTAATGCATCCTTAACTGTTGATCATTCTTCTCACTGTCTCACCTCTCCAAATTCTGATCAAGTCCTGGGCTTCTCCAGTCAGTCACCTGAAGCAGCAGTAAAATGGGATATTGCCTGGAGCATCTGACCAGTACTGGACTGCTGGGTCAAGGTAACGTGCTTCAAAATTCTGGCATTTCATCAGTTCTGTATTACAACAGGAGTCTGCAGCCATGTCCCAGCTTCCACAGGAAAGACATTCCAAATCACTTCCTTTCTCTAGACCCAGATCTCAGTAAAATACTACAATTATTGCAAACTACTGTCTGTAGAGCCTTCCCAAATTTCCTGGAGAAAAGTCAATCTGTGATGGGGTCCTGACCCTATCAGCAATAGTGACCTTACTCCTGAAGCCTAACACAACCCACATAATTAGCCAGATGGCTAATGAAGATTGAGCGCCCATTAAAAAAAGTAAAACAAGTAAGATCTTAAAGTGTTATTTTTAATGCTCATTTTTGTTTCTGTTATGTTAAGAAACAAATTTTCACAAAAGAGAAATAAAGACATTAAGTTAGTCAAGGACCAGACATTGCTTTGTGGGGAACCATCAGCACACACCCCCTAAATTCCCCAAACAGGAAGAAAAATCACGAGGTCTCCAAGAAAAAAGATTTCCAAACAATTTTGCTTCTGAGCTATTCGAACACTCTGTTTTGATAGTGACATTTCAATTCACTTTTCAAGTTTTATGTTTATCTAAAAAGAAAAAAAAAAAGAATGGAAAGAGAACTCCATCTTACTGTAAAATTACAGCCTTTTCAGCCTTGAAGAAATACTCATAAACCAAGCAGAGTATGAGTCAGTATTTTAACTTGAACAGGAACATATGTAAATTTGTGGCAACTGGATGTGTCCAAAGGAAACATCAGCTTACATGAAGGATGAGAAAGGAAACACCAGCTTATATGAAGGATGAGACCTGCAAATGTATATTTAAAGATTACCCATTACTGAGACTGAGAGAAATCAGACAAGCACACAGGAGGCATAATTCAATGTCTTGTCCACAAATGGTATTCTAGAAATTCAAAAAAGCCAACTTGTTTAATTTCGAAAAGTCTTACACTCCACAAGTTCCAATATTACCAGGGAAAGCCTCAACTTTTCAATGCAATCCATATTTGTTTCATTCCAGAAACTCATCAGCTTTCAAAGAGAATTGAACTGAGAATAGAAGCCCCTTAACGGAAGACTACTGCAGAATACTGCCATTAAAATTGATTATTATTCAGACAATATCAATTTCATTATCCTTGATTGATCCTGAGCAGTGCTCCCCAGAAACCTTCAGTTACAAATGCTGCATGAACAGTAACTTAATACAGTACAACAAATTGCAGTTAGCTAAATTCAGGATCAGTCTGATTTACCAGGCTCCCAGCAAACAGCTGTCATAGGTGCTGATGGTAGGGAACTTCATGTCAAAGCACCACCAAGAAGAGCTGAGAAAACTCCTTCCCCTCGGGGCTTTGTTAATTTGATTTATGTGTACAGGCAGGAAACTAATTGCTTATTGTTGCAGTGCCTACCATGGAACTGCAGATTCCACTGAAAGGCTGGATCTCAGGAGTACCCATGGACTTCAGTTTTACACCCTGCTGATGAGAGATGCATCCCAAACAGGAATCTGCCAGTGCTTGGTGTTTCAGAAATTTTAGGGACTTTTTGCAATGCCCTCTGCCATGATCTCCTCTGAGGAGAAATCCACAAAAATCTCTGAGCACACTGTAATGCTGGGAAGTTCAGGGCAGAGACAGGAGAAACTCCTGCAGTTGTTCAGGCAATTAGGAGACAGTCCATGGGTCACTAATTAAATTGTTAAGGGGTTTGTTCTGCAAGGTTTATTCCTCACTATCATTATAAGCATGTCCCTGGGACCACCAGCCAAAATTGCTGATCCTCTTTGTATTGAGTTACAAGGACTGGACAGTGAAGGACAACTTTGCCCAATTTATTCACCCTATGGTATTTACCAAATGGAAGCTCATGGCCTACAATGAAAACTGGTTGTCATCTCAGCAAGCTGTGTGTTTTTGTGTTTTTTTCCTTCAGGTTCCTTCTGTTAGGAAAAAATGTGGTTTGGTTAAATCTATAAAAAATATAGATGGCAACGTAAATAACTCTTCAGCTTCTAAACACTGCCTTTTAGCCAGCATTAGTGTCAGAGTTGCTCAGAAATCTCCAGTCAAGTATTTCTATTTTTCAGATAAAGTCAGGTACAGAGCCTATCACTCACCAAAAGTTTCTTAAAATGGATGGATTTTAAAAATCCATAGATGTTTCACCATCCATTCCAGTTTGTCCCTGAAACAGAAATGATCCCTTGACAATCTGAGCTTTTCAAACAGCACCAGACACCTACATGCAAAGGTGAGAGCAGGATGTTCTGGGGCAGCCCAGCTGACAGAAGGATTCAAGGCATCATCCTCCATCCCCGTGTTACCCCAAACAGGCAGGAATGTGGAATGCCAGACCTTTAAAATGCAAATTACTCCCTCAGCCACGCTGGCACAGCTCATTTCATCATCTATTAGGGAAAGTAGCACTTGTCACCATTCAGAATTGCTGTTCTAATTGGGACTAAATTGCCCCACACTTTAAGCAGTGATGGTAAAGAAGCAGACAGCTAATGGCCATGGAAATTGGTTCTCTCTCTAAACCCTAACCACACTGCTCTTATGAGGACTGTGAGGCAATTCCAGCAAGGTAATCTTCAACTTTAAAGTAAGTAAGATTATTCAATTCAAAAATAAGTGATCAGAGCAAAATTAATTTACACTTTATAGCCTATCAAAAACTGGTGTCACTTTTTCATGGAAAACATGAGGCACTGTATGGCAGTGAGACTAAAACTATTCATCCAAGCTGTGACAGATAGTAAATTTATCAAGGGACTTATTACTTATTATGCTGATGTGGCATAATATAGTTTATTGATTCTAATTCATTAACATATCACACCTACTGCTTAGAAAATCAAACATGCATTGCTTAGGAAAATTATTTTAAGGCAACACTATGTGCTTAATTTACAAAGGATACAGCTACGATACAAAAAAATCAGATTTTGCTGTAAATGATTTCCCAAATCAAACATCTAAAAATCAATATGTTTTTATGGTTACCATTAAAAAAATAATCAACTGCAAAGAAAAATTGTTCTCAGTGAAACATGGTGGACTTGAAACATATCCTTTCAATGGTACGTAAACCATAACCTAAGACATTTCCTCAACAAAGAAAAGGAATATTATAAGCATATGCTGCAGCTGACCTTAACAGGATCAAACTTACACGTCCTTCTCATGCATTATATCGATATAATGCATCCTTTTTTCATCTAAAGAGACAAAATAATAAAAAAGAATGCATTATATCGATATAATGCATCTTTTTTTCATCTAAAGAAACAAAATAATAAAAAAGAACAAAACCAAGGAAAAATATAAAACAGACAAGCCTTTCTATTAACACCTCTGAAGTACAGATATAACCTATTTTTTGGTTTAAAAAGAAATCACATTTGACATAAGTGGCTATCTGAAGCCTAAATTTATCAAGTCTCTGTTCCACAGATAGCACTTGGGTCACACAGGGCATCTTTCTTCCACAAAAGACATGTCCCCGTGTTCCCAGAGCCATTCTTCAATGGGGAGGTGCCAGGGGGATAAGTGAGAACTTTCCCTTGTTTGATATTACTCTTATCTCCTTTCAAAACGGGCTTTGTACTTATAAATACACATTCAAAATTATCATGTGAATGAAGAGAATCCCAAGTGATTCCGCAGTGGGGAGGAAATAGATCCAGGGAGCTCACTCAGCTCCTGGTTACCTGGGAATATGCCAACATCCATTTCCAAAGATGAGGCAGGCCTGGCTTCAGACCCAGCCTAACTAGATTTAACATTTGCATTTTTGATAGCAACACAAGGAATACCTGAAACTGATATCCAGGAGGAAACAGGATGAGCTCCCACTGAGATTTGATATTTGCAATGCTCTTTTCAGCTGTTGGCGTGACAAAAACTAAAATTTGTGTACAGAGGACAAACCTGATGATGAGTGATCAGAAGCCAGCACATGGCTCCATGGAGAGGTGAGGTGTAGCTATTAATTAACTGTAGTTGTTAACAGGACAGGCACTCAATGGGTCCCTACCCAGGGAAGCAGTCACCAGAGTACTTCATTCCTCACACCCTTCCTGAGCAGGCTCTGCTGATTCCTCATTCCTGGCACAAAGGCAATTCACCAAGCACCAGCCTGTAAATTTCACTCAGTCCAAACCTCCAAAACTCCAATTTTCCAAGAAGTCCCAGGCTCTCTTTGTTCCTCAGGTATGTATTTCACAGGCTTTACCTGGGACAAAGGTTTGAACCCCAAGGTTTTAACAGTAATGATTACAACTGATCAGGGAACAAGAAACACTTGGATATGGAAGCTTCTCCCTTCACTTTGAGAAAAAAAAACAAGTAAAAGTCCTTTTCTCACTGCAGTGGCAGTTTTGTTCCTTGGTCATGACACACAGGAGAGCAGCTGCTGCCAAAGCCCTTTGAAGAATTAGGCTTAAGTTATGGATAGCAGCAGGCACCAGTGACAAATCAATTCTTGCCAGAGATGGATTTGGGAGATTCTGCAGGTGATATTACCAGCTGGAATAAGGAACAGATATGCCTATAAAGGACAGTTAGTTCCAACTGGATGTATTAAGAAGGGATTTAAACCTCCCTATTGCTCGAGGAGGGAAAAATAGTGAAGGAAGCATTAGAGTGAGAATACACAGGATGAAAAGCAGAGTTGAAATGTAGGAGCTTCTCTGTAGACTGGCTGGAGAGTGAAGCAGATTCTTCTCTCTATGCCCCCATCACAGTATTAATCACAAGAAAATGTATCTAAAAAATCCCGTGGAACTGATAGCAAGACATACAATTTTGGAAAGTAATTATTGAGTAAAGTTCAATAAGGCTACAAGAATTTTAAAAACATGAGAGCAATTAGCTAATCTGATAAATAGTGCACAGCCCGAGTTATCACTGACATCAACACGACTGCCTGTTTCTTTTATTCTTACTATTCAACATAAATCTTTGTTTATCCATTTAATTTACAGAAGCTAATCCCAAAATTACAACCTCCTAAAAAATTATGATAGCCCCACATTTTCCAAATAAAATAGTATTGTTTCATTTTTATTTGATTTTGGAGCAATAAAATTGAAATAACTTTATATACATCATATAGAGTGAGAAAAAACAGCTGAATTTTCAAAAGCACTTAGGTGATAGTAGAAATCTGAGTGTCATTTTAAAAAGTGGCTTTAACAAGTCAGTTCTCATTGAAAATTATGCACATTTTCATTGCAAATTTATGTTTGAGAATTCAGCAGCATGCTGCTTACTGAAACTGGCAGTGGGCATTTCTGTGTTTTTGAAGGTCTGCCTCTTACGACCTTCAGCATTTATTATAAATTGTAGAGCCTTCCACATGTAAATGCATTAATTCCTTCGGAGAGCAGGGCCCTTCCCAGTGTAATGATGGTTTTTGGACCTGCAGACATTCCTAGGGGAATGGCACAGGGCACAGGTCACTCCTCTCCAGCCATGCCCTCCAAAAGGGCTCCAAGAACTCAACCCACCTGTCCCAGGAGATAATTTGCTTTCTGCCTATCAGTTTTACCACCTTTATCTCTTTAGCCCTGGTAAGTTCTGCTGGTTATGGATGTAAACTTAAGCAGTGCCCAAAGTATTCCATGTTTCAGTTTCTACCCCTTTTGGATGTGGGATTTACGCCCTTTTCATACTCACCCTAAATACCTTCTGGAGCCAAGTTACACCTAACTTGAACTTCAATTTTGTCATGTATCTACCAGAAGAAAACTGTGAAAGTTATATTCATGGCACGAACAGATATAATTACTGGATTCCCACCAGCCCAGTGATGCTTGCAGAATCATGAGTGATTTTATCAGATCTGAATCTGCCTGTACTGTGCAGCAGATTGTTTATCTTTAAAAATATATATCTGAACAAATGTAGTATTCACACTCCTGAACTGTTCGATTTACTGACTGAATACTATTAACAATATTGATCCCTTTTTTCTTTTTTGTCACAGTTTAAAATGCAGTGTGAGGAAAAACTCTTCACTTTTCTTGTGGCAATTGCTTTTCCCCTTCAGGCACCTCTGACAACTCACCTTGAAACCTCTGAAACATCGGGAATGAACTGACATTTTATTGTCAACAATGCAAGCACCTCCCTACAGGGGGTGGGGAGAGCAGTTCAAAAAGGCTCACAGAGATAACGTTGGCTTAGGCTGTACCATTGATTAAGTAACTTGGTCAAGACCAGTAGTTACAACTGTGCTAAATTGCACAGAAATTCTGTAGCATTCCCATTTCACGGGAAACAAGGTGCAAAGTTGGAGGAATAAAAGCCAACACATTGAAGTTTCTTACCTAATGATTTCTAGTATATCTGCTGGGAAAACAAAACAAAACAAAACAAAACAAAACAAAAAAAAACAAACAAAAAAAAACCAAACAAAAAACAAAAAAACCCAAAAAAACAAAACAAAAAAAAACACAAAACAAAACAAAACAAAAAAAAAATAAACAACCTTAACATGGAGTTGGGGTGATGTAGACACCCAGGATGGGACTAACAAAAGAGGAGCCCAACCAGTGGAGATGCCACACAGGAACACCTGAATATCACAATTCAGCAACCCATGAACACAAGCTGCAGGTATCCTACACCATCACAGAATTGTTTAGATTGGAAAACACCTCTAAGATTGAGTCCAACCATTAAGCCAGCACTGCTGAGTGACAAGGTGCTAAACCATGTCCCTAAATACCACATCTACACATCCTTTAAATCCCTCCAGGGATGGGCACTCAACCACTTCCATTCTGAACAGGGATTAGTAGACAGGCTTCATTCAACTCACACAGAATCCAGTCCAAATCCAAACAAAACCAACACAAGTTCCCTGGAGCACTTCTGCCACCTCTTTAGAAGTGCAAAAGGTCAAATCCTCAAAGCTTCATCCGACCACAAGCAGATTTCACCCCAACAGAAAGTTCCACCCCAGACCTTCAAGCACATTAGGTGATGTCTCCTCCAGCACTATGATTGGCACCTCTGTGTCCCTTAAACAGGTTTTTTTTTTCCTCCTAATTCCTTTACAGGACTGTTAGCAAACTCCCATACCAGCTGAGCCTGATCTAAGGAGTAAACAACGAAAATTAAATTAATGTCATGCTCAGTAACATTTAGAAATTGCAAGCTAAGCAGCTGCCACTTATTCCTAGTAACTCAAGGTACTTTATTGAAGGAAGTTTTCCAAGAACATATATTGATTTTGTCAGGTATGGGTTTGTTTTTTTTTTTAACCCAAGGAACATATGTTGCATGTTCTGTACTCCTAAGCCTACACACACCCTGGTTTCATTGCAGTCACTCTGACTCCTGCCAAACAGATGTTGAGGGAAACCAACTGAACACAACATGGGATAAAAGCTGTCTCAGACCAAAATGCTGGGTTAGGAAAAACCTTGTGGGTAATGCAGTATACTAAAAGCATTAATTATATATTTATATACGGAATCGATGGGTACCTGAATCAATGTTCAACTGCTTTTATTGAAATCATGCTATTAAATAGAAAAGGAACCCAAACAAATACTAAGAATTATGTTATAGGATGGCAACTACCAAAGTTTTTTAAGTTTCAAAGTATTTATATAATTCATTTTACCTAAAATCCAGATTCTCACTAGTATCCTAATAGCAAGGTGAAATCATTTGACAAGTGATGAAGGGTTTGAAAACCCTTTGAAATAACAGAATGGCAAGTGATTCCCAGTCCCCAAACACAAAGTACTGAAGTGTTATTCTGAGTCTGACAGACATGTCAGCGATTTGCTGTAATTTGTGTAATACCCAGTCTCAGGGATGAGCTTACTCCAACACTTTGGTTGTGACGAAGCCTAATGACAGAATTCAGTCCCATTTACTCTCTGAAAGACAAAAAAGTTATCTTTTTACATTGAAAATCAGTATTTTTCATGATCTGTACCTTTTCCCATTATGAAAATAATTAGATTTGTATGAAGTAGAATCAGTTCAGTACATGAAAACTGACCTGAAACCTTTCATATTTATTTCTTCTCTTGAATTTAGTAACAGTGTTGGCTCAAAACATGGTATTACCCACTACAGGATCTAAGATTTGGCTTAGCAAATATAATAAAAGACAAATACTGTTACAACACCCCTGTGATTACTTCTGATGTATTTCTGATCTACTCAGTAACAACATCTCTTTGGATGACCATGACAACAATCTTTTCTAACTTCAGGTATGGGAGTTCTGCTGCTTCTGAACTGATACTGATCAAAAAAATCTGCAATGCATTACCTTTAACGTGAAAAAGAAACTTTGCATTCCAGAAGCCAAAAATAAGCTCATCTCCCCTCCCCATACAGAAGTAACTCAAAAGTTGGCAGAAAACCTATTTTCTTCCACACTCACTGCTACACAAAAGTGATTATACTGTGATACAAATGTGTTATATAGACTGTCAAAGCAGTGAAAGGATTCCACTTTGGAAAAAAGAATAAAATCAAACCCAGTCAAACTCAGGTATTTTACAAAAAATTACGTTCTTAAAAAAAAATAGTAATAAAGAATAAAAAATAAACAAATCACCATCTTTCAGAGTGCAGAGCTCAAATTTTCCATCCCAAACCCATACAGAATAAAGGTTTAATTTACCATGCAGAGAAGAAACATCAGTTAGAGATCACTTTTGTGCCAAAAATTAAATGGGGATTTTTTAAAGCACTAAATATTACAAAACATCATATCAACCTTGCTTTTCAATTGTGTTATTTGGCAGTCAGCTGGATCTAGGACAGCTGTTCAATTGTCTATATTTCAATTCAATTTGAATTATCTGTGTCTTTCAATTCATTTACATTAAAGATAATAATATATTTAGCAATAGAACATTACTAAAGCAAAACCTATTATGATTAGCACAAATTTGCATTATTAAAAAATGAATTTTGTATACACTGATAAACATCTCCCAAGCGTCATGATAAAACTGAACATAAAAAATAAAAAGTCGGGGTTTGTAAATAAGATTCCACATTAAAAAATATGAGGTGAAGACTTAACAGTGGCACCTGAGAGCATTTAAACAAAAAACCTGCCAAGGTACGTACCTGTAAATCTGTTGAATATTTTCAGCTTTGATTTCCTTGAGAATTTCATGGTAGATGTGAGCATTATTTGGTTCTGGAGATGTTGAGGGAGAAGGGCATCTCTTGCGTGCATAATATCCTATCACAATTCCAAAAATAAATAAAATCAAAGCAGTGCAAAATCCTTTCAGTATCCGAAAAAAGCTGCAGCGGTGGCTCTTTGGTGCCTGTCTCGTGTAGTGGGAGATGTAGTCGGGGTCTTCCTGAAGCCTCTGGAATCTTCCCTTTGGAGAAGAGGAAGGCTGGATGGGCTCCAGGTCGAGGTCAGGGCTCTGGGAGTTCCCCAGGTGGTGCTGGGCTGCACTGTCCAGTCGGAAATGGTCAAAGCCAGGCTCCTCCAGCTCTTTCTCCATGTCCCACTCCAGTTCCAGCGCTGTGGCTTGGAGCTCATCGCTGTCGAGGTATGGAGAGTGCCCCTGTGCTCTCTGGTCTGCATTCACTTTCTGATAGGCCATCTTTTTATCTATTAAAACAAAGTTTAAAACTCTAAATGTTTGTTTCTATATGCACGCATCAACAATTTATTTATTCTTTGTAAACCTGAGAGAAAGAAACAGACAATAAAGGCCAAAAACTGGGTTCTCAGTATTTCACTCTCCCTGTTTCCATTTTCCTGTCTTTTGTAGGATCAGCAGTCCCATGAACATCATCATGGGAAATATATTGTAAGAATATGAATAAAAGGAATTTAAAAGTGCCAATGGCAAACCACTGAAATTATCCAATTATTTTGTCAGTCCTCGAGATAATATTAAAAAATTGAGTGAAGGCTCAGAGTTTCCAAAACAATTATTTGTTACCTGAAAGTAATTTTAAAGCTTAACAACTGTGTGCAACAATTTCATTTCACATACCATACAAAATAATGCTGCTAAAATAAAGTTGAAAAGCTGGAAATAATATGAATTGCCTGATCTGATTCTAAGCACAAGGAAATGATAAATTAAAAAAGAAACTTCAGGGTGACACTGTACTTACATATCAATAAAAGGCTTCCATTTAGATGGAGCATTCTATTATTTATAGGTATTTTAAATGCATAGTTCCTGAATGACTGATGAATTTACTTAGAAATTGTCCCAGCTGTTTTGCTCCACTTATTTTTCTCATTTTAACGAATCAAAAGCACTGCCAGGTAAGTATTTGTAACAAAATCATTCTTTTAATAACAAGACATAACTGTGGCACTTCTAGATATTTCTATGGAAGTAGAAGCCCTCTAATGGGAACTCTGACCTCCAATACAAACACTCAAAGTCAATTTTCAACAAATCATTTTTGACAGACTGCAACAACAGGGTGCCTTTTCCCCCACACTCTCACAATAGCCATTCCAACACATAAGCATCTGTAATTTAGGGCTTTTCAAACATCAGACTCGCTTCTCAATTAGAATAAAATTAAGATAAAGATACGAAACCTCTCATAGTGATGAGCACTAGACTGACACCTACAACACTATGTTACCACTCCATCTTTATGTTTTAAGGCATTTTTCGCTCTCCAAGACTCACCTCCAAATAACATTAGCACATAATAGAGGAACCCACTGTAATGGCAAAGTGAAATTCAGCTTTTTGAAGCTCTCTGAAGAGAGCAAACTGCTTGCAAGCTCCAATATAATGAAACAGCCTATTGTCCCCTGAAAGGCTATCTGCCTCTATACAATACCAATTTACAGTTCCTATTTTCCCCCTACAGCCATATAAATATCCCTCACCTATAACTGTCAGACAGCCTGGGAACAGCCAGGAGAGCCCACACCTTCCAAGTCACCGTTCCAGTCCCTTTGCAAATCAATTCTCCCCCTGAAATCCAAACTCTTCCAGACTTTAGAGTGAGCTGAACTAAAGCCTCTTAAATTAGTGTGAAAGCCTGCATTATTTATTTAAGTAACAACTGCAAATTTAGTCTCTAAATTCCAGCATATTCCACAAATGGCTGCAGAGTCAGACAGCTGCAAAGTTGCGGTGGGTGCCCTCTGTGGACTTTGTCAGCCCAGCCCTCAGGTTTGTGAAGGATCCCTCTGCATCTCCATCCTCAGGTTGTTCATGATGATATTCAATAATGCCAGCCCCAAAAATGATGCCCGCTGCACTGAGCTTCCTGCCAAGCACCAACTGGACATCAAACTACTAATATTCTTTGGAAAATTGAGATAACTAATTTTCAAGCTATTTATCTACCCTTTCACTCCATCTCCTCTTCTGTTAGTGGAAGGATTAATTTGCAAACCATCAGTGACAGAGATCACTGCTAGGTAATATCAACTGCCCAAGTACCTCATCTTTCCAGCTCCTCTTCATATTGCTTTTTATTAAAGACTGATGTTTTGTCCTTTAAAGCAAGCAAATCATCACTGCATTTCATAAACACATAATTTTGGCTCTAGAATTCCTGAAGTCATATAACAAACTCTTTTAGCCAAGTAAGTAAACCCTTGGCAGATTACTACAGTACTAGCCATAAACCAGAATTAAGGCAGTTTTTCAGATGCAGTTTAATGGCAAATATTAATCTTGCTGAGATTATAAATGTTGACCATTGCCTATCTGTGGTAGTTAAGTTTTTTTCCGTATTTATGATAGTTTTTTAAAGTGTGCTATTGTTCAATGGAGCATATTAATAAAGGTTATTTAAATCTACATATAGATGCATAATAAAAATTCATATGAAATTTCTTGAAATGGTTATTAATGGTTATTATGCAGATGAGTAGTAACCCTATTCCACAGCTTAGCATCTCAGCAATTCAATTTAGCACCAAAACCAGTTTCCTCACTTCAGGGAAAAAAAAAAACAAACCCAAAACCAACAACAAACAAGCAAGCGGCTAAATGACCTAAAATAAAAATCAATATTCAATCCAGTTTTATATTTGAGACCAGTCTTTGGAGTATGGGATCTTATTAGCAACACATGTCCTTTAAAGAATGCAAAGAATGCAAGAGGAGCTGCAGTTGTTAACTTCACTTTTTCCACTAATACTTCTAAGCTCATTGTTTCAGTCTAAGGACACAGCACAACTTATCTTGAAGTATCTGAGATCACTGCATTTAACCATTCCGAAAGTTATTTTAGAAAGGGGTCTCCTGGTTCTCAAGGCACAGATCATTTTTGCCATGCAATCTGTATCACCTGTATCTGTTTTATTCAGTATTTGGTATTTAGCTGGTTAAGGAAGTAGGCATGACTTCAACATTACGTATTAAATGTAGTTTTGGCTTGGTATTGGAAGGAGAAAGAAAACACTGCATATTCACAGTAATAGTGAATTGTGAAAAAAAAAGACAATAGAAATATAGAAAAAAATTGAAGTCAAGAAAAAACACTACAATACTCTAGTTCAGTCTTCTCTATAACACAGACCATAAAATGAACATATTTTTGAAAGACATTTTTGAAAACTTCAGGAGATAGAAAATTCACCCCATCTGCCAGCAAGCTGTTTCAACATTTAATTGTTGTTAAATACATGTTTTATTATAAAGATAAAAGAGCAACTGCAAAATGCCAGAAGTCTGAATATGCACCAAGTGAGCTTTAAAGCCACTCTATAGGGACAGCAAAGGGGATCATAAACCCTGGAATACCGGACAGAGCCAAGCTGATGACCAATAAAGCTGATGTACATTTCTATACTTCCACTGATTTGTGGGTAGAATGTTTATAGAGAGGTATCAAACCAAAGCTAAATAGCCTTTCAATTAATTGTACACAATAAATCAGGAGAGTCAGCTTTATCAGATCCTCATTGCCTTAACGAGCCCATTTCAAAACTCTCTGCCTGTGCTTTGACCTTAAAAATAACACATTTACATCCTGCCTGATAGGAACATCTTGTTATGGAACCACCAGAAACTTTTCTTGACAACTTTCCCTGCTTCAATCCCTTATTAGCAAAGCTTCTGGAAACTATAGAATATGATCTTCATTAATGGTCCTGCCACCCCCCAACACCTCCATAACAGAAATGTGAGTTTACATGAACATTTTATTAAACCAACAAGTAAAAAGCAATATGAACATACTACGGTAAATTGTGACTGGTGCTGCAGTTGTTAAATGCAGCCCATAAATAGCTGAGACAATTAGCAGGCTCATGCACAGCAGGAAGTGTGGCAAGTGTTAATGGGCTGCTCACAGCCAGCCCTTCTCAGGACACTTAGTGGTCAGCACTGAAAAGGCAAAATTCACCCAGGAATTCTCCTAAAGGCATTGTGGCCTCTTTGTACAGTCATAAATCCAAAGTTCCAGGGTTGTTGGCTCATCTCATTTTGCAGGAGTCTTCCATTTTTATTTTCTTCTCAGTATCTTCTATAGAGTGCTTTTCCTCTAAGTCCTCGTAATCTTTTTGTGGCTAGGAAAACCCCCCAAAACTGACATATCACCTGTTTAAAGGGCCAGTGGCTGTGCTTATCATGGAACCCAACATTCACTGCACTTGAAGGGTTTTAAAGCATGTATGACAACAAATTAGTACTTTGTTAAACGAGATGATGCCAAGTTTCAGGCCTAGACAAATTTCTTCAGAGTTATAAATCCCTGACAAAACTTGTTTGCAGAAGAGATTATGATGCCCTTGTCAACAGCAGCATTACACTACCCTGTAATTCAAAAATAATAATGTGATATTTCCATCACCGCTGCCTTAATTTTGTGCAGTAATGATTTCTCCCTTCCCTCACCTTTGGGACATGGGCTTGGCAAGCAGTTCAGTTAGAGCAGGACAATTAAGTACCTTGTCACTCCATGGAGCCACCAGATAAAAACAAATGACAAAACTCACCAGTTGTTCACATTTCACTGAAGATGAATGCAAACTGAAAGACTGAGCAGTGTTGGAGCAGAAACAACAGAGAGATCAGACTAGAGAAGGGTCTGTAAAACACAGCTAAGTTGAATCTAAAGTTTTCTCTTCATTAGTAAGCCCTTTTTGGTACAGATTAATGATGTATTTAACCTCTTCAAAATCTCTCATAGATTTTATTATATCACAAACAGCCATGTGGACCAGGATACCATGAATATCAACACAAAGGACAACAACTTGACAAGAACAGGGCTGTGGTGCACCCTGATTGATAAGACTTGTGCACAATGATGTCCAATTGGAACAAGAGTTAATTTGCCTACAATCAGCCACCTGAGCTATTAATACCCTGGGCTATCCAGATGTGCATAGGCACATGGATATATTTGCCTGCAGCCTTTTCAAAATCTCTGAATTCCTGGGGCTCGCAGAAAGATTGCAGGAAGCTCCTTCTTCCCCAGCAAAGTATCAGGTAACAAAAAGGCAGCCTTAGCTGGTCTCTAATATGCTGGGCATGTATTACTAACACTGATCTTTCCCATTCTCAGACACCTTTAGTTTGCAAATACCCATTTGCCTGGAACAGAACTCAGAGCTATTTACTGACCTTAGAGGAGCTAACAGCACCTGTGATATATGCAGAGTGTACCGAGGAGGTTTATTAAAACTGCAGTGTAATCAGAGCCTGTGCATTTCTCATGGGATGTGCTGTGCTGCTGCCTTTGCTATGCTTCCAGGACAGCTCTTCCCTCCCATTTGGGTGGGAACAGCTCAGTTTTCTCACTGTTCACTCTTTTGCTCATTTGCAAACATCAGGATGACAACGCCTAACAAGGAGAGAGAAGCCACATGCACACACTCTCCAGTTTCTTAGTTCATGAATTAGTCATTCATTTTTCCACTGGAATTAACACTCAGACCCTGCTGTTCTCCTTGAGGAGGGCACTGGATAGGATTGGATGGGATTTCAGTGTTTCTAAAAGCAAAGAAGCAGACAGAGCATCAGGACTTCCAGAGCTAGTTGGGACATGTCGTGCACGTGCATTTACGCACTGTTCTTAAACTGTGTGTAAGGGGAAGAAGTTCTGTCCCACATCTCTGTTCACTTGCACCAGGCCCCAGCCCCACCACCGAAATCCTACTGCCCAAACCACCTCCCAACTATTTACCTTCCCAAAAAACTCTGCCTGAGCTCCTGTCCATCCCAACCAAAACTCTTCTTCCAGAACGTCAGTCTTTCCCTTTTCCCATTTTTCGTCACAGTGACTGTCTGTACACTAACCTAATATCCAGTTTGCCTGCATAGATATGTTTTTCCAACTTCAAGGCTTCATCAGTAATATATTTTGTGTTACATTCTCCCAGACACTGTAACTGCCCCTGAAAGAAAATACAAAGCTTTACCAGGACAAAAACTATTATTGGGGCATTTGCATTTAAGCTGATAGTTGAATTTGATGTGAAATAAAATCATTGTAAATGGTGTTTAACTTGAAAATGCTGACAGCAATAGCTGTACTAACAGGCCATAGCAGTTCTTAAGAAAGTTAATTTTATATGACTCATTTCTGCTTCAGAAATTTTTACGTTGCCAGTCTTTGGCTTGGGCACATTTCACTTTGATATTTTTCAAACTCTTTTTTCTCTTTAATTACAGTCAATCCTATTTAAGTTATTATTTCAAAAATTAAGTCATTTTAACTTTGAAAATTTGGAAACTGTACACTTGACAGCCACTGCATTGTAATAAAGTGTGCTAGTGGAAGTCTGCTGTACTTCAAAAGATGCAAACCAACACTGCAAAATACTATAGGGTTTCCACCCATATCTTGGAAAGAACAAAAAAACCACAAACGAGAAAAAAAAGAAAAACACAAAAAACACCACCACAACCAACTAGCCAACTAACAACAAAAACAAACAAAAGAAAACCAAAATCAAAAGATCATTTTTATGGATGAGCTACAAACAAGAAAAACAGGAATCTGGCCTCATCACAGGCATTAACTCCATTCCTGATCTTTAACAATCATTGATAAAACCTTGCAGTGAAAATATTAACACATTCAGTTTGGGGAAAGAAAAACAAGCTAAATCAAACAAAAAAAGAAACCACAACCCACGAACAAGCTCATGACTCTGGACCATTTTAGATACAATTTTATCTAAAACTGGTTCAACCTCTCTGCCCCAGCAGGGTCATCCCAGAGGATACAGCACAAGATTGCATCCAGATGGTTCTGGGGTATCTCCAGTGAAGGACACGCCACACCCTTTCTGGGCAATGCTCCAAGTGCTCCAGCTTTCAGAGTTTAGGATCAGTTGCTCAAACTTAGCTGGTTACAGAAGACAAATCTTCCTACTAGCAATATTTCACATGGAAATCAGAGATACAGAGGAAATATGAAGCCCTAATGTCTCGTGTCGAGAGTAATTTTTTTGGACAAAACCAGACTTTAAACAGTATATTCAAAATACAGATAGACACACAAAAATTCCTGCTGTCACCATCCTTGCTGTAGAAAACTTGCTGTAGAAAAATAGGTCAGTACTTGTATAAAAAAAATTAAATCCTTACTTCAAGACTACGTTTTCTAGATTTTTTTTTTCTCATTTCTTGCTCAGTGGGGTTTTACTCAGTTTTATCAAGTTCAACAATGACAAAGAGCCCTTAAAAATAATATAGTATGGAGCTGAAGATGGCAACGTTTACAATTTAGCTTTATTGGAATTTTACTATATTTTGATAGATGACAGCTTTAATGATTCTGTGCATGGTTTATGGCAGAAAACAGTAAGGCAGTAACAATTTTCTGCTCTTTTCAACGATCTGTATCCAAAGAATTCAGAAAACAAGCAAGTGTACTTCATAATCACGCCAAATTTATTTTCTGGGTGAACTCTCAAATGTTAAAGCTCAAGTACGCAGAGTGATGTTGCCGTGGCAACTGCTACTGCAACCCAAGATGAAACCCGTGTTTATAAAAGCACATTTCTGTGCCCTGCACACCTGCTGAGGCACACGGACACCCCAGACTCTGTCAGGAGGCAATTGAGCTGTCCAGGCACCATCAGCCCCCAGACTGCTCCTGGCGAGGCCAGGGGATGTTTGCTGGAGCCATGATGCTGTAAAAGCCCTGCACATGATCTATGCAATGGCAGAACCATAGTGTTGGGTAGATTGGAAAAGAGCTTTAAGGTCACCGAGCCCAGCCATTAACCCAGCACTGCCAAGGCCACCACTACAGCCTGTCCCCGAGTGCCACAACTACACAGCTTTTAAATACCTCCAGGGGTGGTGACTCCACCTGGGCAGCAGTGACAGAGCTTTCAGTGAAGAAATATATCCAATTATATCCAATCTAAATCTTCTCTAGTACAGCTTAAAGCCATTTCTTCCTGTCTCACCACTTGTTACCTGAGAGAAGAGACCAACCCCACCTGGCTAAACCTGCTTTGAAGGAGCTGTACAGAAGAATAAGGTCTCCCCTAAGACCCCTTTTCTCCAAACACCACCACCTCCTTCAGCTGTTCTTCCTAAGCCTTGTTTACTTCTGCTTCTAGGGCCTAAATGAGAAACCCTTCATTTGCCCCAAGATGTAATATTAGAAGATTTAGTGTTGTTATAGCTATTGGCAGAGTAGAGCAGTAATATGTTTGGTGTCCTTTAACCTTTTTTTTTCCTAAATCTCCACTGAAATAAGCTGTCAAGTTTGAGAAATGTCAGAGTTTGGTCATTTGAGTCTGCCTGGAGGTGTAATTTTGCATGGTGTACAATTCCTGTGAATTTATCAGAACACGTTTTTTCACACAGAGCCAACATGGTGTGACATTCAGCATCCCGAATCCGCCAATGTCTACACGGTAAAATGAGTTCATGATTTCTCTTAAAAAGAAAATCCGAGATGTGTTAGTTCAGGTCAACAAAGGAATCCTCAGCGGATTCCTGAGGACAAAAAATAAAGGAAGCACCCTTTCTTCCTGCTGTTTCCTCGGCACACCTATCTTCTGGCAGTTCTTCAGCCACACATTTAAGATCTGTGATGAAGTACATCTACACGTAAAGCTTCACGTATCAGTAACATATGTGCTTTCAGTAACTCTCCAGAAGAATTTCACACTTTTACTTAAGCCCTTCTGGAACTAAGCCACAAAAGCAGCCAGATCTGACGCTGTTTTCAGTCAAGTCCTACCCAACTGTGACCACATCCTTGGGAGAAAAGGCACAGCTGCTTAGCCTATGGTTTCATCTCCAGCCTCTCTTTGATGGTGTCCCAATCATTATTTAGGGAAATATCTCAGCCTTGCTGTGCTGTATGGAGATCAGGGCATTGCAAGAAATAAACTGGAGAAGTCCATTACCCTAAAGACTACCTCAATTCTCAGTCTCAGCCTGATCTGGTCATTTTTGACACACTCAAGTTGACAGTCAGACTTCCATCTATGCATAACTTATCACAGACTGCCAGTAGACTGAGGTTATTAATACTGTTAGTCTAAACACATTTCTCAAGGAATAATTTCTTAAAAAGCAACCATAACACTTATTGACCAGCTAGAGAAGAGCGTGATACACACCTTACAATCTAAAATAAACAGATCAGCGACTGTAGAGGTAAAACTGCTCATAAACCTTCTTTATACTTGGCCAGGGTGGTGCATAGCTATTACAGCTTAAATTGTTTATGCTGTAGAACTTTTTGATTTAGAGACATGAGCAGTTGAAGAGAAGCAAAGTGTGCATTATGACAAGAACAAAGAGAAAATATTCAAGAAACATATAGTTTAGTGCACTGAGCTAAAGGAGGCTATAAACTATATAACTGATGCTTAGAGGTATTGCAGCAATTCCCTTCTAAAGTGGGAACTGTGCATCAACAGAAGGGCTGATGGTTTCTGCTAATTCAGCTCTACACCATCAGCTAAATGTGGGCTGATGATCCTGTAAGATGCTGGATACCCATGTCCAGGTACACACCTTGGACAAGACAGCCAGTGATGTCTGGGAGCTTTCAACAAAGTAATGGTAATCAGAAAATGACAATCTGCTGACAGCAAAAAATGTTAAATAACAAATGCCACAGGAAAGCAGCTGTGGATGACCAGGGACAGAGCATACTTGGCATACTGGCTCAATATGTACTATTGCTTCCTCTCCAATTTTCTTTACGAAGCACCATTAATCCAAAACATCCCAAGGAACAGTGCTAGGATAAGACTAAACCTTCTGTCCCTGCTTTCAGCTATAAACCAGAGCATGTCCATATTCATGTCACAGTAGAACAAGTTACAGCCTCTTAAAAAGATGGGATGATACATCAATTACAATACTGGAATTAATTCTGGAAATTTACACCGAAAAGTTGACAATTCACAGAATCATGAAAATGTTGGCTGGCAGGGACCTCACAGGGTCACCTGCTCCAACCTCCCACACAAAGCAGGACTGCTGCCAAGAACAGATCAAGTCACCTCATCCTTAAGCTGAACTCATCAAGCATTCAATCAGAGCTAAAGGGTTCAATATAAACACAAATGTATGCCATTGCACTCCTTTTCTTTCCTCTGCTGCCAATACATCTGTTTCTTAGTAAAAATAACATAATTATGCAAAAATAAAAACTCTCAGACCTGTAATATAACCGGTTGTTAAAATTCATACAGACATTTTTGCTTAAAAAAAAATACCATACAGAAAAGAGACAGAATTGGAAAAAGAAATGAAAAGTCTTAACACACAGACATAGCAGCCATGGCATGAAAAATTCATTTCCATTAATGAGACGTGGTAGTCCCCAGGCCAGCGCCCTTTGTATGTGAACCATGTTAATCAGATTGTATGAGCATTTGCTGGAAACTCCTGGGACAGCAAGCAACTATAACTATAGAGCAAGCACAGCAGATTAGCAGCTTGCTAAAAACTGCTTGACTTGTAACCCTTGAAGCACAGGAATGATGCAGGTTTGCTGAATTACTGACAAATGAAACATTTCATTTTTAGCTCTCGTATTTGCTGCAGCCTTTGACGCAATTCCACATCACCAAAACATGGACAAAACTTCCTTCTCAGGGGAACCTTTGTGTAAGAAAGCACAGAAAAAACACACAAGTAAGGTCTGTGTCAGCCCAGCCTTGGTCACACGTGCTTCTGGCACAATGCCTTGCTATTGCTATGCCACATCTCCAAAAATCCCCTCAGTAAGTGCAGCTGGGTTGGAGCGGGATGGAAACACAAGAATTCCCACTAGGACTCACTGCAGGAGCTCTGCTGGTTTGGATGAGGAGTACAGCAAGGATGAGCAGGACAGTAGCACCTGGTCTTGACAAGCAGACTTCTCCTTTTGAAGAGGTCCTATTAGAGACTAATACACAGAGACTATACTAATTCTCTCTGGACCTAATAGAGGTCCTATTCTTTGAACCCTTCATCCTGAAGCAGGAAAACCATCTGGATTTAGGCTTTCCTTCCTTCATCTGGCAGTTAATGGATTTAATTGCTTCCTATTGCTTGGGATTCATCTGCCGAATCTTTCCAGTGTCACAAACAAATGGAAACCTGCGCTACTTCAGACAATTTCATTTTAAAACATTTGATTTGAGAGTTTAGTAGAAATTTCAAAGTTATAAAGCTTTTTATTGATTTTATTCCAAGCCTAATTTTAATCTCAGTCACAGACTCTCACTGTCTGTGCAGAGCCAGGAGTTGGTAAGAAACCAGTGTTCTCAAAATGTCACCCCCCAATTGAAGAGAATCAATAAGCTGAATTCCAAAGAACATAACATGGCAAAATTCATGAAAATATTATCCATAACTGACTCTGAAAAGGATTCCCAAGAAACATGCTATTATTGACGCTGAATAGTAGAAACTATTAAATTCTGAAAAATACTATATGAGTATTTTCAACACTATACAGATATCTTTGATCAAAATATGAATTACACTACAACTGACTGCCTTTTTTTCTACCTACAATACTTAGATGTCTTCTTGAAGGAAGAAGAGAAGACTTGATAAAATAAACAAATGTATAACCAACCATCATTCATATGCAGCTTCTGTCTCTCTGCAGGCCCCTGGGAAATTGTCTGGATCACTATAGTGACTCTCAGTATGGCCCTGGTCTCTCCTGCCTTTCTTGCCTTTTCAAATACAAATTTAAAAAAAAAAATAAATATAGAAATAGGGATATAGATCCTAAACTCCACAAGGATCTATATTTTCTTTGACTTCAAGAAATGGAAATGAAATTTTTCAGTTTCCCCAGAAATGTCATTCAAAACTCAACATGCTCTGCTTTACCTCACATTAATTGTTTCTCTTAGAAATAAACATTTCCTCACTAAAAATGTGCATTTTTATTAAATTTAGGATTTTAGTTGGAATATTTCCCTCACAAAACAACTTAATCAGCTTTATTTATACATGACCTAATTCCAAGCTCAGGGAAAGAAAAAAAAAAAAATACAGAAGATGCCCATGAGGAAGAGGATCAGGACACGCAAATCAAGAAAGCAGCAGCACTTTCTTTATCTCTACTACTTTTTTACAGGGAAATGTCTTCCTTTGAGCTTCATAGTACAGGGCTTTTCATGATTCGCAAGGAAAGAGGCAAATCATTCTCTAGGGAAAAGTCACCCAAGCTCATGAAGAATTCAGAGTGACTAAATTTATAATCGAAATTAATCAAGAATCGACATTAGAAAACAGTTTGTACATAAACAGAAATTCAAGACTGAAAATCTAATTTTCTTTTTTTTTCCCCCCAACAGCAGACACACAGAATTCTCTGTATTTTAGATACAGGACATACCTGTAATTTCTTTATGTATTAAGGGTATTTAGAAACACAGCATGTCTCATAGCTTTTATAATTTATTTATGAACAGGGGCATTATTAAAAATAAATGATTTTCAATAGCACTTAAAAGTAAAGCTGTTTTGAGACCAAATGTTAGGCAAATGGAATGAAAATGTAAAACTCAAGAAGTCACAAAGCACTGCTCTATCACAAAATATTTATACTACCAAAATACAGCCTAAAATGACCAGGGTTGTTGCAACACAAGCAAAATCATTACAATTGCATGACATGTCATTGGCTATCAGGATGTTTGTTAATTACTCAAATTTTCAATCTCTTTTGAAAAGTATCCAGCTATGACACTAATTCACTCAGATACAAAGGCTGTAGCTGCTCTGCCAGACATTACAAAGGGCTTGGTCTGAATATAGCCAAAAGTAGCGAGTTCCATTACCCATTTTCAGACTTTTTTACAAAATATAACCATTATAGGGTCATGCCCAAAGCCCACCACATTGAATGCAAAGACAGTAACCCTACAGTGACCATGTGCCACATCTGTATGTAAGTAACACCTAAATGCTCCATAAATCTCTTTTGGACCTGTACTCCATTTCCATTTTTCCATGGAAATAATTAAGCCTTCAGTTAAACCAATTAAATATTTTGTGCTGTTTGAAAACCATACTGGATTTTTACCTTCCTCTGCTAAACTTAGTCCAAAATAATTGCAGAGAATACAATTATCTACCACAGTCACCATCTGGGACATGAAAGCAATCATTTTAATTATTGCCACTGTAACTTGGGACCCACAAAGACCATTTTCTGGGCTACATATGGAGCTTATTTTTATGGATTAATGTCAAAACAGGTGGATTCAACATATAAAAAGGCAGTTGGCTAAATGCCTATAAACTTTTCTGTGTAATACAGACTACTACAAAGAATTGGAGAACTGAATTTTATATCCGAGCTGGTTGTTAAGCTACTGGGTGATTTCAAAAACAAAATCAGCACTGTTCTAAAGTACTTTTATGTATCATTGAAGTAGCTACCATTGAACTAAAGAGATGACTGTCTCATTAGAGATGCAGATTATCAAAAAAATAGTAATTTTACTGACTGTATTGGGAATTTTGTTTATGGGAAAGAGAGAATACTTTACTCTGGGCACTTTTATTTGAGTAGATACCTATGAGGACGCACCTCTAGCACAAGCCATCAAAGTTAAAATGAATTTATCCAGCAGAGCAATCTCACAGAAAAGAGCAAAGAAGGACTGTGATCTAATTAAATTAATGAGCACCAGAAAAATAAATATATAGGGAATGAAATGTAGAGAGGGTATTAGCTTAAGAGTTTTTGAATATAGCACTAAAAAAGCTACTTAAATGCCTCTGAAGATAGTTTGAATCTGGTTTAGCAAGGTCAAAATGACTGCAAAATGAGTAAGAAATTGGAAAACTTACATAATGTGGCAGTAAGCAAAATCTTCTTAGAGCCCTATCACAATTTAGGCCTCACACAGCTGAATGAAACCTGAATGGACTCTCATTTAATGAGCCCATTAGACCCGAGTCATGAAGCAGAATTCTTAAGATTATTAATGAATGCAACAGTTGATGGAATTCCCAGCCTACAAGTGTTTGAGAGGATCATCCCTTCCTTCATCCTGACACAATGAACTCCTCCTGAGGGCTGCAGAGGCTAACTCTCATTAGCATTTAAGGAAATTCATTTGGTCAGTTTCCCCAAACTGTGCTCTGACTCCAGCAAAACTGAGCCAGCAGTAGCTTTCCATCCCACAGCACATCTTGAATTATGAGCTAATAATGATGGCTGTTTTCTGGTTTGCTTTGCTGTTTGTTTAAACTCCTAAGTTGGTGATCATCAAGATGTCCCACTATTTACCTCCACTATTTTGATAAATGACAAAGACCAGTTCTGGACTGAGATGAGCTCAGAGCCAGTTTGCTGGCCACAAGCCCTGCCTTTTGTAAGCCAAGAGCAGCACAACCCATCCAGTCAGCAGAGCTTCCTGGTAGAGCTGGATGGTACTGGAGCAACACCCGAAAATCTGTAATCCACTCACCATCACACCTGGATCCAAGGATGCTTCCAAAGATATCCATGGCCACTATAAACACACTCAAACAACCCACTGAGGTGGGCAGAATGCTCTCCTGCTACCTGATTAGAGCCAGAACTTATTGTCCTTCATCCATGCAGATTTCACCTCTAAATTAAAATGATACCTTGCTTTTTGCTGGACAACATGCCCAACCTTAACCCTCTGAACATTCTGATTGCTTTGAATGGAATACCATTAAGGTATTAATGAAATTGCTTTGCATGAAATACCATTAAGGGTTTAAAACAAACACATACCTGAAGCATTTAAGCACCAAGATCTAAAGCCTACTTTTTGGCAGGCCTACTATGAGCATCCAGATCTAGTTCTTTTTTAAGATTTACCTGCAGCATACTGTAGAGGGCAAGGATTGAGCTAAATGAAAAACAATCATACATGACCTTACCAGGAATGTTCTAAAAGTGTTTATCCACAACAATGATCTGGAGTAAGTCTTCATCCCATAAGGAATATCTGACTATGGAAAACAAAAACATCTTTGCAACGTTTTGAAACCAAATAATTATATTTAGAGAAAATATGCTTAATTATACCCAGAACAATCAATACTGACTGCTTGGAGGGTGTGACTCCCTCAGTCCATCTGCTGAGTACATTCACTGTTTTTTTGGCACTTCCTAGAAGTCATGAAGTGAACACACACACACACACAGAGGTTAGAAACGTTTCAAAATCATATAAGCAGATGGTGATACAGCAGGTAATAATTTAATTACACAACTCCTAGAACATGTTTCCAAAAAAAACCCCAAAAAACAGAAGAGGGAGCGAATTAACAATGTCCAGTCTGATCTTTTAATTGCAGTGCAATAGCTTTTGTTGTATTGGCACTGATTTTCCACCCATCTATTCTGCAGATGGAAAGAGTAATAAACAAGAAGTTCTATACCATGTTTTACTCCTAACACAACATTTAAGACAGAAAAAAAAAACCAAACTTGATAGAGTATAAGTTGGCCTTGTAGACAAGAAAAGAACAGCAACACCAAAAAAAAAAAAAACAACTTATCTTTAGTTTTGCAGGTACAAAGAGGTCAGAAAGATACACAAACATCTGCTCTTGCTTCTGTGCAGAACTCTGATACTTCTGAAGTGGAAAAGCAATGAAGAAATGCTGGTTTCATTAATTCTTCATTTCATGCAAAAGAACAGAATGCCATAAACATGGACATGGAGCAGCACAATACAGACAAAATATCAGAGTTGAATGGAGCAATTAGATGAAAATGAGAGAAGAGGATTACACAAAAAACAAAAAACAAAAATCAAAAAAAAAAAAAACAAAAAAAAAACCAAAACAACAAAAAAAACCCACAAAAAAACAACCAACCAACCAACCAACCAACAAAAAAAAAAAACCAGACAAAAAAAATTAAAAAAAAAAAAAAAATAAAAAACCCAGCCCAATATTGTTTTGTCTACTTAACACCTATGAAGGCTGAAAGAGAAAAAAAGTCTCTCCTGAATGCTCTTATGTCAACTTCATGTTTTAGACAAGGGATTGCTGCCTACAAAGAGGCTGAGGATGACGAGATAAACAGAGGTACACATGGTTTGATTGGCGTTTTAACTCAGTGGTGCTGAGTCATCCCAACCTCAGGAATGTGAAATTACATCACAGATGCATCACCCATTGCATTATGGGCATAAATTAAGGCATTAAAGTGTAAGGAAGAAAATGCAAATGAACTGGAATAATCAGCAAACTGTCACTGAGACTCAGCACGCTCCAACCCCTGCTGGCATTATGGGATGTCTTCTAGTGAGACATTAAGATACAGGCAGAAAAAAGCAGGGTTGGGTGTAAGGTAGAATTAATGGTTGAAATTACCCCAAAATAATACGAGCTTATACCTAATACTTTAATTTTGTCATAGAACAGTATATTTTGTCCTTATGGAAAGGTCAAATGGTTTTAAGAGTCACAATATCTGAGTCACAAAATACAAGTAGTAATTTATATATATGTTCATACAGACATGTATAAAAGAAACATCATAAAATCACTAGTTGAATTTTTGGGTTATTTTCATTCTGACTGCAAATGCCATAATTGGCTGCCTAATTGGAAGTAAAAAACCTAGGCTTATGATTTAGGCAGCTCATAATGCGAACTTTCATTGTATTATTTTTTTATTAGTTCTATTTCTCAGCAAACTCCATACCGAAATGGATTATGGAAGTTGGGTTCTGGATTTTATGATACTATAAAATAATGTATGAAATATTATTTAGCATTAAGTCTTGTAAAAAAGTAAGAGAAGGTCTCCCCAAATTGGGCATCTAGTCAGTTCCATCTTGGGATCAACTTAATTAAAAGAATGCACAGCAAACGAAAAGCCAGCACAGTTTCCTGGAGTGTCACCTTGTCTTGTTACACACTTATCTTTTCCTATTTTTCACTGAGTAGGTAAATGGCATAAAAGAAGAGAAATTAAGCATTTACAGCTGTTTCCTGCAATTTTGTTTTTTTATTCTCGTAATTTATTCCCCTATAACTTACAAAAAAAAAAAAAACAGAACAGAAATATCACAAAAGGTCACTTGGATGTAGAAACATCAAAATCCCCAGCATCATTCCAGCTAGGTTTATGATGTATACCTTGAAATGCTAAATAAACTCAGAAGAATATATTAAAATAAACCTCATAATGAAAACAATAATAAATACCATATAATTCTGTGCTGTGCTTGTCACTTGAAAAGGGAGTTCAAATCAAATTTCAATAAATATGGCATACGAGTTCAGAGTGTAATAGTGCATTTACCACATAGGACAATTACCTTTTTTTTTAATTGAATGCTGTTTAATGAAGCTTTACCTTAGTTTTCAGACTACCTACACAGGAGTGTTTTGGAAAAAGTCTGAAGTCAGAGTCTAATTAAAATCCTCTGCATGTCCTATGCTGTTGTTGTTTGGGGCTTTTTGGTTGCTTTTGGGGTTCTTGTACACAAATTTTGTGTACACAATGTTTTGTACAAAAATTATCCACTTCATTATACACAAGTATAAATGCACACAACTATATATGTGCCTGCATCTTCTATAGCTATATACAGAATAAATGGAACTTATTATCTGGTATTTTCTTAGAAAACTACACAACCACTGAACTACTTTTGTGGCAACAAATACCTTACTGGAAAATGAAAGTGGCAATAAGAACCAGGTTTAAATATTCAGTGGCAAATATTAGGCTTCTGACTATAAAAATTACTCCAAACAGCCCTAAAGGTGCTGTAGCTGGACATCTGAGGAACGGGCTGAGGGAAACTTGCTGGAAGGGCAGTCAGCTGAGAAACAACCTGCTCTGTCCTCCAGAAAAAAAAACCAAATTAAAAATAAACAAAAAACCACAAACAAACAAACAAAAAAATCAACCCCCCCCCCCCCAAAAAAAAAAATCCAAACAAAAAAAACAAACAAAAAACAAACCCCCAAAAATAACAACCTGAAGTGTAAGACCCAGCTTTTGGTTTTGTCCACCATCAACTGCAACAGATGTGGTGCAAATAAAAGTGCTGTTGAGTTTTCTGATGAATATCTATCATCCATAAGCTACATCGTGGCAGTGAATAGTGGTAAGTAGCCAAGACAAAGCTCAGATAGAAGAGGAAAAGACGGAAATACCAAACAAGCTTCTTAAAAAACAAACAAACAAAAAAAAACAGAAATAAGTTTGTTTGTTTGTTTTTAAAGCTCCCTTTGAATGCTAAAGACCCTACAAAGAGTAACAGGTCTGATATAACTCACACAGACAGGGCAGGCCAGGGAAGAGCCAGGCTGAGCATCAAACACCACCAGCAACCACCATCCCCAACTCTAATTGGCTTTTAAACGATGCCAGGTTGATTGATGTGTCCCTTCTGATTTGCTATACACTTTTATTTTGGTTCAGTGAAGAGAAGTTAAACATGCAGAAGAGAATAATGTGTCAAGCAGGAGATTAGTTTTACAGCCTATATGTTGAAGTGAATAAATTGTACTTTCATTAACAGAAGCAGGCCATACGCTGGAAAAGTCATTGGATTCGCTTCACTGGTGAACTGGAGCAACAATATCTGATTAGAAAGCCTCAGCAGTTCAAAAGTCTTTAAAGACAGGTCCAGTGGTTATACAATTAATTTTTAATGATATTGTTCCATCTGGGAGATTTACTTCAAGTGCCAAATGGGTTCCCTGAGCTGAAGTATTAGGTTTAACAAACCTGACACATCTACAATCTGTCTAGTATCTGCTTAAAATACTATTAAAAAGTTTATGGGGAGATGCTCTCCCTATTTGTGCTTTCTTCTTCTCCAGCAGTTTTCAAGGTCCTGTAATACATCCATAGTAGGAAGCATTAGCAGCAGTAAGTTGGGGTTTTTGGGTTTGTGGTTTTTTGGTTTTGTTTTTTGACAATTTGGAAGGCCTGAAAGTTTGCTAATAGTAATAGTCATATAAAAATGTTATGGAAAATTGGGTTTTACTCCACTGGATTATTTGATGACCCTTCCCTTTGGGGGGAAAAAACAATTAAACATCAATGTTTCTGACTCCAGAAACACAAATGTATCATTTTCAAAAACTGTATCAAATGTAATCCCCATAAAACTTTTTTATAACTTCCCACAGTTTCAAAACTGAACAGGGCTTAGAAACTAAATTCCTTTCTCTCAGAATTCTTGCTGAATATTGCCTTAACAGGGGCTCTTTTTCATTCCAAGTAACACCAGGCTCAAGCAGCTGCTGTTAAACACAGAATCCAACTTTCAAACTTTAAACACAAACAAAATAAAGAACGGTTTCCTTCCTTTTTTCAGAAATATTAATATATGTTACATTTTTTATATCAGCACAGGTTTTTATTCAGTTATTCAAGTACAGAAACAATCCTGAGATTTTATATGGAAATTCAAGGATAATTCAGAACAGTATTTAAGTGTATACTTTCACATACTTTTAAATACTTGAAACTTATGACTTCTGTACAATTAGAACAAACAAATTTCTGTAACATTGCTACATCTTTTTTTTTTGAACAGGCAGCCTCTATTCTAAAAATGTTTTTGTCTCCAGGGAAAAATCAACATTTCTTCAATAAAAAAAGACATGCACATGAATCTACTGAGCTGTATTTTGCCACTGTATTTTTCCTCATATCACAATAGTGAGGTTTAAAAATAATCAAGCAGACCTCCAGTTCCTATTTTGAGTAGGAAGATCTTTTTCTATGACCACAGGCTTCATGACATGAAAGCAAAAAAGAGCAATTGCTGGAAACCAGCATTGTAGGATAGAAAGCTTTCATCCACATTTTTGGTAGTTAAAAAACAAAACAAACAAACAAACACACAAACAAAAGCACCAAACTTCATTTCTAAAACTGGGACATATTTATGGAAGCAAGAAAGTCTTTTCCTTGACCCCGAGTGTATTGCATGACTCATATTTCATGGAGCAGCTCCAAGAGGGATGGGAAAGGGACCAAGCTGAACCTGTGATTCAATCAGTGCTTAATAAGAATGATCAGACTGAGAAGGAAACTTTTGAAGCTGAGGAATCTCACAAAAAAAATATATTGAGAACTTCATGCAAAAAAAAAAAAAGGCACTAGCAGGTAGCACTGCTAATATTCAAATCAAATTGTTACTATCTAACCTAGTCTCTATTTTCCCTTTTAAGTAATAATTGTTCCAGCACTGTGGCTTTCTGTTTCTCCAACAGACAACCTAGCACAAAGTTCACAGAGCATTTTTTATCCACTTTTTTCCCCATGGAAACCATTGGAAAAAAGCTGATCCCCATTCTTGTATCAGTTTCTTTCCTTTATAAAAAATGTAAATTCTTACCAAACTTACATTTTAGAACAGATGTACATTTTACAGTCAGCAAACAAAAGTTTTTCATGGACAAAATGAAACTTATGCCATTTATGAAAAAAAATCTAATATAGCCGAAAGGAAAGAACATGAATAACTGAATTTTGTGTTATTTCTACTATTTCTACTTCATCGAAAAACATTAAGAATTAAAAGTAGAGATTCACGGTACCACAGAACAAATAAAAGACTAAAAGATGATTCTAAAGGTCACATTATCTTAACAAAGTGTCCCTTTCTGACAGTGTGACACTGATATAGAAATAATATACTCCATTTACCAGCAACTGCTCTATGAGATCTGTGCCCTCTGCACTCTAAACAAAGAAATTAGTGATTTTCCTCAAAGGTCACCCTGTGAGTGTGATATTTCTCTGCTGCTGAGGTGAGCAGCTCCAGTGCTCAAATCCTGTGTTCAGTTTTGGGCCATTTATTCCAAGAAAGACCCAGAGGGGCTGGAGCATTTCCAGAGAAGGGAGCAGAGCTGTGAAGGGTCTGGAGCACCAGGAGGGGCTGAGGGAGCTGGGAAAGGGGCTCACCCTGGAGAAAAGGGGGATCAGGGGAGAAGTTCTCACTCTCTGCAGACACCTGGAAGGAGGTTACAGCCAGGTGGGGTCCGGTCTCCTCTTCCAGGTCACAAACAACAGGACAGGAAATGGCCTCAAGTTGTGCCAGGGGGTTCAGATGGGACACAGGAAACATTTCTGCATGGAAAGGGCTGTTAAGCACTGGAACAGGCTGCCCAGGGGAGTGCTGCAGTGCCACCCCTAGAGGGATTTAAAAGAAACATAGCTGTGGCACTTAGGGACATGGATCCGTGGTGGCCTTGGCAGTGCTGGGTTAATGGTTGGACTTGATAATATGAAAAATGTCTTTTCCAGCCTAAACAATTCTATCAAAAATGAGGCATTTGCCAATAGGTATCTAAGAAACATCTGATCCAGGCCCTGAAGCGAGTCTTAAAAATGTCACCAAAACTGAAACAACCTCTCCCCAGATGCACTTTTTTGTGCCACAGGACAAATTCTGTCTCTCTTGCAAGGCAGCAGACTACAGCATTTAAGTCACAGATCCAGAATCTTTTATTCTTTCCAGAACACAGCTATTTGAAGAAACGTTATCTCCTTTTAGCAGGCAGGAAAAGCAACAGCCTCCACTTTCCACGTGCTACTTGTGTGCATTAAAGAAATACAGAGGCAGAAACGAAACATCATCTCCATCCCTGCCTGGTGCTGAATGTGAAATCCTGTACATCAGCCTAAAGATAGGCTTGTTACATAAGATACACCCAATTCTGGTTCATGGGAGCTGTTCCATAACAACAGACCATGACAGCCCATTACTTAATGTGCCACTGAGCTGATGCAACTCAGATAATAACACGCAGGGAAATTTAACGCTTCCCAGCACACACTCTTCTTTCTACAAGAACCCCTTTTCAAACCCTCATGGCAAAGTAAGCTGCTCTGCCAGCAAGAAGTGGACCTATATTTAAAGGTTATTAAAAGGGCAAGAATCAAGAAAATAACAAAGATTGTCTCTGCAAAGCTCAGTAATAATAATAAAAAAATATATAATAGTGCGCTGACATTTCTATGTAAGACGTGAAACTAAAACAGAGATGAAAAAATGAATAGAAAATAATTCAGAAAACTAAATGCACGTTTTGTGAATAAGATATGTCTCCAGCAGTCATTCACCACTCTGACCTTATCAAGCTTTTCATCTTATCCAGGCCTGTGAGAGCTGTGTAACACCTGAAGAACCAACCCACTGGAGAACTGTGAGAGCAAAGCATCTCACAGGAACTTGATTGCCAATTTGCCAGGAAATATTATTGCTGTGAAATGTGTATTGAAATGACACTCCTTAGAATATCTCCTCTCTCTAAATTTTTGAGGATCTGTCTGTGTTTTAATGAAGATCTTTGGAAGAAAGAATCTTAACTTAATCTTAGTTATCGAAATATATTATTTTGGTGAAATGGTATTAATCACATCTGCATGCAATAACCTAACACTGTCATAACATTGTGTTTGAGCAGCACAAACCACGATTTTCTTGCTGTTCTGCTACTCAGTCTTACATCAAGATTTTACGGGGCTTGATTGATCCTTGCCCTTGTAAACTATGAAAATTTGTGGAGGAGGAGGATACTGATAAATCTGTCAAGGCAGGATTCACATGCAAGACCTTAGAAAGGCAAACCTGCACTACACCAAATGTTGTATGGAAGAGCCCTAGAACTGATAGAGAAGATAACTGCCCTCAGTCTGCCCCCGTCGCTCTTGACCTAACCACAAGAAGTTCATCATCTCAGCAATTTAACAGAGCCTCAATTCCCAAGACAATTCAAATCCATCTCTTAGAATAATGGTGATATTGCAATGTGTATCCTCAGTCTTTCTCCTGACTTGTATTCCTTCACACTCACTCCTCCTCCATTCCCTTGTAGGAGAAATTTGTGAAGAATGCATGAAAATTTGTGGGCAAAAGAGAAAAAAAGGCAGAAATAATTATTTCCTTCATCCCTGGTAGCATGCTCTCCCTCAGAGGGATGAGCTGCTGTTTCAGGGGCTGCACACATATTTTACATTGAGTTGTCACTGTACAAACTTGCAAACTGAAGCACCTGAATGTTCCTTGAAGGTATCAGCAAATACTGAGCTCTACACCCTTTTTTTTTTCTTTTTTGAGCTACTCACCTTCAAAAACCTGAAACTAAAGGCTTTTTAAATGGAGTCTTTCCACTTATCTCATAAGCCTCAGCTTCAGTCTTTTTTTTTTCTTTTTCAAAAGCAAACTGGTAATACTTACCTATCATTAAAATGAGAACAAATTGATTAGCAGTTGTAAAATACATTATTTTGAGATAATCAAATTGAATAGAGTAGGTAAAACCAAAAAGTATGTAGACCTCATTGATGTGATACTGATCATATAAATATATTCTTCTTTAATAAGTAGTACTAATATTGTTTTTCACCAAATCAAAAGGGTATTATTTTTCCTGAAAAACTTTTATACCTTATTACTGCAATCACTTTTTTAATTTCATGCTTCCCTAACTTTATTACTGTTAATTTTACTCACTTAATTCTATCTATTTTCTACCATTCACTAGGAAAATTGACAGAACTTCAGAGGTTTCTGATAAGTAAAAGTCAAACGTCTTTGTGAAAAAGGGTATTTATGTGTACAGTATGCTTCTTACCACCACTGGAAGCCTGACTGAAATCCAAGCAAGAATTAGTATAATGTAAGCCACAATTGATCAACATCCTGCACTTTATCATCTTTACTGAAAAAATTATTCTTCCCCTCCAATAATAGGATTTCTTTAAGGGAGAAAAGGATCAACTAGGAATTGTTCAAACACTCCTGTGATTTTTCTGTCACGTTACGACTAAACAACAAATGTTGGACTTGTAGTTTAGAACAAAAAAAAAAAAGTCCATGTCAACCATATTCCTACATGAAAGTCAAAGATGAATGTATTTATGCAGAATTCTCAATACTTTTTTGCTTTACTGTTCCATTAATATTTGCAAAGTGAGGTTACAGAAGAGCTGTAAATCAGTGCTCTTTGAATAGCCTAATGCAGACAGCTTTCTCATATGTTTTATGCCTAATGTTGGGCTATACAATGAAAGCCTAATGCCTACAACTGAGAAGATATTTATATTCATAATGTAAAGGAACTGGAGAATGAGTCTTTAGAATATTGTAGCTTTCAGTCATCTTGGCTTTAACTCCTGAACTAATGCTGGATTATTAGAGGAAAACTGCTGTATTTCCCTCTTTCATTCTGTATTAGCATGACAGTGGAAATAATACACTAAGGAATGTTATTGCACTGTCAGTCCTTATGGGTGGATTGTGGTGTATAAATTAATCTTTTCAATATCTGCAACTTTATCTGATGGCATTTTCCAAACTTCTCCACTCAAAGCATTTCTCTAAAACAGCCAAACTCACTGTTCAATACTACCTAGCATTGTTTCACAATTATAAATTATACCCTCCATAAGCAACACAGATTAGAAGTATTTCAAGCTAAATGGGTGTAATGAGATACCTTTCCAGTTCCATTTGTTCTTACATGATGAAATGAAAAGCTAAATGCTATAACCATGGCTCTCTGACATTGCACATTCCAGGTTATGCTCATTTGTTGTTTCCTTCAGAAACAAACACACAAAAGAGGACAACTGTTTCAAAAATTAAGAAAAACACCCTGAAGGAGACTATCTTACAGTTTTTTGGTTTTTTTCCTTTAAACAGACAATTCCCTAGAAACAAGATGACTTTGTGAAGCTTTTGTTGTGGTTAAAATGCCCTTTTGTGGGAGCACTCTGGCTCAACCATGCCATCCACTGCAGCTGATTATTTAGATTTAGTGTTGCTTTGAGTTCTTACAACATTCAAAAAGCAGCTCAGCCATGTGAACTGTCAGAGTATTAACGTGGATCTCTCTGGAGCAACACAGCTGAATTTTTCACAGCCCTTTAAGAAATTGTTTCACAGAGTGGCAAAGTAAAACCAGTTGTGCTCAGCTTGTCTACAGAAAGATGCTCCAAACTTTTCGGGTTTTTGGTTTCTCTCCTTTCTCCTTAAAAACACGCTTTGCTTTCAGTAAAGCACCAAAAAGACTTTATGGACTAAACCATCATGATCTTTGATTAATGCAAGTGATTAAAACAACTGTCTCTGTGACCACAGACAGCTGATAACCTTCTACCTCAAGGCTGCACCTCCCAGACAGCAAGAACCCCTCCCTCCCCTGAAGTGCTGCATGCTGCCTTTCATCTCTGCATCCTGTGATATCATTTTAGCATTTGACATTGCTTAAAACCTGACTTCTTCCCTGGCAATTGAGTTGTATAACATTCTCCCTCCCTGTCACCTTGCTTTCACACACCACCAATACGTGCATCCCCTCAGAAACAGAGCGAGCCACCCAGCATTGCTGGCTAATTGATGATAATATTTTAATTTGCTGGAATTGAAAGGAATGGCTGCACAGACAGCATTACCTAAACCCAACAACTGTGACAGCATGTGAAGGACCTTGTGTCCCTAATGGCACACCACTGCATCAAAGACAAGCAGAGCAACAAACATCTTATTAAACAAGTGCAGAAAAGCAAAAGGCAGACGCCTCCAGGGCCATGTTAATTATCTCAGGGTCGAAGTGGCTGGGAAGCTGTCTCACAGACTCCAAGGCAGTCAGATGGCAGTGCCAGCACAGTGAAGTCCCCAAGGTCCTGCAGTTACAGCACTGTCATATTTCAAATGACAGGTAATACTTACGAACATGCCGACACTAACCTCCTCAATTATATTCAATGTCAAGGTTTTTGTGCTGAAGGAACTGCTAATTTTCAACATACACACTTGCTGACAAAAGGTACTTTATCAAAGAAGGGAATTTAGGGTATCTGCTGCAGATCCTTTTTGACACAGTGGGAATTCTGTCCTCCATGCAAGCTCTCCAAGGATTAAATAAATACTGCCCTTAGTCAGGCACACAAACACCACAACATGCTGTGTTTGCTTTGCTGACAGACAGTGCCTTTGCACAGAAATCTCACTCTGTTATTCTTAGCAGCACGGACAAACAAATATTCCCTTGGTTTTTATCTAGAGGAAAAGGCCCAAGTGAGTGTGGGCTCTTGCAATGCCCCAGGTGCTCCAAGAAGCAGGACTAAAATTCCTTCCCCCACCCCTGGAGCAACCAGGCGTGCACAGGGCAATTCCAGTGCAATTATCAAGAAAAATGTAAGCACTGAATTAAAAGAGAAAGACACTTGAACATGCAAACATGATTCCTTGTTTATTCCCATATTTGCACTTTGCAGACTTTAACTGAAAATACAATTAAATGAATTTGATTCGACAGTCTAGAAAAGAGATTAGGTGGCAGAGATATGGCTACGGGTGAAGGAACATGGTCTCATTAGAGCTTCCTCTCTGTTCAGGCAGCTTCTCCCACTTGCAGTCATTAATATGAACTGGAGACAGATTCTGCTGTGAGTTGCACCAATTTAAATCCAGAGCAACTCTTATCTGGCCTCCAATTTGCATTAATGGTCAGAGGTGGCACAGTGAGATGAAGCACGATGAAGGCAGCATCATGTTTAGAAGGAGAAGGAGCAGCACCCCAGCAGAGAGCCTCAGAATTTAAAGGGACACAGTGCAGTGTAGAGACACTTGTTTGAAACATTAAAAAGACAAAAAAACAACAAACCCTGCTAATATTAAAAAAAAATTTAAAAAATTCTTTAAAAGTACTGTAGTTACTTGCCTTATTCTGACTTTTTTTACTTGTGTACAAGAAATTTCAATAGCTCATCATGATTATATTTGTTAACATTTATAATGCAGTAACACAAACATCCAAAATTGCCATATTCCTGCAGAACATGCCTGAATACCATCTGACATTTTAGCAGTCACTTGGTGAAATGTTCAGACTAGAAGAGTATTAGATCTCCTCTAGTTTCCCTTGTCACACTGCAGAAAAACAGACAAATTTAGTTTTTAACAGGCAAATAGGAGCAGCAGCACCCCCATTTGTAACTAATGCAAACAGAACTGTGGCTACACTGCGAACTTTTAGTTCATACAGGAATTCCTGCACAGCCTTGGGAGGAAAGCTATGACTTTTCTGCATCTTGTATCCAAGAATTCCTTCATAATGATTCCTGAATTGCCCATGTTAACAATGCACCAGCAATCAGAATGTGCCGAGTTAAAATCACAAAAGATCTCATTAGTCCTTTACTTTATTAATTAGGAGCGAAAGGGTTAAGGAAAACACACCAAAACACCTGCATGTGCTTTTCCAACTTTACACAGACATTTTTCAATTGATCGGACTGATCCTCTTCAAAAGAGCTGCTGGAGTAATAAACCCATACCCACTTTCATGAAAGGGAATATTTCAGCAACACAGGTTGCAATTTTTGGCAATATGTCTAAGGATCCAGAGCTTGAAATTTGTGCTGAGCCAGCAGATGGATTTCATAAAGCACTGTGCTCTTGTACAAACAAAACAAAACCAAGCTGTCTCCCAAGCGTCACCAGTCCAAGAAGAAATCCGCAGGTCTGAGATTTCCACATGCCCAAACTAATAACACTCAGTATTCACATGGACTCCTGAGAGGTCTGAGATTACTTAATGTCTGACTACTCAACCCTTTGTCAGCACTTTTATTCAGAATATAAAAATTCCCTACATTTTCTGTGGAAAAACATGGACTTCTAAAGTCAAAATGTATAAACATGCATTATACCTTAACATACCAACATATCATTTCCTCTCAACTTTGGTTCTGATGAGAAATGGTACAAGTAACTCACAAAAATGAGTTTAGACAAGACAGAAAATGAAAAATAAATAGATTTTCTCTACCTGCCATTTTGCTACTAAAGTAAGAACTTTGTGTTGATCTAGCATGAATTGAGAAGACATCCCCTCATACAACTTAGATGTACAGTAGTGTTACAGAGTTGTTCACATCTTACCTTCAAAAGTTACTTATGCTGTAAAGATAAACACAAGAAAAAGTATCTTCTTTTAATCTTTTAGCTTTGAATAACTTAGGGCACATTCAAATCAGCATCAGCTTTTTTAGGGAGTTGTTTTTCTTGAGTTTATTTTTTTTTTTAATATGGAAGCTGAGTAGCTAATACCACTCTAACGAGTTCTAAAATGTAAAGGTTATTCTGGTTTAGGGAATACAAATAAGCCCCTTTTCTCACTTAAAATCTAATTTTCAAGCACTGCAAAATAATGAGATCATTAACAGAAGTCTAAGAATTCCCATAAACTTTAATGAAGAACAAAAGTATAATATTTTTTAAAAATGCACTGTTGATAGTTTCACACTACTTTCATACTTCTCTTATTACTCTATATATATATATATATTATAAATTGCAAACCTGAAACTGCTAAATATCCATCTGTAGAGAGGGACAAAAAGTTAAACATCCTAAAAACCACAAGTTTCTTGACAGATTTCATGTGTGCCTACTATATCTCAACAAAATACATATGCATATGTTACATTGACAGGTAATTTTACATGCTGGTAGACACTTGAAAGGTTGTTTGGTTTTTTTTTTTCCTGTATATAAACACAGGTTTCAGTACACTAAAAAATCTGATTTTGATCCTGTTGATCATACTGTTTTACTAATCTCTGTTCTGCAAGAAAATTAGACTCAATGAACTAATTTCAGGCAGCCAGAGGTCCAGAATAAATGAGTGGAAAACAGTGCCTCTATGTTTCCACTAAAGTACTGAAAACACAGCTTGGTTTAGGCACTATAAAGAAATTTAACAACAGAAGTGCTGTAGGTACATCTTTATCTTTGATTTTGAAAATGCAAGTACTTCAGAGATACAACAGCTTTGGTGACATAAAAGCACTGATCTTATGGCAAAACGTGCAGAGCAGTTTAGTGTTTCCTGCAGAGAGCTCATGCTGTCCCTGGGGAGCACAGCACCAAGGTTCCAGGTATTAAATCAGGTTTACAGGGCCATAGACTGTGCTGCTGCAGGCACAGCCAGAGCACACCTGGGCAAGGGATGCTGTGTTACACCTGCAGGCACACCTAGGGGTGGGGTAAGCTGGGGGTGTGCTGTGAGATACAGAGAGGGGCTAGCACACTACTCACACAACCCCACCACCCAAAATAGGCTAAATCTGCCTTTCTTTACTCAGCAGACCTTGGTGCTCCCCACAAAGGTGACTTAACACTTCAGAAACAATGGGCAGAGACAAAATCTAGATTAACATCTGAACACCCAGCCTGATGATTTAACACAAGAGCAAGTAAAAAAAGCCACATTTCCAGAGCCAACTGTCAAATCAAAACTACACTGCCAAATTAAGTTTCTCCACATGTGACATGACTTAATATTTGTTTAGTTCTTGTTCCAGTAACAACCCCATGGAACAGAAGCCTTGGAGAGATGAAATTTGCTATTGCTGCAGTGGCAGCCCAAGTTATCTGGCAGCCTTACACCACACTAAATCCTTTCAAGCCTATCATTACACCAAGTTTAAAGGCAACTTTCTAGAACATGCATGAAATGTTTCTGCAGAAGCCAACAGTAAATGTTAAAAGAAAGAGCCTGTAAATCAGGATATTCCTAATGCTGCATGTTGATTTTCTTCCTAAGGATTCAGTTTTCACAGAAGAAAACAAATAAATAACCTAAGAAAAAGGTATTGTTTTTCTCCCAGTAATTGTTACATAAATCAAATGACATTTAAGAATTTGTAAATGTAAATAGACATTTATTTTCCTTGACCTACTCAGGCAAAAACCTCAGTATCAAGAGTCAGTGATTCAATGCAAACCAAAGATCCTGAGGCCAATAACCTTATTTAATTCCACAGCAATAAAGACTTAAATGCACAAATATTATCTTTTTTCATCTCAACTAAGACATGTTCACATGAACTTAGGTAATTTTATAACTGGGGGCTGCACTGTTTGCTCATTTTTCCAATGACTATAATCACGACTCAGCCAACTCCCTCTGAACACTGGCAGCATCAGTCCCAAGATATTTAAAGGATTGGTATTTGCCCAGCACTTCTTTCAGTCACAAATTGTCTTAACCTATAAAAACAAAACACATCAGATCTGCAAGGCAACACACAGGAAAGCTATTCCAAACTGGGCTGCTTTGCCCTGCAGGAGCAGCATGTGGAGAAGGGAAGCTCCCACATCTCTGAATCCCTCAAAGGCAGCAATTTGGGTTGTAATTACAGAAGTACAAAAACACTATGGCCACCTTTGCAAGAAAGGATATTGCATATTTATAAATTTATAAATATATATATGTGTGTGTGTGTGTGAAATAGGTGTGTGCACATATACACATACAAAAATATATTTAAATAAATTTATATCCACTTCCAAAATTTGGGCAAGCCAAGCCAAGCTGCTGCATCATCAGCCTTCAGTGCCCATCCAGGACCTATCTGTGAGGCTCCCAAGCTTTGTTTGGAGTAAGGTTTCTCCTGAGAAGGCAGCATTTTGATAATGATCCCTATCACTATCACTAAAGTTCAGCACCACTCGGGTGCTAAAGCTTGAAATGACAGTTTTCTCCTAAGGTAATGGACTTAAATATTATTTAGGCAGAAACAGATTCTTTCCTGAACATATTTGATGGAAATAATCTGCAAGTACTTTCATTTAGAACCGCTCATGATGTAAAATTATTTCAGACTGTGGCTTCATTCTAGCATAGTATAAAAACTTATATTAAAGTTGACTGAAATATTTGCAAGCTGTAATATCATTCCAGTACCAAATCTTATCAAATCAAACCCACTGCAAAAGAGACTGTTCCCTGATTATTCACAGAAGTAGCAAGCCATGGAAAGGTATTGGTGATCTTACAGCCAGAGGTGTATAAAATACTTGCAACAGATGAGAAAGGATATCCTGCATGCAAACAGCTTTACCTCTCCTTATTACAAAGTCACAAAGAAATTCTTCATATTTTACAGAGTTTTCCCTCTGACAAATATGTCCCTTTTCTAGCAATAAAATATAAGTCCTTTTACAGAAAGCCTAGACATGGTGAGTTACACCGAGTACAATAACATACCTCTAACATTTACTATACAGCCACTTAACTGAATATCCAAATATCTAGCAGGCAAAACCCAACACTCCAAGCATCACAATTAACATTTTAGCTCTTTCATGTGTTCAATAAAATTGCCCTATTAGTTAATAGAAGCAACCTCAACACTAAACCTCTAAATCTCCTTTTAATACAGAGGGGGTTTCCCACTTAACACACCCAGAAGAAGACACATACTTTTGTCATTCAGAAAGTTTGACCAAAGTTTCTTTAGACACCACAGCAAAAACACAGTTTGCATAAATCTTGTGCTCTGACCTGTGTAGAAGACAACAGCCCCTCCTGGATGATACCAGAGGACAGAAATATATAGCTGGATCAGGCCCAGATGGGTTTATTTACATTAACTCTTAATAAATTCATACAATCATTAAGGTTGGAAAAGAACTCCAAGATCATCAAGTCCAACCATTAAACCAGCACTAAAAACATCCTCAGATGCCACATCCAGACCCCTTTTGAATATGGTGATTCCACCACTTCCCTGGACATGTTCCAGTGCCTGACAACCTCTTTAGTGATGAAAGTTTTCCAAACGTCCTACCTGCACATCCCCTGGTGCAACTTGAGGCCATTTCCTCTGGTCCTGTCACTTGCTACCTGTAAGAAGACACCGACCCTCACCTGGCTGCACAACCTCCTCTCAGGCACTTGCAGAGAGTGATCAGGTGCCCCACCATTTCTGGAAATTGTCTGGAAATTGCCAAAAAACATCCAAGGAAGCTGGGCAGTGCTATAGGAGTGCTGTGTAGTGAGAAAAGGCTACCATGTCCTCAAGAAATGTCTCTTCAGTATATGAGGAAAGGGTGGAAACTGGGATTCTGTAAGGGCCTCCCACTGCCTCGGAAATGGTGGGTTTGTGCTGCTTCAGGTTTGATTGATTCTGTTGTTGGTGGGGTTTTTTTGTTGTTTTTTTTTGTGGTTTTGGTGGGGTTTTTTGTTTTTTTTTTGGTTTTGTTGTTGTTGTTGTTTGTTGTTGTTGTTTTTTTTAATTATTATTATTGCTTGGTTTGGTGGGGTTTTTTTGGTGGAAAGGGTTATTTTCTTTATTTGTTTGAGTTTCAGAAGGGGGGATTTGTTGCCCAGAGCAGGGAATGGCAGAGGCACAAGGAGAGGGTCCAGCAGCTCCGAGCAGATGTCCCTATGGAGAATACAGCACCCTGAGCTGTGCCTCTGGAGAAGCCCTTTCCAGCACCTTGACAGAGCAGATGGTCCAGAGAGCAATTATAACCCATCAAACAGACTCCAAACCCTACAAGTTAAGAGTACCTCAGACAGTCCCTCATAGCCAGAGGATGCTCCTCAGGGCTGGCAGTCTTGCTTACATTCACATATCCCAAACTGAGACATGTCCATGTTTCCTTGTATCCCTCTGGCCAGAAATAATAAGTTTGTTTAATGGGTTATTTGACAGATGACCTCACTGAAGACAGTCATTACCATTTATCCCCCCTGGTTTCTATGAAAAAGCTCAGCTGATGGAAGCTTTGCACTTTGTTTTTGCTTTATTTTAAATTTATTCTGATAGTAATAGACTCCTTGCTGTCAGCTGGTGGCTGCAGAAGAGTTGGATTTCTAAGAGGAGCAGCAAGACAAGCTCAAGCATGTGACAGGCAAAGCACACTGATGGGCTGGAAGATGCAAGGATTTTATGAAAGCCAGAATTATGTCCCAGCAGAGAACTTAAACTTTTCTATCTCCTAGCAATTTCTCAAAAGGAGTAATACTTATATAAATGTAACAGCTGCAAACACAAAAATTAAAGCAGTGATTGCCAACACACTTTCATTCATCTATAAAGGTGCACACAAGGCACCAAAAAAGTTTTGTACATGTATTTCTCAGGGAAATAAACTCAGCCCAGAAGCAGCTTTCTGACTTCTGAAGACACTTGCTGTTCCTGGAGAGCAAACATCAGGCTTTGGGAATAAGCTATACATTACGTCCCTGGAAGCCAACACAGTGTCAGACAAGTGATCCTGTGGGTTTCCTGGGGGAGTATATGAACACAACAACAACAACAAATCCACTAATCAGGAGCACTGGAATTTGACAGAGACAGCACAGCTTCCTCCCACTAGTGACACTGATGGATGTTTTCTGTGCCAAAACTGTCAGTGACTAAGGAAGCTTTAACATGAAGGAGCCTTTCCAGCCCCATTTCACATTATCTGGGAAGGCTGGCACTGACTGACAAGCCAGCCAAATATTGCAAATGACTGACATCCCTAAAACAAGTTCAGAGGTGGGGCATCTTCAAAGAGCTGCTGGTGGGAGCTGTTTTGGCTCTTTAGCAGTGACTGGCTTTGCTGCACAGCTGAGGGGACAAAGGGCTCCTCTTCACTGCTGCCACCAGCCCTGCCCAAGGAGACCAAAAACAGCGATGCTGGCATGGATCCCTGAGGCAGTGAGCACACATTCTTGATCTAGGACGTTGATTGCTACACATACCAGCATCATGGAAAAGAAAAACAAATTGGGAACAAGACAAAAAATGGTCTGAAACCAGAGGCAGAACAGAAGAAGCACGAAATTGTAGGGGATTTATTATTTTTGTCATGTCCTATTTCCATCCCTGCCTGGTAGACACACTTGTCACCTCCAGTGCCTTTTCTCTGCTTTCTGAGCACCACTTGGCTTTGCCTTCTCTGAGAAAAACACACAAGCAAGAGATGAGAAAAAAGTTATTTCATACTTTTTATATTCTTCTCAGTTCCAAGTGATGGTCCAACCCTGAGGAACTGTCTGCAGAACCCTAATCCCTAATATTGCACAGACAGCACCATCCCACAGCCAAGCTGCCAGCAGGAACTCAGGTTTCTACATTTCAGTTTATGGCACATTTCATTTATGGCACAATCAGCACCGTGTGGCAAAGGTGCTTAAATCTCCTGGGAAAAGAGTCACAGTACATGTGCATATTTCGAGTGAGATTAGCACCTGTTGCAAACAAAAGTGAGATTTATACTGGCTGAAAGTCTAGTCTACTGAGGAATAAAATAAATTTAATATTCAATTAAGGAAACAAGAGCTTAATTTTAGTACAGATGAGTAGCATGACGTAAACCAGAGCATGCTGCCATCCATCATGGTTAGGATGATTTTAATGGATCTTTAGAAACCCTTATGGAACCTATGAATTTCTGGGCATTACTTCAGGATCAGCAATAAAAAAAATTCATTCCCTAGTTACCTCCTAAAGCAACTTAGCATACTATGTATGATGAAGAATTATAGTCTGCTTGAGAAAAGATACTTAACTCCTTACAATGCAGCAATAAAAGATGCCTGATCAGAGATGAAACTTGAAAACTTTGAATTTGATGGGCTTTGAGAATACCCCTTTGAAAAGTATTATATTTTTATTCTTTTTTTTTTCCTTTTCAAAATTGTTTTCCCACACACTTTCTAATATGACCATACAGGCAGAAAATATTCAATATTTCTTTTCAATTATGACAAATTTATTTAACCATTTATTACAGTGGAGAAACCTAGACAAAAAAAAAAAAAACAACAAACAAACAGTATAAATACTTCACCCTATCCGCACCTCAAGAAGTTATTTCCAGAATCAGACAGGACAATTGCTCAGGAGATCTTTTTGTAGTCAACATGCATCTCCTACAGTCACTTGTACCCACACACCCCCTCTTCTCAGAGGAACCATCCTTCTTCCTCTGCTGCTTTAACCTCTCTTCATATTTACTGTGCTCTGAAGAATTTTAATAAATATTCCATGTCGTATCCATAAAGCAAATAAAAATGATTAACTAACAGTCAGCACAAATGCCTCTAAAGCAGCATGCACTCCTCTTTCATGCAGGATCATCAAGTTCAATACCATGATAAAGGTTAAGTTTATTAAGCATTAGAGAGAACTGAGTTCTCATCATTCAACCCCTCCTTCTCCCCCCCTTTTTTTTTTATTTGAGAAAGTGCAATAAAAGGAGGTGCACAGCTAAATGGTGACCTTTAGAGGTACTGTCTTCCTATGGGAGGAAATGTGCTGTATTTGATTGTTACCTTTTAGAAGATTAATTAGTCTGGCATGCTAATTGATATTTTTTGGTAGGTGAGAACAATCAAATAACTGGTTTCCCTTTACAGGAATTATGTAATAAATGCAATCCAATGAATAACTGCACTGCTCTAGTATAGCAATATATTCGTTTTATGTTTAAAAACACATCTTAAAAAAGGCATTCAATTGGTAAAGTTATCTGACAGTAATATGTGGCACAGCTTTTTCAGCCAGCAAGTCCCCCATGGATTTAAATCACCAAAGCACCAAACCAGATGCATGATAAAGGTCTCCTGTTTAACAGGATGACAGATGTCACTAACAGAAAACTTTGGAATTAGTGAATTTGAGTTTGGAGACTAAACTAATTAATTTGTTGTTATTTTTGGAAACCAGGAACAGAATTAGAAAGGAATTCTTTATTAAATGAGTGTCCTTCCTATCTAGGAAGTGTTTGATTCAATGGACAAGAGTGTCTCAAACCCCTCAATAAAACCTCAAAGCACTTTTTTTACCAGAACAGTGAATAGTGAAGTAGTTGTACAATGCACCAGCAGGAGAGACACACTCCCCAGATAATTCCTTTAGCCATGATTTATGGAGATCACTGGGAGAGGGACAAAGGGGAAAAGGCAATCTGAGTTCAAGTCCAAACTATTTGTATGCCCAGACCAGGATCTTGGCTGGAAAGCAAAATAACTGTGCACAAATTGAGTTAGTTTTTCTGTTGTTGTTGTTGTTTTGGGTTTTTTTGCATTTCTTCCAGGAAACAGCTCCAAGGCCACGGTCGCTTTCCTGCTCAAGCCTGGTAAAGCAGCTGAGATACTTCTTTTGTCAAGCTCTCTTGTAAGCAGGCTTTTGACTGCTGGGCTCTCACTTTCCTGGCTTTGGGAAGCTAAATCGAGACAGTTTTGTTGATAAGGAATGGCAGAAAGCAAGCAGTGTGACAGGAGAAATAGGACATTTCCTAAATGAGAGGTATGCTTGCATCAGGTACAAAGGACAGGAATGTATATTGATGACTTTAAAACTAGAATTATACTGACATTATTTCACTCTTTTCATAACTGGAAATGAGGAGTAAGATTAATTTTACAGCAGCAGATTTTCCCCATGACTTCAACAGAACTAAATTAATGTTTCAGTTGTGCTTAATCTAAATTTTTGTCTTCTAAGCTGTAGGCAAATGGTTTCTAATCACTATTTCTGTACCATCTGATGTTAAAGGTTCATCAATTTTGTTTCCCACCAATATGATGAAACTCTTATTCAGGCAAGAAAACACTGTTAGTAAGGAAATCAATTTCTTTTAAAACTCTCTCATGTACTTCCATTTAATTGATTCTTCAACCAAAACAGGAAAAAAATCACTGGTCTTGGAGTTATTTTCTAGCTTTATGCTGAGCTGTGAGATTGTGATGTTTCTCCTCTCTAATTCTACCTGTCCCAGACTACTAGCATATAGGACAATAAATCTGAATTTCCTCCTACACAACTCTTAAAAAATAAAGAGTTGTTCGAACCATAAACTGAGAAATAGTGCAATTTTCACTTATTTAATGAAGGACAGAATGAACTTCTACATTAGAAAATGTAACTCCAATTAATATCCAGGAAAAAACACCCTGTGCTATTATCAAAAAGTCATAAAACATCTGGGGTTAGCAATAACCTGGCTGGAGAGTACAATATATAACAGAAATTAAATGCCTTATTGCCGTTCATCATTTTCCATCTTATCAACGCTACTGCACTCACACATTAATTACAGATATTAGATAAGCAAATTGTATCCCGATATCCTGGAAGGCTGGCACTTCAACAGCTGGAGGAGCAAAAGAAAAAAAAAAATCATTAAATGGGTGAAATCCTTTCCTTTTTCCCTGCCAGCAGTGTGATTTCACAACATCCCACTGCCAGGCCTTTACCTTCAGCTGTACTTGTGAAATATTTCCCCCCATGAGCACCTCGTGCATTCCAACTCGTGTTAATAGGTGAAGGAGGTTTTTGGGTGAGGCAAGGGGAATTCAGGGACTCCTGACACTGCTCTCAGACAAACCAGTAAATAACCTGCCAGCAGCACAGCAAGAGGGAACTGCCATTTGGAGTTAAATTGTTTGGTTTAAAGGCACAGTACACATGCTGGAGGACAAAAGCAGTCTGTTACATTAATATCTACTTAATTTAGGGTAACTGTACATTTTAATGTGAGGCTCAAGCACCACAACAGGTACTGAGGCACTTCTAGTGCCCAAGCTCTGGTGGAGAAAGCCCTTTTCAAAAAAAAACAAAACAAAACAAACCCAAAAAAAAACCCCAAAAAAAACCCCAATCCGTACAGGATGCCAACCTCAGCCATCAGCTCTGGTGCAATGTCATAGCTTTTCAGACTCTTGGAGATTTTGGGGCCTTTCCCAAAAAGCCACATCTGGTTTGGGAAGCAGGGAGAAGGGATGTGCTCTCCCCTCTGCCTCCTGAACAGTCATCCCTTGGGCACAGCTGGAGCCTGATTTTAGGGAGCTGGCTCCAGTTCTGAGTGGAGCACATCTCTCCAGCCAGGTCATTCACAAGCGTCCCTTCTGCACTGCTGAGAGAGCGAGGACAAGGACTCTGTGTCACTGTGTGTCACCCTGTGCTGTCCTGGGGGAGGACAGTCACCTCCGAGCCTCACACAAACACCTGCACAGAAAAAACTATTTATTCACAAAATCACAACCCACCCTGGCCTGCTTAGCAACAGTCCTCCTCCTCTGTGAAGCATTAATAATATATTTTTAGCTGCTTTCAACAACACCACACCTATATGGTAATATTTAATTCCTCAGAAAAATAAACTGAGCCTCCATTGAGGATAACTTTGTAGCTTACCAGCAGATAGAGTTTTGACAGTTGGCTGGTCATAAACAACCAAAGGTTTGAACAAAAGATAAAATACTCGTGTGGGCCACCATTTCTGCCAAGAATTTCAATGAAAAGTGAGGAACAGCAAGAAGAGAGGATAAAATACCATAGGCTGGAAGCAAAAGAAGACTGCAGACAACAGTGTCCTGAAAGGAAGGGGAAACTAGCAGGATATGTCACTAGGTATAATAAACATCTGGGCAAGAAACAGATTTCAGAGGAAACACTCCTTCTGTAGAGGTTTAAAGGTGACAATAAAGCTTGAACTGTCAAAAGCATTTGATTAGTATGTTACAGATGGAATTTAAAACTGGCAGGTTAATAATGAAGAACTCCCCATGGTACTTGACTCCCATTAATGCTTCTCCTCCTTTACCTGGACCAATCAACATAAATTCATAGTTTTCCACCACCTGACAAAATACATCTGCTGATAAACAAACAGCTTTTCCTAGAAACAAATTAAATATTTATGCCATTCTATTACGATGTAAACACTTCGACATTATTTTCTAGCTGTGGATCAGTGCCCTCACTGCAAAATTTAATCGTGCACTGTTCCCTGAAAACTGCTTAAAAGTATGTTTTAGAAACTGTTCACAGAAGGTGATAAACCATACTTAAAGTCACGCAAAACTTAAAATCATTGCTCCAGCCATTTTAAAACTGAAAAACAACTGTGCAGAAGTTGAACAGCCTTCGCTAACACCACGTATGCCCTGTCAGTTCCTAATTAGCTGATAATACTCCAGGTGCCTGTAATGCACAATTCAAGTGCCTTGCTTACCAAAGTGTTTAGCATTCCACAAATAAGTCTCTATACCAATTAAATCCCTTGTTATTATTAAAATGCTTCCATACTGTTGTAATAACACAGGATAACACAGCCAATGCTACTCTAATAGTGTGGCTATTCTTTGAATAATTGTGGGATTTATGAGTAATCATTGCTAAGGATACGTTACTATTCAGCACAGAGTACACAAAAACTAATAATACCTTTCAAATAAATTTGATTTATGTTACAGTATCTTTTAAGTGTGGCATGTACACTAAAAAAATCTTCCCGGGCCATGGAGAAGCAGTATTTTATAGAGCAGTAATTTACTGTAGCAATTCCACAGTAATTTACAAGCACAGTAATTTAAAAGGGTGTGCAGACAACAAAAATCTATTCTTCTTCTCAAGATCTGAAAATATTGCTAAATATCAGGTTCTATCCAAGAGAAGATTATTATTTTTCATTTTCTCTAGAAAAGGCAAATTAAGAGAGATAATTTGCTCACAGAAAACTTTCAGAGCACACTCAGGAATGAGTCCAGATTCCCTATCAAATAAATCAACAAGTCAAGAATCTGCATTATCTCCACAGACATATTTAACAGCAGTAGCTTATAGTTTAGTCCAGTTCTAATCTTTCCTGCTTAAACTATGTACAGTAGGAAAAAATACTTCATTCATCATCAGAGTAACTAAATCCATTACTTACACAGTAACACATAGACCCATCTTATTACTTGAGGAATTTATCTTACTATTACCTGAACAAAAGGGAGCTGCAGAGCAAGGAGCTCCTACTATCAAAAATATTAACACTAACATTTAAAAACTGGCAGGAATTCTAAGGAAATCAATAAGACTTTCAACAAGTAACTTGACATGATCATATACTAAGTTCAGCAAAACAACAAAATAAAAAACCAGCCACTACCAAAAAAATTCAACATAGAATATGCACAGAAACATTTTGGAGAATTATTTAATTATTAACTTACATGTATGGAGACATTTAAAATTATTTTCACACACACGACTAGTCAAACCTGCAGAAGTCAGTGTAGCAAGGGAAAAATACAGAGAGATTAGATCACTTCTTCCAGGCTGAATTAACCTCAAAATTCCTTCACCTGTAGCTAATATAATAATGCTCCTCCTACCCAAATCCATCCAGCCTTTCATTTTTCACTCCTGGGAACAGTTGAGACAAGTGTCAAGGAGATCTCCATGTGTTCAACTTCCTCCCCAGGAGGATTGGCAAAGCTTCCAACGTGGGACACCAGCTGTGTTTCACCAGGGCAGGCAGAATTGTCATTAGAACTGTTTTTACACAAGGGAAAAACCAAGGACCAACTACTGGAATCAGCACCTTGAAGAGACAGACACACACCCACTCCCCTCTTTTACATCTCTGGAGAATTAACTCAGTTTCACCAGCAAGGGCTACACTTCCATTCTCATCAGCTTGGGAAGTTTCAAGTTCCCTGCATTGCTTTAAGAACACCATATCCATAACTGCTTGGAAAATAATATGTTTTTTAATTGCATATCTGTGATGTTCATTTATAATAGAAAAGGAAAGTATGAGGATTTTGCAAAGCAGCAAAATATCATCTGGCCAAAAAAAAAAAAAATGGACACAGACAAGTACATTAGAAAAATATTATTTGTAGAAATTATTCTCCAAGATACCAATATTTATACATTACATATGAAATATAATAAATACAAACAGCGAAAGAAAGTGAAAAATCACAACAAGCTGCTACAGATAAACAAATCTGTTTATTTTTTCCTTCAGAAGACATTAGTTACTCAGGCGAAACACTCTATTAGCAAATCATGCCAAAAAAGAGAAGCCTAAATATTCCAGAGATTAATAACAGCTAAACTGTTGCTTCTGGTCTCCTGCCCAGTGAATGTTTTTTCTAAAGGAACAACAATATTACTATGCCAACCATCACCACCCAGCATTGGACTCCACCTCTTCCTTTTTAAAAGGCAAATTACCCACACACTAAAAAAGAGACATTTACTGATTTTATTAAGTCTCAATCAGATGGACAAAGCTCACCCAAAAGACATTAGAATCACCAAGTGAAGCCAGGCAATTCCACATTTAAAACAGCATTCAGCAGCATCATAAAGCAATTTATTACAGAAAAGAAAAAGGAATCTTGGCACACAGATACAGCTCTAGACAATTAAAATAGTAAGATAAGAACAGATGTGAAAATCTCTTCAGAAAGGTAGCTGTTCTCAACAAGTCCTTAATGGAAAATCAAATTCTTATTTAGTGCACCAGAACACATCCGTAAATACATGATACATGAATTGACACTGTGCCTCAGGGGCAGTAGGTTATTGCTAAGTAACAACAGGATTTCCACCCAGGGCAGGGGCCTCAAATTGCACATTAACTATCAGGTCACAGAGACTCCATTCAAACTGGGCCTCAACATAGGGAAAAAAGAAAATCCTCATTTTCTTAGAAAGTTGAAATTGTTTTGTTTGAAAGCTAAAGGTTTGTTTTCTGACTCTGATCAGAAACTTCCCTAAATTTTTCTCACATACAGATGTGGCATGCACTCTACAAGCAGCTCGTAGCACTCCACCATTGCAGCATTCTTACAAAATTACAGCACACTAAATGTTTTTGGGATTTTTTTCCCAAATATGTAAAACTGGGGGAAAAATTGCTTACATGAATTATACAAGCACTTTGCACACATGGAAAGAATTTGTTTTAGCAAAGCAAATATCTGCAAACATCAGATTCTAACACATTTCTTTACATCCAGGTATCCAGGCAATTATGTAAGGTTTTCTTTCTTTTCTGTTGTTTTATTACATGGTTTCTTTAATGCATGAGGCAAGCAACCACAATTTCATTAAACTAGTGAAGAGAAAGGCAGAGGCATCAAATTGATGCAGTTAGAAGGCTCAAATTAGTAATTTATGACAGCCAATCTAATCTTTTAGTGGCAAAGTAAGTACAGAAGATTGTATGTCTGAACTTTTTCCTGATGCTTCATTAATCTACTTGCTCACACATATCTAAATTGTGCTGTCAGCATGTGCCACATCCCCAGGCAGATGAACATGGGAGCAGCCCTACCTTTGCATCCCCAGAAAAGATTCCACAGTGCTTAAGAGTGATCACTTGCAACAAAAAAAACTTCCTCATTAGCCATTTTTACCAAGCAGACACCACTTTGCCTCATGGCCAGCACCTCTGCCTGTCCACACCTCTGTCTTCCCATCTTGGAGTTAAAAGATAAACAGCCTCTCTCTGCCTTCCAAGCTGTCACTCTGAAAGCCACCCATGGGCAAAAGCGCAGCTACAGCAGGAAATCGTTAAATAAATTAAGTGCGTGCCTCAACCCATCGTTTGAATTAATGTATACAAAACATGGGCAGCAAATAAGACAATAAACTGTTTAAGCACCCTTATCTTAATTTACAATTACTTGTCTAGTAATTTAAATGACTTTTTTTTTTTGCAGCACCTGGCAGTAATCATTAATATTATATTTAATTTGTATATGCATTACAGCATCATCCAGAAACACAAGGTGCAGCAGCAACATGCCAAACACAACATCTTGAAAAATTTCAACCTAATTTAACTGCACTGATTTTTTGGATGAAGTGTAGATGTCTATTAGGAATCCATATGCAATTCACTGTAACAAACAGCTTCACACAAGAGGAACTTATTAGATGAAGGTAAAATATACAAAGAGTAACAGAGTCTGAGAACACAGAAAATACTCCTTTGGGTTTTGCTTTTATCAATGTAGTTGATAACAATTAAACCTCAGAAGCTGCATGCCTAAACAACACAGTGCAATTAATTTTTATTACAGAGTTTGCTTTTTCATGTGTAACCCACCAGTTAATAGGCAAACCCAAAAAACCATACATCTCCTTGGTAACAAACTGAGCCCAGCTCCAGATCCGAAAAGCACTTCATCCCCTCCTGTCCCCTGGCCAGGGATGGCAGCTGGAGGGGCCCTGGGTGCCACCACCCAAGAGTTTATCTCGAGACAGGTGACAGTCTCCGTGTCGTGACTGGGACAGCCTGCCCTTCCCAGATGGAATTATCAGACACTTCTCACAGTCAGACCCACAAATAAAGGATTTTGTCATGGTTCCACTGCCCTAATTCCAGTGTGGTTTGGCACATCCCACACCCCAGCCACTCCAAGGCTTGTCCAAAGGACAATTCCCACTCTCTGGCTTTTCTCTGTGGATCTCTGGTGTTGGCTGTTTGTGCTCCTGTGCAGTGAGTGAGAGCTGATGAATCTCTCCCTAACTGCACCGTGTGAAACTGGATGGAAGAAACCTGTTATTGATGGCACAATACATTACAATGGAATTTTATATAGATCTTATGGATTTCTTCCCCCTTCACCTATGAACATTATTTCAGAGAGAGGTTTAAGCAAGAGTCAGCCTGACTTTTGTTTTTATCTCTCGACTATGACAATATAATTAAGCTGTGAATGATATATCAAAGTGCCATACACAAAGATGAATTGACAGGAGTAATTTTTACTGCTCAGAAGCCTTTGGTTTCATATATCATAATATCCTGTAAAGCAAGCCCATGACATCTGCTTGACTGTAAAAGCAATAGCTCGGTACAAACCTCAATTCATCCTTCAAACAGGCATTTGTGCTCCCTGCTTATTGCCACCACTACCTGCATTACTGCAGATGGAACCTGCATCATTCAGTATTTCATTTCTTTATTAACTGCTTACCACAAACAGAGGGGAGAATGTGCCATATTCCTGTATGGCAGTGTTTCACATGAATGCTCAACAGATGTTTTGCTTCTAAGGTGCTAAAGAACAGAATTTGGCATATTGGTGGACTTGGCAGGACTGGGTTAATGGTTGGATGATGATCCAATGATCACAGAGGTCTTTACTTAAAAGGATTCTATATCTGGCTGGGATCCACACAGGTCTCTCTCTTTTTTTTTTTTTTTTTTCAGTAAACAAAAAGGAAGGGAAGATTTGTATTCAAGCTCTCACTGCTTCTCATTTCACTTCTTCTTGAGCTGGAGAGGATCTTAGTTTTGTACCTACAAGAATGAGAACCTCATTTACAGATAGGGTCCTAAGGCACTGCTGTAATGCAATTATTATTATCATCACCATCACTATCAGTCCAATCAATCTGACTGTGTGCTTCTAATGAGTTCGTGTCTTAGGGCAGTTAATGTTCACACTGGTTTTTGGTGGGTTTTTTGTTGTTGAATAACCATTCTTTGCAGCAAATAAATTGAAAGCTTGATAAAAAAAAATAAAATTAGTATTTAGAGAGCAACTATGAAAAATCTGATTATAGCAAAATATTATCAAGAAGAGCAGATTAACCCAGCTCATTTGGGGGGTTAATTTTTTTCTGAGTTAAGAGATATGACTTGGCCAAGAGGCAATTTCCTTATATCTTTGCTTCTTCTGTAGAAGAATAAAATAATTTCCTTGAAATAAATTACACAGGAAAGATTAAATATTCTCCCACAGAGGCCATGTGTAGAAGGAATGCTTGCTATTTAAATGGCTGTTTTGGCAAAACAGAAATTAGGAAGATTTGTTTCCTGCACATTCCTGTGAAATTCATTCCAGTAAATGGCCCCACCTTCCTCTGAGAACACCAGGGACAATCCTTTCTTGGCCATCAGATGCCAGAGAACTTCCAGCTTGAAAAAAGAACCCAAATATAATTTGTTCTTGTCTGATAAAATACTCTGCTACAGAAGTCCCAGTTGTGAATAATCACCATTCAACCACATGAATCAGTCCTTTGTGAATGGATTTACAGGGACAGACTCATTGTCAGCTGTGTGTTTGCAAGCTTTGCATCGAAGCCACCATTTCCAAGGCAAGAATATAAAGAAAAGTGAAGGTGAAAACTTTTTCATTATCTTAGAAGACAGCCTATTACCTATATCACTTTCTCAGATATCCATCCATCCACACCTAATGAGTCCTATGATTTAGTCAGAACACATCCATAAAGATGATTCATGGCTGCTATGCAGCCACTTGATGTTAATAGCAAAGCTGATGTCTTAAATCACAGCTGTTTCCCTATGATCGCCAAGGGGCAAGGCAATACTTTGGAAAACACAGGGAAGAATTTATTAGAGCAACTCTACAAAAGCAACATTTACAAGAAAAATGTAAAGCAAAACATCAGGGTGGAAAGTCTTATAACCAAAGCACTAAATAGTATCAGATGTACAGTAACCTGCATATGTTAATATTGCTGAAAGTTTACTAATCTAGGTTTAAAACGTCTGTACCTAACTTTAATTTTATCTGTAATCATTTCTTGTTGTTCCACTGGCATAATAACCTGTATAGCCTTAATAACATGAGGCAAGTAAAGTGGCATTCTTTCCTGTGTTAGTAAGCATTTCACCACAACTGAGAAGAGTAAATTTCAACAAAACTAAGTCTGATTAAGTTAAATTAAAGTCTAATTAAAGTTAAAGAGATTTGCTGATGTTTAATTATATTGATTAAGGAACAGATAACACAGTATATTAGGAGTACCAGTACTAAGCCAGAAAGAAACACCAAATGACTCAGTGTCTCCAGGAAAACTACTTACATCCCTTATTTTTAGCTGGTTACCAGGTTCTGCTGGATCACAGAGCAAAAATGGTTTTACAGGCCTGAGTCCTCTCTACATACACCCCACTCACGGGCAATTTGACTCAGAAACATTTAATTTATGTAGGCTGCAGACTCTAGACCATTAAAGAATGTTATAATACAGCCAGGAAGGAAAGAACACATGAGTGAATTTGGCATCACACAAAAGATGACAATTAGGCACAAGATGCCCATCAGCTCTTGGAAACATCTTAGCAGATCCACAGATAAAGAGATGTTGCAGCATCAAGCTCTGTTGAGAAATGGGTGCATTTTTAACTAGAACCAACAATCCCTGACATTTCACTTGCTTTCAGCTGGGCTCCAGTTGCCTTACTCATCGCTATTAAAAAACACCTAAATGAATCCAGCAGGATTTCTGAGAAAGCTCTGAATGGGCTGTGATTTTGCAAAGCACTGTCTGGTTCCTGCCTCCATTTTTCTGGCCAGTAATTTTAACAATAGAAATACTCAACTCAAGTTCCCATTAACAACCAAATGGTATTTTTAACAAGGACTAAAACGACTGCCAAAAACTGGGGGGAAAAAATACGGAGACAAGAACATGATGTGCATACACCCAAGCAAAGTGGAATAATTGCATAGATTAAGTAGGTCAGCTACAGGTATAGATTTCTTTTAAGATGATCCAAAAAGGTATGAGAAATTGCATGTGAAGGCATGCTGCAAGAGAATTCCCTTCCCACATGCAAACAGGTTTGTCTTACTCAAATCAAGGGAGGCAAAACTGAAGCCACCTACCCCAAAGAGCTTCCACTGGAAAGCAGGTCCTATTTCCCAACTTGCTCGCTGGAAAGGAGCTGTGGAATAACCGGAGTGACGGCCGAGCACATGTCCCACAACTACTTCTGCATGATCTTTTTGTCAGGTGATTTGTAACCATGAGCCTGGATTGGATAGGAAATTACCTTCTTCACAAGTGCTGCCTGGTGTTTTGCATTGGAGCTGCTGTTCAAAATACAGGAATACAGCAACTGGTGCTTTCCCCATGGGGAGCTCTGAAGTTTTCCGTGACTATTTAGATTTGCAATGTGATTTTCAATACAAAGCTAAGCCAGTGTGTCCAAAACAAAAGGGTGAAAGAAGGTCAAGAACTGCCCTGTAAAAAACAAGCCTTCCATTTCAGGAGGAAAGACGGGATACTTTCAAAGGGAAAAAAATATCTCGGGAGGAAAATGCTGGTAACTCTTGGGAACCTGTGGATCAGTTTGGTTAGTGGGTTTTGGTGGACGACATAAGAGAACACATGAACACAAATCCAGATTTCCTCCAGTTGCTAAATACCCACGGAGATTTTTAATTTACAGATGTTTCCAGCTACCAGGAGTCTTTTAACCCTCTCATTATTTCCTTCCTAATTTTTAAAAAGTAACTTTAAAGCAGAGAAGGTGGAATGGAATCAACAAGGCTCAAGCAGGCCATCAGGAGAATCTGTCATTTCTGGAAGTGCTGAAATATTAGATTTATAAGGAGAAACTGATGCTAATCCTAAATAAATCTACATACATACTCATACATAATACCACATACATGGTTCAAAAAGGAGGTGCTTCAACACAAGTTCAATAAAGCCCCTGGAAATCTGCATTTCCCAGGCACAGGAGCACTCACAGACCCCCTGACCAACAGCAAAACCCCAGGGAAGGGTCAGCACCAGTGGAGATTTTATTACAAACCAGCTTTAATCTGCCCTATGAACCCCAGAGTGGGAAAACACAGACTCCTGAAGGCACCTGCCTCGGGAAAGGAATGAAAAAATTCAGAGCTGGGGAAATCCTGTCTCCTCCACACTCCACTCCATCACCCCAAAGTGCTCTCTGAAGCAAAGCAGCCGAGTCAGAGGCAGCAGAAGGAGCATCCCTCCTCCCTACCTGAGAGAAGCAGCAAGGACACATCGCTGTCCCGGGCATTCCTTGTTGGAAACCCCAGCATGGCAACACTCACACACAAACTGTGCCACCACACTGGGGTGGGAGCCTCCACCCGAAATCCTGCTTGTGTTGGCAATCCTGGCTCAGAGCCTCCAGGGGAATGAAGAACACGTTCTTACAGATAAGAATATGTATTCAATACAAAGGCACAACTCCCATGGCTGGTAAGTTCCCTACTCCAGTTTCCACCTGAAAAGCAAAATCTGTGGATATTCAGTAACTGTAAACATGGTTTAGAGATCATTACACACATTCTTCTCCAGAGTGAATGGCAGCATTATTAGTGCAGGAGGAAAACGAGACTGAAACGAAACAAAGCAAACTACTGAAGAACAACCTGTCATTGTAAATTAATGGAGTTTTGGGACAATCCAGGAAAAGTTCCTGAAGTTTCTTCCTCCTCTTTATAATGTCATGCTTCTAATTTACTTCATTTATATTAATAAACACTGGATTACACAACTATTAATCTAGTTGAGAACTGCACTAAAGCTCACTAAATCTGTCTCTAATTATTATGATTAATGGTGCAAAATGATCAGCTTCTCAAATTAGCAACCTAAAGCAACTGGTATAGGAGAAAAGATATTTTCTCTTAATAAACAGATTCTTTAGTCCTTCTAGTTAATGAAATCTTGAGCAGTCCATTCAGGAGTACTACATTCTAATTCACCATGACTACCTATTTACGTAGATTTGCATTGATTATGCTACCATTATGTATTTATTTAAGATTAATTGCTTTTAAATTGCACTAAAACTCTGTCTCATGCTTAGTGTAACACAGCAGAAACAGATCTTCAAGAGCTGACTGCCTCGGCCTTATTCTTTTTATGTCTGTATCCAGAGGTTGTACTATATTTCTTATTTTTTTTTTTAATTACTACTCTTACTATTCACCAATACTAATTTTCAAAGGACTAGTTCTCCACTTAATACCTAAGCTTTGCAAAATAGTGTCCAACACTTCAAATTAATTAACAAATTTTAAAAAAATAATACTGTAGGAATTACTGTTATTACTGCATTCCTCCATTACTTCTGTGATTACTACTCCAAAGTCTGTTATTTTACAGTGGATTTTAAAGAATATTAAAGCAATCTCATCATGCAACCTAAGGTAATTAAGAGAAAGAGACTATAAGGAGAGTATTATCAAACCCAAAAGGAAGTATCAAGTATTTTCAGTTCTGACCCTTAGATTTGGTTCCTACACTGGCAGTTCTACCCAACGATCACTGAAGACAGCTGAGCCAAAGTCAACTCACAAATATGATTAGAGAAAAGACGCTGAAAATAAGAAAAGAATAGTAAGCTCATCCTTTACCACCCTCAAACTAAAAAAAAGCTTCTCCCACCTCTTAAAGACAAAGCATCCAGTAAGGACCATGTCCACTACACTGATTTCCAAATGGGAAGACAGTAAACCGCCCAAGCACTAAGGCACGGTGTGAGGACTAAGAGGGAAAGAAAGTCCTTCAACAACATTCAAATGAAATGGCAGCTTCCTCTGCCATCTGACACACACTGAAACTTCTGTGTCTTCTCTCCTAAACAAGGATTGATAGCTTTTGCCCAGTGTATTTTCACCAGCAGTCTTTTTTCTCCAACGTCTCTCATCAGTAAGGCTTTTATTTTTTTTCCCTGTGAACTAAAAACATGAACAGGCCCTGCATGGAAAATTAAGCCCTGCAGAACATAATGAGAAACTTTCCCACAGCTGCAGGGAGCCTAAGGGATTTTTCATTAAGAATTAGACTTCAAACTATATAGATATGGTCAATGCCATGGGGATGAAATGTGTGTCTGGAGTGGCAAAGACAACTGATGTTTCTACTTTGTCCTTCTTCATCACATTCCATCTCTAGGACAACTGGATTATTTGATAATGTGCTTCTATTGCAAAGAAGCAGAATCATGTCCCTGTTTTTTATTTCTCCTGCCCTTGTCCTATGGCATTATAATGTGCAATACCATCGTGACAGTTGGTCTTCTACTACAGATCTCACATTTCTGCTAGGCATTTTTTGTGGGCTATGGCACATAGGAAAACTTGCAGTATTTATTCAGCAGATCCTCCTGAACCAGACATTGACTGCATCCCTCCAGAGCATTATCCCAAGGCAGATGCCACATATTTCAGTGTCCCTCCTGTTTCCCTATTTATTTATTGTAATAAATTGATATCAATTCAGAGGACCCTTTCTCTGACATAGGATTGAGAAGAAAATATACAAGTGCTACTTTCAAATAAGGATTGAGAAGCTAACAGAACCTATAATACTGCTGGTGAAGAACTTGCTCCCACTTGAAGATTCCTCTTAAAATTTTCAAATTACATGCCCAGTTTAAACAAGTTTGTGTTCATTGCTTCTGTCATCATCCGAGTTAATAACATTCATTCTTTAGCACACACGAGTAACCAAGGCAGCAGAGATTAAAAGGGAAAGCCAATAGCTAAAACAACTGGTTTGGCAGCTGCATGGAAGGAACAGGAGTGGTTCAACCACGAAATTCTCACATATGAGTCTGGGAATGCCCTGCAGAGGACTGCTTAGGACACACTACTGGCTGCTGTGTGGGAAACCTAAGAACAAGACTGTTTCAACATGAGAGGTACATTTGAATGCTCTTCAAAGCAATTGTGAAAGCCATGCAAAACCCACTCAGCTCTGCTTGGAAGGTTATTGGGAAATGGCAAATTACTCATCGCTGCGTGGTTTTCCTGCTGTTTCCTTGCTCGAAATGCCAGAGCTTGTAACTAACCTGGAAAATCTCAAAAATACTTCTGATACCTGAAAACCTCACCAAATGCACCCTCGACACTACTGTACTGTGATCACCCCTCTGTGAGATGAAATGGTGAAGATAAAAAGTGAAAAAAACTCCTTTAAGTGAAGGAATTGCACTATATCCATAACTAGAAGATATAACTGCAATTGAAAGTGATGGGATATTGTTCTCTGCAGGTTCCTGAGCTGCAGAGGTGAGAGGGGGCATGAGGGAATGTTGCTCCAAATGCTGGAAAACATCTAATATAATGCTGTAATTAAGTCTCATATAACCAATTTAAATATTTTAATCCATCTTAATTTTTTTATTTTTTTTTTACTTTTTCTTGATGGATCCATTCTACAGAATATGGTTCTAACACTTTTCCTCTGGAGAAAGAGGTAAAAAGTAAATTGCCAGTTTTACTCAGAGGTAATTGGGCTCTACTTTCTTCCTGAAACAATGGTTTCCTTCCCTTACTGTATCAGCAGAACCTGGAAGAACAATTTAATCACTTCTGTGACACTCTGACTAGTCCTTTCACTTACTTTTCCTGAACTAGTAAGAAATTCACATCACTCTGAAGAGTAAAACCACCTGAACTTCATCTGCTTTCATGTCTCAACAAGAAATTTCATAGAACTCTATCCATCCAAAGTAACCCTGCAAAGTCTAGAGGGTTACTGATGTATTTCTTAGCTCAGACTGAATCAGCAAGAACAGACAGACCCACTTGCAGATACCCTGAAGCTTAGAAAATTGTAGTTTGCTTCTGTGCATGTATAAGATAAACATAATTTGTAAAGGTGTTCATGTGGATAGGATTTCCCTAGGCTTCATGTGACACAAGTTCATAAAGCACACTTGTGCCTGATGGCACCTATTATTTTGTATCACTACCACTCACCTCTCCTCTGTTCCCATGAATTTCCATTAAAGCAAGAAGAGTAAACATGTAAGGACAATTTTAGTAGCAGCTGACTGGGTAAAGGGGATATTGAGTTGCAAATATATTTGCCCCATTAAGACTATTTTACTAATGCCACTGTGAAAAGACAGTAATATCAGGTACCACTTGTGGCATGACATTCTTGCTCGTGATGGCTGTTAAAAGTTGTCCCCAGAGCTAAATTTCACATTAGCAATTAAATGGAGGGGTTATGGAACAGGAGTTTAAATAAAAAAGCATACAAATGCTGAGAAACCCATTTAGATCAATAAACTTTAGAGTTACTAATTCAGTCATACCAAACCCCCCTCCTTTTTTATTTTGCAACCTTTTGTAAGGTGTTGCCCTTATTTAGGTGCCACAGTAAAAAATATTATCAACAGATGACAATGTAGCATGCAGTCATTGCTGCTGTGAGCACCAGGTTTTGATCCAACTCCTCAGCCTATAATGCAGAGAATTCAGGGAAAATACAATTTACTGCAAAGACAATGTCACACTGGGTTTTGGACCTCTGACTGAATAGGAAATATACATCCTCATTGGATTCCCAATACATTCCATACAAAATTCTCCCTGACTGTAAAAAGAAAACCCCGATTTAAGGAAAAAAAAAAAAAAAAGACAGTCTATAGGGTTCCAAATCAATACGCTCCAGCGATGTAATTGCACATGTCCATGTTCTCTACAGATAAATGAAAAAAAGAGTCCATTTTGTTCTCACATCTGGGAGCCAATTAAGCCACATTCAAGACACTAGAAACTGCTGTGACATACAAAGTGTAGGACCAACAAAACCTTGAAGACTTTGGAATCTGTTCACACTGAGAAAAGTTAGTGCAAAGTTTCTTAAAAAAACAAAAAAAACCTGCTAGATTTACATTGTACAACTGTGCCCACTGCTGAACGAAAAGAACTGACAAACGCTCAGTGTAAGCTTCAATACTTCACAAATAGGAATTTATTTTTGAAGATAAAGTCTTATATTATTTCCTACCTTCAGCATCATATGCAGAGTTTTAAAACACTCACCTTAGGTATCCCAAAGTCAGAATAAAAGGAAGCAACACCAAAACAGACAAAAGCCAAACATCTTTGAAATGGACGAGGTTTGCAATTCTCCATACAGAGAGAAAATTACAGTCCTTAAGATGGAAATTGGTTAGATAAAGGATGCAAACAGTGAAGGATGGAAAGACCTAGTAAAGAGTGAGAAATATCTCCTTGGTGGTTGTAATCTGTGTTTTATAAATCTACATTCATTTGAAGTCTCACTTAAATGAGAGCCTGCTGTTGTGAGAAACTAGATTATAGAGTAATGTAGGTATATTTTAAAAGAATAACAACTAATTTTTTTACAACCATCTCATGGCATAGAGTTTTACCTACTAGAAAAAGGTGAACTGAGGATCACACAGAAGAAAAGTTCCTTGCAGGTATCTCCCTCTTGCCACACACAGCTTTCTCAGGTTCTCTATTTATTTTATTTATTTACTTTATTGTCTTTATTTATTTAATTTTCTCTATTTTAAGTAGCCTCCTGACTTGAAGTTAGACTGTGTTCCAACTTGAGCTCCAGGTAAAGCTGCAGCTTCCACCTTATGGTCCACCCACAGTGAAGTTCATAATGTAATTTCTCACCAGTTAATGAGAAATAAACATTTTTGAAAGAGGTAAATCACTCTTATTTTAAAATAAGGCTGCCAGACTGCTGAGACAATAGAGCAGAAGTCCTGCAGCATTGTTATTGCCAGGCTTCCAAATCACAGGTCTTCAATTCTCTGAATAGGACACTTAAACATCCCCTCTCCACCACCACAAATACTGCATTATTGAGATTTTGTTTTGTTTTGTTGTTTTTTTGGGGTTTTTTTTGTGTTTGATTTTTTTTGTTTTGTTTTGTTTTCCAGAAAGCACTGGTTCTTAAAAAAAGGCAAGACATTTCTCAGAAATGCATTCTAAAAACTTCGCTAAGAGCTTTCACACTCTGGAGAAGCTGCTGAAGATTCCCATGTGAGCACGCTAATGCTCGAGGGTGGGTGCTCTCTGCCTTCACTTCCATCAGTCTGTGGGAGAAAAAGGGTGGGGACTGGTGGAGAGTGAGGGAGAAACATTTCCTGAGCATCTCTAATTACAGGCACCACTATCTTCAAAGAGAGGTTTAATTGGCCTGATTCTTATTTTAGCCTTGTCAGTTCACTCATATTTAACAGTTACTGAAAGACATTATGCTGTTGGTCTTGAAATTATTTTTAGGCACCATTAGAAGCCTGGCATAGCAAAAACTCTTAATTTAATTTGTCACAAAGAGAGTAATGAAGTTACTCAAATAAGAAAGGCTCCACACTGACAAAAACAGAGGGGAAAGTGAAAGCTCATCAAGTCACACAGCAAAATCTCCTACGAATCTCCCACCAGTGAGGAGCTGAGCAGGCTCAGAGAGCTCAGGTTCACTGTTATCATTCCTGCAATATTTTAAGGCTACCACATATCATCAGCTTGCAAAGAAATTTGAAATCTGACCTAATTCCTGGTGGGTTTGAGGTGTAGAGTGCTCCTCTACATTGCTGGATAAACCCAAAATAACAGTGCCATGCTGTAATACCAGGAACTATTTCTGGGAGAAATTATGCAGGTTTTGAAGCACCAGGTAGGGCCAGCATGCCCAACCCTGGAGGAGATTATTTAAACATACACACAAACAAAATTATCCTAAAGATGACAAATTTAACCTTCCAGAAGTAAGCTGTTCTCTAGAAGTTGTGAGTGCTACAGAAAACTACATCCACATAAACCTTAATATCATCTGCATGAAGATGATAACCTCTCTCATAACAGCTAAAGAGAGGAGACTGAAGCAGAATATAAATCCTGGGAAACACAAAGCTCCACAGAGCATCCCAAAGTGCTACACTTCACATCAGGAAAATGCTTACTTAGAGTATGCTGCAAAATGCTGTAATGGACAGTGGCTGAACTGAATGGGATAATGCTGGAAAATTCTGACAGAGCCTTATTCTGCAGAGCCTTATGCTCTGCATAGATTCGATGTATTAGCAGAAATATTTCAGTTTAGTTTCCTGCTGTCAAAATTAATACTAAAATCCAGAGGCAAATGAAAAACATGTCTGTGCCAATGTCAGAGAAAAGTTCTGCCTTTATGTCTCCAGTGGATTTTTTAACTGATTTTTTTATAATTAAGCCATCCTACTTTAGAGCTACAAAAGGCATCCTGAATCACTTCTTTAAAAAGTCAAGCTTTCTAGGATATCACTAAGATTGTTACAAATTGCTTAAAAAATGTTGCACACCAAAATTAGCTATTCAATAAAAGAAAGCTTTCATCATAAGAATTAACAATTTGAATTGCAGGTTGTTTTGAGAAAAGAATTAAAATGAAACTATGAGCATCGTAAGAAAAACAAACCCAAGAACTTGTCAGTTCTTTGTTATTCAGCACTCAGGTTCATGTTATTTTTGAGATAAAGTTCCACTGCAGATTTGTCCATATATTTATGACATTTGGTGGCGATGCAGATTATAAACTAACCCTGGATTTCCTCTAGCATTTCACCAGTAAGTCCCTTCTCCTGAACAGTGGAAGAATTATCTCTAAATTCTGAATTAGCTATGACTAAGTGAAAGTTGGATCCATTTCTTGGTGATGAGTGAATGAAAGGCACAAAAGCAGTCAGCTGGATTCAGGTTTGCACACAATTCTTCTGTGGCTGATCTTATCTCTACTTAATCCTCTTAGAATGAGATTTTAGGATGTAAAAACACCACAAAGTTTTTGGAGTTTTACTTGCTAACAGTGATAGGGTGTGGGTTTTTTTTTCGAACCTGTAATTTTTCTGCTGCTTTCTCTCTATATGGTTATTGTCACCCTTCCCTTTTTTATATTCTGTGTTTACTTGTACTAATCAAATAATACAGTTCTATTCCTTTATTTATTGTTATTTCAGATGTTGCAGAGTGAAAAAAACCCACAACCCTGACTTTTCTAAGCTTAGAGGTTTTCCCTTATCATGTGTGAATAAAACAAAGGGTGAAGGATACAGACAGAACAGAACCCTAGAACAGCCTGGGTTGGAAGGAACCCTTACAGGTCTAGTCCAACACCCCCACAATCAGCCCACAAAGTGCATTTTGGTTAAGCACCCTGAAGGAGAGTTTGAACTGTGAGCAACTAAATTCTGCTTACATTCTCCAAAAAGCAGAAGAAATACTACAGATTATTTGTTGCAAGACAAGATACCTCAAGGATAATAATAGTAAAAGAAAAAAAAAACAAAACAAAACAAAAAACAACAAATCAGATTAATCCCTTTAGAAAACACTCAAATTCAGGACAGATTTTTGTTCAAACTGGATGAAAACACTAATTTGGCCTTTGTTACCTTGGCATTTTCTGAAAAACTTGAATCAAATAAAAACTTCTAAATGAATTAGCAGGCAAAGTTACATGAAGCTCTGAGTAAGACAAGAAAAGCCAGCAACTGCATTATACAATGTTACAATTAATCATTAAAACAGAGCAACATTTAATATCTTTCCTTTGAAGTGCAGTGGTATGGGAAAATCCCAGTGATGGAAAGCCTGGGGTAATTGCAGCGAGCAGGTGGTTTAGCCTGAGGAGCTGGAATCAGGAAGACCTTTGTATTTCCATTATTATTTCTTTGTAAGAGATCAGAAGACAATGTCTTGAGTTAACACAGTGGAACTTCAAAGTGCAGGTATGCTTGTGCTGGGGAGGAAAAATAACAGTGCAGAGAAGCTCAAGGGCTGCCAGCAGATCCAGCAGAGGCTGGAGCCACCAGCCTGGAGGATGCTCTTACAGGAGAGCTCTCAGGAGGCACCCAAAGACAGCTAAGCCCCAAAACACAAGGTGATTAAACCTATAATTTTCTCTGTACATTAAAAATGCTACTTCTCTGTACATGCCTGGAAATATCCCAGAAGTTTTAGAGCATCTGTAGTGTTTACTGAAATGTGATGATGCGTTCAAGTAATGTACCTTAAATATAGTTTAGAATTTGGGAACTGACTGAGAGAGATGTGTCCTTAAGAAATGAGTTACAGAAGACCACATGACACAGAGATCCCTTTAAACTGTCACTGAAAAAGTCACATTCCTCCAGAAGTGCAAGTTTCTGCACAAATGACAAAAGAGCTTCCAGCTAATGAGGGAAATATAACTGAATTTCCAAGGAGGCTTTACAGTGGCTTATAGGAGATCTTTCATTAATATTTACCTCTGTGACTCAACTCTGACAACCATTATTTCCTCAGCTTCTGGCTAAAAAGGAGATTCTTTCAAAAGGTATCCTGCTCTGTTTGGCAGCATTGTGACACTAAGGGACATGGTTTAACGTGGACTTGGTTATCCTGGGTTAATGGCTGGACTGGATGGTTTTAGAGGATCTTTTCAGCCTAAATGATTTTGTGTTCAGAAAAAAAAAAACAAACCAAGCAGGCTGTGATGTGTCATAAATGAAAACAAATGATTATATGTAATTCCATATATATTTCTCACCTATAAGGAGAAGTTTTTGACTTTCACTAAGAGGAAATTCTCAGGAATTTGATGGTTATGGGTACTCCAGCCACCTTCTCTCTGGCATCAGAAGGGAAGTCCATTCCCAGGAACAAGTGCCCAGTACACACATCTAAGGGACACCATGAGGAGGATAAGCAATGTGTTCAAATATTTCATTGAATTAACTTCTCTCTGCTTGCAGGCATTTCCTTCAGCTGTACAGTTGCTAAAATTTAGAAACTAATACCAATGCTTATGAAATTTAATTTGACTTTTGTGATGAAGGACAAAAAGTATGATTTATCATACAACAGACTCACACTGCCCTGTGGTATTTTCCCTTTATCCAGACACCCTTCAGTTAGGGACCACTGCAATACAGCCACCTGCTGTAGCAATACCTGGTGAAAGATAATTGCCAGAAGTGATGCTGGTGGGATTTTGGAAAAATTCAATTAGAGGTTGAGCAGGTGCTTTTTTTAATGCCTGTCTTCTGGGGTGCAGTGACCCAGCAGCACAGTTTTTATCTGTGTAACAGCAAAAAACTCCAAGGGGATGAAGCAAAAATGACACACACAGCCCACACCAAAGGGTAAAGAGCTGCATTTCAAACAGCTGTTTGCAATCTGGATAAAATTTGTTCTTCAAGTGTTTTTTTCAAATTGAAAGGGTAGACCACTAAGTCCTGCTGGTGATGCTCACCAAACCAGAAGAGCACAGTACTTTCTCTGGGCAGAGGGAGACTCACTTTATTTTCACTGCTGTTGATAACAATCAGAAAAACGCCTGTCAACCCACAAAAAAAATTAAGCTCCAGCTGGACAATACTATATAGCTCTTGATAGCTCAGTAAACTGCAAGTGCTGTGGCCTTCACATGACTAAGTCTGCAGCAGGACTGAAATACAGTTGTATATGATTCCCAGTGTGAAATTCAAGAGAAATACCAGGACACTTGCAGGGATAAAATGTGACAGGGAATCTTTAAAATTAAATCCAGATTTCATCCAAAGACAAACACAGCTCAGAAGAATGTCAGCCATTAATTTTACAAGACAAAAAGCACAATGCAAATGACAGAGGAGAACAAAAACCTGAACCACTTCTATGGTGCATGATGAGCATTTGCAACACTTCAGGATACCTCTGCAAGTGGATTAGGAATTACTGTTTCATGAAGTTCCCTACCACTTCCTCTGTCCACCTCTTTTGCTTCTCTGTATTGTCCCTGTGCTCTCTCCAGCAGAGGTGTCCATCCATCCACACACAGCTCACACACACAGAGGCACAAAAGCCCTACAGCAGGCCAGGATGCTTTTCCCTCACGTTGTGTATAAAAGCAGCCTTTTATTCACACTGGCATTACAAAGCAATCCAGCATTTAGTTGCTCTCTTCCCATTCCTTTTGTCATTATAACTTCTGACATTCTGGCTGATGCTATCGGCTTTAAAGACCCCGTTCGCCAGGTTGTCTGTGTGCAGTTTATAAATCTGCTTTGGATTATATTGATTTACTAATTGACCAAAACACTGGATTATACACTCTGCTGGACACTTTACACATTAAACAAAGTAATTGATGAAGACAGCATGCTCTTTGGGCTGATTTTTCTAGGATTTGATCTTTTCTAGGAATGTACATTTCAAGTCAGTCCTTAGTAGCAGAAAGAAATAAGAAAAGAAACAGGGAAAAACCAGTCTTTGGAAGCTGTTACTTGCTACTGGAGGAAGGCTGGCAGAGGCAGCAGCAGGGGCTTGACTGGCAGCAGAGACCTGATCAATGCTCGTTATCATGCAATAAATGGAAATTCATTAGGTAACACCTTCAGCAGCCCAACAGAGTGCCTGCAAGTGTTCCCCAGGAAACTGAGAAGCAAGCACCTATCCATCAAATCCCTGGAAAGAGCAGTTTATCTTCCATCCTGTTGATTATACATCTGTTATTAATCAATAGCTGCTAGAATTTGTGTCCGCTCTCCTCCCATTTTTACACGAGCTGGCAACTTTCCTGTGACTGAAATAACCCAATTAATCTCCCAAACAGAAAGGCAACTTTTTTTTTTTTTTTTTGACAGGCAGATGTTTGACAATTGATCTGAACGATGTGAGGAAAAGGAGAAGAAGTACAAAATAAAGAAGCACATGTGATATCACAATCCAGTGCTGTAAATAGTTCATTGCTCCACCTGCTGTTGGGCTCCTTTTCCTCTGCAAATAGCACGTTCTCCATGGCTAATGGCAAACACAAAAACATTGTACCCACAGAGAGCCTCACCACACGAATCCATGTCATTAAAAAGGACTAAATGGCCTAAAAATGCATAAATCTGAAGGCAAGTCAGAACACTGATTTATGTCTTAAGCCTCTTTTCACTGGGATGTAGAAATAGAAAAGACAAATGAGCAAGGATTGCCACATGGGCTTAGATGCATCTTTGAAGGAGATCTCTATTGTCCAGAGAACAATAAAAAAATAATGCTACAAAAGAACACATTCTACAATGCAACTATTTTTTACCTGTATTTAAACAGCGATTGCTATTCCTCCTAGAAGGCCACATTCAGTTAATTCTTGAACAGTTTGTAAAGGAAAACCAAAACCAGTCTGACTTTGCTTTTCCTCTAAGCCCTTTAAACCCTGTTTTGCAGCCCCTGAGTTCACCTGACACATAACTGTGTGTCCCCAGGTGGGATCAGCACACTCAGACAATGCCTGATATGAGCTGTCACCTGCATGGGGGTTTGAACAACCTACTCTAGTGGAAGGTGTCCCTACCCAGGGCAGGGGGTTGGAATAAGATATCTTTAGGCTCCTTCCAACCCAAACCACTCTGTGATTCTGTGTGACCCAGTCCCAAGGACCACAGCAGCAAGAGGGAAGGGATCTGAGTCCCCAGGCAGGTGCTCCTCTCACCTGGTACCCACAATGCCACCCAGCTGAGGATGCTCCCTCCAATCCATCAGCCAATTATCCTCCTGAAGCAGTCTCAGAGATCAAACACATTCAGTTCCTGTGGTCAGAGGTGTGGGTTTAAGTGAGCAAGAGCATTAGTAGTCAAATTACATGTTCCACTGCATCTAATGAAATCTGCATTTCATTAACTTTTCTCTAGGCCACCCAAGAGTGAATGTTTAAGTGGAAAGAGCTGTGACTCAGGTTGGGGCACAAAGGTATTAATATAAATAGGTGATGTATTGTGAGATGCACTGCAAAACTGTTTATGAATATAATGGCTCTGCCACTGACAGCTCTTAAACTGTGGAAGGTCAAAAGGGCTTCTCTGAATTTTTAGCAGTAAGAGAAGATCCTGAGTTTAGTAAAGCATTTTAAATAATGACATATCCTTTTATCCTATGATTGTTCTCCTTTAAATTATCCACAGGAATTTTTCTTTTAAAAAGCTATTCCCTTTGTACAGCCATGTTGTTTATTAAGTGTACGAGCTAGATATCCTAACAGCAATACTCTCTGCCCATCAGATCTGTTGGACTTCTACTATCAACTAAAACCTCTTTGAGATTCATACACATCCCACAATATCAGCAATATACCGACATTAACACAAGCAGCACCACAGCTGCATCTTAAACCTGCCATCCCTGACTCCCCAAAGGCCTTGCAGTCCTGCCCTGCTCTGCATTTAGCTCCATGCTTTCAGCTTTCCAGCCAGTGATTCAGAGCTATGAGAACAGCTTCAAAATCCCAGGACTGTAAGCAAATAAAAGCCCCATAAGACAGCAGGTTCATGACCCTGAGATCTACAGTATCTCAGCTTTTGGCCTTTTAGTCACAGGTTTGATTCTAATCTCAGCCCCACACTCCACATATTTGCATCACAAATCTTCAACACGTGCCCACAATAACAATCACTCTACAAGAGCTTATTCTCAAACACTCCACTCCTGCATTCAAAGCACATGCCCACCTGAATCCAGGTGCAGATTTCAATTCATAAGGTGTGGTAAACGAGAGCCAACCCTTGTTTGCAAACAATATCTTCTGGACAATGATTTCAGTTATGTCATTTATCATTAGCACAAGTTATTTGGCTGTTTTAAAATATATCTTAGCAGTATATCTCTGAGAATACTAGCCTTTAAATAATTCAGTGCTGCCAAACTGAACCATGAACCGATTATTCCAAGGAATGCATTGTATTTATTAATACCACTCCAGAAACAGAATTGCTTTTAATGCCTCCAAACTCCATTATGAAGAGAGAAGGAGTTTATGCACTTTAATCTAAAACTAACTAGCAGCCAATTTAGACATCAAAAGCAGCCCTTTTTTAGTACATTACATTATATTCAAGCACAAATTCAACTTTCCCCATGTTTCAACCTTTCAAAAATACTATGGCTCCATCTAAAATGTTTTGTTAGAAAATACCACTTTTATAGCTAAGTGTGAAATGACACAGTTACTGTTAAATCTTCTGAAATCCTGCCCACTACCCATATTAGAAAGAAGTTCTTCCTCCAGTATTATGTTCTTATTTATAAGAACCACACAAAATACCACACTGCTTTTCTATAGATCAGAAAGAAAACCTCACTTTCTCATTGTAAGAAAGTCGCCTCGCATTAGAGTTGTTATTTCAGTGACATATCCAGTATTCAGACAGCTGAATGCCCTGGACAAATGTATTAAGATCCATTGTACACTTATCACTGCATCAAAACTCTGGTAACTACAATTACTGTTATGAATTTCAGAAACAGAAATAATAGGCAGAGGGTTTTTCCCCCAGAATTTGTTCCATTTGATAGCAACACAAAATTGCCTGATTTGTTTATTTTTATCGTTTGTCAAAACCAGCCATGATTCTCTTTGTGATTAAAATCCACAATTAGTCTGAATTCTCATAAAATTGGTATTTTTTCTATTTGTCACTATGATTATCATGTCTATGATTATTTTTTATTTCCCTTTTATTTTACTATCTTCAAGCAAAAAATCTGCCTGATCCAAAGAATGTCGAAGACTTGAGGTGTTGAGACCTTCTACACGGGAAAACCAAACCAGACAGAAATCCAACACCTTGCTGCAGTTTTAGGAACTGCACACACAAGGAGGGATACACACCTCTGTCACACTTTCTCCTCACTAGGGTAGCCCCTTGTCATCAGGCATGGAAAAAATTTCCCTGTTCCATCCATCCTACACCCACGTATTTTATATTTATCACTGCAGTATAAGATCTTTCTGTCACACTTTCAGTGGTGGTGGGTTTGCTCCACCTGTTTTATTTCCTTGATCCAACAAAGTAGATGAAAACCAGAGTATTAGTTTTAGTTATCATGTCTAAACTCCAATGTTTGGTCAACTCCTTCACTTCTCCTACTGACAGATTGCAAACAGACTTTAGGGCTGAAAAGAAAACAAAAAGAAAATTCTTATTTTAATTAAATTCTTCTGAAAAAAGAGAATTTACTGTCCACAGAGAGGATTTTTTTTTTTTTTTTAATATGTAAAATCATCCATTCTGTTTATTGGGTCAAAAGTGTGGTTTATGGATAGGCCCCAAATTTGTTTTAGATTGACAGCTATTAGTAGTCTGGATATTCCTGGCAAAGGCCAAGAACAAGAACACTTTTTCAATAAATCTTTTGAGATTTCTTCTGAGAAATAATCACCATTTATCCAAAAGGTGGCAGAACTTATGCAGGTGTCAGTGTTTGCCATGAACTGACACCATTTATCCTCTCAAGAGACCTTGCTGGAGCTGTAGAAAAACTAAAGGCTCATGGTAATTAAGAGATCTCCAGAAAGAAACTGAGAAATTCTGAACAGCCAAACAACTGGGGGAAGCAGGGACTGCAAAGAAAAAAAAAACCATCACTGCTGAGGGAGGCCTAGAGAGGAGAAATCAATGTTCTCACTAGGAGAAGAGGGATGTCATGAAAGTAAATTCTTCAGATAAACGCGTTTTAGAAGAGAGAGCAAACAATAATATATTTATAAAGATGCATATTCTATGACTACGTTTATCTCCCCACTCTGAAAATGCTGTTTGGAAGTGTGTGCTACAAAGCACAGAGACACAGGATGTGCAATTTAAGTGCACATAATTAGCATTTACCACCTAAAAAATCCAAAACATGAGATGCAGGAAATTGGGTTTTGTTCCTGTATCTGCCTGTATTTTTAACAGAGTGTCCAAAGCCCTGCCTTCCAAGGGAAAGCTCTCAGCATCTCTTCTTCTCACTTTTGGGAAAGTGAGGATGAAAATTGATGAGGCTGCATGAGGCCCCACACTCATAACTTACTCCTTGTTATATGGTCTCAAATCTCACTGTAAAAAGCAATTCTGACTGCAAGTAGCTTGAAGAGGCATGGAAAGTTAGTTAGGTGAAGTGGAAAACACCCTGGGAAAGGATGCAAGCAATGTCAGACCAATGTAATTGTAGCTTTTATAAAATCTTTAAGAATCCCCTGGTCCAATTCCGATTTGAAAGTGTCTCCAAAATGAGATTCTGGTAATCACTGAGCTAGAAGGAATGAAATGGAGGAAATTTCTGAGCTGGGACAAATAGATTTCATTCATCTGGACAGTCTATACTCAAAGACCAAATAATTCTGTATAAAATGCTACCTGCCTAATTCGAAAATATATTTCTTCCTGTCTATGGAGATGCACTCTGCAGAACATTTTAGATACTGTGTGCAGACCAGCAAACCCAAATTCCATGTAGTGCTGTCTATGCCTCATTTCCCAATTAAAAGTTTGTTTTTATTTATTTCAACCTCCTGAATTGATTAGGCAGACTCAACAAATAATGACCTACAGCACAAAGTCTTATTTTGAAGGTTAATTTACACAATTAAATACAAAACCTAACAGTCAAAATTTCCACGTGCTAAAAAAATTACTCATTAGAATTATTCAAGTAAGAGCAATTGCAGGAGTTTCCATGGAGGGGGAGGGAGAAGGACAAAAACAAACATCAAAAAAAACCCCAAAAAACTACCAACCAACTAAACCCTCTAGAAAATTAGAAGCTGCATTTCTGTTTCCAACTGGGAATCAAAACTGTAAGAAGCCAAATAAAATCCTTCAACTGGTTACTCATGGCTAATTGGTAAATACCACTATGGACTTAAAATGAAGAAACTCCGTACTTTATTTTTTTTACTGTGAATCTGACCCGTTGCTGTGTCTGATCTACCAAGTAAAGATATTTTGTGTCCCAGCTGGGCTAAATCTAACCCAAAAGAGGTGCAGCTCTACAGGTATGTAGTGACCAAACCACGGGCTGTGTTTAGTGCTGCAGCTTACTCAAAACTTCTGGCAGTGGGAGGAAAGTACCAAGCAACAGAAAGTCAAGTGTAAGGAAATTTTTAAAAATATCTTTTTTCAGCCCAGAAATGGATGCTTAGAAATATGGGCACATAAAATCACTGGTATCCAGACACACCTGGCCTGTTTGACACTCCCGGGAGAATAATCCCTGCAATGAAAGGCAATGAGGACAATTCTTTTTATTGTGAAAGGACTTTGAGCTATTAAGATATTTGCTATTCTTACTGCTCTTATTTTCAGTCTTTAGCCTCTAGTATGCCAGAAATTCAGTTTGCTTCTCCTCTCAAATAAAATCTTATCTACCTCTCTTGTAGATGCAGGCCACATTTTGACTGGAGTCCTGAGCCATCACTCTTTAAAGTAATCACATAACAGCATCAGGCTTTCACTCTGTAAAATTTGTGTTTCAGACCTTTTCAAAAGATGCCCTGCTGGCCAGCAGCAGTTGGCAGAGGTAGCTGGTTCAATCCAGAAAGCAGCCTGGGTGTGAGGTGAAGCCAAGGGAATTGCACACACAGCTGCTGGGAGTATGGGATGTGAGGGGGGGATTGCTCAGCTTCCAAGGGCACCAACTCTATTCCTTTTTTAGGAGTGCACTGGATGAAGAACCACCTCCAGGATAAGCTGAGGAGCACTGGCTCAGGGCAGCAGGTGTGGCAGGATGTGGGATCCCATCCCTTGGAGCAGCATCCCTGAGCTCCTCTCCCTCCAGAGCTCCACTGGAGCCAAACACCCATCCTGTGGCTCCAGCTGAAACCAAGCAAACAGCTTTTATCCTCACACACAGCCAGGCTCACCCCAGCTCACAGGCCCTTTGGAGGCTTCCCAGGGAAGGGACAGTTTTCTCTGGAGCAGGAGCACTGCAGGGAGCTCAGGATCATCCTCCTCATCATCATCATGCCTTGGCTTCCCTGGCAGGTCCGAAGGGGTTAAACTCAGCAGCTCAGGGCTGCTCTGACCTACCTATTGACAATTTACAGATGTTTTGCTCACCTAATTTGTTCCACTATTCACAAAAGCATGCAGTTACCTTAGCAACTACTACATTATATTTTATCTCCAAGCTGCAGAGCTTTTTCTTTCCTAAAAACAAACCCTACAAATCTACTGATACTGCATGTAACCTTTGATATTAGTCCTAGCCATTTCAAGAAACAAAAATAGGCACAAGTGTAATGAAAATAACAGTGTCACTTCTAAAATCTATTAAAGTTTTCCATTATGAACAGATTTTCTTTGTAGATTTGTTTTATTTGACTCTTGTGTGTGTGCTATTTCTGTATGGGTTACAATTTGCATAAAGGAAGTTAAGAGGACAAGGAGGAAGACCTGTTTTGATATGAGGAGTGAGCTGGAATCCTGAGAGAAGACATATTAAAGAATCAAGGGCATATCTTGAAAATAGCTGCAGGAAGAAACAAATTACTTTAGGCTAGTGACTTCCACGTGTCTTTACTGAATGGACATCTAGAATGACAACACATCTATTTTTATATGACCAACCAACAGAATGCTGAAGTTTTTTCTAAAGTGAAAGACGTTTCTCTATGAACATATCTAAAAGAAAGAATAATTACACTTGGAAAATACTTGCAGTTGGTTATGCACCAGCATTGCTCCTGGGCACCACAGCTTCCTGCACCACGTGAATTTGCATTCCAGTGAAACAAATTTGTTTTGAGGGGCATGTTGTCATCATGTCATTTGAAAAGATGTGGAGACACGTACACAAACACTGAGTAACCTGGGAGCTTCACACTGCCTGCTGCCAGGTGAACCAGCCTCAGATCTAGATGTGATTTCCACTTCTTGAAATGTTCCTCTGTTGCTGCATTGCACAGGCAGGAGGGGAGGGAAATGAAGAGTTTTTCTCCAAAAGGAATAGATTTTTGGGGACATAATTTTGTTTTATTTAAATAAACCAAAAAGCACAGACTGCATTTTCTCACAGCTGTAAAAAACTAAGGTTTATCTACAGGTTTATCTACTTAAGGTTTATCTATAGGGATAACTAAAGTTAGTGAACTTGTTGAGTCTTCTGATTTCAGCAACTTACTGATTTAAATCCATAGATGAGTGCTTAGACTCAATATCTAACATATTATTTTAACTACCTTTGAAGTTAGGAATAATCTTAAATACTGTCTTGAGTTAATACTTTAATAAAATAACTTCTGCAAAGGTCTTGTACAACAGTGTGTGATAACCTTTCATAGCTGTGACAGGATGTTTGATTTCCAGCTCTCTGCTCTGCAGTGCCCATTTGTGCATATTTGAATACACCAGAGAATGGAGCTTCTGCTTTCTGCAAAATTTGGATACCTTTCAAAGGTTAATTTTCTCATTAAAGAGAGATAAAATAAAAAGCAGCTGGACAAAGAATTTTTCTGCTCTTTCTTTTTCACAGGAAGTTATTTTTTTAATCAAAAAGGCACAGTATCTTTACAAAGTGATAGAACTTCGCGGGAAGCCACCAGCACCAAGTTCAATCCAAACTGACAATTTTAATTGCAGTTAATTAAAGTGTTGGTAGGAAAGTAATCTAGCATCCAGTCTGTTATTAGTAATTAATCTCCCTGCAAATCTCACTGAGGATGGGTCTGGGCACTTAAGCTCTAAGTGGTTTTCCAGTGTACTGACCCTACAAGTTTGGTCCTGCCAGTTCAGACCTCAATGCAGCAAATTCAGGCCATCTGAGAGTTTGGGGGTTTTTTATTACGCTCAAAAATCCCTGGATGGGTCTACTGACTCTGAGTCTGTGGCCACCAGGCTGCAAACACCTCTGCCAGCTCTAAGTCACTGCCTCATTTCAGCTTTTCCCCCTCTCTGCTCTCCCCCACCAGCATCTCTCCAGCTGAAGCTCAGCAGGACTCTGCTTTGAAGCTGCTCCTTCTGCAGTGCTGGGGAAAGTCACTGAGGCTAACCAGGCATGATCACCTCCCCAGCTCAGCACCTGGGGCTTCCCAAAGCCTACTGACTATTTCTGAAACCACAGTGACTCTTGAATGAGGGGGTGTGTATATATATATATATATACACACGTGTATTTTTAACAACAGATACAACTGTAACCTTTCCATTTAACACCTGCCTTCCTATACCCACCATCCTGTTCTGCCCTGAACACCACTATTCACTCTAACCAGAGATTTTAGAGGAAGACACTGACTTCCTGCCTGCTGGTGTCTATTAAAAATTGTGTTACAAACTTTATATCATCCCCCAATTCACCCTGTTACCATGTGCAATGCTCTACCCCTAGCACAGGTGTAAAATAATTAACTATACAGAGAATTTATACCACTTTGTCAACTTATCCTTTACCTACAACCCTTTCAGCAAGGGAGACGCAGAATGAAACGTTACCAATAGGTAAGGCTTTATAAATTTACTCAGTTACTTTCTACATTAACACTTACTAACTTAGTGAATAATTTGGCGTAGTTAAAAGGCAGCAGGAAACCACAGCAATGCCAACACAGCATTAAAATGCCTCAGTACTTGTTACATCCTTTCTCTTACACCACTCAGCAGACAGAGCAAACCTCCCCTCCTCGAGCTCTACAAAGAAGTGCTACAGCTTTGATCAGTGATATTAAAATTGCCACCACATTCCAGTTTAGTGTGGATGAGTTTCAACGTTGTGGGAAAAGACTCACAATGTGTGCAACAACAACTTGTCTAGGCTGCACCCAGGCACGACCAACTCATATGAAATGAGTTACAGAAATTATGTGAATTAATAGACTACTGTAATTTATGCCACTCGTTCTCTTGGCATAATGCACCACCATGCCAGCCATTAAAATTCATAAAAACAATTCATCGCTTTTTAATTTTTACATATTTATGAGCACTCATTTGAAATGAAAATTATTTTCTTATTGACACTTTCTTCCATCTTGACAAAAAAAAAAAAAAGAACAATTTTGAACACTAAAGCCTAATGACTTCAATATGTTTTGCAGATATTAATCATACTTGGAAAGCAACAAAAATGAAGAGACATTTATCCAAATCCAAAATACAGCAATCAAGTAATTAAGACACCTAATCCAAAGCCAATAAACAATATTCCAAGCAGCAAATGTGGTGATGTAATTAGAACTGTTTTAGCACCTTTGCCTATTAAGAATATTGGAACAACAAAATAAAAATTAATTGCAACGTCAGCTGCTAACATAAACAACTTTCATTTTAAAGGAAAGCAGATGTATTTTCTTAGGTTCAAATGCACAAGGCATTTTGCTGTAATATCCACATCACCTTTATTTAGAGCAATCAACTTTCTTTACACTACTGAGTATGAGATGATAAACATGAGACTGTTTAGTGAATTAGCACACAACTTAAAATGACTGAACTTTACAAACCACTTCATCAGAGAGAGGGAAAATCCTCCCTCTGTCTTACAAAATAAACACGAAGTTGCAACATAAAAATTGGGAGGGACATGAAAGGCACAGGAGCACCCTGACTGGGGAAATTATTTGTGTTCATATTAACATTCATCTGAATTTATCCAGCATGATTCCTTGATAACTTTTCTGTTCTTCATTACATGGATGTGACAAGAGGAGATGGATGCTGGGATTGCAGCTTTGGAGACCACAAACTGACCCTCACCCTGTTTTCTGGGAGAGAGGGGAGCAAAAGAAAGAGGGAAAGAAAAGAGGAGGCACTAGCAGCCACCTGGAACAGAAAAGCAGCATTTTTCTCAATACTTTGAAGAACACAATCTTAAATTTCTCATCAGCTCCATTAATGTAGAGAGCCTGTCCAGCCCGCTGTGAAGATTTTAAAACATCCCTGGTGCCTTTTAGCATTCCCCTCCAGCACCACCTCTGCAACTGTACTTTGTTCTGATGCACTGGACAGAGCCTGGTAATCACAATTCAGAAGCACCAGTCAAAATCTGCCTCCCCTGCTCCCAGCGTGGCAGAACCCAGAGCTCTGCAGGTCCCTTATTCGATAAAATATTGATGTTTCCACACCCAAAATTTGTGAAGCACTTGGGAGTTTCTGTAACTATTACAGAGCTAGAAAAAGAACCTGCCAACAACAAAAGCAAACAATTTTTATTCATTTCACTGTCTTCATATAGGTACATATATTGTCAAATTGGGTCAGGAATCTTATACTCTGATCAATGCCTTTCAAGAGTTTTCTACATGAGAAATAGTGTAGTGACAAGTAGTAAAATAAGTATTTAAAAGTATTTTTAGACAAAAAGTTATTACTGGTGTTGTCAGGAGAACGTATCTCTATTTTCAGAGTGATTGTGCATATTTCCCTTTGCTTTGAGAAAAAGAAGATCATTAACATTTAAATTGAAGTAAATGAGACCAATTTCTACTCTGAAGGGCCTGCAAAGCAGGAAACATGATCCAGCATCCAGCAAACTGGCAAATCAAGTCTGTTATCAGCACCTCCTGAATAAAACTCTGTGTAATGTTGTGTACCCAGCACACAACAATTTTCTCAAGACAGGCACAGCCCATAGTGACCTTTGAACAGCCAAGTAGGTGTTAGAATAAAAACAGCCTTGAGATGCTGGGGTTTGTAGTAACTTTACACTTACAAGGTGTATGTCAGCACTGGCTGTGTCTCAGTAGTTCCCTGCATTGTTAAAAATAACACAGAGCAGTTCACTCCTTTACAATACTTACAGAACATGAAATAATCTTGAACCCGACACGAAGCACGACTCAAGAGGAAAAACTGGAGGAGGGTGAAAAAAGGGTTTTCATTTCCAGACTCAAAAGTGCAACATCCTGGGAGTCCGAGCAGTTGTGGGATCCTGCAGGGACTCGTGGAGCAGGGCTCCAGGGCCCTGAGCATTACTAACAAGACAACAGACCACTGACATCCCTGCTAGGATCCAGATGTGTCACCTGAGGCCCAGATTTAGGAAAAAATCCTCTCCATCACGCACCTGTCCTTCCCACAGACAGGTGCCACTCTGCTGCAGCTCAGTGGAGCTCCAGCACTCTAATATATGGTGTCACATTAGCTCTGAGCTGTAACTGCAAGCTGAGTCCCTATGGAATAATCTCTTCTGTGAGCACTTTCAAAAGTGCCTTGGGTAGGATTAGCTTCTGTCTCTGAACATGGAAAGAGAACAAAAATATTTTGCCAGGGAAAGGGACTGCAAAATACTGATTTGTTTGTTATTCTTGCTCTTAGAATCTTCCCATTTGTAATTTACACTTTTATTACTGTATCAAAACATGGAAGATAAATCTTAAATCCCAGCTGCAGCCAGGTTCATAATGAATAACACTTCAAAGGCCTAATGAGTGTTTAATGCTCCCCTAATGCAGGCAGTGTACAACAACCATCTCTATAATCAGGTTATGAAGCTTCTTTGACAAAGTCCCTTCTGTTCTCCCTCCCTCCAACACAACTAACAGCCAGGCTGGCTCAAAAGTTAGGAAGGAAAGGACACACCAACATTCCTACCAGACATTTAAAAAACATATTTCAAACTTCAAACAGTGCTCAGGATCTGCTAGGAAAAAAAATATAGGGAAAATTTGAAGACTAGGACTGCAATATGCTTTCATATTTTTTACACCCTGATATTGCCAAGAGCAAGATTAAACTGTAAGAAATAATGACAAGCTAAGACTTTGCCATTTGTGTGATATGTGCAACAATGGAAATAGCAAAGGAGTCATTTTTCATCCCATTGTCTAAGACTTAGTTAAGAGTGTAAAACCACAGGGGTGAAAACACTCAAATTTCTTTCTTCACTCCAAGTGTGGCAGCCAAAGGGACCTGCACAAGCCTGGATGGGGATGGAGGGAAGTGTCCAAGGCCAGGCTGGAGGGGGCTTGGAGCAGCCTGGCCTGGGGGAAGGTGTCCCTGCCTGTGGCAGGAGGTGGAATGGGATGAGCTTTAAGGTCCCTTCCAACCCAAACCCGTCCATGGTTCTATGCTCATTTGAATGCTACAATCTCTTCTCTCCCAAATATTAAATTTTGGAAAATAAACCAGCTAAATAAGGATTAGCAGCTCTTAATATTTTTTCCCTTGTAGTACTGAACTTGGAAACTTCAGGCTATTCCAAATATTTATAGTTCACCATGTTTTATAGTTGTAAGAGCCCAACTGGAGAGCAAATGCTATGCAATCACAGACAGACCTTAGTTAACAATTTTTCTTCTTTCTCTTTTCTCCACGTCCATTAAGCCTTTCATTCTTTGCATAAAGGATGGGAATCCTTACTCCAGAAAAAAACGTTTTATTGTTGTTCCTTTCAGAATTTTAATTGCCTTTTCCGAGATTAATGACCAATTATTGTTTTAAATATGGGTTTAATTACTGTATTGGATGAAGACTGAATAATTTTAACACATTTTATTTTTTAATGCATGAACCATTATTAATCATAGAATCATGGAATTGTAGAATGGTTTGGGTTGGAAGGGATGTTAGAGACCATCTAGTTCCAACCCCCTGAGATGGGCAGGGACACCTTCCACTGGACCAGGTCTTTGGCAATGTAAGCACAGGAAGGAAGTTAAGAATACAGCATGTCATTTTTGATCTTTTGTCTAATATTTAATACCCACAAACTGTTATTTCTGTAAGTAGGAAGTCCTTACCAAAGGAAGTGTCCAGCTCCCACTGTTTTGGTTTTTTTTTTTCAGAACTAGCTGCAAATCTCATTTTTGCAGTTAACCATGCAGAGCATTCCAACTCAGCTCAGAACCCTCTGTCAGGGCAGTGAATGGAAACCAGCAGCAGTACAAAACCAGACATTTACTACCAAAATAAACACATTTCTGCTGCTTACTGGTAGAGAGCAGGACGAGAGCAGCATTCTAAGCCAGGCAGAAAACAGGGGGCTCCTAGATAACCACAATGCCCCATTACAGATCTGGGGTACTGTATCTTCTGCTTGAAGGTTTTGAGATGCCAGTCATTGTGTTTCTGAGCAGGGATGACATCCCCAATGGACTGAGCCCATCATTTCCAGGTATTTCCACACCCTGTGAGCACTCACACTGCTAACCCTGATGCTCCTGACAGTTTCCTGGTGATCTATTAGCAGTTTACTCTCGCTGATTAAATGCAAGGCAGCCAGACAGCAATGAAAATTAGTAAGCAGGAAAAAATCATTAGAAATTTGATTCATTATAAGAAAGAAGAAAATAATTTCAAAAAGGACTAATAAAGTAGTTAAAAACACATTTTCACTATGTCTTAATTTCAGTTAATTATAAAAAGACCAAATGTCTAGAAATATTAAGTTTTCATTGTAGAAAGGGAAACTTTAATAATGGGTAAAAGCAACTTCTGCGAGATGTTGAGCATTTTTTTTTTTAAAAAGACTGACCTTAAGAAAAAACTGCATTCATATTCATATGGAGGTTAAAATCTGCCTTTAACGATTTAAAGACTAAAAGCTAATGGGCACAAAGCTGGGTATACAAAATACAGTAATTATACAGTTATAATTATACATAAAATGACTAATATGATAACGTTTGTGTTTAATAACATGATATGGATACACTGTCACAATGGCCTTAGTAAATCAACCATAGGCTATTCTAAATGATTTCTCTGACTCCTTCTCCCTCACCACCCAACAGCTCTGCAGAGCCCCAGCATCACTGACTGCATCAGTTACTCTTGCATGAAATTGAACTTTATGAAGAATAGGAAGTTACTGATGATCTCCAAATCCGGAAGCATAATAGAAATGCTTATCTTTATACTTGGCATAATTTTAACATTCATACACTAGTAATTTGAAATGGCTGCAATGCCTCATGGTTACAGGGTTTACAAATGATAACTGAACAACCCAGGAACATTTAAAATTCTGCCTTTTCAAATGGGCTATCTCAGCATTCTGCTCCTCTTCTGCTCCATGGAATATAGGATTTTAATTTTCTCCTATTACAGTAAGCAATCATGCTTCTATCAGTTTTCCATCTTCACAACAGATGTGCATATTCAAAGACCTAAACATTCACTTCCCAAAACAAATACCAAAGTCAAACCAAGACAAAACAGAAAATATGGCCAATTATAACTTTTAGCCCATATATGCTGTAAAAAAAAAAGAAAATAAGAAAAAAATGGTCACTGTAAACAGCCTGTCAAACAAAAGCATTCCAATCGGATAAATATGACCTTTTTTTAATATATACAACCAACTGTAACTTTCTTTTTTCAAATGAATGTTTCACTCCTAAATTTTGTATTTAATAATGTATTTCAGGATTGAAACAGTCAATTTTTTTAAAATTATTCTTTTTTTGTTGTTGTTTGTTTCCCTCGAAAGCCAGACATGGGTCCAGTAGCTGGACTAGAAACTCCCTATTCCAATTCTGACTGAGAAAAAAAACAAGATAAAGTGAATTAAATGAAATGCAGAGAATTTTACTGCAGTCTTTAAGAGGAAGAATTCAAATAGACTATGATTGTCAGGAGAAACTTGTTAAATAGATTTAGCAAAAATTTAGCAAAAACAAACACGTATTTTTGTGCTTATAATGCCTGTAATCTGTTGAAGTGTATTACTGCAAGTCAGGAAAAGTTTTAAAGTTTGGGTTCAGTTCAAACCCTCATTCTCAAAGATTTGTGTTTGCTGATCAGCTAAGAATGTCCATAAATGAAAACAAGATGACCATCACAAAATTTCAGTGTGTTATTTCACATCTGGTCAGAAATAATTTGAAGATACCAGCTGGGTTTCATCTCCTCCACTTAGGGCGTGTTTGCACTCAGAGGCAGTGAGGATGAAATGCCTGAACACAGCCATAGTCCCACAGCCAAAAAACAAAACAAAACAAAACACAAAAAAAAAAAAAAAAAAAAAAAAAAAAAAAAAAAAAAAAAAAAAAAAAAAAAAAAAAAAAAAAAAAAAAAACAAAAAGAAAATTACACAATCTCCACTTTTTACAAGCCAGAGTTTTGAAGACAGATTTGATTTGGACTGAAGTCAATTACTCAGACTTTACCAGAGTTGTGCTGCAAACTGAGGCTGCTGCATTTTTAAAACCCTGACAAATATCTATATACATGAGCCTGCTTCATCAGCAATTTTGTTTCTTTTCCCGGGATGCTGAACTCTGCTGAAAGAGGTCTCATTCCAAGACTTCAGCATATAGAAAACTCCGATTCACTTGCTCCCAAGGCAGTTTATTTACTAAAGACTGGTACAAAATTAAACAATAAATTAAATCTGAGTACAAGTTCACAATTGAGTTTAAACAAACATCTGTTTCTGAGACAACAGAAAATCACTTTATTTTTTTTTTAAAAGTCTCTTTCAAAATATGAAGGAGATTTTTCTTTCCTGCATCTTTTTGCTTTGCTGTAATTGCTATAAAAGATGCAATCCAGTTCAAATGGCTGCAGCTGACAGCAAACTCGGGGTGGGGGGGGAAAGGAACAATCCAAGTTTCGTAAACCCAACAGCTGACAAACAGACAAAAGCCAGGTTTTACTGGACCTTATCCTCATTCATTTGGAGCACAGCAGGAATCATCCATGCTGTAGAACTGGGACACAGATCTTAAATCCAGAAAAATGTTTCCTTTTGGTCTGCATTAAAGACAGAAATAAAGCTCCAATTTTACATAAACAAAATAAACCAGGGAACACAATACCCTGAGCCTACATACATCTAGATATCAAGACTCCATTTGGTCTCAGAATCAGTTTGATTTTTCTCTTGCTAAAGGGAAAAAAAAACAACAACAACAACAACAAAAGAAAAAACAAACAAACAAAAAACACAAAAACACAAAAACCCACAAAACAAACAAACAAACAAACAAAAAAAAAGAAATAAAAACCACACACACCTCTTCCACCTTTGCAGACTCTGTTCAGGAAAGGTTTGTTGACCAAGGTGGATGCCTGGAGAAATAATATGATTATTGCCTGTGGATGCACCACTAACTTCCTAGGTTAGGAGTACAACCATGTATTAGAAAGGCAAAAAACCTAAGTTTTTTAAAGGCGAATTCAGTAATAAGCTAAGTGTATAAACAATGGTGAACTTTAACCACTGCTCTTGTGTGTGCACTAAGGTGTTGTAGAACCCTCCTCCCTCGCTGCTCTGCTCATCTGTCTCTGTCCCCATCTCTGGAGGGGCCCAGGGTGGGCACAGAGTGTGTTCTGAGCGCTCCTGATTTCTGGAGAAGGGCTGTACAAGCCATGTCATTGCAGTGCCTGGGCATGCCCACATTCCCAGCCACCACCCGGCCTCCAGGAGCCATGGATTTCAGCTCACAGATCAATTAACTCCTGTGCTTGCACCACCATGCAACCCTGGGACAGGATTTCCAGATATGCAACCTGTAATCTCTGATCTTTGACCTGTAATCTCAGTTGAGGAGTGCAGTGGTGAGGGACACACTGGTTTATGGATCCTTGAGATGTCCCTGAAGGATGTGAAGAGCTACCTTCAGCAGAGCCAGGTGTCACCTGTTGGTTGCTGACTCCAAGATATCCATGTCAACAATGGAGGATACAGCTTACCATAAAAATAGGAAATGCAATGATATCAGAATAAACAATGCACTGCATTTCCATACCAAATTTCAGCTTTCACACTTAAGAAAGATTGTATTTGGGATAATATTTGATTAAAGTAAATTTAGGGGGCTAGAATTTTTCCCCCAAGATGTTTGAAATCTTACAATACTTAGCATTTCCATGAGTCAAACAAATACCAAATCATTATGCCAGATAAATTTCCATCTTCATAAAAAAAAAAAAAAAAACAAACAAACCAACCTACAAAGCCCCCTCAAAACAAACCCTGCAAATACTCAAGAAGTCATGTACGAAGCAAACAGATACTTGCATTATAAAAGGAGTTTGAAATGCCATAAAGCAGAATAAGAAACAAAACTGAAGTGATATACAGGGAACCTTGTGCTTCTGGGTCATCTCTGGAGTGTGCTTAGAGCTATGTAGACTGACACTGAACTTTAAAGCACAAGATAAAAAGAAGTGTTCACTTCACTGCTGTGCACTGGGCACTGAAGGAACTAATCCCTCCCTCACCCAGAAACCTGCCCTGAATCTTCCACATGGCACAGGATGCAGGGAACACACATAATTACATCCAGACTCGCATTCCAACCTGCTTTGTAACCCTATTATTAGCACAGTGCCTGCAGCATTTTGGATGTATGGCCAACTGGGTGTTGGAAAAGTCTGTCTTGAAACAAGGAACACCCTGGGGAAGGTGGAAACCTCCTCCCTGATCTGAGGCTTCTATCAGTGCAAAAGAAGTGGCTTTCCTAACTGACCACAACTGCAGCACAAATGTTTTTTGGGCAAATTATCACATTCGTTTTGCCCCTCATTCTTTCCCAACCGTTCACTTCCCATCCTCCATAGAATCTTACACATCCTCTTGTTTTTTAGCTCAGCTCGTTCAAACCCCACAGTTTAGAAAAGCTTCGTTTTGCACAAAAGACCTCGGGTTTTTTTCCATTTAATTTGAACACTCTCCTCTGCTGTTAGAAATGAGCCAATTAAACCCACAAAGGCACTTGTCAGTAGTCCTTGTGTTATCGATATCGTATTTACCTTCCTGAGATAAAGGCACTTGAGAACTATTGACGGAGTTTAACCCTGCTCCTGCTGCTGATCTCAAATGAGACTTGAGGGTAAAAAGTGAAGCAAGTGATTTGCACAAAGCAAGACAAGGAACAACCCAAGCCCACAGAGAAAATCTGCTGTTCAACCAAAAACTGAGAGAAGCCCTCCTTTCTTAGCCCATCTGTGGCTTTGAGTCTCCAGAATACAACACAGCACCCAGCTTCAACGGGTGCAAGCTGCCCCTTTACTTTCTCCCTACGTGTAAACACACCAAAATTCAGTGGCAGACATCCATTGTTAGAGCAGACACCATGCTACAGCAAGCACAAATTCCCTCCAAAGCAAAAGCCAATTAATTGCATGTCTTACAATTTTTTGAAAAGAAACAAACAAACCAACCCCCCCTCAAAGTTTAATTGCTTTTTAATATAAAATCTTTGCACTTTTTGCAGATGGTTAGGTTATTTCACAGTTTATTATAGAACATTTTCTGTTATCATTAACTGAAAGTTAATAGTTTTCTGGTGTGGTGGCTGGAGTGTAGTAACTGCAGTGACACACCAACATGAATTTTAAGTTGCTGCGTACGGCAGCAGTACAAATCTGACCTGCCAGCCAGAAACAATAGACAATAGGAAAATCCAAGTATATAAAAATTAGAGCTTACATTTTTCAAGGTATTGAGCTTCCCTTTGTCACCAAAATAAATGGCAGAACACATAAATGGCAGAACACATAAATGGCAGAACTTTTCTGGAGTACAAGGCCTAAATTAAACGGCTAAAGGGTAACTGCAGGTCTGGGTTCAGAAGCTGTTGGAAGCTTTTAGAGGAAACTGGGCATTTTTCAACGATTCTTCTTCCCTGTGAAAACTGCACACATTTCATGCATTTCACTCTTTTTAGAAAATGAAAGCAGACAAAAAAGTATTATTCAGGTTCTGCTAGAGCTCTTCAGAGAACCAAAACTGGGGATGGTGCAGTGTTTTACATTTTGCTGAGCAGGCTCTGCAGTCAGCTGAAGATGCCACCTCGGTCCTGCTCTGTAAAGTGAACACAGATGCAAGCTTTGATTTAGACATTCAGTCCTACATGAAAACATTTAAGTCAGAACTTGCCACAGAAATCCTTCAGAAACTGCATGATTGCTCCGTGTCCTTGAAGCAGCCACAGCTGTCTGCCTCACTGAGGTCCATCCCAAAAAACACTCGACACTCACACAACACATTTTGTCTCTGTGTGCTCTTAATAGGCTTCCGTTTACCTGCTGGAGTGCAACCTGTCAGCTTGGCCACCTCAAATGCCTGCAAGCCTCGGTGGTTTTTGTTTCTGTCCCTTTTGTCCAACGCCAGGCTGAGTAAAGTCAGCCAGGAGGGTTTGAGCATCAATACATCACTGGCAGATACTCTTAGAGGGAGCAATTTCCTGCCCAAGAGCTGGCAACAGCCACCGCAAGCTGCCCCTCTGAAGTCAGCTTTGTCCTACTTTGCTGAGTTTACTTCTTCAGTAAGAGGTCACAGTCATGTGCACAAAGTTTGAGAAACTTCACATGCCATGTATAGTAACACATGGCTCACCAGAGGGTGAAGAAAAAGGTGAGAATTTAAGTAAAACTACCAAGCAGGAAGGGACAGAGGTGCTCCCATCCCTTTCTGTAATTGGGAGAAAAGTACAATATCTCTCAAGGGTGTTCTTGGGAGTCCCCTTTACAGAGCTCCTTCTAAACCTGTGGTATAGCTTTACAAACATCCTTCCTTTTAATATCAATGCATCAACACAGTGCTTGGCACTAAGACTGGGTTCACTGTATCTCTACATTGAGCCAGCAGCACTCGTTTGTCTCAGCACCACAGAAATTCCCTCCTTGCTTCAGACATTTGGAGGGAAAGCACAAAGTGCTTTTGGTCCCCCAGGCACCTGCTCAGCACTCAGCCTCTGTCATTTCTGTCACTGTGGTGAGCTGCCCTCGATTGCCCTTCCAAGGGCCAGTTCTTCAGAGCTCTCCAACTAATTTTCCCCTTTATACCTCAAATTCTCCTGGACAGGGAAGACTTTCTCTCATCTGCCTCAAAGCAGTGTCTCCTCAAAGACCATTTTGGATATGGGAAAAAGAAAGGGAGCTTTATGTTACCCTGCCTACAAGGACACCTGCACTGAGTTCTACTGGAGTATAGCCTGTATTTCTAGTCACCTAAAACAACTATTTTTGGGGGTCACCTACAATCAAACCTCATGAATCACATGCAGACCAACCACCAAAGAAAACACTTGGCTCTAGGCCTTAAGCAGATTAGAAAGGTGATCTGCATTTCTAGTTCTGTTCTCACTACATCCTGCTCTGAAATTCAAACTTCTTAAAAAGCTTCTCCTTCTCCTCTGCAACATCTGAATAAGAGTTTGCTGTGCCACAGAGCCACTGATTTCAGAGCAGATCAGAATTTCTAGCCTACTATTTTAAGCCGGACTTAAAATTTTTACACTAACAATCATCATCTAACAGCCCCGGTTTAAGAAAAAAAATGCAGAAATAAGGTTCCAGCCTTTGTCTCATCTGGCCCTTGAAATTATGATTCTTCCACAACAGAGAAGTTAATTGAATTCCAATTTTAAATGTACCTCTAAGACAAGAAACACACTGTACACATTACAGCATCCCATGGTGAGAAAGAGTCTTTGATAGAATTAGAATTTGCTTTCTTGCATCTAGAATGCAAATTTCTCTGGAGATAGCTAAAAAAATCTGGTAAGAAACAAAAAACTCTTCAGCAATATAATATTTTTAGTACATAAACAAACCAAAATATTCTCATTTGCATATGGTGCATCTTCATCTACTGTGACATTTTTTATTTTTATCCTATATGACAATGCTACTGACAAACTAAATAACCAGAAAAAGCAGGCGACATTTCTGATGCCAGATGCTGAAGATCAATAGCTATTTCCCAGAGTTTATGGCATAATTAAAATTTGTAACAGGAATAATTTTCTCTTCAACCCCTCAGGCTAAGTCTAGAATTATTGACTAAGTCTAAGTTATGTAGTGTAGCATTTGCTATTATGTTTATGGATAATACAAAGGATTTTATGCTTTTTTCATGTAATCTGGTAAGTATAGAAACAGTAACTAGGCAAGAATTCTCTACATCAGGAAAGCAGGAGTTATAAACGTTTTGTTGTTCAGGTATGCAGAAGACAGGGTTTGTATAATTATCTGCCAGTTAAGCTGTGCTCCAGTTTACAGGAGGTGGCCACAATGCCTGTGACAGACCAGAGAAGTGAATTTCCAGTCCCTCAGAGCTCACAGTGCCTTTGCTCCACAGAGGGGCTGCCAGGTCCCAGAGTCACTGGTACTGCCAGGAGCTGGAGCAATATATGGTAATTTAAATTAAATTTACTGTCTGGGAATAGCTGTATATTTATAACCCAAAGAGTCTGCTTATGCTTTCTTCTACCCGAGGCATACAGACAGCAAAGAAGAAGAGAGCAGAGGTATCAAGGACAACTACACATCTCTCCCATAAGGAAGGAGAGCCAACAATCCTCCTGCACAACCATCCCATGGCTTGGGTTTGCTGTAACTTCTGACTATCAGGTCAAATGGACACATTTATAAGTGAAAACATATATATTTGTCTGCTGTCAGCCCTAAAAACTCATCCCTGGGCAGTAGAAGAGTAACTGGATTACTTCTTGCTCATGTCTCAATCAAGGCTAATAACAACACAAACCAAATTAAACCCTCTTATAATACCAGTGCAACCTGATTACTTTCACTGCATTTTCACAAATAAAGCAAAAGTAGAAAGTTGGTAAACATTCCTGCTGATGATGCACAAGAACAAATACAGTCTGACTCAGTCCTTCTTGCAAGGCTAGCAGGAATAAAATGTGGTAAACTTAATTGTGTTATGAAAGCACAAAAAATCTGAGCTTACACAGACAGCAGAAATGCCACTTTTAAAAGCACTGTTTGAAGAAAAAGATGAATATATATACAAATTGAGAAAGCCAGCTATTATGCCTAGCACTATGGATTTACAGTAACATTCGGGCTAAAAAGCACAGCTCCACTTTCCATAACTGTTTCTACAGGGATGGATTTAGTTAACTTTAGCTTATGCTTTTTTATTCTCCTGAATGCTAGGAAGAGCTCCAGGATATGACCAAAATATAACCAGAAACATGAAACTGGAAAAAGGCAGAAGCAGCTGCAGCAACACTCCAAGAGAGCTGACCCTTGGTACCAGGCAGACCCAAAGGTACCCGTGGCTCTCCACCAGCTGAAACATGAGAGTGCACTCTAAACAGAATTTTAAAATTTGAGTGAAAAGCTCCAACATTACACAGAACATGCACATTTTTCTCAGGAGGGAAGAAGGTGACAAGTCTCTTTGAGGTTCATTGTTGGTTTGCAATGATTTCTAGCTACTTGCCTGATGTACATTAAGTCCATCTTTCTTGCTTCTCTGATTGCTGACTAAAGGCAAAATGAACAGTTTTGTAGTTACTAGTCTCAGTTCTATATATCCCATAACCAGGAGACTAATTAAGAGACTAGGCCTTGAGGGGGGCAGTGGGGAAACAGAACCAACCAAACAAACCCCCCAACATAAAGCCAAACACTCAGGGAAAAAAAAAATCTTAAGACCTGGATCAGAATGACATTGTAAAAAAAAAAAAAACAACCTCACTTGTCTTTAAAAAACACATCTCAAGAACTCACTGCAAGACACAATAGCATTTAGGACACTGAGGGGGTTATCAGTGGAGCTGCTGTTTTTTCAAGAAAAGGAAAAAGAAAAATAATATAAAACCTCTCATCATCACCACCTTTTCCACTAGGACTATGCAATGAAATACCCGTAAGGAGATGGAAGAATTTCCAGCCACATCCAGAACACTCCCAGTACTTGGAGGAGGAGGAAAAAAAGAGAGCTTGTCAGGACCTGCTATGAATGCAGAGCACTCTGTAGTTTATGAACTAGTTCATATCTGCATAAGAAGTTTACATAAAACCAGATTTCCTTTGCTGAACTGCTCAGACCACATTGATATTCCCTCCGCGCCAACCTCCGCTCTTTGCTTTTCTCCAGTAAGTGACTGACTTCAGAAAAAGAGGTGCAGGAGCAGCCAAAATAAACATAACCCTTACCACACACACTGAACAATGATGTATTGGGGGAAAAACCAACAACTTCCCTTGGATCACTTCCCTAGAGTGGCGAACACTGACTCTGACAGACCCTACTGCTGACAAGGGCTTACTCCTACATTTGGTAGAATTTCAAAGTTTAAAGCAGCTTTATGAGGAAAAGTTTTCAAACACTTTGCAAACATCATCCTTTTGCTGTACGTCTACTGTGTTTTCCATTTCAGTTTTACTTATTGCAGCAAGATGTTGCTATCTTGTTTCATTTTCAGGCACACATATTAGGATGCAATCATCTGCAACATACCTTTAAGAACTGGAAAGGATTGTAACAGCAAAACAACAATAATACCAAGCAGATTGGGAGCTCAAAGTCTTGGGCTTGATATCCAGCTCTTTGGTCAATTCTCATCATTGCAGACAGATTCCCTCTTATCATGCTTCAATTTATGCAGTTTTCTCAGATTTAATATGCTTATATTGGTGATAATATTCGTGTAGAGCTGAAATCTCAGCTCCTGGTTTGTGAGCACATAGAAACTGTGAAATGAGAGCTAAAAAACCCAGGTATTCCTGTGATAAAAGAGTTAAAAGCCCCCTGAAAATGTTCAGATGACTTCAGCTGAAGCAAAAAGAGTGCTCTGTGCTGTTCCAGCTGCTGATGGCTCTGCGGGACTATTTAAATCTTGTATTTTTCACAGCACCAGGATAGTGATCAGAACATGCTTCTCCAGCTCTCTAGATTCACCACTTTGAAATGAAAGTCAAAAATCTACAGGAGGCGGCAATAAAACGAATTATTTCAAATTACCCATTGTTACTGTACCTGGTTGGGGAATAGAGCCAAGCTGTGCAAGAAATGCTGTCACAGGAAACCCTTGCTATTATCATTCAAAAGGAGCCAAAAAGGGACCCAGTGATGTTCTGTGAGTAACTGTCCAGAGAGCAAACCTCGATTTGCAGGGCTGAGGTCATCCAACACCAAGGGGAGGGGAAGCACCTTCACAATGCACCTTCAGAACTCCACTTTTTGTTAGAGAACCCCCCCAGTTAATAACTGCAGCTGATTACAGCATTCATTAGCGTTTATTCAGAGTCCTGCTCAAAAACACAACCCTGAAATAAAATTGTTTATGTAGCCTAGCTGGGTACACCTGGTGGCCAAGGAGCAAGAAAGACATTTGAGACTGAAATTTGCTTTCTGGGACACTCCTTTCTCAATTCCCAGCGCTCCATGCAAGCACACCAGGATCTTTATGTAGGCTCTCGACATTTTCCTATCACCTTTCTCAGCAAAAAGTAGTAGCTGCTTCTTTTAGGCCTGGTCTGTAAATATTTCATGAGAGTACATATATATTGATCTAAAAATCAACATCAGAACACAAGAACAAACCCTAAGGAACACACACTCGGAGCTGATCCAAAGCCCAGATTAATTACAGAGGGAACCTGAACTTGCTGGGAACTGCTTTAAGAAATAATCTGCTTTTAGAAGTAATGCAGTTGTTTAATAATATGTTTATATTAAATAAATATATATAGTGAAACCAGTTAAAAAACATTTAAGTTATGTTGATAAACTGCACATAAGGGAGCCCTGAAAATAACCCAAATTTTTTAGGATGTTTTATTAATAATGCTTATATGACTCCTCTCATTCTTGCTCACTTACTTGTGCCTCTCAAGAACCAAAAGAACAAGCTGCTTTAACTTGAACTTCTCAATTCAGCTCTCTCCTCTGTGGGCCAGAGGCAAGCATGGATTACAGACACTTAGCAAGCCAGCAAAGCTGCTACCATCATCTAGCAACAATACAGTGTAAAATCAATTACAACTCATGTACAATGTCATCAAATTAAAATGTACAGTAATTGCATCTTGTGGGGCTTATATTGTCACGTTCTCCAGCAAACAGTACTTAATTCATGGGAAGACTGAAAACAACAACTCGCGTGAAGGGAATGGATCTTGATTCTAAAAGAAAAAAAAACCCAGCAACGACAGAACAGTAAAAAAACCCAAAGCACCACAGAAGTGCAAGGTACTCTGGGTGAGTTTCAGCATTTCTGAAGGGCTCTCAGCACTGCCTGAACCAATCTATGTCTGGCAGTCACAGCCCCATTGTTCAGAGCTTTGCTCTTTTCACTTGTCACACCCCGGCTGCGGGAACGGGGCTCTGAACCATTTCCAGCAGCAGCAAAACAACCACGGAACGGAACCAAGAGTTAATTTATTCTCTGGGCTTACTGTACTTGGTGCAAAACAGAAACGCTGTGCCGGCAGAGTGACCTTATATTTATTGACTGACCAGATGGCGAGAATTACTGACTTATGTAAGCCCCAAGCCTCCTTCTCCATCTGACAGCTGCTGGGGGAAATCAAATAAAGGGCTCTGCACAGTCTTTAGGGCTCCAACCAATCATCACAACACCATTAGAAGAAAATGCTGCAGGGAAAGGCAAGGAGGGAAACCCTGGATCCTCAAAAGCAATTTTTTTTTTCCACAACAGAACTGAAGCCATGGGTACAGCACAGCAAGAAGGTTTGTGCACCTGCTGCCCAGGCCGTATCTCTTTTGCTAATGAATAAGTGAAGCCAGCCTCCAGGGCTGTCAATCTGGCACCATTAGTAATTCACACAAGCCTCAAAGTTCTCTAAAAATGAATAACATGTAAAGAAACTCAATTTGTCTCACTAGCAGTGGTTTTGACAGGTATCTTGAGTAATGTTAATCTTTGCAGCTTTCTTTCCTTAAAAACTACCAGTTGAATCACCAGTTATTTGGGGCAGTTTCTGAAAACAAGCACACATGGAAATCAAGGTTGATGGCAACTGAAAAAATGAAACTGCATTTCTTTACATGAAAGTGCATGTGTGTTTGCATGTGTGCACACAGAATTTATTTTTTTTTAAAGATAATTACTGTGCAGCTCTAATTCTTGTCCCATTTCCATTAACACAAATCAAGAGGAATTCCATTTGACTAAGCTCACTTAGGCTAATGGAGAAAAGGCTTGAATTAAACCAGAATCGCAGTCATAGTTCCCAAAAGACCTGGATAAAACACAGCGTGCTTGAAAATATTTTCCATCAGTTTTATTTGTGGATTATATTGGCAGAGTGAAATAGCTCCTCACATACAGCACAAAAATAAGATTGGACAACCTTCTGAGCAGCAAAGCCCTGTAACTATAAGTCAGGTCCTGAATGAAGAAAGAGAGAAAGAAACAATACCAATTCTTTCATGATCATGCCTGAAATGGTGTTAAGACCTATACAGCATTGAATATTCCTGGTGCTTTATTCAATATTAAAATCTGGATCAAAATCTAATTTGCTGCCATATGTTTTCTGGATAGTTTCTACATAATTATTAACATACAGGATAAAAAAAAAGGCAGTGGAATAAAAGTTCTCTATGAACTAAACCTGCTCCAGCATAAAAGGAGTTATTCCCTATTAAATATGGAAATCTGAGACACACATTTGAACCCCTGGATTACATGTGTGCATGCATACAAAGAATAACTTCAAGGGAAAAATAACAACACAACTTGTCACTGACTAGGAAGTTACCACTTCAGCTCTCAGAAAACCTTTTGCAAATTTTACAATGGTTTAAGGGTTCTTGCAAAACACAGAATAGACACAAAGCATATCCCTTGTATGCAAAGCATTAGAAAGAGGCTAGGAAGAAACTGGTAAAGTCAAGCAAAAGAAAAGCATGGGTTGAATGTCAGGGGAAAAAACCCACTGAATGCTAAGAAGATAAAATAATGGAATAATTCCCCAGGAAGATAATATTTTCTGGGATGTTAAAACATCCTGTTGAAAGAAAAAAGGACTACTGGGAAAAACATTCTTTCTCAAAGCAAAAATTTGACATTAATGTTGCAAAAGAAGGACTAAACAAGATTTATGAAGTGCTATGTTCAGGATTCTACTGAAAATTTAAAATACCTAGGACAGAATACTGTGTTCTTACAGCTAGTCACAGAAGTGCCCACAAGGGCTATTTTACATGCATGTGTTGGTGTAACCTCAGCACAACCCACAAAAGGAAAAAAAAAACATAAAGGCAACAAGCTGAAATAAGCCACGAATGCTAAACAGAAAGAATATCCTTCATCTCCCTGCATCTGCCATGCCCTGCTCACATGCAACAGGCAGGAAATTCGTGCAAAATAGCTGTGCAAAGCCCTTCCTAGCCAAAAAACATTTGCAGAAGGTTTAACGAAGCCACAGAACAGTAACCCTAACGTCCACAGATCACCTTAAATTTAAAGCAACCTGTATTGACAGCACAGTGCCAAATGCTTACACGATCTTATCAGACCTTTCCTCGTCCTCCTAAATGCAAGCAGTGGGTTGTTTTTTTTTAGCAACGCATTGCAGAGGTGAGTGATGTGGATTTCCTCCTTCCCCCAAGACACACGCAAGGACAAGTCCTCTCACATGGACACAGCTGGCAGCAGAACAAGCTCCCACATGCAGAGCAAGGATGCCCCAGAGCTCCTGAGAGCACAGGTGTGCTTACCTGGCTGGGCTGTGCTCGCTGCACTGGGCTCATTCTCTCCCATGGCCACAAAATTATAAATTCCCCGTTTCAGCCAGGGGACGTGGTTGCTGTGCAAGTCCTGACCTCCTGACTTTCCACTGCACGGTAACCCTATACCTGGCTTTCTTCTGGGAATAATCAGTATCCTGCTTCCTGAGCTACCTGGGCCTGCCTGACCTGTTTCTCTATAAACTGACATCATATCCTTTGATCTGCTTTGATTAACATGTGCTTCAGGCAAGGCTGCTTTGTCTGCTCTTGGGCTCTCCTGCTCCTTCGCTCGCCACCCTCTCCTTTCACTTTCACACAGCCAGCAAGGTGAAGCCTGTCTCTGGTTCCTGGCAGGTGTTTGGGACAAAATGCCAAAGGCCACAGAAAGTCTGCAACTGCTTTTAAAGAACCTCAGAATCTGCATTTTGCAGGAAACCTAAATGTTAACTATCAAACCAGTGTCTAGGATGGGAAATTTGCAGCCCTCCACCGAAGAGAGCAATGATTGCTGCCCGTGCAGAGCCCCTCAGCAAAATCCTTGCAAAGAACCTCAAACCCAACCCACCCTTCCCCTGCCTTTACCAAGGATTCCCCCAAGGAAAACGCTTTCCTTCAACATTGCCATTTCAATATTGTTTTGACTGTTTAACGGAAAAGGCTTCTAAACAAAACAAAAGGTTGTTTTGCTTGTCTTATCCTCCCTCTCCAGCACAAGGAGATAATCTTATCCAGCCACACTCCCAGCTGAGTTCCAAGAAAATATTTGCTCTTTTCTGCCACGTAAATCAAATAACAGGTGTCTGATACATTTGTAATCAATTTGTTGAAAAAGTACACCTGTCTCTCTGCCTTCAAAGTTAGTTTTAATTCAACATTTACATTTGCAACTGCCAGCGACAAAAATCAAAGAGAAGACACAGCATTATTTTAAAGGAACAAACAACTGCAACTTAAAAGAGGTAATTAGCTCTCCCCATGTTAATATCCATCTGGGATAAAGTCAAAGTGGTCAAATCAATAGCGTTAGAAAATTTTTGCAATCCGGAAGCAATTAAGTCTGTTTTAAAAACTAAAATGTATTGTTGTTTCTTCCCTTTTTGTTTTTTTTTATAGTACTGAAACAGAAACACAGAGGGTAAAAAAACTAGAAGATGAGTTTTTCAAGATAATTCAGGCCAGGCACATACAGCACTTCAAGTAAAAGTAAAAGCATACTTTTCTGAAACCATGCTAATTCAAACAAAAATCTCATTTAGGAGTAAGAACATCCCCACAGGCAGTAACAACCCTCAAAGTAAGTATCACATAAGCCCAAGTAAAAGCTATTTATGTCCTGAGTTTTGCTATAGAAGGTAAATCAGACATTCCCCAAACCTCAGCCATCAGAACAGTGAATTCCCAAAGAAGTTCTCACTTGGTTTGCAGAAATGAAGGCGTTTACAACAAAATGCTCATGCTTTATTCTTGCCTGATTATTACATTAGCTGGGTTAAATCGACCGTTCCACAGTCGGAAAAGGCTCTTTACCAAGAAAGCAAAGAGAGAAGAAAAATGAAGTTAGGTTTGAAATTAGGCCATTTATTACTTTATTTCTGTTAGCTTAGCTGAGCTATTGCTACATATTCCCCCATAATCAGCTCATGGCCCAAAATTTGCAGTCAGTGGTTCCTACAATTTACCAGGCTCGTCCATCCTACTGCCATTTACTGCCAATGAGCTGAAGCTGCCCCTGGCCAGCTCAGGGTCAGTGCAAGGGCTGAGACTCCAGCAGACACCTGGGGAATCTCCCCAGCTGCTCTGTGACTTTCAGTTCCAATGCTGAACATCATCTCTGAATTAATTCACTGAGTTTTCACTGGAAAGTACCAGTGAAATATTTCACTGAAACATCCGTTCAGTGGGTGGAGGTTTTCAGCTCAGTTCTAGTGCAGCTTCCTCTGCTCAAGGACAGAGACCAAATGAAGCTATTTTGGTGCACAGAGAAATGAGTAAGTAAGAACTTTAGTGGCTTTGTGTTTACTTCAAGAGTGAAAAACCAAAGTCGTCTTTCCTGAAAGCTTCTGTTAGGGCAGCTACTGGACAACGACTGTGCAAGAGCAGATATTGAGCCTTTATTAAAGGCTCTGTGTCTATTCCTGCTTTTCAACCAGGGCCCTATTAAGAAAAGAGATACCTAAATTGCACAATCCCTTCCTGGGGACAGCAGAGGAGCACATTCAGAAACTCCTCCATGACCACCAAACTTGGGAAAGTCAAAGATTTAGTTCTGAGCTTCTACAAACAAACAAGTTTGAGTTGCTCCATTTTCAAAAGACATGTTTAAGGAAAAAGAGAGATGAGAGAAACATCTAGAGCATTTCTGTCCTCTCCAAACACGAATTGTCCATCTCTGGAAAGAGAAATCCTTAAATAACCTATGTTAGTATTACTTCTAAGCATGGGAAGAATCACAGGGATTAGTTTTTACCCTCACTACTGTATTCCATGAGGTGTTTCCCCACCTCCATAAAGAGAGCTACTAATTCCAAAAAGAAGGGAAGTGTAAGGCAATAAAAATAACTCTTCTCCTTAGCTACTGAGTACCAGCACTTCCTTCAAGAGTAAGGCTTTGATTTTAGGCTTTTAGCACCTCCAGAAGAATTTTGTAGTTTAAGTTCTAGCATTTTCTCACATCACCTTCTGTTAACTCTTAAATATTTTTAAGAATTCAAGAGATGAGAGTGATAGTACTGAAATACTTCTTCCCTTGAAACGAAGCCTACAAGTGGGAATAGCGCAAAAAGGATGGAAACTCAAGATTTTTCACACTCCCTCTCCCAACAATGACTGACTGTGAGAAGAGGCTTTCTTGCTTTTATGTTCTCCTAGAACTGCTTGTTGTGCTCAGTTGTGTGCAATCATTTAAATGGAGTGTTTTCCAAAGGAGGAACTCTTAATTCATTCATCCTCTCCAGAAAGACCCAAGTGTGAAAATGCAGTGGCTTTGTTCTGCTCCCCAGGAAAATAAAAATAAAAATTTAAAAAAAAATAAATAAAGTGATTCTGTGTATTTACTGCACATCAAATACAATATTTCTGAGTCTAAAGAGTGCATTTGACAGTCAGTGAACAGAAACATAATTTGATGATTGTAGTGATCAGGGCTAAAAAAGAGAAAATTCAGTTTTTATGTTGTGCATGAAGCATGGCAAGCAGATCACTGCATCATCCTGCTGACACCATGGGTGACTCCAAGCCTAAATTCCATGTCATTAGAAACAGAGCACATTCCACCAACAGTGCTGAGAATTGGCAGAGAATATTAATTTTGTCACAAGTTTGCTAGAGTAGGTCTTCAAAGCTAGAGAAACCCACACAACTGAAAGTCTTCAGAAAAGCAAAGGTTTCCTCTATGTGCTGGCCCAAAGGCCTTCAGGACTCTCAGTTTTACTCAAGAATATTGGTATTTTATAGAATTAATGCAAAGAAAGTAGTATCACCAAACAGTGTTGCTGTCATTCTTTATTGGTAACATGCTTACTTACACTAGATGCTCTACAAAGGGAACAGAAATACACATTTTGGGGTTTTTTCTAAAGAGTATCATTCCAATGTTTCCGAAACGTGAATATTGAGACACACTTATTACATATGAAACTGCAGAGATAATAAAAATAATACCTAGAACTGAAACATAAGAACTGTGACTATGAGAGTTGTTTTACACAATTGCTAAGATGACCCTGATCCAGGCTCCTGGATAACCACATGTTTTAAAGTGTATCACAGGACAGAAGCAGCCAGTAGTTTCTTGCACTGACCACCTGTCTGGCATCATGGGCTGACAGTTTTGACAAGATGATAATAACAAATATTTCACCTTTAACAATGGCAGGAGTGCTGGCAGCAAAGGCACAGTGCCAATCCTGAGGGGCACAGATTCTGATGTTTGTATATTGCTGGGTGCTCGGGTTTTCTTGTTGTTAGTGCTGGCTATTTGCTTGTTTTTTAACAGCAACATGGCTATTTAATTTATCTCATGAAAAATGATACAGCAAAAGGAACAGCATTATTTGGTTTGCCTCTAAATTAAAAGCAGTTGTTTAGGCTACAACCTCAATTAAAACAGGAGATGGGAGGGGAAAAAAATATTTTCTTCCACAATTAAAATGGACTAAACACAAAGGAAAGGATAACCAGTCTCAAAACCCACAGTGAAAAAGGTTTTCAATGTCTATGCAAATGATTCACTACAAGATAGAGCAAGTGCCAGCAGCAGAGACCTTGCACAGACAGCACTGAGCAGTGAGCAAAGCCCAGGAAAGACTTACTCCATCATGGATGAGCAGCTCATCCCACATTCCTCATCTTGTCCAAGTTTTATTTCCAACTCTACCTGTGCTAACCACTTTTCACCAGTTACAAGGACGCTGTGGTACAAAATTTGACACAGATGCAAACACCACCTCCTTGGAACTTAGTGAGAAACAAAATATATTTGTTCCTATTTATTTCTAAGTGTTAATCACAGGTAACTACTAAAGGGACCAGAAAAGGCTCCAAAACACCACTCTGACCTGCAACTCACTGGTGTGGACTGAACAGAATCAAGATTTAGGTCTTCCAGACCCCAGAGGAAGTGTTTTTCCCCTTTGGCCACTTTGCTGGGGGATGGTTGCACAGAGGAGCAGTCCCCTTTTCCAAAAGCACATCCAGCAAAATGACTGACATGTTGTTCAAGCTCTCCCTAATCCCTTGCTGAGTGAGAAAATCACATGCCAAGGGAATTTATTAGTATGCAGAAAAAAGAAGGATTCATTATTTTTTGTTGTTTGGTTAATAACGCATACATTATTTTCACAATACCTGAATTCTGAGTAATTGCTCTGTTTCTCTGAGACTTAACAGTCCTGACATGATTGACAAATGTAACACAAGGTGTGACCTGTTTTATCTTTATGACCATAAGAAAATTCAACATCTCTCCTTCACTCTCAAAACCCTGATCTGGAAGGCTGAAACAAGACCACTTGCCTCACAGAAGTATTTTTCCCTCCATAGAAAACAGGTGCTTTGTCAAAATGCAATTTTTGAAGTTCCTTTAAATCCCATTTTCTAATCAGTTTCTGCTCCTCAGTTTTTACTCCCAGAGCTTTAGCAACCAAACCTCAAAAAAAAAAAGTTAGCAATCAAAATCAGCAATGGCCTCCTGATTCTCTTCTAATGTTTTATACTTCCTAGTTAATGAAAATATAGGTCTGTAGAAAATAAATAACAACTCAAGCTTCAGCAGCTGAAGGATGAGTGCAGAGAAGCCAAAGCTGCAGACATATTACTGTGAAGTTGTTTTGCAGAAGATAGAAAAAAGAAGGATTAATTTCTCCTGTTTCCTTCTAATTTCATCTATTCTGTATTTAACAAAATTAAACTCCTATAAAGGTCTGATGCACAAAAGATACTTTTAAATCTGAGGCTATAAATGATATTAATACAGACTATACAAAATGTAATAAAAAAAATTTCCCTGCCCTTTGATCCACTTGGTTATTTAGTAAAACAGTAGAATTAAACCAGTGGTTTTTAAAGATACTGTTTGACTTATAAATCTCTTCACAATTTATTTCTACCACCCTACTTTTGATGAATCTTGTAGTTATAATTGAAAGCAAAGGAAAATTTGCATGACAAAAGTAAGAAGCTTAAAAAAGGAGAACGGAAGAGTGAGGGAATGAAGAAAGTTTGTCAGCAAGAGAGCTCACGTTATAAATGCTAATACTAACTCCATCTTGCACAACTAAGAAGTAAATCTTACTATTCTAAGATCACATTAGGAAGCACAGAGTATAGAAACCTAATACAGGAAATCAAAAGCTGATCAGCTCTAAATAGAAAAAAAAAAATCACCATTTTATCCTTACTCTACTCTTAGAAAAAGCACCTCTTCACAAATAGGTTTAGATTTTGGCAAGATGAACACACATCTCCAGATCCATCTAGCACAGCTGGGAAGGGCTGTAGTTTAAGTAGGTCAGCTTGCATTCCAGGCACATATGTAAGCTTTTGTAACAAATTTACTATATAAAATATAGTGATTTAATATAGAGATTGATTTTCAAGCCAGGGAAGACTTGAAAGCTGAAATATCTTCTACCCCAGCAAATACAGAAGAGCCAGGAAGAATCCTATGAGTCAATCTTCAATCACTAAAGATTGTTACAACAGGAGAGCTGTAAAACACACATACATGTATATATAAAGATATATATCTCTGTATATCCTACAGAGAAGCAATACTATGCTACAGAGGAGCTCACTGTGTGGGACTGCCCCGTACAGCAGGACAGACAGTTCCTGCACTGCCATGAGCTCCAATCCACACAGCCCACCAAGCAGAGCATGGCAAACAGCTCCCTCCAAAACCGAGCAAACCAACCAAACTCTGCCCTGACACATCATCCACCAGGCTAAACAGGCTCTCTGACAAATACTTTTGATCACACCTATGGACAAATGAGGGTGCAAACTGTCCAGAAAAGCCTCTGACCTGATATTCCCACACCCATTACTTTTGTAGCCAGCAGACTTGCTGCCCTCTTGTGCCAGGTGTGGTTGTCTGCTGAAGCTCCATTCCCTTCACTAGTCCCACTGCTGCCTTTTCTTTGAGTCTGAAAGTAAGTACTAGGCATGGTTAAGGGATAAAGGGTTTTTACCTGGGTATTTAATAAGGATTTTAATGGTGCAACAATTGTTCCAGGTGGGACGTGCCGAAATGCACACACATGGTAGATGGCATCTACAGTTTTTTAGATCTTGCAAATCAGCATATCTAACAAAGCTGCCCTAATGAGAGGCTTGAATGAATAGCATGACATCTCCTTATCCCAAGTCCCCCCCCCCAGATGGGTTTAATCCTAGTTTACAGGATGTGTTTTAGAGGGGACCTTGGTTTTCAAGGTAGTGTAGGATTCTCCAGCCTCCAGCTGTGAGGCCTTTGGGATGTTTGGTCTTCTGGCCTAACAGAACACCAGCACTCTGCTAAGATATCAGATTTAAGGAATTACAAGTATGCATGCTAAGGGTACTGAGAATACATAAGAGGTATATATAAAAGAAAAGGCAAAAAACTCATCATGACATCACCACAGCAGGAAGGTATCTAGTATTTCCTGCCACATCTCTATTTCCTGCTACCTAAAAAATGTAAATCAGTGCCCACAGGGGCAGGCAGAGGGGAACAAGGAGCTCTCCTTGCTGCTGGCAGGCTGTAAGGTGAGCACAGGCTCCCTGACCCAGCTGCTCTGTGCAGGGCTCACGTTCAGCTCAGCTCCATCTCCTCCTCTCCAGTGACAGCCTGGCACATCACACCTGCCTGCAGCCCCCTGCAGACACAGCACACCTCGTTAGTCTGCAGAAAAGCACATTTCATTAGTTTTTAACTACCAGGCTGCAATATCAGATGGGCAGGCACTGGGACTGCACAAAGGTTCTGGCCCAGCACAATCTCTGCATCTGAGTTCTGCTCCAGACTGAATAAATTCCTCCTTTTTTCCAAACCAGTTGTTAGATCAATTATTTACCATAAGTAACTCCCCACACAAAGCCTTTCTAGAGTGGAATAACACTCTGCATTGTTGTTTGCATCTCTGAATCAGCTTTGCAGTACTGCTAAAAAACAGAAGGAACTCTATTTTTCCAGAGAGAGTAAAGGCAGCAAAATCTTATTCTCCCCAACTGAGAGGGAAAAAAAAATCAACGAATTATTTTTAGATTAGCACTGTTTTCCATTTCTCCCCAAATCCACAATAAAGTTTTATTTTTCCCAATTCCAGTTTCAGTGTTGTACTCTTAGAAAACACAGCTGTTGGCTTGGTATTTGCTTGTATGCAGTTACTGCATTGCTTCCTATATTTTCACATGGATTTTTTAAATACAGAAGCAACATAGGAAATGAGATCTAAAATGCATCAGCCATGACCCTTTTTCTCCTGCTGTATTACATGCTTTAATCAATAAATTTTCTCCATATCTCAAATGGAGATCTCAAATTATATAACACAAAACAGCACAGAAGCCAAAATGAAGGATGAGAAGTTAATTTTGTGTCCATAATTAAGAAAATAAATCAGAATCTCACTATTATACCATGTTCATGGTACACACAAAAAAAGTAAAATCTTTTCATTCTTGTCTGCTCTGGGTTGAACTTTCCTTCACGTTCTGTGTTTCAGTTCCACAAGAAATGAGGCAGCCCAACAGAAATTACTACAATATGGTTTAGTAAAAGATGATTAAAACGCTTGCAAAAGTAAGTTTAAAGTGTCAAAACTGGCTAATTTAAAGCATCATAGTGTAATTTTCCTTAACCAGCATTTCAATGTAACCAATGTTTTAATAGATCAGTAATACTGACATTTCCTAAGACAGCAGCAGGCATTTCAACAGAATGCTGAAAGCATTTAACATACTCCACTCACATTCTTTACTACAGCTGGACAACAACGATTTAAAGTTGAAAATTATTCCATTTGAATTGCAAATAAAAGAACATTTCTGGTAAATTTACAGAAGTTGGTCAAGCTTTTTTCAACAGAAATGTATTGTACAGACAGAGAATAATACAGACTGCCCACTGTTTTTAAAAAAAAAAAAAAATTACTTATTGTCTTGGTTCAATTATAAGTATTTTTAATGCATTTTGCTCTCTTAGAATCTGCTATGGGGGAGTAAGCAGCCAGCAATTTGGACACCTTGGACATGAGCACGGATTCATCTTACAATTTTAATCTTTTCCTTCATTGATACAGCTGATTGAAGCACAACTTGGAGGCTTTGGATCCAAAGTTTTTGTAACACCCGTGCAGCTGCAGCTCCCTTAATGCTAGTGGTTAAATTTGGCTTAATACAATTCTATCCACAGACAATTACACGTGCAGATGATGGGAAAGAGCAATCTTGCCCCAGACCAAGGCTGCCCTCAAGAATAGAAGTTACCACGAAATACAGTCCTGAACAGTTTATCCAAACTTCCCACGAATCATCATGAGCTACAAAACATTTCTCAATACCCTGTAGCAAACTCAGGGCTTGTAATATAAGTATAAACCATTAAAAAGATAAATAGTAAGTCAGACACTACAGCGGACAAGAGAAGGAAGGAGAAAAACCATTTTGTTAATGACAATGGCCTCAAGGCTTTGGCTATCCAAACTGAAATATTTCAAACCTTTCACCTGATTTTCTGAGGATCTCCAGTTACAAGGAAGTATTTCCACACAGCTGGCTGCTGCTGTCTGGCCTCTGTGTGTTTGCTTGGGGACAGAGAGGGAGAATGGATTGTGCAGAAAAACAAAAGTTAGATGAAAATGCTGATAAAAATAAATTATTCGAAGTCTGATAATTAAAAAAGCCTGCAGTAAATTTAATGGATTTCTTTGCAAATTCCATCAATACGTTTCCATGCAAACACTGCTTTTTGACAGCTTTCAGGTTTCACTATGCCAAAATGCTCTAAAGTTTCACCCTAAAGTACAACTATTAACAAAAAGCTTGAAATCAACAAGCAAAAAGAGAAGCAAGCATTTGGCAAATGACAATTGCTCTCACCAGTAAGAGAGAGGTGTTTGATTTTTTTTTTGTTTAAGAATCCTCAAAATGATACAACTGTAGATAAACACACACTTTAACCTCACTTTTGCCTGGTGTAAGAAATGGGCACAAAATTTCCAGGTAGATCTTCTGTCCAACAGTTCAGAATAAGAACTCAAACCTGCTTCCTACAGCTTTGACCTCATCATTAGGCACCAAAGTTGTTTCTGAGAAACAAAAGAGCAAAGAAAATTACTGTCTCTGGAAATGTTCAAAATACACCAGATTATGCAGCCTTTGCAAGCCAGTTGCACCTTTTTCCTTAACAATTATCTCCATAGAAAAGAAAAATAGTTACTGGATGAATATTCACTTGATGACAACAATGTTCATGTGGTAATGTCTGTGTACTTTCCCAAAAAAGTGTTCTAGGGAACACCAAATTACCACCACATCCCTAAGGAAGCACCACCTACGTGCAACCCTACGGCAGCACAAGGAGAGATTCAGCCCTCGTGCTGCCACACGTGTTCTAAATCCATTTGAATTGTTTAAGAACAACTGTACAAGGTCATGTCTGTCAGAGTCCTCAGTGTGTTCACAGCCTGACATTATTTCTGTGTAAGAAGGGAAACGAAGCAGATGTGTCACGTTCAGAGCTGTGTTTAACCACAAAAACGCTTCTTCTCAAGGCTGCAATTATAACACAAACCCCAGCTCATTATCTCTCAGCACTAATGATAATTTTCAGAGGGCTCTAGGACTAATAAAACAGAACTTTTCCTGGGATTAGGTCTAAGAGCTCTCAATTTTAGGCAGATCTCTTCCTAGACACGGCTCTCATCTTGCAAGCACAATAACTGCACGGGACAGGAAGCACATGGTTTCTTTCTTTAAGTAAAACTCTTTATTTGCTTCTATTCCTCCTGTGTTTCATTTTAGAAGTACAAAATGCACAGAGACAAAACACGTAAGACACAAATCTAGCCCAGCCACAATACATATTGAGGATAAAGTGTGCAACCCCTCAGAAGTCAGTCTTCATGAGCTCAAGACATGAGACAGTGTCAACTCCTATGCAGTGACAAGGGACCTCAGCCCATCCTCCCAGGTTGCCAGGCAACCATTCCTGTATCCTTGGCTGTATTCATCAGCCATTAAGCACCATCAGGCTCCCTTTCTTTTCTCCTTCACACAGGCTCCCACTCTGGGAGATGGATGAAGGGGAGGGGGAAGTTAAACAACGTGACTTTCTTTCCAAGCAGAAGCAACATTCTGAGTTTTAATAGCTGATAGGTTTTAGCCAATTCACACAACTCAGATAATTGCTTTGTAGTGAAAGGTACAGCATGATTGCAAGGTATGACTGTACTAGGAAGAGGGTTCTGTTAAAAGTTTACATTACTGGACATCTAACATTATTAGACAATGATGATCTCATGCTGACAGCACTAAAGTGCCCTTTGAATTTGTAAAAAAATAAAGCAACAGATGACAGGATTTTTTAAACCCAGAAGAATGGCATTCAACATGAGGAAGTGCTGTTCCAAACCGTGTCAAAATAAATAAAAACCAATTTATCTCAGAAGCAGAAATGTTTTATCTTTAACTTATTCCAGGGAAACAAAGCAGTACTTCAACCACTGGAGGTACTGATCCAGTCCCTAGTGTCAGTGCAAACACACCCCACCTCTGGAGCAGTTGTCCCTCTGTCATTCTCAAGCCACAGGTTCAATTCCACTGTCAGGCACCAGCAGGGCAGCCCTGCAGCCTGAGCAGAGCCGGGCAGTGCAAAGGAAGGTGAAGATTGCCCTCCTCCCAGCCCCAGCCAGAGCAGCTCCCACTCAGCTCACACAGCAGCCCAAGTGCTCCCAATGGCTGAGGACAGAGGGGAGGACACAGCTCTTTCAGTTCAAGTCCACTCTTGTATCACCTTATGCTGCCATCAAATAGCCAACAACTACTGAATCTGATTTGGTTCTACAAGTGCCGGACACTTAAGGGCAAATCCTGAGCCTTTAAACCAAATACACAACTGAACAAACTTTGATAGTGAGTATTTCCAATTTATCGTGCTCCTGGGACATGGGTCTATGGCTTGTGCCAGTATCACAACCCCAGCACTGGGATATGAAGTGGCAGACTGTTTCTGTGATGTCTACTTGCATTGGTTAAATTTGGGGCAAGTTTTGTTTGAAAATAAAGCATTTGGAGTACAGCAACCTCACTGGTGCCTTCATCCACAGACACAGCAGGGCATGTAGAATCAAGACGTTCCAAACACTGAAAATTTGCCATTCTGAGTGATTTCAGTGAATGAAGAAGACATGCTAAACATTCAAATGAGGTACAACCATGATAAAGGACACTTTTTTGTTGAGATTAAGAATACTTAGCTGTACTCACAGGCAACTAAATGTTCATGAAGTTTTTTAGATAATTCTTTTCTGCAATGATTTCACAAACAAAACTAGCTTGCCACAGCAAGTTAAACAATTCTAGAGGAGAAAGGCTAAAATTATGCAGTTAGAGGATACATTTTCCATATACATGAGAAATCAAAGCATATACATATATAATGAAAGCTGTAGAGTGCCGAAGATTAGTCTCTGGTTTCGCTCTTACTTTCCTACAGATATTTAATTACCCCTTCATCATTTTCACTGCCTTGCTCCCTATACCAGGAGTATGATACCATGAAAGGAAAATTGAGAGGAAGAAAAATGCGAATTACCTTTCTACCAATTTTGTTTGCAACTGAGCTCCCAACATACAGAAGCTCAGAGCTGCAACCTGATTTTTAATTATTTATACTTTGTTGCCTTTTTAATTTCATATTTTCCATTCAATTAGAATGATCTCTCCTTCATATGCATATTCAATTTTCCGACAAAACCAGACAGTTGCCAAGGCAGTATGTAAGACACGTAAGCATTCATGCCACTGTCTGTAATTTCATTTAATTACTGAAGCCATACTCAAATTACTGGCTTATGCTTACACTTTATTTTGACTAAATTTTAAGTTTTTCAACTTAACTCCTTAAAATACTTTCTTTATTCTGAGCACATGATATCCTCACATTTCTTCCAAGCTTAATAACAACCACAATGAGAAGAAAAGTTAGAAGAGGTTTTTTTCATTTACCTCAGAGCCAAGATGGGATCAGCTTTGTACAGACTTTGTCACGAAGGCATATTTTCAGTCTGGCCTCTACACTAATTCTCTGCAAAAGAGGAATACATCACATTTTATAATACCACTCATTTAAACAGAAAACTGATCATCTGCAATGATTCAAATTGTAAATATAAATAGAAGATATATTTTCCTGACACAACAGCAAAGTAGAACATATTTTGAAGCATGATGGTAGTTAGGAAATGTTTTTCTTACTTATAGAAACAAAATATCTGCCTAAAATGTTAAAATCAATATCCTGGTATCCAGCAAGGTCTGTTTCTTGAAGCAGCTGACTCCTCAGCAGGGAATTTGCAGTGGCACTTCTGCTATATTACAAAACACTGGACAATAAACAATTGCCTTTGTTATCCATCAGCAAACATGAAGTGTTCTTATTACAAAAAATAAACAACACTGATATTATGATCATTTCAATTTTTGCCTATTTCCCAGTAGCAACCTCATTATCACCCATCTAAATCTCCCTCCTCCTTTGATGAAATTCAGTTGTCAATGTGTTCCTTCCTCTAGCAAAACAAGGTAGCTCAGTACATATTTAAACAGTGTCTGTGCAAATCACTGAAGTTCAGTTGTAATCAAGACTTTTTATAATGATTCCACAGATTACTCCACTAATAAGCTTCCATTGCTGCACTCCATAAATGATAAAATAGAAGGGGAAAAGGACCAATAGCAACCAAGTTTTGGCGTAACTTTCTGTAAACACAACCATATCAGTAAAGAAGTTATTAAAAAAAAAAAAAAATGCACCGTGACTGTTTAAGGAAAGACTGTGGCACTCAGTGGTGTTGGACCTCAGAGGTCTCCTCCAACCTCATTGATTCTGTGACTTCTTTTCAATGTCCAGAATGCAGAACCCACCCAGCTCCTCCATTTTATAGGACCACAACCAGCACTAGTCCAAACTAACAAATAACACACTGAACTAGCAGGAGTTCCATCTCCCAGACACTTGGCTTTAATATAAATTTTACTGATTTTACAGTTAAGGCAGGATGTTAGATTGGGATGCTCAGAGCTTTGAACAGTCAAGTAAAATTAATAGAAAATCCCAGTCCTAAAGAAAATTCATGTTTTGCCCTTCAAAAACCCAGTCCCCTCTTCACAAAGGCAGTTGAAAATGAACTGCAGTAATGCAGAAAAAATTTAAACTAAAGGATGGATTTACTAGGTTCAAAAAATCACATTTTTTTGACAATCATAAATACAAGACTGTACTACTCTCCTGCAAAACAACATCTCTGGACTATACAGCCCCTGTAAGCACGTTACATTCACGGTCTGACTGGGCAAGACAAAAGGAAGCTGAAAAAAACAACAAAAAATCCCAGTCTTTTCCCTGGACCAGAAAAAAAAAACTTATTTGCTCACAGGTCTCAGATAAAAGCTTCACGTTAGAACATTTTATCTTTCTTACAGTTTTACTGCTCGAAAGATGAACTATGAGATTAAATCCAACTTTCTATTAAGCTCTAGAGACAGTCACATGCCATGCAACTCATAAGACTTCAGAGTTTGGACACAGTAGTAGATATTGAATATATGAGGGAAGCATTTCAAAAAGGCATTAACACTAATAGGGCTTACATATGTGTATCAAGGGAAGAATAGCTGCTAAGTTATGACACTACTCAGCCCTGACCCAGAGGTACAGAAAAAAACTGTCTGTATAATACCACTGAATTCTGAGAGATTCTCTTAAATTCACCCACTTAGAAGATTGATCTCTTTTTTTTAAGCATCTACTGGAGAGGAAAAGAAGGGAAGGGGAAAAAAAAGTCAAATCATACACTAATCATTCAAACATGGTTGTGTTTTACCAGTTTGAAGAACAAGTGAAATGGCAAACTTAGCAGATATAGAATGGGGGTTGTTTTATCTAGTTGAAAATCAGTGGAAAAAAAAAACCCCACAGTGAATAATTCCACAAAACACTGACAGATTATAGTTTTATAGTCCTGTCTCTCACATTTGGACATGCAGAACATTTTAAGTTTTTTTCTGTCACCATGACTAATAACTGCAGGCTCTCACACCCCTACACCTTCTAGATATACAGTTAAAAAGGAACAAAACTATTTGTTGACACAGTAACAACAAGATTCAGGATCAGGGAACTGAAAATAAAAGGTCATATTTGAGTTTTACCAGCCAGAGCCATTTATTTCATTAGTGACCACCTACCTTGGCAGTAATTACTATGTTCATCATGTGCTTCAGAAGTTTTGCCCATGCCACCTATATATAACTTTTACACAGCTAGCAAAGATACAGATAATTACTATGAAGCAATTTCAGTGGGAAAGCCTGAGGAAAAAAACTCGTGTACACAAATCCTGAAGAAATTATTCTCTCCTCAACACAGTTTATATTTGAGAAGGTAAATATTTCTTGCAAGGAAAGAATATTGCAAATTAGAGCAGGAACCCCATTTCACTTAAAATTGTAATTCCTGTGTTTCACATGAGGCTCAGAATTCAGTGGGTAGAGAGGGCAGGGAGAGGAGGGAGGGATGCAAGGATACAACAGCTCTTGGATTAGATATTGCCACTTTCCATCCATCATCACATTTTCTCAGATTATGAAAATGAGTTTTTCCCAGCCGTACATTTTATGCTTGATGGATTACAGATCAGTTTACACATTCACAATTGGAGCACTCGGATTTTACAGAAGTTCAGGTCTTTTGAGACCAGCATTTGTTATATGGTTTGACATGAGTCAAGAGCAACATTCTATGAGACAATGCCAGAGACACTTTCTGGCAATGAAATGGGTGAAGTCACAAACTCCTTAATGATCTCTGCAGCCAGCCTGAATTTAACACATTTGCTTTGACTTTACAGCTGGCTCAGAAAGGTCATTAGACTATTATATCTACTGTTATGTAGAGCAGCACTATACACATGTAAAGTTTCTACAGCAACACTTTCTTAATTCACTCTTTAAGCAAAACACCAATTAGCTTTTTATTATAGCCAATTAAAAAAATCTGCACACTAATTGACAACCTCTCTACACAGAATTTAAGCTTATGCAGAAGAAAACTGCAGTAAAATTTTTTTATGGTAATAGCTTACTTCCTATTCTCCCCTCTTAAGAGAACAGTAAATTATTCGTGATCAGGGCTAAACATTTACTTTCCAATCTAAACCATTTAGACACAGATGTAACCTATCCTGATATGCCTTAAATCTGAGAAGAGCCTGAAGATTACAGGTTTCAAAAAGGCATCAGAAATGTAACCAGCTGACTTAATCCTGCATTGCAGGGAACTGGGCATTGGCCCCTGCACCTGGAGATCATGCAAGAGGCAGCCAGAAAAGTGTTTCTCTTTCAGAGAAGCCAAGCACATTGAGCCAAGTGAAAAAGACAGCAAAAAACCAGTACCAAAAGTCAAATTTAGCAGGGCAGAAAAGACATTTTCATTTTCTTCTTAGTACTTAGTGTTGGTTTTCTCAGATGTCTTCTGCACAGCTGGTGATGACAGCTTCTTTGTATGTCACTTCGAGTAGCAAATATCAAGACATATTAGTCAGGAACCAGTCAGTGAACACAATATAAAAGGGAATACAACATGATGCGGAGTATCAGGAGAAATAATCAACAAGAGAAGTTAAACCATCCTTTTTTGTAAGATCTTCTGCAGGAAGCTGAATAAAAAACATCGTTCCCCTTACAAGTTCTTCCACATGAGGTGTCGGGATTCACCTTACTAATAAATAAATAACTAAATACACACAGAATGAGGTGGCAGATGGCTCCTCTGACAAGCTCAGCGTGTCCCAATCAAGAATTAATGGCACTTGAGGTATCAGTAGGTCTGCTGATTCTTAAGGACACACTACAGAAACTGCTCCTATTCTCACCATCTTATTTACACCTCCTGTCCTATAGTGCAGTATTGACACAGAAACCTGAGGCATCTCACAAGTTATGTGGGGAAACCAAAAGAGTTTCCCTTGAAAGGCTGACAAATAGAAAGAGGGGTTAGATAGTCTTTCAAACCTATCACTGTAGAGGAGAGATCATGGTATCCACAGATGTGGAAATCACTGTGTGTAACCTTGGAGTTGCTGCAGGAAGCAACAGGTCTGGGTACATGGTCAGGCTCTGAATACTCAGGGACACCAGAGATAAGGAATGGAGTCAAGCAGCAGAGTTACAGGCTTCAATCTCAGGTCTTTAGAGAGGTAAACTCCCAAAGGCAGTTTTCTGAATCCCCAGGAAATGGGAGCATTTCCAGGTTCCAAGCCATCCAAGTGCAAAGTGCCCACTGTCAGATGCAGAGCCCTGCCTCCTGCAGGGACACTTAGTCGAAGACACAGTGCACAGTGTTGCACACAGAACAGGAACTAATTGCAACTAATGTCATCATTTGCTGTCCCAAGACTTTGAAGACTTCTCCTCTAGTAAACCCCTGTGACCAGCACCTCCCCAAAACAAGGTCAGTTCACCAATCCCTGCAGTGAACATCTCTCCCTTCTCTGCCCTTGAAGGAAGGAGAGCAACCCACAGCCCAAAACAAGACCTGTCAGTCACAGTGATGCAGAAGTGAATACTTGAGAGTACAAGAGCAACCAAATAAGCTTATTTTTTTTTTTCTTCATTTTTAAAGCTTTCTGCATTGGCATCTCAAGCCATCTAGTATTTCAGCCAGTCAGTCCACCCCACCAGTCAAAGTGCATGAAATGCACACAGTGCACACATAAAAGGCTCCAGGTGGTGACAGTCACTTTTCAAACACCTCAGCACCAGGTATCTCTTTCTTGCTGTCTCCCCTGAGGTGCCCCTTGCCCAGGCAGCCTGCTCTGAGCAGGCACGTCCATGTGGTCAGGGAGTGCTCTGTGACCTGAAATCCCTCCAGGGAGTACAGCAACAGATATGATTTCTGGCAGTCTCATCCCTGCCAAGAAAACACCTTCAGTGGCCTGAAATATGAACCCAAGGCAGCTGTGCAGCCATCCCAGCCTTTGTAAAAGCAGACAGTTCACAAATCAAGAAGATCAGGCAGGTAGAACCTGCTCCCCCATATCTCCTGTTATTAGGATCAACGTTCAAAGCATCTTCATTAAAAGAGCAATTTCCACATCCAGCTGCAGGCAAAGGACACAGAGCTACGTTCCACTTTAAGACCCCAGAAAAAAAACAATTTTTTCTTTGATTGACTTTTTTTTACTGTTTTGCAGGAGAGCTGACTGTAATTAAACTGCCTTTGTCTCAGTATAAAAGCTCGTTTCTGTTATTTCCAAGAAGTAATGGGATGGCTTTGTTACTCTTGTAAATTACTCACCCACTGTTACGATCTACCATAGAACTAAAGCAAATTAAAACAATAGCCAAGGCATCTCTGTGAGCAAAGATTTTCAACAGTTTTGAAAGATCCTTTTTGACTCCTTTCATTTACTTTTCTGCTTTTGAGACACATAAAACACAGAAGCATGATTGCAGTAAATTTTGATAACTACCATAGATTTCTCTCACTCTCTCAATGAAGGAAAGTATTTCAGAAAAAAACGTTCCATCCAAATTTATCTTTTCAATTTCTGCACAATCCCGTGTTGGCAATAATATGCACCCATTACACTGGATGATGAAAAGAAGAATTTAAAGGAAACCATAATTTTTCTGCAACATTTTCCAACCTCTGAAAAGAGGACTTTCTCAATCTCAAGTCTGGACACAGAACCTGAAAGCAAAATTACTGCACAAAAGACAATTTTCTGTCTTCACATCTTGGTGAAGAAAAAAATTATCAACTTTATGACCTGCTACATTTCAATAATCTGAAATCACCACCCTCAAATCTAAGAAAATGCAGTTTTGTTACTATATTTAATAATATTTTATATAATACATTATATATTTGTTTATAAATAATATTATTTATTATATTAATATTTGAAGTAACTGAAATGTTATCCAAATAATGCTATTTTATCACTGCTCTAATTCTTGGTATTTTTTTAAAGATGTATAGAAAGATCTCTGACTTGCAATCAGATCAAACAGTCAATACTGAAAGGATTCTCCTTCCCTTGTGCTTTCACATAATTTACTAGAAGACTGAAAGTTAGGGGTAGCTTCAATAATATTTATAAAACTCTAACCCTAAATTCCCAATTGCCACATCTGTAAGCTCTGAAATCAGGAACTCTGAGTAAACAGAACAAGTGAGTATTATGACCACCATCAAGTTCTCGAGCCATGGGATGACAGAGAAATTATTGTGTCTTTCAAACTTTCGTAAGGTCTCCCAGAACTCACACTTTTTAAATCAGGGAAAATAAATACAACAAACCTGCAGTCCTGCTACTGAAAATGGCCAGCTCTAGAGGATGTATCTAAAGGATACAATATATTGTTTCCTATTTTACCATTTTGAAATTAATTTCAACGACCTAAACATATGCTAGATTGAGCTGGAAAAGAAGGAAGCATGTCCAAGGATCCCACCATCTCGCAGTCAGGCAATTCTGGTTAATTAAAACAGAAACAAACACAGAAGAAAATACAATTAAATGCTTCTATGGAGGAATAATATTGTTAAAACAATGCTGTCTATTTCCTTCTTCCTATTTCTTTCATCCAAACCTTCCAGAAAGCATCTAGACATAGTAGTTCTCACATCTTCCATTAGGGGTAGAGCAGGATATATTTGTATTACATGGACAAGAAAAATGAATAGGTGCAACTGAGATCCCAGTAGGACGTGCAGTTTGATGGATCCATTGCTCTGAGGAGAGCTAGGGGACAGCTGGAAATCAAGGAAAAATGTCACTGCCACCACCAACCCTTGCGTCACCTGTGGCATCCACTCTCCATCTCTGGATGTAAAGGGCTGGAGGGAAGAACAGCCACTACATGAGGAGAAACAGGGAACTTATGCTGGCCTTTTGCTTTGTCTTTGAGACAAGAACTCCAACAGCCTGCCTTTATATATTCAGATAAAAATAACTGAATATCTACCACTCAAATTAAAGGACACAGATGGCTGCTCTGAGCTGAAGGAAAAGGGCAAAGACACAGGCTCGAGTTACAAAGTCCCCTAAGAATAAGCAGAATGTGGTACCTTTGTTGGGTGGAAGGAGCTGTTATCTACCTTCCCTCCTCCTAATGGGATTCCCTGGGGTCTCCTTTTCATCACTTTCAAAAGGTCAGTCATTGTCTCCAAGTGCTTCTTGTCAATGTTAAAGCCACATTCTGCTCTTTGATACTGAGATAAAAGAAGAATCTGCTGGCTGAGACCACCACAGACCGAGTAAAGCCCCGCTGCAGTGTTTAAAAGCAGCAAGTCCATCACACAAGATGACCAAGGGAAGGAAGCATTCTGCAGGAGAACAAAATAACTTGCCGTGATATACTCAGAGACACATTTCACTTTCAGCCTGGTCCAAAATGCACTAAAGTTTGCAGAACTTCTGTTATTTTAACAGGTTTGGGAATATGTCCCTTACGCCCTGTGAAATTATATCAGGAAAGGAGTAGCAGTTTATCAGGTTTAGTGGGCACACACAACACATTTTATCTTTAAGCTTCTCTCCTTTAAGGAAAAGGAAGGTTTGACACGCTCAGGGAATTCAGACACAAGAAATAAAGCCAAGGAGACGGAACGCAGATTTCTCAGTGGGAAAACAAAGACAACAGGTTCGTCTTCAAAAGGGTTTGTATTTCCTCCCTCAGCATAAATTAAAAAAAAAAATACAGAAAATATGCATTTTATTTTTACTTGTATTCATCCCAGTTGGAAAAGAAGGTATGTCTCTCTATATAAATCGATTAAATCATAGAAAAGTAGCAAAAAGTCGATTTCCAGACTTTATAACTATTTTAATCTAAAAATTTGTATTTTGCTACTGCTAAGATCTAGACCTCACCAAAACCAGGTTTATATAGCACGAGTATAGATAATCATCTGCCAGCACTTTTATTAAATTCCTTATATCAGCAGACTTCAAAAATTTGAAATTATATATATATATATTTTTTTTTTTTTTCCTTATTTCAACAGAAACATTGTGAGGCCCAAGCAGGTTCTTTTTTTAAAGTAAGGAGAAAAAACTGTTGGGTATTCCTGCCCAGCCCTAAATTGTCCTCCCTCATCCCACCCTTCAGGAGATACCACAGTTAAGTTATGCCATGTTTTCACCATGGGGGTGGACAGGGAGAAGAGCCTCTTCTTCCCCCCAGAAGTAATGCAGCACTCCCGAGACACAGTGTCACCAGGGCTGACCCTCCTCCTCCTCACTGCTCAGGACCAGGAGCACTCCATGCCACAGATTCACCTGGTGCAAGACCTGATTCTGCCTGGAATTTCATGGCTAGGACATGCCATGGATGTGGCACCTACATCCCAGGTCTATCCCTGCCCAGACAGGTCTCTCAGCCTCAGCCCATTGGCATCTTCATCCTCCTCAGATAATCCTGGTTTAGGGACATCCACCTGGTCAGCCAGAGCACCAGCAGCCTGCCATCTGCCCAAGGTTAGAGGGAAAAATAGGAGCTGATTCATTCTGAACAGTTCAGCTACACTGAGTTTTGCTGACTTATTATTGGTCAGCATATTTATTATGCTAGATATAAATAAAACATTAAACATTGTACTCAAAATATCCAAAATAGCCTGCAATTCTCCTTCTCCCTGAGCAAATCAAATGAGTTTTCGCCCCAGTAGCTTCTGCTTTTTTTTTTATTATTAAAGAACCAACATGGGGAAAAGTCACGACTATGCCTAAACTATGTCTTTTCTAGGGAAAAAAAAAGGGGGGGTAGGGGGTAAAAAAGGGAATAGATATGAGATGATACAAACAGACAAACTTGCATTAGTGCTACAAGCTGAGCTCTCTGCCATTGTTGTTGTTGCATTATTTTGGTAATCCAATTAACTTCTGATGTTGTCAAATGCAAAATCAGAATGGGCTTTGCACAATGAGTACTTACACACAGTAGTAACACAATTACACCAATTTCTATTAGCCTGTGCTGTTAAACCCTCTCAAAGGCCAAGGGTAAAATACTTATTTTACAGCAGTGATTAGGAATTCCTGTACTCCAGGAGACAAGTATTGCAGATGGTGTCCAACAACAATAAATAATTCTGAAATCTCATTTTCTTGCTTTCTCAGTAAACCCACTGCACTACTGCAATGCATGTTTGCAGTTTGCTCCCAAACTTAGCTATGTCATCAGCAAGTATCAATAAAGATCCTATTGATTTAAGAGTACGCATTGCTAAAAGTCAATGTTCCAATAAGTGGGACAGAGGCAACATCAGAACTGCAAAATCCTAATTGAGCATCTAAACCAAAAATCCCATCGTAAGCCATTCTACAAAAGAATGATCTTCAAAAGGAGAGCAAAGCCCAAACAGGGCAGAACAGATAAACTGGCTAATAATGTGAAACCAACGTTCTTGTTCATGCTTGCAGAAACAAAACAAAACAAAACAGTCCTAATACCTGTACCGATTCTATTCTGAATTAATTTCTTTAACCAACTGCAGATCTATCTTGCCTCGCTGAAAGGCCATGGAATGAAGCCTTGTGATTGTCCCCAAGGCCAAGCCTGACTCTGCTGGGTGAGCCAGCAGCAGTCCCAGTGAAGTGGAAGGCACGGAGGTGTTTGGAGGGCAGGTCAGACACAGCCACCAGCAGCAGGTGATTCACCACTCTCACTGACAGTGTGTCTCTGAAAAGATCACCAAAGCTCTGATTGCCTACTATGCATTATTAAGACACAGATCAATAGAGAAACCTCCAGGGGCCAGTAAGATGCACTGCACGTGTGATTTCACCTTCTGCAGACACAGGAGCGAACTGTGGGAGCTGTTCTTGGCCAGAGATTGCTTTTTTCAGCCTGAGCCACGACACCACGACAAATCTTCCTCCAGGAAGGTCACACATGGCTTCCCTCCTCTTCTACATCACCATCTGCCCCCTTCCCTTTTTTTTTCCCCCCTTTTTTTTTTTTTTTTTTTCTTTGTGCCTACTAAAATTCAAGCCATCACACCTTCACCTGTGCTCCTCCAGCTACACCCACTGCCATTAAATTTCAATTTAAGCTTTTTGGGGCAGAGGCTGGGCTGGGCTGGGAGATGGGCTTGTTTTCAGGCAGCAACCAAATGCAAAAGGTGCCAGACTCCCGCTGCAGCCTCTAAAAATTACTCTAAACGCCAAGAGTAACCTGTTATTTCGACATGTTTTTCAGCTGAGGTATTGATTTTAAGGATCAGAGAACAGAAACAGCTTGTTTTTGAAGGATAAAAAATAAAATATTAGGAACTCAAAATGCTCAGTAATCTTCTTCACAAGACAGGAATACTGCTAAAATTATCCTCACTACCAAATTACATCCTTTTTCTTGAAAACCTGAAGATAAAGGTTATTTCTGAACAGTAGCATATGTCATAAATACATGTACCAGCACCACTCTGAGCATCACACCACCTTGCCAGCAGAGCTGGGCAGATGCAGGTGATTTACAGTAAGCATAGTTAATAACTTACAATAATCATGCTTAGCATCAAGCTCAGAATGAACTGCTGCCAAACTGACAAATGTGGCTATGAAAATTGATAGCCTTGAAATTTGTTTCAAGGATCATGTACAGAAAACCTCGCCAGCACACACAAAATTCAGAAGGCTTTTAAGAACAAAAGTATTCTGCATATGACTGAATTAGTTAATTACTGGAAAATCACCCACCCAGAAGAAAAACTGTCTCCAGCTCTGGTGATTGCCTGTTGATTTCCAACACAGAAATAACTTTATTCATTGTGGCAAAGAAGGATAACGGATTCTTTGCACCTTCTGAAGGGTAGAAATAAGCATGGAGAGTAAAGATAAGTCACTCATTTAAAATAGGTCTTCAGACCTTAAAACTATTTCAGTTGCAGCACCAATACAACTCCCATATGATTCACCTTCTGCCCAAAGTTCAGTGATCCTTACTATTAATTCATACATTAACCTGCCACAGAAAGGTGTTTCTCCTCCATCCTCTTGGATTTATTCTTCTAGATATAGAAGAATGCACACTATGAGAGTTGAGCTCAAAATCTCACCAGAAAAAAACCCAACAGAATAAAAAAGCAACACAGGGTCTGAACATTGGACACTAAAGGATCAACTAGCAACAAGACAGAATGGAAAAGAGTGGACTAAAGCAGCAGTTATTCCCACCCAGCTTCCATGGCAGCCAGTTCAGTCTATAGGCTGGATTGCTGAACTATCACTGCATGGCACCTGGCTCCAGTCGCCTCCAACTGCCAGATTTTGACCCTCTGGGTTGAAATTCCGAACTTCTCCATCCAGGGGCAGATGTTTCTACAGACTTCTGAAATGTGATTTCATTAATTCACCAACAACAGACAAGAAATCTCACCCCAGCACGCCTGGTTTAGGGGAAACGGAGTTCAGAGCGCAGCAACCGGGACAAGAAGGGCTGGGGAGAAGCAGCAGAGAAAACATGGAAAGGTCAAAGAAAACAGCAGGAATGGACCCAGAGAGCAGCAAGACCCGTGATCAACAGTGTTCTCCAAAAATCTTACTGCAGAGCCTAAAATACTCCAAATCACTGATTTCTCCTGCTCCTCTGGAAGCACAGGGGCACCATCCTAATAAGCTGTACATCCCTCATCCTTATTGAATTCAAACTACTTGTGGTCTTGCTCTTTTCAAATATAACCAGAAGAGCCTTTTTACACATCTCACTGTGAGGTGCTGCTCAGTTCTGTGGGCATTGCATGGCTGATTTGTTATATTCAGCCTGGCTAGGAAACTGAACAATGGGATGAAAAAATGAAAAGAGAAAAAAAAGAATAATATTGCAGAGTAGAGCACTGAACAGCCATCAGATATTATTATTATTTCTATTATTGTTTTATCCATGCATAATTCTGCGCTCTAAATTGATGTAAGTGGGGGTAAAATAGATGGTACAGTTGCCTTGGTCTTTACTGGAGTGGCCTTGTGAGAAAAAGAAACAGAAAATCTCACCCAGTTACATAAAAGCTTGAAAAGGGCCTACTGAATCAGAAGAAAAACTCTACCATCTTATATTTAACACACACATATACCACAGAGAGCTGAATCAATATCAAAGATGGATTAAGTGTTTCAGAATGGGATTCTTAAGCATTAGAGGGGAAAGAGAAGTGTGGGTGAGGATATGGAGGAAAAGAGAAATGTGAAGAACAGCAGGAAACAAAAACAACTTGGAAGGTGAAGTCCACTGCAAGAGAGATGATGAGTGCCATATAAGCAAACCAGCTCCATGGGAAAAAAAAACAAACAAACAAAACTTTCAACTGAGCTGTTTCAGGTAAAACAGACTGCACAGGACTGTTATGCGCAACAAGATGGGGTAAACCAGCATAAACCAGCACCATGAACATATGGTTGTGTCTGAACACAGTGACACAGCATCATCTTAAACTCTGGAGTCATACCTCACACCTTCCTACAGCTATCACTGTAAACAGTGCAGTTTACTGTCTGCCTTCTATAGTTTGAAACTGCTGATGCTGTTTAACCAACTTCTGCCTTTAAAATAATACTCCATTTCTCCATAAAATATTTATATTAAGCTTCTAGCACAGGTTCTTGCCCAGGGTCTATTAAGCTCTCATGCAATGCTGAGTCAATGTGTCCATGCGCTGAACCTTTTAAACTCCTTGTTTCTCCCAGGTTACATAAAAACAGAAGAAAACTGGGAGACAGGGTCACACCTTTCAGTTCTCACTGAATGAAGCTGTAACTGATATTAAAGAGTAACAAATGAAATAACATAAATAAAACAGAGACTTCTTTTAAAAATGCTGCTCATCTCCTCAACTAAATTAAGCTCTAGCAAATGGAAGGTATTATTCCAGCATGCTCTTATCCCATCCATCTCCTACTCTCCTAAACATTACCCAAGTTCTGTGCCAAATGAGATCATTCCACTATAGCCCACACCTGCTGCATAATTGATTGTTTTGACATCAAATGTTCACGCACAGAGGCACACATCACATCATCTCTGCGACCACGGGAATGTGATCTTGGAGTCGCCAACCTGCCAGAACTTCCACAAAAGTCAACAGCAGCAGTTGTGCTCATGAGAAATGTGCCCAGTGTTTCTGGGTTTAAGTGGATTCTGTGAATTTCATGGCCCTCAAAAAACATTCTCTGAAATTCTTCTTTACAGCCTTATTTTCCTTGAAGCAAAGTATCCACAACTTGCATGACTGAGATCATTTGAACATAGCCTCATGTTTCTGCTGACATTTGGCTATCCTCACCCCCAGGCAAAACACTACAGAAATGTATACGGAAATTACTCAGCTAGTAAAGAATCTGGATAGAAATCCCAGCTGTCATATGAGAAATACAGAGGATTATGGGTACCTCAGCAATTTATAAAGTTATACTTCCTTGATATTAAGCTAATCATGAAGGCTTGAAACGGTCTTGCTAATGTTTTTAAGAGGAGGCAAAAGTGAGATGTATTTGATTTTATGCCTTTTTAATTTCTCTGGCTACTTGTGAAAGATCCTGCTGCAACGCTGAGCAAAGAAATGCACCTGGGCAGTCACACCAGCCAGGAGCACCCACATCACAGCAAAGTTTGGGTTGTTTTGCCTTTTTTCCCCCCATACTCTTTGTTATTGGACAAAAGCAGAGTAACTGAATTTCTGAGACTAAGATTCAATTAAACAGCATCTTAGCTGTTGCAACAAGCACAAATGCAGTTACTAGAATTTGATAAAGGTGCTTCAGCACTAGAATCCTCTCTGTCTTTACTACCTGATGTGTAGAGTACAAGTATCACACCCTGAATCACACAATCACTGTCAGTCACACAGCACTTTATTCCACAGCAATGAATGCTGAATTTCCTGAATGCTACCAGGAAAGTCACGTGCTGCTCAAGCAGTGGATGTAACTCACTGCACTGAATACAACTGCAAAATATGCACAGTCACATATTCCATATCCAGAGCTCTGCCATTGCATGCAACACTGTAAACCCTGGAAACAATGGCATGATAAAAAATAATAGATTAAAAATATCATCATTTGAAATAGAATTTGTTACAATTTTGAACTGGTGGAGGATTCAATAAAATGGCTTACCACAAGAGAGCATACTTGCATACAGGAACCACTCATGAGTTAGGGAATTCCAGCAGAGAAATTTAATTTTTTTTTTGTTAATTAATAGATGAAGCTAACCTGCGTATCATCATTGAAACCAAGGACTTTATCGAAGTGAAAAGCCCAATTAACATCAGTCTTCTTTGGATGTATAGGCTAACATATCCCTCATCAGCTCAATGAAAACCCAAGGGTGCCTCTGCTCTCCAGAACTGCAAAACTAATAAACAATTTCATTTAATTTGAAATACTGAAATCCAGTTTACCTCAGAGTAACAGTGGATTGCATGCTTTTCTCCAGGGCACGTGTGGAAAAGTAAGTATTAAAAGCTTAATGCATGAAAAAGTACATTGAAAAGACTTGCATTTGCAAACGGAGTGGCACATTTATCAAATTTGAGCACAGCATGCTCAAAATCTCTCCTGAAATGCATTGAAGCACGTTTCTATAACAGCCTTTAAAGTATATAAATATTTCTCAGCTGAATTAGTATGGTATTCAAAAAGTAATTTTTGTTGTTATTATTATTTTTAAGAGGTTATAATGAAGTACCAATCTACTATCCAGTATTTCACTCTGGTTGTTTCCATCACCACCAAAAGGGCCGTCCAGTGTGAAAAAAAACACCCTACAAACTGGGAAGAGATTTCACCATTTTACAGGGGAGCCTTTCATCACTGGAAAGAAAATGCCTTTCCAATTACAATGCTACTTCTATGGCTGTGCTTCAGTAACAGAGCTATTACTCCACAACAGAGCTTAATGTTACATGTTTGCTCAACCAGATGCCTTTTTGGTACATCCTTAATTGTTGTATAATCCAAACGCACACTTTGTTTTTCCTTCAAGAAGAGGAAAAAAAAAAAAAAGCAAAACAAAGCCATCCTAGAGATGGGATTAGCTCACTGGCAGGAAAACCCCCAAATTCTATAGTAATAGGCAAAAATAGACAGAAATATGTTTTGGGTGCACTCTCCAAGTTTTATTAAAAGGGATTTACAATCAAATAAGTGGTGACAATAATGTTTTTCTCTACAGCTTAGACCTAACTCCTATAACCTTTAAAACAGTACTGAGAACTAACATTTTGCTGATGCTGCCCAATAGAAATTTCCAAAAGAATTAACCTTCCAAAATTTGGTTCTAAATACAATTCTCTCTAGATTCTCTTAAATCCTAATATGTGAGTTAATGCTTTTAAATCAGGATCAGGGAAATCAGCCAGGTCACTGGGGCCAAGATCAACTGGGCTATTCCACAGAGAAATCAAAGATTTGTATTTTCCTGTTCTTCATTAGAAACAAGAAAACCACACAGGGCCCAGAACACCCCTGCCAAAACAGACTACAAGACACATACACAAGAGCAAGAGAGGGAGAATCATCAGAGAATCACAGAATGTTTTGGGCTGGAAGGGACCTTAGAGGCCACTTCATTCCCCTGCCATGGGCAGGGACATCTTCCACTAGCCCAGGCTGATCCAAGCCCCATCCAGCCTGGCCTTGGACACTTCCAGGGATGGCGCAGCCACAGCTGCTCTGGGCAACTGTGCCTCATCACCCTCACAGTCAAGAATTTCTTCCTAACATCCAATCTAAACCTACCCTCTTTCAGTTTGCTGCTATTCCTCCTTGTCCATCATTCCACGCCCTTCTCCAGCTCTCCTGGAGTCCCTTGAGGCATTGGAAGGGGCTCTAAGGCATCCCCAGAGCCTTCTCTTCTCCAGACTGAACAACCCCAACTCTCTCAGCCTGTCTCACAAAGAGATGCTCCAGGCACTGCAAATCCTTGCCTTGCAGGAACCAAATTGGATCTGCCAATTGCAGGATAATAAATCTCATTCCAGGGGACTCCCAAAGCATTTATGTCAATGTTTCCTCAAAGGTTTTGGGTCTCATTAAAACATAAAACCCCAGCCATCACCAAACACAGAAAACAGTTTCACTGAACAGTTCTGACCAGCTCTAATTAAGATATATAAACTCTCACAGTTGCACACCAGCTTGGTGTTTATATGAATAACTTAAGTATTTAATAGATACCTTCACTTTTAATTACCATAAATGTCAAGAGCTTCCTGTAGTATAAGAGCTCCCCAAATGTTTCAATGATTTTTAAGCTTTATCTGAAGTGGTTAACTTTAGGATTTTGTAATGAAACCAACCCTACAACATTTTAAAAATTAACAACCTTCGTGCCTACACATTTCCACCCTAAAACATATCCAAGGACCTTCACTGAATAATAGTGCCTCTTCTTGTACTTGACATTTATTAGTCATGATTTTAAAGTGAGGAGTATTTAATTAGAAATAAAGGATCCCTGACTTTGATAACTCTCAAGGAACTGCTAAGCATGTAATAAAATACGATGCTGGAGCCTCCCCTTCAACTTTGCCATGTACATTTCTTTCTTTTGATAATTCCAATAAAATAGGCTGATTGTCAAAATCTAATTTTAGACTTAACGAAGCAGTAAAGGTTGGGGTGATGAAAAAGAAGCTGGAACAATAACAGTAAAAATATAGTCATGGACTATGAGGATCCAAGCAAAATTTTCTGGCCAATTTGATTTGATTGTGTTAAACAATGACAAAGTACAGAAGCAATTAGAAATCACATCCAGTATTAGTGAGTGACTAAATGTTGGTTAATGGCATTTTATGATTCCTGAAGACTGGCTAACCTCTAACCCATGTGTTTTAAACAAGAATTCATTTTTTTTGTCAGGATGGTACTTTTCCCTTCCATTTCATTGTGGCCAAGTAATTTCCTGATTTTTATCTTGCTGCTGGCTTTACTATTATGAAACACTATTAATATCAAAAGGTTTTTATGAAAAAGTTGTTCACATATATTCCAGCATTGACAGTGACACAAGAAATTAATATGAAAGCTCAACGAAAAAAGACTGGCATATGATTTTGGAATAAACATATACACTTATTTGTATATATATATATAAATTTTGAAACCCATTAATGGAACTGTTAAGGTCTGAAGATATCCACCCCCCAAACTGAAGGCCACTTTAGCAGGCCCAAAGAACCACAAAGCCAAACTGCTCTGCACATTCTGGAGAACTGAAAGCCCAGTTGTAGAATTTTAAAATATAGCAACAAAAAAGGGCTTTGAATCCACAAAAACTCACATCACACACACACACACACACGAAAGTGCTTTACGTCAGACTGACAGCTACTCACAATGGCTCAGCTGAACTACGGCAGGGAGTCCTTCTTGACATGAAATTAAATACACTTCAGCCTTAACATTTCATGAGCATCTTTGTATTCACCAAGAGTGTATAATGCCACGGCCACGAACACACCGGAAAATGTGGAGCCAGAACAATGCTTAATATACTCACAGCCAATTCCCTTAGTGACTCAAGATAATAAAAATACACATCTGACTGCTAACTACACAAGCAAATCCAAATTACTATCATACTTTAAATCAGTACCCCTGATCTTCACGTGGCTATGAAAATAAAGAGATGGGAGAATTTTCAGAAGGCACAAACAAGAGTCAGCAGCTTAAAGCACTTTCTACACTTTAACCTTCTCCTTCAGGTGCTGCAATACTTGAAGAATTTCTCCCAGCTTACCCCCTCAGGTTTTCAGACAATTAATTACCAGGAAAAATTAATTCATAGGAGATCCCGCAACAGCTTTTCCACTTGGGTATTACTAAACACAAACAGTGAGCATCTGTCTGTACTACTCCTGTGATTAAAAGTCAAACCTTTATAGATTTTTTGTGAGTACCAAGAAAGTCATGTGTCAAGTTGTCTAACAGAAACCCAGGCTCAGCCAGGATTCCCATGGACAAGCTTTAATAACAAGTGCCCGTACAAGGCAAATCTTGTTTTAGTGACAATCACATGACATGGGAATGTCTAGAGGCTGGGTTATTCCCTGTTTCACTCTGACTCTTTCAAATATTGAATTCAGACAAAATTATCTGGCAAGAGATACAAGAAGCTCATATTTATTGCTCAGTTTTATTTTTCAAGATCAAATTCCTTAACGATCTAAAATAACAAACTAAATTGTCTTTTCACCCAAGTACTATCACATGTAAAGTAATGAAGGCACAGCAAGGAAAATAGGAACAAAAAAAGCAGGACTACAGCTGGACTGCTCTTCTATTGAAGCTTTGTGCAGTGCATGATTCTTCAAACACTGATACAGATGCAGCAATTACAGTTCAAGTTTAAGATAGTTCCTTTTACTCTGCTCTCACCTTTAAGCAAATTGCTGTTTCAGTGAGAGAGAGATTCATCTTTGATCCCTCCCTTCCCCACAATACTCAGAATTGAGAAGATTTATCGGGGGGTAGGAAAGGCATTACATTTAATCTTTGCTTAGAGCAAGCTCTCCACCTTTCTCTATTCTCACCTTAGTCTTGCTCTAAATTGTACATTCATCCACAGAAGGGCTGTGTTAATACTGTCCTGTGACCCATTACTTTGGATAAGAATGGAATAAACTAGATGGGAGAGGGTTTCCCTGGCACAAACTAATTTCAATATTCAGAGTAAAATCTTAAAATGATGAAGGAGTAACAGACGTATTCAACCTAAAAAATGGCTGGCCATAACAGCAACACTACAGCAAAGCTGCTTTTCCATTTCTCTGCTCAGATAATCATGGTAAATATCAGCATTTTTAAAAAGGTAGGGCTACTTGCTTGTAATTATGTACAAGTGCTGGACAATGACTGGAAGATCAAAGAACACCTTTTATAAAGTGGGTTTGGTTGCTGCACACACTTAACTCACCTGTGCTCTAAGCACTGCTGTAACAAGGAACAGAACCAATTTTCTGGCAAAAATCGAATTCTGAAATTGAGTTTCTCTGAATATTGCAGAGTATCATCTTTTCTAAGCCTCCTCCTCTTCAGCCTTTCCCCCAATGCTGACAGAATTTGGATTAAGGGTTCTGGAATCTTTTCCCAAATGTTTATCCGAGCTGCTTTTTTTAACACAGAACAGTGAGCCAGCTTTTAGTAAGCTCCTTTAAATGCTAGTAGTAGAACTGCTCATTTCCCATTTCATTCTAGCAACATTTGCCGAAAGTAACTGAGTTATAGCACTGTGCTGTAAAAGGAACAAGACTGGAATCACCAGGTACCATGTTTGTTTAACCAGAATCAAAAAACCTTGTCCCACTTGTAGAAGAGCATTTTCAACGTTTTCCATCCCAAAAATACCCACTTTTACTTGTATCTACTGAGACAGTCTGCCTAGAGAGCAGCAGAAGGAGCAGCACATTCACAGCATCAAGCAGCAACATCTGCACCATGGCACTTTCTCACCTTTCAGTACCACCAGCTTAAAACTTGAAAATAACCAAAGGGGAAGCAAAGATCTCACATCCCCAGAATAAGAGAGGGTTTTGTTTCTCTGTATTTCACAATAATCCAATGGGACTAACTGCTGGATGTGGATGGAAAAGAGACACAAGTATCTGCATGTGGAGCAGAGCCTGGAGCAGGGCTGCTTTTCACAGGTAACTGAGAAATTCCTCCAGTTGTCTGGGGGAATCTGTAGGGAAGTGTTTTCATCCAGAGGCAGCTTTGCATCTCTGACACTTGCTTAGAGAATTTGCCAGTGATAAGCAAAGGGAAATGAGCCAAGAACTGATTTACCCTTGACTCTAAAAGGAAATCCCACTCCACCAGGAGCAAGGTCCAGTTTATCTGTAAAAGGCTTGTCAATTCTTTTGGACCAGATCAGCCTTATTCTGTAAATCAGACCATTTAACTACTGTCTTATCCTTGTTTCTGACTTCAATTATCAGTCCAGTTTCCCAGCATTGCCATTACTTTGCATAAACACTGGGCAAGTTTTAAAAATTACATGTTATGACCACATCCTCTCAGTGCAATTCCAAATCTTTAATTACTAACAAATATAAATAAACTATTGAAAATAATATTGTATGTCTAGCAAATTAAATATTTAACAATTATTTAAATTCAATACTTTCAAGTCCTAGAAACACTGAAATTAGTCAAGCAAAAAAATGGTTTTAAACTCAAGCACTGGAAACGCACATTTTGTGCACTTCATTTCATTTTATAGTCTCTAAGAACTATTACAATTTTTAATAAACTTGTATCTGGGATTTGAAGCCAAACACTGATGCTCAAAAGGCACAAATTATTAACTAAGAGACACCCAAAGTGGTAATAAAACGTATTCCCTAGTGGTATACTGCAAATGGGCTGTAAAAATTACATTTTATTAATCCAGCTGCAATTAAACAATAACAGCTGTACAACTTGTATTGCAATGCCCCACTTTCAGGGAGATGACAAATACTGTTCATTATTCATTATATATTGCTGATTGGCAAACATTTTTCTTAGTCCAGTAGTGATGTCTCTTGGGTATGACTGCTTCTATGATTGCAAACCGAGCTCTCCTGGTACCTTGGGGTTTGCAAACACTATGAGTCCGTCTTTCCTCTAAGATGTTCCACATTTCAAAGAGAATGATAAATTTCTGCTGAAGCCAACAAAACTAAGCAACACATACATATAGACAAGCATTTGGCTAACAAGTTTTTAAAGTGTTACTGACAGCTACTTACTTTTTTACAATTAATAATCACTATCATAGCCTCCATCTCTTTCTTGGGATAACACATGCAAATGTTCGGCAGGTAGGAAATGAGAAGCAAAGACAAATACCAGCTAAAATCTAGCTAAGAAATGTACACAACCACCCATGAATTTTTACAATGAAAAATAGCAGCTAACAAAATCATCCTTCTTCGGAATGAATATTACATGCAGTAGATAAAATATGGGCATCATTCTGCTTCCACATTTTTTGCCATGTTATAAATATTGCTCTGTAAACTTTACAGCAGCTAGTAAAACACCACAGTAAAGTAAAACCTGGATAATTTCTGGAAACAGACACAAAGCTTTAGCAGGTAAAATGAGTATGGTATTTAGTAATCAAATATTGGCATTCTGCTGTGTACATCAGACCATCTTAACTACTCAGCTTCATCAGGATCCTGATGGCTCTAGCTCCAGCAGATCTGCTTTAGAAGTCTCCATTTAAATTTATTTAATGGAAATGTTGTCTGCAGCCCACAATATTTTTAATTAACATTTACTCAACTTCTGACAGTTATTTTAACCACGCAGTAAACATAGCCCTGACCCCTACCTGAGACAAAGATCATGCTGAACTCTTCAGCCTTGTTTGTGTCTCTGACTAGAAAATAACTGTTAGCTGGTTAACGTTATGTAAAGCCAGTGACCTGAAGAGCACAAAACCAACAAAAAATACCTTTTACTTCACATCCTGACACTACCAAAGTAAAACAGTTGGGTGCATCTCACAACAACAACAGTACTATCCACCATGAAGGAAATTAACTCTACCCCAGCCAAAACCAGCATTGATTCAAAGCCTGGATTATCCCTGTACTTTAGGAAATTATTTACACATACACAAGTCATCAGGACTGATGCACATCCCTCAATGAGGCCAACATAGCCAAAAAGGGATCCTCCACTTCTTGTTACCAGGGATCCATTCTGACCAGTCCTTATCAAGGCTGGGTGCAGAGAAACAAGCAGCTGGAAGATCCATTTCTCATTACTTACTGCCCTTCCCCTAGGAGCCCTTTTTCTCCTGTCCCTTCATCCAAAGGAAAAAGAAAAAAAAAACATGGTCTTGGTGAGAGAGTAGGCAAAGATTGGCAAAGTACATGGATGCCTACCAACTCAAAAGGCTGCAGGATAGACTAGGTATTTTCTGATTGAAGTTTATATTCTGACAGCAATAAAAGATGGCTTTGCCAGATTAGCAGCAAAACAAAGATACTCAGGAATTTAAGCAACGTTTCTTTACAAGCAAATTTTTTCCCCATTCCTTAAAATCTTCCTAGATTAGGCAAACAAAGGCAGGCTTGTAATTTCTGCCCTGCTATCCACTGCATTTTTCTTTGCTTTCACTAACAGAGTGTCTCAAATGCATCAACAACAATACTAACTTCCTGACTTACCTACACCATCTCTGATATTCAGTGGCTAAGTGACAGAACACGGAAATCTATTTTTAAAAAGCACATGAAAAGCTAGTAATGGCAAGCTGTCTTCTCCTTGTTACAGGCTTATTGTCAGAGTAGGAATTGCCATTCCATCTGGAACAAAAATGCTGCTATAATAGTATTGTTTACTTCCTTCTACAACAGTAGAAATAATCCTTGATTTGTAGACACAAGAACTGGGTTATGAATATATTTCATCCCAAAAAATCCAAATCTCACACTTAATCTGAAGATCTGTAAAAGTCTTGATGCAGACCTAAGCCAGGACCTTTCCTCCTGGTGAAACATCTCTCCCTCTCCTTGCTGAAATTCTACTAAATCCATCAAAAAGTTCTCTATAGAAATGTGACAGTCCCTACTAAGCTTGCAGCTGCCTTCAAATCTCATGCACACTGTGGCATTTTCAAGATCTGAAATGCACATTTTGAAGGTTTCCTGTTGACCCAAGGCAGCTTCACAGCATGATACATCTGAGGATGGGGAGGAGGACAGCAACAGGCTGCCTGCTTGCAAAGCCTCTGAAGGAAAGAGCAGGACACTTCACAGACCTGCCTGAGTCACAGAGAGAAAGGAAGGAGCAAGGGAAAAAAGCATCTAAGAAGAAAAAATAAGTCAGGGCACAACATTGATTTTTTTTACTCTTTTCAGTGAATTCATTAATTCACTGACATAAAAACAGTCATCTAAGAATGTCAGATGAATGCACAGTACCAACTTTACTCACCAGCTGAGTCCCTCAAAACTGCATTTACTACTTGCTGCATAAGCTTCACTTCTTCATAACCTTACTTCTACTATGGTTTAATACGATCAAGTAGTTTAATCAATAGAAGACTGGTAGCTGGCATGTGGGTGGGGCTGGTGTTTTTGTGTGGTTTGATTTTTTTATTTTTTTTTTTTTTAAATAAAGAAATATGCCAATAGTCATGAGTTGCCACTTCCAGGCCACAACAATAAAACGACCCAATTGAATTTTTTCTTTTTTTTTTTCGTTTTTTAATTCTGTAATTTCATATTCAACCCAAAACCAATTTCACTATGGACTACAAGAACACATTATAAACTTACTACATAACATCTATATAAAAAAGTTGTGCATTCTGAACTTGAAATGATCTGGGGAGAATGAAGAGAACCCCACTTTGTGCACGCTGTTGGTAGGTGGTAGAGGACAAAAATCAGTTTACCTCTTCTTATTCTTAATTTTAAGCTCTTAAAAATGGGAACGTTCTTTGCTTTAAGAAGGGGTCTACAGCTTGTGCAGACCCTGAGTTCCATCAATCCCACCCTGGAGCAGAAAGCCCAGGCACACACTGCCTGTCAGGTTCCCATGCCAGGTCCAATGTTCTGCCTGTTGCTCTAGACCAGGCTAAAAGGCACAGACTGCCCCCAAGTACACACTCTTTCCAAAAATTTTCGCTACACAGAACTTTTATTTTCACCACAAAGTTTACTATTACCTTGCTTGCTGCTCAGTGAAGTATTTTTAAAGGACCTCAAGCGTTACAGATATTTTCCATTAAGAGAACGTTTGGAAACTTCAGATGAGCTCAGGGATAAAAAAAAAAAACAAAAACATGTACAGCCTAAATGTAAGAACACCCAGCAGGCTCTGACACATTAGAGCAGTGTGGGTTCCCGAATTCAGCTCTCAAAGAACCCAAATACAACAATAATGATCTTGGCACAGGGCATTTCCTGCAGATTAATGACCAGCAGGGAGGAGCTGATGGCCCACAGCTCAGCCAAGGGCCATTAACCCCAGCCAGTCATTAATCCCCAGGAAATGCCCTGTGCCAAGATCATTTTCCTGTTTCAAAATGAAAAGCAGCAGAGACCATATAGGTTGTTTTGTTTCGTGTTAATGAATGATGCTATTCAACTGTTATCTCCAGGGTGTAACACCTCTGCAAGTTAACTTGCCATGGTTTAACCAGGAGAATGAGAGCAGAGGATGGACAAAGCACGGGACCCAAGCAGAAAACACTGGTTGTACATGAGGCTGACAGCAATTAGGGGATGGCTGCAGTCCTGTTCCTTGCTCAGAAACATCAAGTGCTGAATCACCGTGTCATGAGCAAAGATTTTGCTCTGAGCTGCATTTAATCATTCCCAGCTGTGCTGCTGAGCACACTCACAGTAATAAGACACATTTTGCCTCGTCCTTGCACTAAACTAGGATGTTGCTCTAGAGCAGTCAGTGCCACGGACTGTGTAAAACTTCACTGAAGAAAAAAAAGTAGTTACAATCAGTACTATTCCTGTCACATACACCTCCTGGTAACTCATGCATCCCAAAGATCACATCCCAAAAAACGCCCTTTCACAGTAACACGGAAAAACGTCTGATTTGCATGTGGAATTTCATAGGAGGTCTCAGTTTATAGCATGTAACTATGGATTAGCATAGACACACAGTAAAAGAGAACAGTAAATCCATGTTTACAAGCTGACCTGTCATCATAAACTTCAATCTTCCATTAACAGGCAATCTGAGTGCTTTGCTATGGTGTTTTTTTCAAAAAGGTTGGAAAACAGATGGCTGGGGGGGTTCCCAGTGCAGCTCGTGAGTGAAGCCAACTCCACAGGTACAGCTGGGATCCCATAAAATAACCCACGTGTACCATGGACTCCTGATGGATTTCACACACTATCCTCCAAGACTAACATTTAGAAGGTAAGACATGGAGAGGGATTTTTCCAAGGGCATCAGGTGAACAGCCATCTTTGAGACACTGAACCTTATCAATGTGCTGAAATCCACACAGCCTGTCACCAAACTGGCTGGAAAGGCAGTGTGCAGGAGCAAGCACCAAATTCCCTGAAGTACATGCTTTTAGGAATATTTCTGTATATTGACAGTATAGGGATACAGAGAAAGGAAGTCTTATCTATAAATTTAGCATATCACTGGGTTATCATGACTGCACGTTGCTGTGCCTAATTTTGTTGGTCTATAATCGTGCAATTAAAGCTCCTCACTAACAGCATTATCACTCCTTTAAATACCAATATATCACCAGACTTCAGGTTAAGAGACTTTGTTCTATAAATACCATCCTAGTTAGTGTTTTACAAATTAAATGATGTCTCGCCTGGAAAAAAAAAAAAGACACAGCAGAACGAAAGACTTAAAATATTCTAAGCAAGTAATCTCCAAGAAATTTTAGTATTATTTTAATTGTGAATTGTGTCTTCTCTACTAAACACAGTCTGCAGCTTCCTCACAAGGGGAAGCAGAGGGGCAGACACTGATCTCTGCTCTCTGGTGACCAGTTACAGAACCCACGGGAATGGCGTGGAGCTGAGTCAGGGGAGGTTTAGGGTGGGTATCAGAAAAAGGTTCTGTCCCCAGAGCGTGGCTGGACACTGGGACAGGCTCCCAGGGAAGTGGTCACAGCCCCAAGCCTGACAGAGTTAAAGAAGCATTTGGCAAATACTCTCAGGTACAGGATGTGATTGTTGGGGTGTCTGTGCAGGGCCAGGGGTTGGACTCTGTGATCCTTGACGGTCCCTTCCAACTCAGGATATTCTATGATTCTATAAACAACTCAAATAATCCTAAATAAATAAACAGTTCTCCTTTCTCAGAGGCTCACCTTCTTTGTCCTCCACTCTGGCAGTCACAAATTCACCTGCAAACTTAGTGCCTGTGAAAGACACTACTGCTCAGATTTTTAAGCTGAGTTTACAGCACAGAGTATCTCCCCAGCACAGTCCCTTCTGAATCTTCTGTAAAGTGTCATTTTCAAAGACAAGGCCACATGAAAATGGATTTTTCTGTACTAGGGGAGAATTTACACGTTTTTATTTAGCAGTAAACAACTGTGTGTGGTTACCTGATCCTACAGTTCCTGATCCTACAGAAGCTAACAAGAATCTTCCCCCATCCAAAGAAAGGAGCACATACAATACTTTGGAATATTGGGCTCTCATCAAATCCATATGTGAGCAGAGGTGAATGATCCCAGCACTCTTTTAATAAGTGTTTGTGTTCCTTTGGTTATACATAATTCACTGGAAATAAAATAATTCATTAAATTATTCAGAAGGGACTGGGTAAAACCAGCAGCGCTTTTCAGGAATTTGTTGCCCAGCTGCTACAAAGGTCAGCCCTTCTAACCTGTTGATTAGTTTGATCCATTTATTCCCACGATGAAAAGCAGAGCTGAAGGGTTTTCTGCATTAAGTGAGCAGCACATCAAAACCCACAGTGCATTAACAGACACCAGATTATCCACCCTGTTTGTCCACAGAGTGCAGCAGTGCTCCATAAAGCAATACAAATAATACACACAACTAACTCAGCTCCTTGTCCACAGATGTATCCATGAGTCACAGCAAGCCAGACACGTGCTCCATAAAATGCAGCTTTGAGCCTCTTGCCCCATTCTCCTACAGACATATCAAGTTGGGAAAACATACACGGAAAGGTGAAAAAGTACATTGTGATGAATCAAAGAGGCCAATCTAATAGAATGGAGAGGGAAATATGTTCATTTATGCTGACAGAAATCTAGCAAAACTTCAGTGATTTTGGAAGAATCACTAACCAAAACTGTATCATTTGTCAGTACACAGTATTCAGACAGAAAAGGCAATCATAATGTGAACTGTATTATTTTGATCAAATTTGAAACTTAAACCTTAGTATTAAATTGAAGATATTAACAGAACACAGTAAATATAAATATAGACAAGTGTTTCACAATAACCAATCACTATTTAGCACAGACTTACTGCCCTAACTTTTTGCATTCAATACTCTCATGCCTCAACAGAAATAGCTCTTTTTAGAAAATACTATGGTCTCAAGTAAGAAACCAGTTATTGCTTCAATATGTAATTAGATCCCTCCCCTTGGTGTGCACAAGCAACACTTGAATTCTGTCAGTCCCATGTATTGGATTTCCTGGTCAAAATTAGAGAACACATCAATAATCTCAACAGTTGACAGAGCAGTGGACAGAGCAAAGTTTAAATATTTATTCTTTCAGTAAAATCTTTGAATGTTAGGGCAAACATTTCTTCAACAGGAAAACAATTCTTTCTTTGCTAACTGTGGGATCTTTAATTGCCAGCAATGTTTATTTGTGCTACAGCATTCCAGAACACATCCAAGTTTTTTAAAAATTAGTGCCAAATTTTTAAACATTTGCTCAAGAAGTTAGAAGCACAAGTTCCAGATTGAATTTAAGAACAATATAAACATATATATATATATACATATATATATATATTCCCTTCAAGTCATTCTTGAAGTTCCTCTGATAGTAGATAAAACATATGAGAACAGTTCTAAAAGAGCTCAAGATCTGCTCTGACCTCTCTGCTGAGCAGCCTCCCAAGTCATCCTCAAATTAAGGAAAGGTTACATGTTTTTGCTAGTTGGGAAGTGTGCAAAGGCCTGCAGGTATTTGGGGCACAGGTATTCTGGGCACAGGCTTTCCATCCACACATCACATGCTTTTGTCCTTTAGCTTAAAGTTCAGAGAGAACAAGAGAGGGGTTTTTGGGGGGTAAAAAGAAAATCACACAGAAAATAGAAAATCACTTACATAGAAAATAGAAGCAACCTGATTTTTCTCACATAGAGCTGAAGAGGCTTTTAAGAATTCCATGAGCTTTTCAAGAAAAGATGTTTTCTTAAACATTACCTGGCAATTCAGTTCTAAGCCTGAATGGGACTAACCAGTTCAACAACGATCACTGCAATTTATAGAAAAGTGAAGAGATTATTCTCAAAACTAACAAGGAAGACACACACACAAAATTCAGCCCTCTACACAACTACTACAAAGGCACATTGTACTGCCTGCAGCTTTTACTTTGAAGGTCAAATATTCTCCAAGTCATCAAAGAAATTGCTCTTCAAAAGGTGAGAATAACAGTCCCTGTGTACAGAAATGTTCTGCCAGCTATTTTGTGCAGAGAGGCCCAATGATAGCCTTTTCCATCCCTAGCTGGGAACTGCAGGCCAAATGTCATGCTAAGATAATAACAGGCTGATTTTAAAATATCAAGAAGCAGCTTGAAAGTGAAAAACAACTTCCAGAGGATGAAGAAATGGCAGCGTTTCCATGCAAGTGCAGACCGAGATGATTTAGGGGAGAGAACAAATTATTTGCACCATCTTTGTTCCTCTAATTTATCAATCTGTAATTACTGTCATTGTCATAATGATTTGTATTGGTTGTAATTTGTCCAATTAAGGAAGAGGCAGATGCTAAAACCCAAATTACATAATTACAAGAGTGTTACTGATGTGTATGCTCCAGTCAGTCATGGTCCTTAGAGTGGACAGCTTCTCTTCACCTCTGTGGAGGCAGAATCCACATCCTTCTAATATTTTTCCCCATAAACAAACATTAATCAACATGCTAAAAAGTTCCCAACTACTGAAATTGCTCCATTGTGTCAATGCTAATAGTTCTGACTCCTAGTATACAGTTTTCTTGAGCAGTTAAGAAAAGTTAAATTCAACAGAAAAAAATAATAACTAAAAAATTAGGACTATATTGACCCGTGCATTTCCACTAAGTTTCCACAATATTCCCAGAGCACTTTTCATCTCTGACTGTGGAACTCAAAAGTTTTTATATCACCCTTGAGGTGCTGACAGCCATTCCTACACCCAGGTGCAGGTTTTTGGTGGGAACACAATAAAAAGCTTGCAAGCCTATTCCTCAGCATTTCTTTTCCATACCAACACTGTCACCATCCATTCACATCTCTTAATTAACACGCCCATTTTTCATTACTGATACAGGCTGCACACTCTTGTTTACAGCCCACAGTTCTCTGAAAGCATCAGAGAAGTTATTTTCCTTTCTCCACACACAATTAAGAGGAGTCACTGCAATATCCCTCACTCATCCTACATTTCCACAGTCATGACTCGTTTTTGAGCAAAATTTTTCTCCAAACCAGATCATGCAGAAGAGGAACACTGTTCTCCCAGTGCTGTTAGAAACAGATTGAAACAGGACTGAAGGACTTCCAGCGGTCACAGCAGCACAGTATGTTGGGGTTTCCATCATTCTGGGCTGGTGTTTTTAAATACATTGCTTCCAATATCACTTCCACATCTCCCCCCAGTTAAGTTTATAAATAACTCCATCCTACAAAATGGAAATGTAGATTTTTGGAAGTTCAGCAGCTCAGAGGCATTTGTAACTCATTGGTTTATTGGATTGGTTTTGGGGTTTTTTGTAATCCATTTTAAATACATGGATAATTCCATTCCTTAACACCCCTTTTTCTCACTGTAGGGGGAAAGGTCATCACATATTTCGTCCTGAAATATTTTCATTATGTGTCCTTTTTACTCCATAAGTAAAGCAGTTAAAGTCCCCTGCAGAAAGACACTGCTGATTTTATTTACTTTCTTATTTATTCTGCAGCAGCCAGACACATGCCTGTTTGCACTGTTCTTGAGAGCTGTTCCTGCTAAAAGGTAATCTAATTGAGCCAGAGCCTTCAACACATCAAGCAGATGGCTATAAATAATGCAAAGATGCTGAACTTAGTGGAGCCATCACAAAAAACATTCACACCAGTCAGTCCAACTTGTTAGAACATCTTTAGTCCGAGTCACGCTATACACATCTTTACAGCTAACTCAGGAAATTCGAGATTCATTTGTCAATGTGGCAAATTCTTCTTTGTCTATCTGTAAAGCAAATACTGTGTGCACTTGTAAAGCCCCTAAAGTTCTGTTTCTACTTGCACTGCTTTGAAAAACTCATGCTGAATACATAAAATGGGAAGTACTAGGCCCTCAGGAAAAAAAAAACAAACCACAAACCAGCTGAACCTGTGCATTATTACACTACAGATTATCACATGAAAGTTCAAAGAATGAGATTTTTTTTTCTTTTTTAACATAGACATCACAGTAGTGTATGATATAGGAAAGTATTCGTTTGCTTCAGTGCTAACTTCCCAGTGCTGTCTGTCAGATGCTCAGTGTGGATTCTTGTATGGAAATTCTGATTTTAGAAGGGGAAATAAAAATCTGAAGAAAAAGGACAAAAATTGGGACTTCTGTTTTTCCACTTTAGCTAATAAGAAAGCCTGCAGGTTTATATTCCCCATTCCTTTACCACTTTCTTCTCCTATTTATGTATGTGTGTCTCTGTAGCACACTTCTAAGAGCGGAAAACAGTCCTACAAAATTTAGCTAGCATGTCAGAGTTACTTCTGATTGTATCTTTAAACAGATTTCAATAGCAATATTTTCATTTGAATAACAGCTTGCTTAGCTCTTTTGCAGAGAAAAAGCCCGAAGAATCACGCATCCCTCTCCGCTTGCAAAAGACTTTATAAACATATAAAGATAGTTCGTCTTTAAAAAAGGAACATTTTAAGAGCCATTTAAAACCATTTCACCACTTTTAAAAATGTATGTTTTCATAATCTGCTGCTTTTATACAAAGCTTACACGTAAAAGAAAGTGGAAATTCATGTCATAAACATCAAGTCTTTCAGGTTTCCACCAGCTACAAAACAAAAACAGCCTTAAGCTGTCAACCACCATCTACCCCGACTTTATTTTAAAGGAAGTTTGGGATTCATACTTCCAGTCAACTCAAGCACTAATCACCTGAAAGAAAAACTACAAATACATTAGGCAGGCTCCACCTCGAACCTCTACCCCCCAGCAGAAGCAGACAGAAGTAAATTCTTCTGGGAGAAGAATATTAGTTTACCTCTCGGCTTCATGCAAGCCTGCAAAAAACACGAGTTTTAAGGGAGACGGGAAAGCATTGACAAAAAAGATTAGCAGGAATGGCAACCCTGGGAAAAATAACACAGGAGATAGAGCTGATGCAAGTCACTCTTCCTTTGACAAAGTAAGAGCAGCTTCCCATTAGCTTCTGAATTTCAGATATCAGATAAAAACAAACTTATTTCAAATATTTCTTGTCTTTCCATTCCTGTATTTACATAATTGTTTGACACACCATATATTGCCCTACATGACTTTTCTTCTCTCTCAGAAACAAATTTGTCACTCTCCCCATTTTTTTTTTTAAATACCAAGTTTGTTGCTATTTGGGAACAGTACTGACATTATTTTACCACTTGGGAAACAACCCACAGAAATAATTAGCCCATATCACTTACAAGTGACATAAAACACAGCTCCAAGTGCAGCCAAATCCTCACACCGAGAGAAGCAGTGCCAGGCTTGCTTTGTACACCCACTATAAAGCATCTCAAAATGCCACTCCAAGAAAGGTAAGCAGACAAATTTGGCTTCTGTTAACTAAAATGTATTTACATTTATTTATACATATATGTGTCATACATGTACTGTATTTTTAAAGGAATGCAACATGGATTAAGGAGGAACATGAAATCAGTTTTAAAAAAGAGAAAAACTGAGTAACTCATGACTGTGCACAAAGCCCACTTGCTTTGATAGTAGTACAAGTAGAAGTAATCTGCATATTAGTTAAGCCGTGACTGAAGTGAAGCCCATTAATTTTGCAAGATACCTGCCTGCCATAGATGGATTCCCCAGTAACTGCTTTGCACTTGTTTTCCCTGCCATAAACTCTGCTCCAGCACTGCTGTAAGTTACATTGCAACTAAGCACAAATCTGGTTAAGGGGAAGAATGGCAAGTGCTCTTGGCTTTCAAGGAAAAAGAAAAGCCTTGCAAGAAAGCTTTCTAGACCACTCTAGAAGAAAGCTTCTACAAGGACAAAATGAAGGGACAAAATGAGGAAATAAATGTAGATAGTGTTAAACAAAGAACATTCACACAACAAACACCAACAAAATATTTTTCAACTACTTCTAATGTGTTTTATTTTTTTTCTTTTATTTATTCTTTTTACATACCTAAAATACATTTACTGACTTACGCATTTTATTTCTTGCAGTGTTGAGTCTTCTCTAACCTTTATCTTGAGATGTAACTAAAGTGCATCTCAAGTGTTTTGTCACAGTTTTCACACATTATCAAGTTCTGGTAGTCATATGAATTCTGCTAATATTTAGCTAGGAATACACAAAATTATTTCAGCATGAATCATGCCTTAGCACTCCACATAAACATCCCTGATGTTTCACGTTTGCATCCTCTACTTATGGCTCTTAAGCTGCCAAGTATATGGTTTTAGACAAGATTAGAGACAGATTTAGAGAGAAACAGGGTACATCTATCCACACCACCTTACACCACTATTACTTAATACCAGAGATATTGAAGGAAAAAAACACCAAGTTTTAGCTAGAAAATAATATGCCTTCATTAGAGTACCTAGCGAGACTCACATCCCTCACCAACCCCTGTGAGGTTTCTCATGCATCTGATGACAAAAAAACCACTATTTGGCAGTGTGTGAGAAAAATGGGAGTCTGGAAAGGCCATCCAGGACCTGTACATGGCCAAGCACAGCCTGGCAGCCCCATGCACCACCCCTTGTATGGGCAGGAAGCTGTGCCGGGGACTTGCACACCTCCCAGAAAAGTTGCCAGGGGTAGCACAGAGCCCTGAGCTGCTGTCCCTGCCCCTGCAGAACAAAAGTCTTATCCCCAGGAGTGGTGACTAGGTCCAAGGTTTGGGAATTCCCAGCCTACAGCAGACTAATTGCATGCCCTCCCTGCAAAACACTAGAGGCACATACAGAATAAAGGAGGCTTCAGAGAAACCTCTGTAAACATCACACCTGCAGACTGACCAGCATCACCATGCAATGCACTTTCTAAATATTTCAGAGGATACTGAGTCTATCAAAATACAAACCAAGACTCAGTTCTATGTAGCAAGCAGGAAAAGTCTCTCCTGCTGCCCCCTCGAAGAGCAGTTACAGGTTTTCCCACCAGGGTCACGCATCTGCCTGCCAGATGCTGAGCAAGTGCTCTGACACTGTGTCTCCTCATCCTCTACCTGGAGGAAGGTCCGCTCAACACAGCAGCAGGGGCTTTGTTTTTAATTTGGGTGAATCCCCAGACACTGGCTCCTGTCAGTGACCAATTGGTTTTGTCTCCAAAGATTTTGCTTGGTTTTCCTGGTCAGCCAAAGCAAACCTGGCAGTGTGTCAGGTGTTTCCTTCCCTATGTACAAATAGCACCCAAGTTAATCATTGCCTATCCTAGCAAAAAGTTACAGTTTCAGCAGCACCAGCAGGAAGAAAAGGAGGGTATTTATACCTTGTTTACATTAAAATAGGATCTTAAACCTTTAGAAATACCATGTGGGGGTCAAGGAAACCATTATGTTAAACCTACCTACAATTTTAACCTGTTAGGCTTGACGGGCATTCAGTCCTGCTAACCCCAATGGCTTTGTTTCCTTTCAGTGCTGCTCCCGTTTCCCACTGCCCAACCAAGCACATCTGGATTTCACAACCCTGGGCACAAAGCAGAGTAAAGCCAAGCAGCCACTGAAGCACTACAAGCTAGAAACCCAACATTATGTTGTTGAAATTTCCAACAAATCATCACAAATTCAAGTAACTTTAATACATGCAGAAAACATGGCAGTACTGTAACACAAAACTGATCAGTTGCTTCGATGACCACACAGAAAATGATCATCATTAAATCAGCAGGCATTACCCCAAGTTCTCATCATCCTGTGAGCTGGTGGCAGCAGGTAACACAGCCTGGGTGATCTGATTCAGCTTGGTTATCCATTTATTGCCCTTGAGGCTTCTTAGCAGCAGTTCAACAGAGTTTAAGAGAAAAGGGACACACAATTTCCAGACCACCACACTTTGAATCTGTCCTGGAATGAATAATTCGATGAGAGTTTAGAAAATGAAAACCACTGAGCCAGCCTCATAGATCCATAACTGGATGCCACACAATGGCACAAGCTAGGCAGTCAGCCATAAATTTTTACACCTTAAGCTTTCAAGTGGCAGAATGGAGACTTGGGAGATATTTCTGGTTCCATCGATCCATTATGCAGCTACAAGTTGCATTAGTCTAACAAAGCAGGAAGATTGAGCCCAATGAGACAGTAAATTGATGCTACTCTAAAACTCTAAAGCAGCACCAGAATCAACATTGTCCCTTGTGATACCCAACACTTCCCTTGCTAAATCCCAAGCTCTCAGCATTCCCTCACCACCAACCACAATAAACATCCAGTGCTACCAGAGCACACAGAGCAGCACTTCCCCATGTGCAAAATAAAACATTTCATCAACCTACAACTGGAGATTTATGAAAATCAGTGTCAGAGTGTCACTGCAAAACACCTTTTTCATTGTCCCTTTCCCTACTCCTGTATCCTTGGACACAGGAGCCAATTATTCACACGGGTTTTTTTTTCATTCCCACTGCCTGTCAGCAGAGGCACACTGTACCCTGCAGCACTCTCTTCTCTGCAAGTCAGGAGTTTTCCTCTGTCATAGATCATCTTCCACTACCAACCAGAAAACATTATTTTGTTCTAATGATATTAATGTCCAGGGCAACTGTATTCCAATACCAATTTTCCCAACAACCCTAAATAATGTTGCCCTATTAATAATACACTCATAAAGCTAAATGAATCTTCTTTAGGCTAACAGTTACAATGATTATTATCTACAGATCCATAGACCAATTACACTTTATTTAACCACAAGGGTTATTACACAGGCAGCTATAGAGAAAAATAATTTCCTCACCTAATTATTAAAAAAGAAAAACCAAACAAACCACAAACAAAAAAAAATCCCCCAAAACAAAACAAACAAAAAACCACCAAAACCACTTTTACCTCTTTAAATCTCTGAAACATGTTCCTGAATGATTTTTTTTTTCTTTTAATCTAAAGAAGACTCAATTATTACATCAAAGGGAAGGGTAATGTGAAAATTAAAACAGAAAAAATAATTTAAACAAGAAACTGGCAAAAAAAATAGTTGTAGGTGGTAATGGATTGCAGTCCATTTGTTTCCTATGAGATGAAATGAGATATGGAGATCTCTTTTTATTTTTTTTAAGTGTATACTCAGTGTTTGATGGAAGTAGAAATCAACCTTTTGGCCTAATACTCTGCTGAGAATCAGGAATGCCAGAAGCTCACTCAAACATCAGCAGCACTAACAGAAAAAGCTTTCCTGCATGGGGCTATAATCACTAACTTTATTCCACTGCAGCCAGCAGCACAGTTTCCATGAGCTTGCTGCAGCCCAGCTCAGAGTGCAACACCCAAACTTTGGATAAGGAATTCCAGAGAGCAGGAACAATCAGGTGCACCTGCACCATTCATCTGCCTGCCGATCTGCAGATCAAAGTTTTAATATTTGATTTTTCTGTGATCTTTATTCTTGAATTACAGCCTAGCAGTGACATTCATACAAAGATGAAGATTAGCTTCATAAATGCTAAAAAATTCATGGGAGAAAAAAGTCTTATACAGTATGTCCAGTATTTTTACAGAAACCACAGTGAGGGGCCAGCAGAGAACAGTGCCTGTCACTCCCACTGCAATTAGCATCCCTGCCAGAGTCCCATCAGCTTCAACACTCCAGAGTGCTGGTGAGAATCTTTTCTTCTAACACACAACCCCAAGACAGTCCTTTATTGACCAACTCTGAACGAGTCAGAAACTTAAATGAAAACCTTGAGAAATTGGTATTACTAGCTTTGGAGTAAGAAAGGCAGAGGTGAGGCAAACTGCACAATCTATAAATTCATCCTGCAAAGTATGTAAGTGTTTTATGATGCTCAAGTGTCAAATTCAGATCAAGAATAAAATAAATAACAGTCAGAGACAACCTTTATATATTGTGGTGCACACAATAGTGCCCAACTGCTGTGAAGAGACTGTGTGCAATTTCAATGCATATAAAAATCTGTAAGTATTTGTAGCATAGCTATCAATATGTATCTAGCATATATTTGAGATATATATATACATATGCATGTCTTATGGGGTTTTTTTAAAATCTTGGATTTTCTCCTATTTTTTAAAATTTGTTCTTTGTTTACTAAGACATACAAAACAACTTACCCCTCCAAAGCCCTTAAAATCTTAGAAGTTCTGAGATATTTAGGTCTTTGAATAGAAAATGAATAGCAGTATTTTAAAAGACAGAAAGCCAATCATAAACAGTGACTGAATCTGCTGGATCAATTGCACAGATTGGTCATTAATCAGAAGAATACATCTATTGTCATGCTCATAGGATTCTAATAGAGACAAAAAGAAATCAAGGATCTTGATTAATTACCCTTTTCACTGACAGCTCCTCCAATATAAATTTTGATGCCTTTCAATATAACCCTCCATCAACATGGTAATGTTTTCATTTTTGTATTTTTGATGCAACTCCTCAGTGAAATGAGTATTATGCCTTTAATTACTATGCCTGTTTGTCTAAAATACTGTGGTCAAATCAAAAATTAATAAGGTTTTGCAGGTTTCTTTTGAGGGTTGGGTTTATTATTTTGTTTTTAATGTTATTATTACTCTAAAATTTAGACTCAGGAACAAGTAAAGTCATTTTGTTACATCTTCACAATGAATACTCTGCAGTGTTCTTAAGGAAACTAGTCAATTCAGAGAACACTTGTAGATTCTGAGGGTGTTTAGAGAGATTTCCATCAAACTTTTGGCTCTTGCACAAATTCCTTTCATTTAGGCCAGGTCTTTGAATTGCCCTTGACACAGGGCAATTTAAAATGTTTAACTCATCCTACAGCAAGTTCTTAATTATTCAACAGCTGAATAAAGCACATTTTGTACATACCAGTACATCTGCAGCACTTGAACAGACAAGATCTAAGTTTTGAGAGATGGTGTGAATTTCACATTTTTTTTCAAATTTTTCTTCCTGGGCATACTTTTTTTGTTGTTGTTGTTTTGTTGGGGTTTGTTTGTTTGTTTTGCATCTTTTTGGTTGTGGTTGTTGTTTTTTTGTTTTTGTTTGGGGGTTTTTCCTTTTTTTTTTTTTGTGTTGTTGGTGTTGCTTTTTGGTTTTGTTTTTTTTTTTTTTACTTGCTTTATTTCAGTCACTTGGGCTTCAGCATGTGCTGTCAGTCACTCAATAGCAGTAACAAGGGGCTCAAACCACATTCCATAACCATTTCTGTCTGTTTCTGGAACAGGACACAACTCCCTCTCCCTGTCAGAAGGGAAGGGTGGTCCTGCTGATTGTCATGGTTCTGACACCAAAAAGCAGCATAAACACTCACCATGGTTTTTTTTTTTTAAGAGAAGCATCAAGAGAAGCATCATATCAGGAACACTGCTAACAAAAGCAGCCAACCCAGGCAGCACAGCACAGTCCCACCACAGTGAAACAAGACTTCACTTCAGCAAGACAAGGGCTGGATGGCCACACAAGAGCAAGAAATTCTGGCACAGAAGTCCACTGCATATAGAAGAATAGATCCCACCCAAGGAAACATGTTTGAGCAAAACAGAAGGTTTCAGGAAATCAAGAGAGAACCTTTCTGATATTCAAACTTTAACATGAGCTTTCACAGTAATTTCCTCAGACTTAGACGATGACTTCTTTGCCTACTTTTTCCCAGCCTGCTGCATATCAGAAATTCTATTTTTAATATTCAATTACAGGTGATGTGACAAAGAAGTATGGTCTGACAAAACTGTATGGACCTGGGTATTACACCACCCTTACAAACACCACTCCAGGTATACTAGATACTAAGCAGGTGAATAACTTGTATTTAGTTTCACTGACAACCACAAGGATTATTATGCTCAAAATTAAACACTGCTAAAGAGCTTTTCTCATTGCAGCTAAATAAAAGTTAATATCATGACCAAAAGGCATCCACAGCATCCTGCTTTCCTCCTGATACAAGATTTTTTTACAGCAAACTAAGTAAAACTGCTGCAATTTCACAGAAGTTTCACATGTTTAAAACTGGATTAATGTCACTGGGGGAAAAGATTCACAAAGCAAATAATTCACACAGTAACATTTAGTAAAACACCATTTCAGAAGCCTTTTCCTCCAAATCAAAGTGTGCCACTGCACAAACAAACAACTGCACAGCTGGCTGGGCTGGAAGGTCCTTGGAGCTGATCGAGTCCCAGCACCCTGCCATGGGCAGGGGTATCTCCCACCAGAGCAGGATTCCATCCTGACTCGCCTGGTGAATTAAACACCCTCTTTTAACACCCAAGAATCTTTTACTGCAGCTGGTAACAGGGGCAGATACAGCTCAGAAGTCTGACAGCTTTTGGTTAATACATCACCCACTTGTTAATGCACACTCCATTTTATCCGACTTTTCCTTTTTTAAATGTAAAGAAGTAAAGGAGATTTTCACCTTACCCCTGGGTAAACAGGTCATTGTTTCTAACTGATTTGCAAAAGTAATTCTGAATGCAACCATAAGCATTAAGAATATTTCATTTAGGCAGAGCTGAACTGCCTGATATGAGATAAGCTTGATGAAACAACCAACACAGATAAGAGCAATGTTATTGTGGTCAGTGGCATAAGGAAACTGTCAGGAGAATTAATCAGCCCAGTGTATTTATTGTAAGGGAGAACCATGCTGCATTCCTGTTTTCACACAGCTGCATCTGTATTCATGCATTTATTCCTTGAAGCAAGTTGCAGGCTAAAATCCCAGGTCAGGAAGGGGCTGAGACACTGGGACTGAGATGGACAGGGGGACCATGAAACCTGACCTTGGGGACTCACACCTGACACCAGCTGTGCAATACATGGACATGAGCCAAAAAATCACTTGCACAGCTCAGGTAAGTTGATCACTGCATGCTAAACATTCCCAGCTCCTCTCTTCAGACTACCAGGAACACATGGCACCAGCGGAAATGTAGAATTTGATGACAGAAATCACTTTCCATGTGATTTCAATCATGCTGCTGGTAAATACACAAGACCAAGGCCCTGATTATTCAAACTTTTTTTTTTTTTTTATTTCAAACACTGAATGATTTAATTTTTCCATTCAGCATGGCAGAAACACACTTCTCCAGTCAAAGGACACCCCACCCATGAGGATCCTTCAGAGGTCCCTTCCCAGCAGAGGAAACCTCTCTGCTCAGCTCTGCTCCTCACTTTCTCAGGAGTTACAAATACAAAACTGTATTATTGGTAACCATCAAGTTTCCAGTGACAGCCACATAAGCCCAGTATATTCAAGGACAAAAAGCAGCTGCAAAAACACTGACCTGCTACAGGAAGGGCAAAATGATTTGTTCCCGTAACTGAATTAGGCTCCATCCTGCTTCCCAGCACCTTTAAGTAATGCAGGGCACATTTTTTTCCTCCCTGTAAGAATGATCGATGTGTAATGTGGCCAGAAATGTTTTCTGCTGTTCTAACTGCATTTTCTTTCTTACCTCACACAACACTTTGTCCGGAAGGGATGGATAAATATTTGACATGAAATCATTCCCAATGCTCCCCCACAACCTAAAAGTTTTTAAAAGATTAAATGTTTTGTTTCCCTGGGTAATAATTAATGAAAAAAGATTGGGTTTTTTTTCCTGCTTCTGTATTCATTATAATTATAAAACAAATTACGTAATTCCACATACATAAAAATCCTCTGATGTTATTTTACTGGTTCTCCCAACTAGGATTTGAATAAGAACAGGATCACAGCTAATGAAGTCAGCACTAAAACCCTCATATAATCTTTCTGAATACCCAAGAACTTCCATATGGAGTAAAAATAAATCATTTTTATGATTGCTTTCTGACACAATTAGGAGGAATATAAAAGAAAACACTGACTAAAAAATAACATGAGCATTATGAAAATATATCAAGTGGATGATGTGACACTAGGATGGGAAGAAGCCAGTATAAGATGAAAGCAGTGTAAAAACATACCTTTGTTTTTGTTAGTGACAAAGTCTCCACAGTGTACTTTAAACTAGTTACAAAACTATGTGTTTGAAATAAAGATTTCAAATCTGCTGTGCCCGAAATCTGTCACAGGCTAAACTTAAGACCAAATATTTGCAGCTTTTTTCCTCTTTGTCAGCCCATTAGTAGCACACCAAAGAATAAAAATGTCTAAGTGAAAAAAAAAACCTCTTTTATTTTTTTTTTTTTTACAGTAATAGCTCTATTGTAGTTCAATATAATGCATTTCCATTATTTCAGTCAGAGAATCACACAAACACAGAGGTCCTGTCACCTCTGGATAGGTGGGTGGCTCAAAATCAGCAGTTAACATCAGATGTTCACACTGCTTTTACATACTACTACTGCTCTTGTTAGTCATCTGAGGACTACATTAGATATTTCTTTCCTGAAATGGTTTTAGGCTTTACCCTGGAATTAACTTTCTCTATAAAAAAAGGAAGCATTAAGAAAACATTTAACAGCTGGATACAACATCTGCCTTTCCTAGGTCATTAGTACTTAAGAACAGTTAATTTATGAGACTAAAAGGTTACAAACACTGACAAAAGAATCACACTTCTAATTTAAACCTTGTCTGTCAAGTGTCCCAATTAAACTAATTACCTTCTTTTTTCATGTTTTTTAAATGCAAGGTATGCAAAAGGGAGAGAGCCATGAACTCTGCAATATTTCAGCAGATTTGTCACAATAACAGGCCTTTTCTCTTTGGACTCCAATTTATGGAGTGATATGATTTTATATAGTATTTTCGTATCTCAGATTCATGCTTGCAAGGTTTAAAGTATGAACCTGGAAAGTTAAAAAATAACTAAGAGGAGCACAAAAAAAAAAAAAAAAAAAAAAAAAACCCCACAACTATCTCATGCAATATACAAGTGACCTCCTTCTTAAACACCAAAACTTAAGGCAATCTCAAGATTTCTTTGGGATATGGTAGGTATTTCCTGAGGTTGTATGTGAGGCAGGCAGCACTAAGTCCTAGGCACTGGTTTCCTTGCTTTGAATACCTGGATTCTGATCACATAGTGGCACCCATCTCATTACCAAAAATCACAAACCACATGGCAGTTCAGCAATGATTTAGGAATATGAACTAATTTTTACTCATTAACAGACCTTTAATATTTCATATGAAATATTTTCATGTTTAATTTTCATAACATACCATTTTCATATGAAAATTATCATCAAAATCCATGAGGTTGTATAAAAAGGTATTGTGACTCTTGCTTTCAAAAATAAAAATAAACATAATTCTATGAAGAATAAAAAACTGAGCCTGAAAAGTGCAATTTAAGAATATTGCCCAGAAAATAATTTTAAACAGTCCAATTATGCACTCAATAGGGAAGCATTGGTTCCAGTTTATAATGAAGCATCTCTGTTCTCAAGATCAGAATATTATACTACTGTTGAAACTCCTTCCCTGCCAAAAGAAGGAAATCAAAGCCTATCCATTTCATGGTTTGAAATCTAAGTTTAAAAGTGGTTTGTATTTGTCCCCCCTTAATCCACATTCTAATTACACTGATATAGGCTGATACCTTTTATAGGTATTTCCATTATCAGGGCTTGTTAAGAAAATATACTTCCAAGAAGGATATTGGCATGCAGGTATCTCAGCATGAACAAAAACAAGTTTTACAAAATCTGGCATCAAAAGTTACTTCTGCAGAAAGCCAAGGAGACCAAAACCTCATTTGCACACCCACACTCAACCAAATAGATCGTTTTTAAGAAGAAATGAAACAAGAAGGGCATGAAGCATGTAATGGATAATTGACTACAAATTGATGCTCAGGGGGATGCAGGGACCCACACAGAGCCTCTCTTTGTTCCCTCTCCATGTCATGAGTGTTCCCAGATAAATATCCGTGGGTGGGGGAGTTTCCTCCTGCTCGGATTCCAGTGCAGAACTGGGACCTGCATCTGCTGTGAATCATGGCCCAACTCGCACCTGATTCACCCTCTCCCAGCAAAGCCTGTGCTAGCATATATATATATATGTATATATAAATATATATATAACATCCCCATCACAGCAGCACTGCCAGCGCAGCACAGCCCCTGGGTGGCACAGGGGTGGAGCTGGAGCATCTCCCACGTCCTTGTACCACTGGTCGTGTCAGACAGCAGCTACCCTCCAGATAAACCCAGTTTATTTCCTGGGAGTTGCAGAAAATCATCCTGGAAGCAAACCACAGCCTGCCCCCAAACACAGGGCATCCAGAGCACACACCTGGGCTGCCACAAAACTCATCCACAGCTTCAGCCAAGAGGTTTTGCTTCTGCTCCTCTACGCTCTGGCAGGCTCTGAAGAGTCAGCTTAGCTCCAGTGTCAGTCCTTCTCCCAAAGCAGCTGCAACTCATCATGTGATAATCCCATCTTCAGTTGCTAAATCCCTCCTTTTCAGTGCACATTTCCTGTTGCTAAGCCAGTTATTCGCCTGTGGCTCCCTATTCTTTCAGACTTTCCCAAGACTTGCTCTTTTAATACCCACTATGTGGTTTTTCCACACATAAATTGTTTCCATCATTCCCAACATTTTAAACAGACAAACACATACACATGGCCTGAGATGCATGTTCTAACTCACATATTATACTGTAAATCTGCCAAGTTCCATTTTTCAACCTCTGAAGCATATGGGGGGAAAAGTGTTAAATCAGGTGTTAAAAAGTTGTATATTCTCCTATGGTGAGAAGTTTCATGCCAAAATTTAGCATAGGGTGCACAATGCTTTATAGTTATGTTAACAAAGCTGTGAAAACAACTTTTTTCCTGCTGAAAATTGTGAAACACTTTCTGTCTTCACATCCTCAAGGTTGATTTGTGTGAACCACAGCTTACAAGAGTATCAAACACTAATCTAAATCATATCCTACATTAATATATATATTACTATAAGCTAATTAATTATGTAAGAATTAATGCAGCAACACCCAATAGATTTATAAGGAAATTGAAAGAAGTCAGAATTTTCATTAGAACTCCAACTTTTGTTTCACCTCTGTGTTCCTGCTTTTCTGCATGAACATGCACCATGCTCTAATTTCAAATTCTTGCAACGCCCAAGTAGAATAGCCCAGACGTGATGCAGTGAATAAGAAATACTGATTTAAGTCGTATGGGCAACTCAAACATATCAAATTGAATTTCTAAAGTTTCCAAATCCTTATTTCTGTTTTTGCAATTTACACTGTATGGGAAATTGTTCTAAAACCAAATCCATATCTCAGAAGTATATTGATTTTAGTATAATACTCAGGAAACTCTCTAGTATATTTAACTACTGTGCTTGGAAGAATGTATATATACATGCAGAAAATGCCTTTAAATCCAGACTTTAATAACATTTTCCTAAAAATCACAGAAAATTTGATGTTCTACAATTCCATACAGTAGGTGTTATTCATGTTTCACCTCTGGGAACTGAGCAGAAATTAAAAGTCTCCAACAGTGTCACTGAGAGACCCTGATGAACTAACCCAGGAGCCAAGGTAATTCCACTGCATTCCTGGAGAATCTCTAATGCTGTAGCATCCACTACAGGCAGGAACTCAACCACAACACTCAGCACCCTGACACAGTAAAGATACCAAGGAAGGGAACCTCATTCTGCAATTTCTTCCATGTATTTAACGAAGAGTTCAATAATCAACCTCCAATTCTATTTATCATTTGGCTATAAATGGCTACATTTAAAATTACAGATATAATTCAACTCTATCAGCATTTATCTCCAATTAAAAAATGAAAATCCCAACTCTAAAAATCCCTGTGTTTTCCAACTTATCTAGTGTGATGTAGGTGATACACAGAGCAACATCATCAGGAGATCTGAGTGATACACACACCACATCTCCACAGAGCACTTCCACACGGCCATTGATTGTGTATCCAAAATAAAATTACCTTCTTGTCTATTTTCAATTCAGAGAACTTGGTTTTCTTCCACATTACACTTTGACCACTGTTTAAAACATCCCATCTTGTCTTTCCAAACCTTCTGTGCCCTGAAGACTCCACTAAAACCATCCCAACCCGAGCTGTCAGTGGCTGAAGGGGCTCACTGGAGAGGATTCCAGCTCCCAAGCACTGCCAGGATCAGCCAGACAGCAAGTACAGACAGTTCATTTCACAAAAACTTAATGGAGTCTATGGCCCTGGGTGCTTCATACAAGCACTGTCAAGGCATCTGAGCTGTCCATGCTGATGAGTGCACAGAATTATTTGTCACACCTGGCCAGGTAAGAGACCAGAGGAGTGGTGCATGGTGAGATTCCCACACATCTCCATGCTCCAGTCCCACACTGCAGCCATCTGCTTCCCCCAGTTCATGGCAGCATAATGGAACCTTTCTACAGGGCAGTGTGGCTAAAATGTTACTCTTATATGCAGCTACACGATCCTGCCTTTTGCTCAGTGTTTTTACCTCTTTCAATTACACAGCCTCCGGCTTCCCCGTCATATTTTCTGAAAAAGACAGAATGCAAGCCCCTGAAAAATCTCCAGGTCATTAACTTGCATAATTCATGACATCAATATGTCATATTAACCAGCTAAAAAACTAACCTGATGCATCTGTTCTACACTATAAAAGCTTTCATCTGGATACTTCTTCTAACTCTATCAAAAAGACAATCATTTATTACCTCTCAGCACATGTGTACTCATTAACAAAGACCTCAAAAAGTTAATTATTTCCTGGCTGATGTTTACACCAAACTTCTCTTCTTCCAGAGCACTGGATGTATGCAGTCTGCTTCTTAGAGATATACAAGATCCTCCTACATGTAGAAATAAGACCTTAAAATTCTGCTATTCCTCATAATAGAAAATAATGTTTTTCACTTATCAGCATTTGTCCTGCAAAACCGCATTAACACTGAACAGCTATAACCACAAAGGTGAAGAGTCCACTATAAACTCATCAATTACCTCAAACTCAAATAAAAATTGTTCAAAATCATCAGTCAAGAACTACAAAACAAACTACTTTGGACAAAAGCCAGGCACAGGTGTTGATCTAATCCTAAAATCTATTATGCAACCTCAAATAAATTCATTTAGTTTATAACCTTACTAGTGCATCACAGTACCACACACTCCACAATATCATTTTCTGTTCCATCAGCCTACTGTAGCTTATCAAACCTAATATGCAAGTTATTTTGGACAAATATTTTTTCATGGAATGATTCTTGGCAATAAAGCACAGTAGAGATCAGGTTCTCAATAAAGGCCTCCTGATGTTAACATAATGCAATAGCAGCCTGACTAATTCACATCCAGCATCAGTGCCCAGTGAATTCCCATTCAGACACCTGGGGTTTTGCAAGGACCTGCCAGAAAAATGTAGGTGGGTCTGAATCCTCTGTGCTCCTGTTCAGACCTTTTGCCTGCCTGGTGTACTTATAAAATCAGCCCTATGGATGAAGGAATTTCTCCTCTGTTTGCATAACACCTTGTAAAAAAGAGGCCTACACTGGACTAAGCCAAGTACTCTTGACTTTCCCACTACCTAAAAATATCTAAGCTTTTATTATGAAAGCATATAGTGTCATGGAGTGTTTTTCAGAATGTATGTAAGTAGGCTATACATCTATAATTATTAAGGAATATTGCAATCAATTCATTGTCTGATATGAAGATAATGAACTACCTACCAATGTTATTAGTTTGCAATTTTCCTTCTTCAAACTGAAAGGGAGTAGATTTAGATTAGACATTAGGAAAAAAATCTTTTCTGTGAGGGTGGTGAGGCCCTGGCACAGGGTGCCCAGAGCAGCTGTGGCTGCCCCATCCCCAGAAGCGTCCAAGGCCAGGCTGGACAGGGCTTGGAGCAGCCTGGGATAGTGGAAGGTGTACTAAGTTGTGGCATCACAAAATTAATATCATGAATTCACAGAACTAAGGCCCAGGGAGCAAAAGGAGATAAAATTAGAAATGAATATGAAAAAATTAAAATGACTATGAGATGACAGTGCATACAGTAAAGGCAGATGCTTTCCAATTCACAGCTGAAAGAGCTTTACAAGTGAGCAGCTAACCTACTTAATGGGTGCTCAAAGGACCTAAAAAAGCCAGCACAGACAGCATTAAATTTCATTAACTCAGATTTTCAAAAAAGTTCTGTCACTATACAGGCAGCAAATTGTGTTTTGAATGCAGTTAATCAGCCATACAGTGAGAACTGAGAGGGACAACCACAAAAATAAATGCAAATATTTCAAAAGCATTTCTTTATAATGCTGGTTTGGAAAAGGACCTATGCTTAAATTCTGTTCACTGATAAGGGAACTCCTCCCTACCCAACCAGTTAACAATATTGTATCAGGCTTCTAAGGAGGTATTATTAACTCAATATCAAAGACCAAGAAAGAAGATTACAACATCCTAATTACACAGATATGCACAACATCAAATGGGCCACGATAATCACATAACTCAATAGAAAAGTAAGAAGGTTAAACCACTAACACTTTAATCCAAACCAACATAACAAAATCAGCATGAAGTTACAAATTACAAGAGATTTAATGTAAACACAAACAGCAGGTTTTTGTCTGGCACAAACACAGAAGTCCAAGGGCTGCACTGTCCCACCCTGAAGATCCTGTCACTGACAGAAGGGAACAGAGCTCGGGGTGAGTTTTCCTCAGCACTCATTGCAAGGTCCCCCAGCACACAGCACTAGGAAAGATGAGTCTGAAATCACTCCTGTGTGTCCCACATCCTATCCCAAATCTCACAAATTCATAACTGCTAGAGCATCAGGAGACAAGAGCAAGAAGGAATGACTTACCTGGAGAATGAGAAAGCAGTAACTAAAGCAAGTAATTTCTTCCACTTTACAATATCCTCATGATTTCTGAGCTTTAATCAGCCATTTCCTTACCTAAAATCTGCCATCCACCAAAAGACATGCTTTAGAAAGGAATTTTTAATACCCTGTAGGCCCAAAGTGATACATTTTAGCCCATTTCTTCTTAATAAATGTAATGATTTTAATCAAATTTGTTCAGAGGACAGAAGATTAGTTAAAGAAGAGAAGTAACTGGAACATTAAATTAAGGTATCATTGGGAATTAAAAATTTCATTTTCTGTTATTATCAGTGGTATATTATGAATAAAGAACACAGAATATGCAATTAATATGCAACACAATATGAACAGCATTTGAGAAAAATGAATTAGATATGTAGGACAAAAAGGGATGAATTCTTAAACCAAATTCAATTTGCTTTGCTCTGTTCAATCTTCCTATGGGCCTCTGTTTAAATATTTCCACATATGGCAAGAGTCACTGCTAAATTCTGATGTATTTTAAGGGTATTAGGGCTCATGACAGGAAACCCAAATCAAGGCATTACTTCTGTAAACTTGTTTTTGAGCAGATAGCTGCTTCCCACATGGAGCTTCATGGAAAGTTAAAATATTCTTAATACATAATCTAAGCTCCCAGGTTATCTAAAGTTAAAGTGCATTACTCAGGGTCACCAACCAATGCACAAAATTACCTTTTCCTAGGTCACTCCCTGGTCTGTGTGCGGATATTTTGAGGGAGAAGAGAAGCAGCAATGTCCTATCAGACAAGGAGTACCTTTCTCCTGTATCAACAAAGGGGAATAGGGAAAACATCCAGAAAGTAAGACAAATACTCCCCATGTTAAATATTCATTTGATTTAAAGACATTTGCATTTACACTTATTTGAAATTATTTCTTCCTCATCAAGACAACTGAAGACACTGACAATTTTCTTGATTTCAGCATTTTTTGGGTAACTAATATTGCTAAGGATCTAATTAAGTTTTCCTTAGCTAAGGCTGATTACCACATAGGTTCTAAATTCATAGGTATTTGAAACTCTTTGGAAAATAAGTAGCCAATATAATAAAGGTTCCCTTTATTGCCACTTGACTCCACTCAGGTGCAACAATGCATAAAACAAACCAAGTGCAGGTGTGCACACAGGCACATTCAGGCTCTGTGGTGTGTGTTTGGCAGCCTGTTTTCAGATTCCTCAACCTTCCTTTTCCTACCCCATCAATTTTCCTCTTCCTAAGGCAACCAGATTATTTAAACACACTGGAGCTCAAACAAGAGCTGTATACATGGAGCCCTGTTTTGTATATTAAATACGTATGGAGGGACAGAGAGAGTCCCTCAGTTCTGCAAATCTCATAGAACTGCAACAGCCAACTTTATGGATGTGTTAAAAGTTTTAAAAGGTTGGGGGTTTTTTTGCTCAATAAAATAAACCAATGTAAATTTATGCTTCCATAAAGCCAGTAATTCTTTCATCAGTTTTTCTAATTGCATAAACTGACAAATACCTGTTTATTCCACATTATCTATTGACATTGCACTTCTAACAAACTCTATTTCATACTTTTTCAAATGCATCCCTCTTCATTTTTGACAACTAGCCTTTGTAGAGGGTAAATGTGATCACCCAGACTGACCTTCTACATTGCACAGGCAAAAGAATTTAACTCAACAATTTCTGCATTGAGCCCACATGCATCTGGCTGAGCTAGATCACATCTCTCATAGTGATATACAACCTTGATTTCAGTATTCAAACCAACATCAAATTATAAATTGGTTAATAACTGGTTTGGATGTCTCTGTCTATAGCTGTGACTTTCAGATTCACAAAACCAGTAAACTCATTTATTCCATGCACTTAGTACATAGGTTGAATTTCCAACTTATCCATAAATTTCAAGCATTTGCTAAATTTTCTCAATCTCAAAATTGAAAATTATTACTTCATGTCAGTTCTGAGGTGAAAAAATGGCCCCAAATTTTCTTCCATGCAAAAGGAAATTCAGCGAGACACAGCTGTCAAAGAAGTTCTGGAAACAAAGAAATAACAATGTGGAGCAAAAGCAACAAGTGTTGAATATTGCTCAATGCCAAATATATACTGGGAGATTATTCTTAGGAGTTCTGCTGCAGCTCAGAGATCAATAATTTTGTACTTAAGCTTGTCAAGTCATAACATTGCATCTCATGCATCACTTTTGAGTGATAACAAAGATGCAATTTCAAGAGTGTTGTCAACAGTTTTCTTCAAGTGGGAGCTGTGAAGTACTTTTTTTCAGAGATCAGCTACAGTACATACTGAAATAATTATTTTTCTCAAAAAAAGGAAAAAAAAACACTGATACATTTGTAAAATTCCAGGTGGGGTTTGCCTGAAGTTACAAAATCATGTTCTGAAATAGAACTCCAGACACCATACTTATATCACACAAGCACACAGCTGGGACACCAAAAGTTTTTGGAACCAAGGTGACACTGCCCTCGTATAGTGAGAATTACTTACAGGGTTCTACTCATTAACTTCCAGCACAGCAGCTTTGGACAATTTCCTGTTTCACAGCTCTCAGGGAGAGCCACATCTCTCTGTAAATTCTCATCTTCTTCCTCATGGTCAGAGATGATCTAACCAAGCATGAGAGCAAGAAGCCAAGACAATATTTACATCATATTACCAAAAGTCTTTCTTGGATCAGAAAACCTAAGTTAACATTCAAAGGAAGTCATTAACAAACAGGCAAAAGAATTGACCCAAAAAAAAAAAAAAAAAAAAAAAAAGGAGCTCTGCTTTTTCATTATGTTACATTATGTTACAGGCATCAACATATCAACATCAACATGTTTCTATATGCTATTCTCTGCAGGAATTCTTGGGTTAAGTCACACTTTACTCCTCCTCAGAAAAGATAAATAGTTCTGATTTTTTTTCCTTTTAAATAAGGGTCATTATACACTGCAGAGACATTTTATTGAGGAAATTAGATGGCTCTGAAAACTTCAAAAGAAAATTTCAAGTCATAAAGCTTTTATTATTTTAAAATATTTAGTATATTTTGCCTTTATGTTATCCCTTACTTCATTACTGCAATTACTTAAGATGATCAAGTTTAAGAGAAATAAAAAGCAGTACAGTAAAACTAAAAGCAAAAGGCAGCAAAATATTTCCAGTGATTTAAACTCTGCTTTTGAAATCCATATTCACATATGATGTGGTAACCTAAGAGCAAACAGGAAAACTGCAGATTAAGAATATTTTTCTAGGTGAAGCACATTTCAAGGAAAAATATATATATTTTGATTTATTTATTCACTGCTTAACTTTTTAATTCTTTACTCCTGTAGAGAGCTATAAATAAGCATGGTGTGTTTAACTGATTAGACAAAGATATATGCTTACTCAGCCTGAATAGTTTAAAACTTTTACTAAATCCAGCTCTTAGAACTCAAGGCCTGTCAAATAAACACTGAATATATTGTGATTTGAGAATGAGCCCATATGTGGACACTATTTACTTTAAACTACTGAAAGCAGTATTAATTGGTGTTGCATTTGCAGTACAGGCATGCTGCTGGAATGCAAACAAGCACAGATTATGCAGAATGAAGGACAGGCAGTGATTTTGAAATGTTAATTACAAACACGAGGGATACGAGAGTGTAGTGGGAAAAAAATGAATGTGCTGATTGTGAAAAAAGAGAAACCTGCTAGAGCAAAGCCAGGAAGATGCAGTTGGCAGAACCAAGTCTGCAGGTCTCCAGTGCCCACAGAAAACCCTGTGCTGGCACTGACCAGCAGGTCACCTTTCTGCAGCACAGCCTCACCAGGTTCACCACACACCACAGAAAGCTCCCAGAGTTTTGTCACTGCCAAGCAACACCAAATAAAGCAACACCTTCATTCAAATAAACTGTGCAACTCCCATTGCATTAGAACCACAAGTTAATTAACACTCAGAGCACTAACAGCAGCACATTTGCTACCTGGATTTTTGTGGAAGATGAAAACTGACACTTTAATGTGAATGTTTAAGACGCAAGAAATATTATTTAGTAACAGTTTGCTTCTGCAGTTCACTTCTATTGAACTTCAAAGCCACAAGAACTCTGACATAAAATTTCACTTTTTCTACTGCTATCTTCCACATACCTTCTATTGAGATGACTTTTTCAAGCTTCAGTCAAACCATAAAACAAAAAAATCGAGCCAAACAAAACTTAGAAATATTTTAAAAATGAACCTGATTCTAACATAGCTTACCACACACTCAACATCAATTAAATGCCTCTAATATTAATGAAAAAGAACAGAAAAACGAGAAAAAGAAACTTCTGGCTCATCCTCATGTAGAGCTCTGTGCAAGAGGGAAGTTCAGATTGAATTGTTCAGCACAGCACACTAATGCAATATTGCACCAACAAAGGGGGTTGTTCTGAAATAAAATCCTTACAATCAAACACACATTGAACCTTACTGATCCTAGTATTTTAAACCATGAGAATCATGAATTACATTATCAAATGAAGCTTACACACAGTTATTTCAAATAATGTCAGTATTTAAGAATTCAGAATATAAGTTTCAAACACATCTAATTTTATATCTTATAACTAAAGGATAATAGAAGAGTAGTTACTAAACACACTAATTGACACTAATGACATTTTAATACGGTCATGAAAATTACATGAGTCTTACATGCAAAACAAATGGAATGTAGAGCTTCATTGTTTCAGTATGTAATACTGAAATCAGATTATTTATTTCCTAAATTAACCAACCCAAACTTGCCTTTAAAGAACACAAGCATTTTTTGCCTACAGGAACATGAAAAATACCCCTGTGTATACATATGTGCCCTCCTCAATAAAGTCTTCCATATTTACAGGAGTTGTTAATAGTTTCTTCTTCACTCAGGCACCAGTTTTCCTTACAAAGGAGCAAGACAATAACTTCATTCCACCAGTTTTCCATTAGAGGAGGAATGAAAGGGCACCATATGAAATATGATCCACATTTCCCACCCTTCACATGAGGGCTAAACCTACATTTTGGGTGAGATTTTTACACAGAGACATTTCAAGTCAAGTTGTAGATACACCTTTTCTGACAAGCCAGAATTGTTTGTATGAGAATGCCTGCTGCAGGTATGTGCACACAGAATAATGTGACCAGAATGTCAATGGGGGATGAACTGTAACCCCCTTCACACCAGACCATTTCTTCGCCAAGGAAAACACCACCAAGATTGGAAGGTACGAGGAAATGGCTCAACACTTAAAAAAAAAAATCAAATTAAAATAAATCCTTAAAAATCATAATAATGACGAAACACAACCAGTTTTCTGAAGGAAGTTTTATGTTCAGATTGAACTGTAGGCTCCAAGACTTCAAGGGCCCTTAGGGAAAATGAAGATCTATTCTAGCAAGCTACAGTTCTCATAATTTCCCAATATGTCAGACACCATAACCAAAATCCAGATTTTCAAGTGTGTGTGAATTGTGGAGAACAATGGAGACTGTAACTCGATGGAATTTCTCTAAAGAATCTATGTCAGACTTGGAAAGCATCAATTTGCACAAAGCGTGCTTTTCACTATGAACCCTGTACCAAGCTCCTCCTCAAAACAACAAACAAAAGAACTGCTGCTTCTCAACCAGAATTTCAGAAGTAAAAAGAGAAGCTCTGCAAAACCATTACTGCTGATTCTGTATGGAAGGCATTCACAAATTCTGACAAAGGATTATAATAAAACAAATATTGCATGGAGTATTCCAGATTATCAAAAACAAAGAAACGTACATTTGAAACACTCAATAATTACTTACTTTGCTTCAAATCCTAGACCACCACTGTTATGACTCCATCAGGTACATTCATTGTGAGGCCAGGACAGAAAGATCTCACACCACAAGTGGCTTCAATGGCTTAGTAAACCTCAACCTGCCACTAAATAAAGACCAAGAACACAGCCCCATTTGACTGCTGTTTTGGCTCAGTGGTCATTTTGAACTCAGCATGTGGAACTCTAACACAGGCAGCCCAGATAAGGCTCACAGGGCCTTTCCCACAGCAGGTAAAGAGACATGATTTCCATTCCACAGCACTTACAGCATAAATTGATCTCCACACCACAAGACATTGAAGATGATGCATCAAGGACAAATGTAAACTAAGCAACTTTAGAGTGTTTTATGTTGTTACCTATTTTTCAGGTTAATACAAGATCTTTACGCTGGTACATTGCTGTGTCTGAGGCCACTGGAGTTATACTGCAGTTTCTTTACCAGATTGCATTATATTTCTTCACAGTTCCTATCTACTTTCAAATTTAAGCAAACCCCAGGGAACACAGCCGTTCCGTATTTTTGTTGATAGCTTTGCTGCTCTACCCCCATCTCTCTCAAGAGAGCTTGTTAGGTGTAATACCTCTAAGAAAAAGGTTTAAGCAACATTTTGTTCCAAATCCTGAGAAAACTAAAAATAATTTTAATTATGTCCTCATTTCCATGCCAGGCCATCTTCTTTACTATGACATCCAACTGCAACCTGTGCTGCAACAAATTCTGAGGAACAAATGAAAAAACATCCCTGCCTCCTGAAGCTAGGAAGGCAGTTTTATTTATCCAGCAGTAGGTATCTGAAATGCCTATCATAAAAATACTGTAAAAACAGTTGAACAGGTATTTCTTGGAGCAAAGAAAGGCAAGAGAAAAATCTGCAGTATAGCTTGAAGACAAGTCTTCACAGCTGCATTTGTCAAGCTTCAGCTGATTCTGAATATATCCATTCAGTATAGGAAAAACCAAATGAAAAACAACAGGAAAAACATGTCAGGGTGCTTCTGTTGGGTTGAAGGAACTAATATCACTATAAAAGCTATCAAATAAGGTGCTCTCACTTCTTATTGCAAATATATTCCTACAAACACTGCAGAACCACCAAACTATTCATAACTAAAATGCAAACTGCCACATCCCCTGTCAGCTGCTGTGTCCCTGTCAGAGGCTTCAGTTCTGCCCCGTCCTTTGTTTTATTTCTACTCATGTCTCAACATGTACCTGTGAGACAGATTTTTCTGTGTATTAAGAGGAAGACAAGTAATGGATAAATGAAAATGTGAGCTTAGACACAGAAAATTAACAAAAAATAAAATTTAGGAAGTCCAAAAAGGAATGGAAGGTGTTTACTGCTTCCACTGTAAAAGGTGGAAAAAAATACAGGACATTTTGGCTTTTTGACACATTTGTAAATGAGGGAATGTGGAGAAGTGTCAACTTTAGCTTTAAAGGAAAAGTTCTACAGTGATTCACCAATAAAATTGTCTTACAATTTCAGGAGTGCAGTTTGCCTCATGTGAATCTCCAAAACACAATATATCCTTTTCTGAATTATAGCCACCATATAACTGTTGACTAAAACGGTAGTAGTTCTACCTAGGATAAATGACAGTTATCCAAAAAAGTCATATTTTGTAAAAATTACAGCTGGTACAGCTAATACACAGCTTGTAATAAATATTACTCTGTGAACTCACAATAAATCCAAAAGGTCTGCAGTGACAAGGTCAGTGACTCCCAGGGCAGTGTTTTAGGACGTTGGGCACAGCTGATTTTTACAGAGGACACAGGGGGCCTCGGAGAAGCCAAGGTAAAAACAACAGGAATATGTAACCCTCAGAGAAGGTTCCCAAAAAGCTGGACCTGCCTACCTTCAAACCCCTCAATCCTGTCTCTAAACAATGCCTGAAAGCTGAGGCTTGCCAGTTCCATTTTCTGCAAGCCTCACTATTGGACAGTCTCCGTGTTGAAGCTGAAACCTCTATTACTTTAATTACCGCATCATTCATTTCCTGTGCAGGTGTTTTGTTTGGGGAGGTGAGCTGGGATGATTTTTTTAACCAAAAATTGTTCCATTTCTTGGTTCTGGCTTCAGCTTTTTGCAGGAATAAAACCACTGCAAAACATTTATCTCTGTGGAGATGAGCTCTCTCCCCTAACACACTGAAAGGCCTTGGAGTGTTGAAAGTGTTCATCCGAGGACTGTGAAACATTTTGCTTTGAGCAGTTCTGTATCCATGCATATAAACTGAACCTCCAGCAGGTGAGATTCATAATGTTCCTGAAATCCATCAGAGCCTTGTCATCCACCTCACCGGGACAGGGATGGTTTATTCATAAAGGGAGAGCCTTATTCTTTCTAAGAAAATATTAAAAAAAAAACCCTTACAATTGACAATACGTTACATAAAGGAGTCTCTTAAGTAAACAGCTGGAACAGCTCGATTTCCTGATCACTGATCAGTATTGCTGATCACATTTAAATGTCACTCCAGCCTAGCATTTGTGCTTGATCCTGCTTCCATTAAAACAAATGTCAGAACTCCCAAGAAGATTATCTCCTTCATAGGCCCTAAGGCTATATGAAACACTCTTTTTGAACTCAGATGTGCTATAATTAGAACAGCATAGTCCTAAAGAATTATTAAGTATACTGAGAATACGACGAGGATGTTAAATATTGAACCTCTGCCCTTAGCTACAGCAGGGTGTGAAGCATCTATTTCAGCTTCCATACTTTCTTTTATTTTTGAATAGTCATGTGAGAAATAATGATCTATACCTTCATTGAAAATTTGGCTTTGCACACTGGATATTTAGCAACCAATAAAGAGTGATTATGCTCCCTTGCTTGAAACTCCCTTCATGTGTCATATAGGAGAGTCATTAGTTCTCATTTGCACATATGGAACCACTCATGCCTTTCTTTGTGCTAAGGCACGCAGCCTCCACAAAATCACAGAATTGTTGACCTGAGAGAAATAGTCAAGGCAGGCCTTAAATTCAATGCTTCCTTAATTAGACTCCTGAATTTTTGTCACACATTCCCAAAGCCTCTGCTGTAGCAAACTAGACCTCAGCGTCACGTTTCTTCAAGAAAAGGGCTTTATTTTAGGATCTGGCAGCAAGGGCCACTTCCACCTGAAAACATAAGTACAGAAAGGATTAATGCTGAGTACAAACTGAAACACACAAGTCTGGTGGGCTGGAAAGAACCTCTCAATTGCAACACTCTTCACAGCACAATCAGAAAGATGTTCTACAGGGGAATAACAAAAACATGGTAAAATAATGTTCTTGTGGGTTTTTGAATTCCTGCTGTAAGCAGGGCAACATGTCAGCTTAGAGGGGTTGCACACAGAATCTTTTCTGATCAAACCCTTCAAGTATTTCCAGTCTTGCCTCATCTGAGCAGTGCATGGTCAGTGTCCCTCCCCTTCCAGCCAGCACAAGCCTCTATTACAAATTCATGCTTGGAGCATTGCTCAGCTAACAAATAAAAATAAAAATCCAAGAAAAGCCCAATCAAAGCTAATTTATAACACTGTCTCACTATACAAACCCAGCTTTCCACCCACTGCTGGGAAAAAGAAAACTGCTCAAAATTCTCATCCTTTAAATTTACAGTATGCAGCCATCGCCAGATTAGTTTACACCAGCTGCAAAAACTCATCTGTAAAAAGAGATTCTTCTTGTGTTGGCACAGACCTTCTAATAGTCTTCAGCCTTCACAGAAGACAAATATTTTATATGCAGTTTTCTTTAAGGCAAAGTACACAGCACTCTGTGTCGATTTTTAATTTTAAGATAAATACTTCCACTTCCAGTTTGCTACAAGCAAAAAATCACTAAAAGCATGAGCCTTTTATGAGTTTTGTAAAATAAATATGCTACTCTTGAAAAACTGTTCTTTGTTTTACAGATGATTTTATAGTTCAGTGGCATTTCCATGGCCAGTCATGCACTACTGCAGTCAGAAAAGATGAATTCATTCCTCTAAGGAATTAATGCAATACTGAAGGATCATGTTATGGTCTTCTAATTACTTTATGGCACCCTACAGAGAGAATCAGCTTTGAACAGCAACACATTTCTGTTGATGAAAACATTGCTCTACTTACGTATCATTTTAGTACAGCATGTCAGGCTGTCACAATCTACCTCCTGCATGCAAGTCAAGCTTTTACAAATGTTAAAAATCTTAATTATTATACTTAATTCAAGAACATTAAGCCAAATTCTTCCCCAAAACAGCAGAAAATAAGGGAATACTCCTAACAACAGCTGGTGGGGGATGGAAGGCTGTATTTGTTTCCTTTATATGAAGACATTGTTCAAAACCATCACTCCACTGGAGACCACTGTTACTGGCAAAAAGTTTGCATAACCTATTTCTAGAGCCACAGAAGACTCACAGGAATTGTATTCAGCACTCATAGATTACAGCTGTAATTCTGAAAAATGCCCAAGGACACACTTATCAAATAGAGCCAATACTATTAACACAATGGCAATTCATTGATTTTTCTTACAGTAATTCCAATCTATATGCACGCATATGAACTTGGAAACCAATTCTGAATGGGATTTCAAACACTTTTGCTCCAGGAAATGCAAAAAAAAAACCAAAAAGAAAACAACAACAAAACCAAAAACCACAAACCATCAACCCCAACTGTGATTACCATTATTTGTTGCTTAAGCAAATACTACAATTTCATAGAGAAAGCTCAAAATACATTAGGTCCTGCTTTTCTGTGCTGGAAATATTCCCAAGGTGTTCTTGCTAAAATAATGATCCCAGGAAATGTAGTCAGAGGCACTTCCCAGCCCCCCCAAATAGGCTATGCAAAGATGATCACACCACACACATTTCAAGTCAAGTTTTGACCAAAAACTCTTGTTTCTAGGGTTTAGCACCAGAGCTTCATCCCCTCCTTTGCTCTGCTGAGCTGGCAGCAGTGGAACCATTTCCCCATTAAGCTGTTCCATGGTATGTTCCTGTATGGTCTCAGTGATTTTCTGATGGTTCATCTCAGACCATCATTAATATGTTACAGCTAGAGGCAATCCTGAGAGAATGATCAATTAAGCACACGATTAGCAATTTTCTTTGTCCTGTCCAACCTCTTCAAATTAAGTGGCTCAGGCTTGACCATTGTGTCACAATGAAAACGAGTAGAACACATTTAACCTCATTATTCCTGTTTGAATAGCAAATTACCTAAAACCAACTCGTTCAGCCACGGCAATGAGGAGCTGCAAATTGTTTGTTAGCATCCTCTTCTCCACATGTCCTTTCTGCTGTGAGTTCTATTACATCACTTGCAATTTATAAAGCAGCAACAAAAACGCTTCAGAGGACACCAGTTGGATAATAAGTGTTTTGTAACAGCTAAAAGGGGGCAGCAGCACAGAGCTGAGCCTCAGATACAAAGAGGTGAGGAATGATTTGTTTTTTGCATGAGTGACCCCTCCGAAGTCAATGGAATAATATGGAATTTAATTTAAGAAACAACATGGTGCAAATCAGAAGGGGTGCTAAAAACTGGACTGACTTCAACTAGGAATGATCTTCAGGATTTTAAAGTAAATCTTCTGAAAGTGAAATTGTAATAACTTAATTGACAAACTTGTGAATAGTAACTCCTCCAACCCTTACCCTTCCCTACTTGACCAGGTTATCATCCTTACTTCCCCCACCCCCCCTTCATCAATTATTTTTTTCTTCATATACAGAAAAGTTGTCTTATTCCATGAAAAACTGGGCACTGGGAAAGGTCTGTGATTCATCCTGCTTAAATAAGACCAGCATCCCAACAACTTAGAAATACAGCACCTTTATTAAATTAAAAAGGAAGAGAGATCTGTGTAAGAAAATAGGATGGAAGAATATTCTGGGTCCAGGAGCTGATCAACTGTCAGCATGCACAGCAAATTCTAATTACTGAGGCGGCATTGGGGATTGGGCCACCATCAGCTGAAATTAAATTTTAATAGATGTAACATTTTCACTTGCAGTTTAAGAACAGAAACTGATGCAGAAAGATACAGCTCCCAGTGCACTTCCCTACTCCCTTCCTCCTGGGTGAAAATAAGCTTACAGGAAACCTGTATCAGCCTTTGGTTCACTTCCATGAAGGGTTCTCATTGGAACAAATGTATCAGTGCATCCCTTCGGGTCTTCCTAGGCTCATTCCCAACCTGCAATTTCCTAGTGAACTGAATAAGCAGTGGTGGTGTTCACATTTCTCCTTTATTTTATTAATCTGTTTTTGCTATTTGCTGGGTGGAGATCTTAGACAATCTCCCTCCAAAGTTATTTTCTAACTCATGGCAATGTTGCCAGCCATGACATTTCTGTAGGGACATACAGCACTCGAGAGCAATCTCATGATTCAGACTAATATATGGAATTACTGCCCATATATGCCAACAGCTGGGGCACAGATATTTACATTTGCACAACCACAGATCAGAGTATGCTCAGCTTTTAGAAGCTGGGACACATCAGCATCAGTAACATGATTAAATGTGGCTGAGAGAAAATTTGGTGAGTGAAAGTCTAAGCTTCTGCAGATCTGCCAAGTCATATTTAAATATTTTTGTTCCAAGGCATTTTGAGAGAGTTCTGGATTGGCCTTTGCAGCACTGCTTTACTCCTAAGTGCATGCCTCATTTCGATGTGAAATGCTACAGATTTCCATTTAGATTTACCTCCAAACAATTCACCAAGTCAAACGTGAGGGTGGAGTTTGGGGAATGAACAGAGCTGATAATAACGAGTTCTTTTTTCCTCCTAGTTTTCCTTCCTTCCATCTCTGTTTACAGTAATATTAATTAATTACACAAGTATAAAGCCTTGAACTGTTTGGTTGATTCCTTGAGACTGTGTCATCATCTTCCATGCTGCCAGAACCCATTTTCAGCCTTTATAGATTCATATCTTTGATTTTTTTTTTTAATCTTCTAATACAAATAGAACAGCAAGGTTGGGCAGCCCACTGCTAAAAATACAGTATTAGAGACTGCCCTAGAGACCTTTGCCACAAACTTTGTACTACCATGTAAACAAAACTGTCCAAAGTACAAATTAAGGGTGTTCTTTGAAAGTTCTAGTTAACAAGTTTTGATTTCTAGTTAAAAGAAGAAAAACATAAAGTCTGAACTTTCAGGAAATTCAACAGTTATTTCAAACATTAATTTAAAATTTCCTTTTACTACAAATTCGAAACATTTCATTCTAATTAAGCAAAAGGTATATCAGAACAGTAATAACCAGGTATGAAATATAATGCATTCAAAATGCCTAAACAGCTGACAAATATGCATACACCAGTGCAAGCAGATTTCTGTAGTGGTGAAGTAGAGCTCATCAAGCTACATCAAAATCCCAGGTGAAAGAGAAAAAGAAGCAAAACCTGCACACAGGGCAGGTGACACCATAAATTATTCTTGTTTTCCTTACAGAATCCAATTCTTCCCCAACTTCTTTGGAGTTGGCAGAGTACAAAAGCTAGAGCAAAGTGATTTTCTTCAGTTCTCTTGTTTTTAAAAATCTGGTAATAGCAATAGTGATAAAATGCAGCAGGGCTTTTTTCATATGCTATGAAAAAGCATGCATTGAAAGAGGGATTTTTCACTGTTTGCTGGATTGCAAAATATGCGTAAACTGTTGTTGAAGAATCCCTTCAGAAATACAAAACCATCACAAACCAATTCTTTCTATATGGAGTGAGTTTATTTGCTGAAGTTAGTGGAAAGTGGTAATCCCTTGTCCTATTACTATTTGCAGGTTACACTTCCTGGACATCACAGAAAATGCAGCAAGCTCAAAAATGACTCTTAAACATAGCACTAGGTCTGTCTTCAGAAATCTTCAACTCTTATTTAAAGGACCACAGGTATTTTTCTAGATGTTAATGAAGTTTCTTTCACAGCAATTTTAGCAAAGCACTGTATTTTTGATTGCAATCTCAAAAACTGACGCTCGAGGAAAAAATAACTAAGCCACTTTTGTTAGATGTAATTGTAGTTTAGATACTTCATATCTAAACCATCTCAACTGTTTCTTATAATGACATTTCAACAGACATCCAATCTTATGGTAACACTTTTGCATTAAAAGTGGTAGACTGATACGGCACATCAAGTTTACTTATCCAGCCAGCAAATATGTCAGATAAACAACCTTTTCATCTCCCCACAAGCAGGAAAATGCACTATAACCAGCTAACATACAGGAAGAGTGAGAAATTAGAAATATGGAAGGAAAGAACACTATCAACCTTAGAAGTACATATTCTTTAGAAACAAATAAAACCACATAGCTATTCATATTTTATGTGGCTACTGCCATGGCACACAACATTTTGCAAAGTAATTACCATAATGTGCAAATACTTCTATAGGAGAAACTACAAAATAAATCTGGCTTTTAGTGGTATTTTCAAGTGTGGATTGTATTATGCAGCTTCTATACACACTCATAAGGTAATTGCTAAGAACTTCTAGCATTTCATCCTTCATAGGCACAGAAAAGTCAATGTTATTTAACTGTTGCACAAATGTTAATAAAAAGTCATAATCCAGGGAGCTTACCCCAGGTCAACAGAAGGAATCTAAGAACCAAAGTTATTTCCAAAGTCCAGACAAGATATCTGAAAGAGAGAATAACAAAGGGTTTGTGACAAAGCTGACACCGAGTCCTCTGAATTGAGCAAAATCAATTGTGACATTTTTCATTTATTTGTAAATGCCTCTTTGGCAGTATGCTCACTCCAAACGACAGCTGACTCTTATAGAATAGGGGAGGTGATGGTAAAATAGAGGAATCCTGACAGTTGCTTTAATGAGATTCTGCATTAGGATCACTCCACCTCTTTCCCACAACAAGGAGTGTGCCCTTCACTTTCAATCCTCTATCCTTCAATTTAGAAAGCATTAATCCTATGAAAAACTCAACTGAGCCTCCTCTAATTACCATCACAGCTCTTCTTTCCACCTTCTTCACCGTCTCACTGACATTCATGTATGGAGTCCACTCACAATTTAAAATACGTGTAAGTAGCATGGAGCAGATTAAACTTCAACCTGATAGCATTACTTTAATCAAAGTCTAGTTGCAGTGTGTGTGTGGTGAGGACAAGAATCTTGAGACAGACCCCAGTTGATATCAGGAGTGCAAACTCACAGAGCTTTCCTTCCAGCTCTAGGAATTGTCTTTCTGGAAGTGTTCAATGCAGGAACCTCTGATGCTCACATTTTCTTACAAAAATAAATGGGGAAATCTGTAACATGACAGGGAACTTGCCTTGCAAATATTGAGAGAATAATCATTCTGGGAACAGAAGCAGACAAGGAATTTTAATAACTGTAAAAACAAGCAACATGATACCACCTCTTGCAGGAAAAGGCCACTGGCTTGAGGATCCAGTGCTTGAGTGCATTTATTCTGACATAACTCTTATCTGACAGATTCCATTCTTATGTTTTCCCACAATAACACATTTTTTGTTGTTCAAACTCATTTTCTAGTGCTATATCACTTATCTTTCAACGAAACTAGATGACAGCACTGAATATAACATGGTAGCCCCAGGCTGCACTGAAATTAGTATTTTATCCTCTGTTAACATCAGTAAATCATTTGTATTACAATGATAAGGTTTTTGTAAGGAAAACATAAACACACAAAAAAAGCCATACAGGCATTGCTACAAGGAGCCTGAACCCCAGCTCTTTTGCACACTCTAGCATCTTCTGAGAGATGAAGCTGATGAAGGCACAAGAGAACAAGTCCTTTGAGGGAGTTGAGGGTGTTCAGCCAGGAGAAAGAGAACCTCATCACTCCCTACAACCACCTGAAAGGATGCTGGGGCCAGGGGGGGGGGTTGGTCTCCCAAGTAACAAGCAAAGGGACAAGAGGAAACTGCCACAAGCTGTGCCAGGACAAGTTTTAGACTGGCTATTAGGATAAATTTCTTCACTGAAAGGTGTGTCACACCCTGGCACGGGTGCCCAGGGAAGTGGCTGAATCCCCATGGCCAGAGGTACAAGATGTGGCACTGGGACACGGGCTGGTGGAGGACTGGGAAGTGCTGGGTTAATGGTTGGACTCAATGATCTCATTCTAGGCAAACAGGCTTGATTTGAAAAAAACAGAACATCTGCAGTCATACTGATCAGAAAACAATTCCATCTCACCTCTAGATGAAAGCTGGCTAGTAAGTCATGTTTGGGAAGTTCACAATTAATTACTCTATACCACAATCTGCTAGACAATATACAACATAAATGTTGAATAAAGATCATTTATTCCCTGAAAGAAGAGAGGGATGAGTGATACATGTGAGTTACAAATTAGTTTGCTTGACAGCTTTCAGAGAACCAGGGGAGTAATCCACAGCTCAGAAAAACTTGCATTTTTTGTTGGATTAATTTGTTCAAAAAAACCACAAAACTTTTTGAGAGTATTGTGGAGGTTTCCAGAAGAAACCCTTTTGGCACCTTCAATTTCAGGATGTAGACTAAATGTGTAACTTTGAAACCTTTTACAAAATCTTTCCTGGCGTAAAAGATCTTTAAGAGTCTCAATTGATGGAATCAAGGACTGTGATTCACTTTCAGTAGCAGCTTTTCTTTCCTCTGAGATTCACTCTTTGCTGAAACTCTTTAAAATGAGCGTAACAAAGCCCAGCACAACATTAAATCACCTCCCAAGCACATCAATCTCAGTTAACAAAGAAGAAAAAATAGAGCACACTTCAAAACAAATTCTCTGGAACTTTCTTCTGATTGATATCAGATCTCTTATGTAAATGACCCCTCATATTTCATTCTTAAAAATATACAGTTACTCCTAGTAACCTTTCCCACCTGGATGGAAAGCAGGAAAGGCCAGATTCTGGCCTCTGCTCTGATAAGGGAGTACCAATGAAAAATAATGAAGTCAGCACGCATTTGGAAAAAAAATTACTATTTAGCTCCAAGGAAGGTTGCTTTATAATTCAGACAGGTGATCTGGAGGCACAGCAGAGCAATAATGACTAACATCACATACTAGAGGGAGTATAAATTTTAATGATATTGCTCATAAAACCCACATTTTAAAGGTTACAAAACAGAAACAAGCTTACAAAGAAAACACATAAATCATTCAAGGTGTCAGGTGCCTACTCCTTAGCTATTTTAAGAACTAACAGCCTGTCCATCACTAAATAATCTGGAATATGCTGTACCCATTTATGCAGGACTGAAAAGGGAATGTACACTAGAGTTCAGCAACCATTCACCCCTACAGACTCTATTCTCAACAACACAACAGCAACAGCCATTTGTAACTTCACTGATTTATTCATTACTCAACAAAATTAATCAAAAACACTTCACCAAATTCACTTACACCTAGACAAGATCACAACAACATGTAATTAGCAACATAATTACATGGACTCCTAATCCAGAGACATTAATGCACTTCACAATTTCACTATCATACGCACTTCATTGCAGGCTCTTAAATATGGGGCATTAACAGAGGTTTAATGGGGCATTCCCATCAACAGACCAGTTCCCTTTCATCTCATGCAGATGAAACAGAAACAGAGGCTTATAATTTTTAATTACTGTAATTGGTCTGCAATTGCAACTGCATCTATTGTTGTCCTTACACATACTATCAACATAGAACAATTTAAATGGCAGGTTAAGAAATGGTCACTTAGGGCCAATAAACCACTGTAAACAGTGAACTTTGACAGACCCATCATTCAAATCCACAAATCACCTTTTGAGCTGGGTTTTAACAAAAATGGCATGTAATTTGGCTCAGTGGTCATTTCTCTTAGTCGCAGAAGCTGGCACCTCTGTTTCAGTGATAGTAACTTCCACCTCCACAACACAAACTCCCTACTCCAGAGGCTCCTTCTGGGAGCAGCACCCAAGGGCCAGGTTCACCACAAAAAGCTTTCACTACATAAAGCTTTCTGCATTCCATCTCAGAGACCAGGCCTTCAGGATTTGGTTTTCAGAGCTCACTGTGTTTTTACATTACTGTTTTTTTCTTAATATCATTTTCTATTTGAGCTGTTTAATGGATAACCCAAAATTGATTTATTCCTTTTTTTCAGAAGGAGACACACATTGAAAGACAGTTGAACAAGGTCGTTTTGCCTTGCTGCAAAGTCCAACAAGATTATCAGTAAAAGCCTTATCCAAAATCCTTCCATGTCAAACAGACTATTTCTGCTGGCTGGATTTAATACTGAATGCAGATTTGGGATCCAGTCTCAATCCAAACGGGAGTGCAGTAATCAACCACTCAACTCCAGAACTCTCCCTGGTGACACTCACAGGATTTCTAATTGCAACCTCGCATTGGAAATTTCTGAGTCCAATTACCACTTATCAGAGGCCACCAATCTCTTACACTTTAATGCTTAAAGAAAACTCAGTGTTTTGTTTACAAAGGCAATAAATACCTTAATGCTTTCAGTAAGCTGTTTGCCTTATACTGTGTTTTTAGTTCTGGAATCTTTTCCTTTAGCTCTGGAGGAACTTTATTTAAATAAACTGCTATCCTATTATTTTTCCAGTCTTTGTTTTCTCTAGGAAATTAGTTAAGAAGAAAACCCTCGAACAGGGATCTCAGCATTCATACAGCAGTGAACTTCAGATACAGTAATTGCATAGCTGTGAGCTACGACGACTTTCCCATGGGGGAGAAATGACCTGGTAATTCAAGAATGACAAAGTCAAAAGTAAGGTAATCCAGGGGAGGGAAAGGATTTCCCCCTAGGATGAGATAAATATAATTTCTCACAGCAGTGTATATGTCTCTTAAGCCTCAGGTGGTTTTAAGTTAATGAGATTAGTTCCAGCAGGCAGTGAAATCCCAGGATATAGGAATTATATTTCAGCAGTTTTCACTTCATCCAGCGAGCACGGTGGAGTCAATCTTTGTGTCATTTTGTTATTGTCCTGGTTTGGGTCTTGTTCTCAGGCTCAAGCCTCGCTAAAGCACCTCATAACTTTGACTTAAAAGCTTAAGCATCATGTAAAGAGTTTCTTTAAATGTTTAAAAGGGAGGAGAAAGGCACCAGGCTTAATCTGTAGAAAAGAATTTTTTTGTTTAACTTCTCAGATGTGCTTTTATTCAATGGAATTTGTTCTTGTACTTTTACTAAACCAAGGTCACATGCATTTTTATCTTGAACACACAAAAAGCCCCCAGAAAGCACTGCTGTAAGAAACACTGCCTTTAAAATATTTACATTCTGAAAAGATGGATATTAACAGGTTTGGATGACTGGCTAGTTCAGTGTTCTACCTGCTCAATGACTGCCACCCAAGCTTGCTAATAACCCAAATAAGCTCCTATCCAGCAACCACCTCCTGGATGTACAAGCTGCAGTTTCACTCCAGTCCCCAGATCTGCTCATACAAGAAAACCTTCACTCCTTCATACCATTACCAGAGCTGTAAAGCAGAAGGCTTTCAGAAGATTTAAAAAATTGGGGAAAACTGAGGTCAGATGATAACACTGATTTCCACTAAGAATTCTTCCACAACCACTGCAATTTTGATTTACAATCACTGAATTAATTTAGGAATTGTTTTACCCTCTAGATACTATTTTTAGCTGTGAATTTAAATTTAACCTTGATGACATCACCACTGTAAAGAAAATGCAGAAAAATCTAGTGTTGCCAACATGCTTTAAGAAGCTCTTTCCCATCCAACAGGGAAATGACCTTTACTCCTCTCGTGAAAATGTGCAGACATCACATCAAGAAAATGCTCACATTAGTCCCAGGCTTCTTTCCAAGACAGCCTGATTAAACTTCACATCCAGAAAGCACACGGAGGAATTATTTTTATTGAGGTAATTTAACCTCAAAATACAATATGAACTCTATTAAAAAGACTTTCTAGAATGCCCAAGTCCATTACAGGGAAAGCTGTGTTTATTTTAGTTTTAACTTAGAAGGCTGACTTTAACACAGGCAAATCACACCCACACAGACATCACTGTTTGAACTTTTTTTGTCTGTTTTATTTATTTATTTCTTCTGCCAAATCTGCCTTCCCATTCTGTGTCAAAGCACCGCCACATTATCTTTACTCTTCATCCTGTCCAGAGATGTCCTTCCCTGTTTAGCCTAAAGAAGCAGGTGCTTTCATAATGTAACTTCATAACCAGGTGCTTTCAGTTACATACCAAAAGTTCAAGCATCTCTTTGCAAAAAGAAAGAGGGAGTTCCACCATAGCTCAGAGTGGGGAGGGGCAAAAGCTCACAGTTACAATACTCATTTCCTTTTTATCTGGAAGAGCCTCAGCTGGTACAAACAGGTAACATGTAACTAAAGAGAGGCAACATCACCAAATGAATCTGAGGACAGAGGCCAAAATCTGAGCAGGAACTGGTTTCTGGCACAAGTCAAAACACTGGAACCTGATATGCTGGATAAACACCTGAACATCCAGTATCCACCCCTAAGTGGGCTGGCTGTACCCTGGAAAAATGCAGCTGCACAGGGATGTAGTATCACACACAAGTGAGATAAAAACGCATTTGTCTGTAAGACACGCAAACGTCTGCTCACCTGCAAAGTAAATGCACATTATCTGTCAAGGTAAACCCAATGAGCATTTCCACAGATGCACATATCAAAGCATGCAGTTTCCAATTAAACAGAACATGCAAATATGAATTCCAACAATATGAAAATGAACTGCCAGGGTAATTACTCTGGAAGTACTGCAATTATGAGTGTCATCAGAATGCATTATGCTCTGTGTTGGCAAAAGAATTATTTTGTAATGGGTCAGAGAACTCCTTTCCACACACTTTAATAATCAGACACAAGCTTCAAAGGGGGTATCTATTTTAAATCTCTGCCATCATTACACTGTCAGCCTCTGAAAGAAACAGGCCCACCAGAAAAATACTTCCCAAAGTATGAAAAAAAGGTGTATTACTTAAAATATTTTCAGAAGAAAACAAAATGCAGTGGTCTGCAAGTATTTACATTTCTTTTAAGGTCAGGAAGGTCAATTAAAATGAAAAACTTTCATTTCTCGCGTTATTACAAGTCAAGCTTCATACATAAATACCTGCCACAGAAAAAAGACCTTAAAAGAAGTGTTCATTAATAGAGGTACAATATTCTCGAGGATTTTTGCAGGAAAAAAAAGACAGCTTTGTCATTTTATTTTAAATAGTTAATGTGTGTTCAAGTGGCCTTCATCTACTCTGAACTAGCTCTTTAAAAAGTCTAAATGCTTGCTTTAACCTTACCTTTCTCCTGGTCAGTTCCACTTTTGCTACATGCAATTTCTTTGCTGAAAGAATCATTGTACAGAAGTTCCCTTATAGAGCCTATTATCAGAATTGGGCTGGAGACAGCCCAAAAGCATTAAGCTTCCTGAAAAGCAAAAATGAGAGAGTCAAGCTCTAGCTTTTCACAAGAGCAAGGAAAAATGGACTGATTTTGAGAACAGCTTGCTGCATCCCTCTTAGCCAGCAAGGAACTGCAAGTTTACAACTGCATGTCACAAGTGCCGGATGCTCTCTCCTCCATCCAGAGGGCCATGCATCCCTAGAGCTGGTTGTATGCAAGAAAGAACAAAGTTGTGCCCTGACATTTCATTCCCATGGAGCAGATGCAGAACAGAGTATCTAAACCAACACTGCTGCTGTAAATAAAGGGATAACTCACCCAGTTCTGTCCCAGGAGGTGTGAAGAAAAACTCATGCCTAGCTGTGTGAATGCATCTTCTCTATTCTTCTATTTTACTTCTTACCTATTTGTTTCTCTCTTAATGTCTGCAACATTAAAAGAAAACTATTACCCTAGAAAACTGAGTGTTTTACAGAGAAAGCAGATGAATTTAATCTCTACTGTACTGCTCTAAAAATGGTGGAAAAGGCACGTATACTTACAGAGATTACATACAGCCCCCTTCGTGCAGAAACAGAAAGTAGCCTTAACATAAGTGGGGAAATATTACAGAGTTCAGTGAGGAAATTCCACTTTGAACATGAGCATAACCCAGGAACTGCAGCCCTATCTGACCTGGGACAGAGCACACCCTGTCAGAGTCTGGTAGGACAGAGTGATGCTAGAGAATGGCAATACTAAAGCTTCTCAATTTTGCTTGAATTGCAAATATCCTAAAGCAAGGCTATTTTTGAAGAAGGAAAAAAAAATATAAAAGTAAAAAAGCAAGGCAATAAAACATCAAGTTCAAAGTGTTCTACACCCTGAAATTTTTACTCCTAAGTCCAGAGGTGCCTGGACATATCAGGAAAGAATCAGCTTCCTTCTGCTGCAGAAATGCAACAGATTAACCTAATGCATGGATGGAATCTTGTTTGGGAGAGGAGAGAGAGAGACGCTGGCATCAGCCTGATTTATATGAAAGCAGACAGGCTACAAAGTTTAAGGAAGTATGAAAACTTTATGAGACAGTTTTGTGATTAAAAAGGAGATAATGAAATGGACAGAGGTTGTCAAAAAAATATTTCATTTTGCTTTGCTTACCGAAATAAGTATTGATGGATACATTCCCAGCTTCATTGCAGTAAGCATTAGATTAGGGCTATTGAGCTAACTCAGGATGATGCATCGCACGACAGCAAGAAAAATTAAACAGCTCAAGCTGCGATCTTGTCAGATCTCAGAAGGCTGGCAGGACATGACTGATCTAATTGGGAACTTCCACAGAGCTGGGAAATACAGCTGGGAATTCAGCTCCAGTTTCTACTGAGCTCAGCAAACTCGGTTCTGGAGGCTGAGGCTTCACCCAGGCTTCTGAGCATGGAGATCATTAACAAACACCACTGGCACCTTTTGCATGTTAATCCTCTCTCAACAGACAACAGCTCCAGCTTACACAGCTCACACAGACAGCAACAAAAACAAATGCTTTTGGGGAGTCCTTGAGTGGAGCTGCTCAAGTAATTTCATTATTTTAATGACAGGTAAGACCTTCTTGGTTAAAAACCAGAGCATTTACAAAGAGGGTGGTCCATTAATCTTCCAACAAAAAATGTCCTTCACTTTCCAGAAGTGCTGCAGTCTTTTCTGCACTGCAACCACCAAGTGGCTGCTGAACAACCACCCACAGCCAAGACTTCTGAACCACCAGACCACAAAATCTCCCTGTAACTGCTGTGTACACTCAGCATATCAGAATGTTGCATATCCTTCATTAAAAGGACCACAGAACCACATGAAAACAAGAGAGGGTTTCCCCTTGCACTGCAAGCCTAGGGCAGGAGTTTCCACACGCTAATGATACATTCCAGTTGCTGAAGAATGGTCGATTTTAAATAAGTGACAGTGTGACAATGCTCTGCAAATGTTGTACCAAGGTTTACCCTGTAATATTAAGGTGACTATGGTGGAGGAAATTAAATGCTGCTACAGCTCACCGATGGTTTTCACACCTTAGATTCCAGTAGTGCCTTGGTCATTTCACAGGACACAGCTTACATTAAGTCTTGTGTACTTGCTTACAATAGGTTCACAATCCTTAAACCTCAAAAACAGGCAACATAATCTCTTTTACATAACATATTATGTAAAAATTATCACATGAACATTTGCAAGAGTGCTCCAGAACAAACTTGGGCAAGTTCTAATTTTTCCTGTTTTCAATTCTTTCACCAACTTCACTCCACTCTGAGTTTTCATGTCACACTGACTTCATCACTGTCAATAGAGTATAGCATAAATGTCCCATTTCATTACAGTAGAAAAAATTTCTGTGCCCAATCTTAAGCAAACAAGCAGGGAACATGACTCACTTTTGATATGAACAGATTGATAACTTTGAGTTTTAAAACTGTACCTGGTGTTTCCTTGATCTTCACTTCCCATAAGAAAGGTAAAAATCCTCATCTGCAAATTGCTAAAAATAATCAGTTGCAAGATGTGACCTTGGATAAAGCAATGTTAAATTGGCCAGCAAATTTTTTGGAGGCATCACTGTTATTAACTTGCAATTTTTTCATTTCAGTCTGCCAGTGATGCTTGGCAGGTTATAATCTTTCATTTTCTCACTTGGCTGATGCTCACTCAAGTAGAGATTACGGAGATAGTGGTGGAGAATTTTTACAAAGAATTTTCCCCTTTCACTCAATCACATCAGGATTCAAACACAAATTGTCTCTGTGAGGTGGGTTACCTCTGTAACAGGATTACTGACAAAGGTCTTGTCAGTGTTCCAAAGGCAGGAACAGTTCTTGCCTCACTTGGAACTCAGGGGCTCTCCAGTGCATTAATGGACGCCTGGACAACTGCTACCTGTTCAGTGCATTCCCATCAGGAACGATGTGGCTCAACTACACTTCTGTTTTAATAGCTAATATACAATAGGAGTTCAAAATCTTAGTGAATTTGTATTTTCCTTCAAGATCACTGCTCCTTCAATTTCATTTTTTTTAAAAACCACTGATCCCTTTCTGCTAAGAGTATTCCCCACTCATGACTAAGTTTCTTTGCCTCCACATCACCTTCCCACCCTCTCATCATATCCTTGCCAGAGATTTAATGCATAAAAACTGTAACAAACAGCTCCTCCCAGTGATCCTCCTGGAACAACACTTCCTATTTCTTAAGCGTGTGGGGGCTTTTTTTTCTTCTTTTTCACTCCAAATATCCTCTGTTCACAAGTAAAATGTCCAGAATACAAATATCTGACTGAACATAAACAGATCCAAAAATGTGCTATCAATTAAGTTGTTCTGCCTTTGGTGGGGAACCAAACACATGCTCCTGCCAGAAGATCCATTTTGTGACAATTCTCTGACTAAAAATACCTGTCCCCCCCAGCAACTCTGATCCAGGAATTGTACACGACATGCTGTGAATATCTACAGTGCTTTCCTCATTATCAGAAAAGATTCTCCCATTAATACTCTCCTAGTCAGAGTTTGTGCAAGAAGGCAACAGCGAGGGAAAGCCACATCAAAGGCTGCACACCAGAAGCATCAGTCACCACACAAGGCATCATCATCCACCAAAAACCACAGTTCAAAGCAAGCTGGAGACACTATGAGGTTTTTACTACTGGATACAGCCCAAATGGTATTAAAACAGTCTGACAAAACATGCCATTGCCTTCCTAATTATCCATTTTTAGCCTTCGTACTCAAGCCATGCATAATCAGTATGAAGAAGCAATCACTGACCTGAGTGCACAGAGAAACAAGTTCACATTTATTTATCTTGCCTTTCTCTTTTTTAACTGTATTTTCAAGTATTTATTATCCTAGCATCTGTGTCAAGAATGAAATACATGGCAAGACTGCCATTGAAAATAAGCTTCATCATTCAGTCAGAGATTAAAACTTTGGCTGATAATTTTTTGATTGAGTGACATGGCAAGGTTTCTAAAGCCATATGACTAAAAACTATTAACTGAGATCTAATTCACTGCTTTTTATTGCATTTTCTGAAGCATCTTTAGAAAGACAGCATATCTCTCATTTTTTAGGCAGGGAACTGGAAGCACAGGGAAGAAAAGTAGCATTGGCCATGGCCATACAGAGGAACAGTGGCTGTATTCATAGCAACCAAGTGCTCAAAATTGAAGTTCATTCCCACTAGTGTTCTGATATTCATATTCTAGACATTTTCCTCATGAACAGAAAATATTTAAGTAAAAATTGACAATAAGACCAACAAAACAACAATTAAAAAACAAACCTCAAATAACAAAAGAACTTCCATTCTTGAAGTGAGACAATTTCCCTTCAGTTCATGACTACATTTCCAGCAGCCACACAGTCCAGAGAACAACAGATAATGTTCAGGAGCTCCCCAAGAGCCTATTCCCAGCTTTGACAGAGCTCCTGGTTCTGTGATTCCTGCCTTACAACCCATGGAAAGTCGCTTTTAACATCTGCTGCTCCATTAACACATCCAGCAACACCAAGAAATCAGCAGAGAGCACAGGGAGCTCCATCCTCAGGGCATCCAGCAGCCTCCTGGGAAGCTGCAGCAGGTAAGGAACAGGGCTGACAGCATCCATCCTGCTCCTCTTCATGGAGATGCAATGCTAGGCTTTGCAGAACTACAGAACTTCCACTCAGATAAAATTCTGATCCCAATAAAATATTTTTTCTCAATTAACTTGGAACTAGGTTGGAGAATATATATTTCAGTAATATATAAATATGCTATTATGCTACTTTTTAAGCAGGGTTGTTTGGGGTAATACATTTTTTCATTCACCTCTCAAACTGGACTTGTTCCATAAGCTGATTAACACTAATTTAGCTCTGTTAGTGACCACTCATGGCAGTCAAAGCATATCATGTGATGGAGGGACAACACAAAACTAAAAAGACACAACTGAGTTATATTAGTCAAGGCTGAATTTCTCAACATAGCACTGCAAAAAGCTCAAGTCTTTCCATGCATTTCTTCCCACCAAATTAATTCTCTTAAAAACTAACAAATTTGCATCAAGTCTGACCTCAGGTCCACTGAAGTCCAACAGCTGACATGTCTGGAACAGACATGAATTACAGATGTGAGCAGCTACAGCTCTCTAATAACCTCTGCTAGTCAAAAGGAAACAAAATTTGACGTAGTACTAGGAGCTGAGTTTTAGAAAAAAACCAACCTTGAATCTTTATTCACCTGCCTAAAGCTAATAAACTCATGCATAGATCAGGAAAAATCAAATTCAAATAAACTATTCATGAATCTTTGTTACTTATACATAAGGAATCCAATAAAGAAAGCTACTCTGGAAGCAAAGAATGCAATATAAATGTGTTCCAGCTTCCTTCGCTGGATCTTTTTTTAAACTATATCCCACCCCTGCTTTGCCCTGTGGCAAAGTGTTTCAATAACTCAGACTCCTCTCAGGTACTCATTATTGTACAACAATCTATGCTGCATAGGATAGTCTGCCTGTGCAACAGGACAACAAAGAACCCGCTTTCTCCTCCTCAGAGCATCTTTTACTATTAAATAAAAAGATTTCTTTGATGTCTGCTGATGCAGGACAACACGAGTTTTGTGCTGTCACATCGGTGTGGCGGACTCGCTGTAAGAATCCAAATCCAGCTCTCAGGTCACCCTAAATGCATAAGGAATTCGTGGAAGGGGCCCTGCACATGTGGGAGTTGGGGCTGTTCCCATCAGCTCTTGGCCTTCAACCACCAAAATTCAGCCCAGACTGTTAAAGCACTAAATGGACAACCCTGACTATTCCATATTTTGTTCCAGCCATTTGTATAGCGTTTAGCCACCTGAGTTTGCCACTGACTGCAGATCTTTATTCATGACAAAAACTAATTATCTCCTCAGGAGGAAGTGAGGTCTGTGAGATTTCAGCAAACATTCTTCATTAATTTGTTGAATTAGCAGAAGAAAGCATATAATTGCAAACATTAATGCTTTGCTGGGGAAGAGCCCTGACTTAAGCACTGTAAATCCAGAGATCTAAGTTTCATTGTCCCCAAATCAGCTTGATTAAAGCAGTCACTACAAAAGCCAAGCACCTCAGATACCTCAGGCACTTTCTGGATGAGTACATGCTCCAGGTAAAGTCTTTTATTTTGCCTAATACACCCTCACATCCCCACCCTGGAAAACAGAGTTTAAAACAATGTCAGAAGAAGCCTAAATTAAAGGAACAATGGTTAGTGGCTGGGGATGAGGAATAAATACTGCCTAGAAAGACACTAAGCTATTAATGAAAACAATTTCAGCGTGTATTTTAGTAGTAGAGTATTTAAAAAAAATCCAATATTAATCTAGAGTTCATGAAGATTAAGACCAATCTTAGAAAAAGAAGAAAACCACACATTTTCCAGCATTTTAACTTCATTACATTGGTTGCAAAATCTTGCATATTTTAGGCTGCGTATATTTATTTTGTTCATGTCTAATCTGCTGTCAAGTCCACCTCACACAGCCAAGTGAAAACATAAAAAGCACAAGTACTATAAAAATGCTAAGTCTTCAAAAATGTCCCCTGGAAAAGATCTAGAAATCTCTCATCTTAACAGAATCTCAGATAAACACTGAATCCCTCTTTACTTCATATCGGTGCTCTTACTATGAAGCCCTGATAAACCACACTCAGTATTGAGTCTGCACAAAGTACTCCTGATTAAATTATTTTTCATTGGCCCTTCCTTTTAATTTTTAACCTGCTGCAATAACTAACAAAATACAGCAGAGAGCTCTGCAGAATCTGATTAGCACACCAAGATTAAAAAAAAAAAGATGTTCTGAAACAGAAATCACACACACTGTCCTGCATATTATAGTCAGTGCCTATAGCCTATCAGAAATTAGGTTTTAAGCAAAGCCCAGACTGAGAAAAGATTACCAGGAAAGACTGAGGTAATATTTATATTAGCTTCTGTACATTCAGGAACTGCTGGGTGCATACGGAATGTCCCTAGGAGGCTCCTATATCTAGATTTCCATCAGTGAATAATTATTCAGGTTTAATCCATTTCCAGATTGCTTTTTATTTGACAAATATCTACCCAAGTTTCCATTCAATATCAGAAAAAGGGTCAGTGTGCATTTTAAGGTAGTTTGTGAGGCACATCTTATATCACCGCAAGGCAATTTTCTCTATATAGTTTCAAAGAAAATTTTGTTCTTTTGCCAAGCCACTTTTCCTCACAAGCCAGTATAACTTAGTGTCAATCAGCAGTCAATCATTTAAACAGAGGTACATTCACATAGCAGGTAAGAACACTGCACATTGCACAAGATAATTGAATAAAAGTTTCTACATGGAATTCCTCCAAGGCAAGAGATAAACAATAAATGGATTAATATTCCCTACAGATCACTGCAACAATAATCTTTGAAGTTTTTCTATAGCTTTTAGTTAATTTATTCTAGAACCCACAGTGTAAATGCAAACCTCTAACAGAATAAAAATCAAATTCCCACTAAAGTAGTTTAAGATCTAAGTATCTTGACAGTTTCCCTCTAAGCCACATTTATTTCAGTTCTGAAAAACCAAGTTACTTTGATATATCTCTTACACTGACACTTTTATGCCTTCTCAGGACATCAGGGATATTCAGACCTTTGAACTGATACTTAAAAAAAAGTATGCACTAAAGGTCAAGAAAATTTCCCCCATCCTTTTTTTTTTTTTTGGTAACACTTCAATCTCATCTTTCGAGGAAGTATCATTACTTAACTCCTTTCAACAAAAACAAAGAAAAAGAAATGTTTTCATTAAACATAGAAGGACTTCGACCTCAAAACTGAATCACACAGAGTATCTGCTAGAAAAAGGAAAAAATTACTTAGGCTTTGCCACTTAAAAGAGATTACAGATCTAGAAAGGCATCTTATTCTATAAAGGAAAAAACAAATAAAAACAAAGAGCAGAAAGTGGTCCTTATACATCAGTACTTTTTTTTTCAAAAACACACTCTGTTTCTCACAAGATTAAGTTTTTTCAAGCTTCTCATCTACACTTGGATGAGCAAAAAAACAGAACAAAAAAATTGGGAAATAGCAACAAGAGCAAGTGTATTACTTACAACAATTCAACTATAACTTGATATTTACTAATGCTTTCTCCATTCCTTTCAAGTACTGGAATACAATTCTTTTACTGGAAGGAAGGCTGGAGAACACCAGAGAATTTCACCCCACCCTTCCAAAGGCTGTCAGCCCCTCTGCTCTGACACACAATACACACAGACAATTCCAAGCCCTGATCTCTCAGCAGCTAGAAAACAAGCACATTTCAATCCTAGAGTGTGGAAGAGAAAACTAAAACCCACTTCAAAAGGGAGACCATCTCAGGTTACTTGCACATAACTTGAAATAACAATTCTATAATTCTTCAAACTTGCTATTTCCTAAGAAATGCACATTTCCTTTAATACACCTCAGATCCCTCTTAGAATAGGCACTCAGAAAAATTCCAATAAATATTCTCTACAGCCTTTCTGGAAAATATTTACAAACTCAGAGGCCACAAGCCTATCTGATCAAGATTGTACATGTATAAATAAACTCTTTATTGTCTACATACATCAGCGTATAACTGCTACATATATAAAATCGTGTATTTAATTTCAGTTCCCTGTACTCAGAAGTACATTGATAATTCCCATATGCAAGAACCATCATTACATTACTCAAAAGAATAAAACAGCAGGATGCTCCATTTTACAAACAAAATGGAACAGCAAAACAATAACTTAACAAAAAAAAAACCCCAAACAAAACTAAAACTCCACACTTGTGCCACAAAAGTATCCTACCTTGGAATGCATATTTCAGGAATATCTTTGCTCCTGGGAATTTCTGGTTCTGAACTGCTGGATCTTTGACTATTCATATTAATTAAATAAATAAAAAGAAAAAAACTTGAAACCTATTTTGTTGGTTTTTTTTCCCTGCGGAGCAGACATGCTCTAGAAAAACTGAAGTATTCCTAAGAATAAGTTTGATACTGAAACTCATGTAAAACACACATGCAAAGTTAGTGAATTTACACTTTTAGAGTTACTCACCCACTCAACTTCTAAATCTACACTTAATTGCTGGCATACAAAACACACCAGAATGAAGTGCGTATACAGAATCACTTTTTGCTATGGTGGAGTATTAACAGTGCAGAAAAGCCAGCTAGACCACGGGGGAAATTAGTAGTTATCCACACACACACACACTTATGAAAACCAGCTGTTAGAAAACATGAGGGGAAAAAAAACCTTTTTTGACTGAGGATGAAAGCAAGAGAACATGTCCCAGAACAGTCATTTTCAAAGCATTACAAGTAGGTGGATGAAGCAAGTGAAAAGAAGCCACAACTTGGCAATCAAGAAAAGCTCTTTATTAAAACTGCATAGTCTAGTAACTGATCAGGATAGAGAAGTAATTTTTACTTTGCGCTGGAAGCACCCCATTCTCCACAGCCTCTTTGCTCACTACATGTATCTTGTCCTACTCTTTCCATGAACCCAAAAAACTCAAACCATCTGGCTTGTGCCAGACATATTTGCCCATGCCGTATCTGTTTTTCAGACAGCAGACACTCATCAAGCATCTAATTCATGTGATTAGCTGGTAGGAAAACAGAACAATAATTCAATATGACTTTAAAATATCTTTGCATTTGTTCTCATTCTGTCCTGAGAGAACACTGGATATTTCTGCATACTTACCTGCAAGTCAGAGACACTGAGTAAGCACTGGTTGAGCATGTTGAGCATATGCTCACACATCATCGCTGGGCCAACACTTTGTCCTGAAAACAAGACCAGGCTTCTCTGAATACCCCAGCATCTGCCTCTCTTATGGAAGCATTTATATAAATAATACTGGATAGGCTTTATTCTCAGTCGATACAGTAAAAATATGCAGTAATGCAACATCTCACTACTGAAATAAAAATTCCAGAGGTATGTTTCTATCTCATGTAACTATCTTCCCTGTTTAATCAACACTTTTTTAGTTTTTCCCCCTTAATGCATGGCTGCAGTGGCTGCTACAGCCCTTCTTGCAGAATGGGGATGAGGGCAAAACCTCCTTTAATAGCTAAAGGAAGCAACAGCCTGATCAAGCCATTATTTTCTTCCACAGGTATTGTCAGAGTCCTCTAAGTGAGTAAATCCACTAATATTTTATCAGGCTTCCATAGCTCAGCTCAGACAGAGGCTAGAGCCAGAGGCATCATACATTCCATTTTTACGCACAGGTGACCCCCAAGGTTCCAGTTTCCACCTCAGAGGGAGCTCCTTCAGGCAGCAGATGCTCTGCAGTGGCTCCCACAACAACTGCAGTATCAACAGGAAGATCACAAAATTCTCCAAGTCCCCAGCATAATGCTCTATTTGTTGTAGATACAAGGTGTGTATCTACAGCAGTTCTGTATTTTTTGCTGCTCTCTAATTACATTTCAAATATTCATGCAAGACATTATTTCTGTGCCAGAGCTCATACGGATTTGCTCCTACCAAAACAGTACTAAAACGAAGTTATTTGAAGCAAATCACCATGTGTAAAATACGCTTTTTAACATGCCCAAATATTGTCATAAAAACCCCCAACAACTAAGCAAGGGAATAGTGAAAAACAATTAACTGATGTGGACAGCAAAACAATGTAAATCCCTGCCTTTAGTCTCACCCAGCGTGATGTCTGTGATTCATAGATGTAAATGTCTTGGAACACATTTTTAAAAAGTCATGATTAATAATTTAATGTGTCAATGCAGCCTGCAGCACCCAATGAAAAGTTCTTCTGAGACTTTACTAACAAGTTCATTTTTTCTCACGATTGGCATGACCAGTGGATTTCAAATTTCATATTAAAAGACAAATAGGAAAATGAATCATCTGCCTACTGTTTTTCCCAGGGGATTTTGGATCAAATTTAGTGCCAATGAAGCATCAAATTGACTGCAGAAACCAACTGTGGAACAGTCCAAAGGTCCTGAAGGAGCTGACTTGTGTCACCAGAGAACTGTTTCCCATCAGCTTCCAAAGTCAGACATCTGAAGACTGGAAGAGTCAAGTCTTAAAAGGCACGAATAAAGATGCAGCAACTTGAGGTCATTCAGTGTCACCCCATCCAGGACCACTCTTGCCAAAGTACCACACAAAATAAACTTTAGGCAAGCACCTCTTGGGACCAATCCACATTATACAAATAGAGTGACAAAGGGTCAGTGTAATTCCACATCTCTGCTGGCTTTAGAGCACACTGACATCAGCTGTGACACAACCTGGGATGCTCCACAAGAGCTGAAAATACTCATTTGTCTTAGACAACCTGGAATAAAGCAGCAGTTTCAAAGTGTAAAACTTCCTCGAAGCCCCGCATACAAACACCATCTGCTCTTTTGCAAAAGGTATAACATTTGAAATAACATTCTTTTCTCTCCCTCTTAGTACATTCCATCATGAAGAGAAAACTTTATTTATATAAAGAGCCCGCAAAATGAAGTTCCATAAAAACAGGAACATATGGCCAAATAATTCTGAATAGCACTTAGCATATTCATCCGTAAAATAAGAACTATAATGGGTAGATAAATACACCCAAGTCTACTTGGAAATTGTCAGTATACACATGGTTTTCTGCAAATAATTAGGTTTTTTTAAAAGAAAAATTTCTCACCCATCACTCTACGCAGATACTTCACATTACAGTTTTATTGAAGTTAATCTTTTTAAACCACAAACTTGGCCCATGACACCTTGTCTCACACATATTAACAGCCATAGTAAGTGCATAAAAAATGAAAAAAAATCTTATTCTTATGAAAGTTAAATTTTTACCACCATTGCAAAGACAAAGCTTAAAACAAATTTAGGTAATCTCTAATGTGGATGGAAACAAAGTAGAAAATGGAGAACCTTTATAGAACTACTTGGAACATAAAAATAAATGCCTAAATATAAAAACTTAAGACAAAACTAGTAATTTAAAAACAGTCCTGAAGGAAAGTATGCATTCACCTACAAATTACTTCCTGCTATTAGTGAGGAGAAAAACAATGCACGGCCAAACATCTGTCTTGCACACTCGCTGCTGCAGGTTTTTTTGTAATTGCAGCATTCAGAATCATCCATCATCCAGCTGTTTCTAAACTGTTAAATACTCGTAAGGAAGTGTGTAATCAAAGTAAGTGGCTGAGAATTTGTGGACTGAACCCCAAAGCCTCCCCTTTTTCAGCTATTTCCAACACTTACACTGAGCAACACAACACATACCCAGCTTTCTCTTCAGCATCTATCATGAAACTTTCTGGATACTTGCACATTATCCCTTGAGACAAGAAGCACAATCACCTTCAGACTCTCAAAAATCCTTCCAGCTGCAGACTCTTCCTGCTGTAATTTGCTGCAGTTTTATAACCAGCTGGTCGCCATCATATACATGATTTGGTTCACCAAACTGCGCTCCTTAATCAATCCCCTGGTCATTGCTTCAGTACTCTCTGGGATTTAAGAAAAAAGACTGGTTTCACTGAGTGACGTGCGCTTAGCTTGGTCCTTTCCATTTATTTTGATGATCTCTCATCATATTGAAGGTTGATTCCTGACATCTTCTCCAAAAAGCTGAAGAGTTTATACAAGACAGGCATATCTTATTTGACTTGTGCTTCAGCTTCACTTCTGCTCATCCTGTCAAACTGTGTCAAAGGGAGGGTTTGCTATTTTGATGTTCCATTCTTTTATTTCTCCTCATGCTGCTGTCATGGTTTAACCCCCAGCCAAGGAGTTCAATCCAGCAACCCAGCCCCACACATCCCCACAGTGAGAAGGGGGAGAGAATCAGAAAAGTGAGAAAACCGTGGGCTGAGATATAGCCAGTTTAACAGGTGATGTAAAAACTGTGCATGAAAGCAAAAACAAACATGGAATTCGTTCCCCACTTCCCATGGACATCCCAGGAAAGCCTGCATCCATCACACCTAAAAATGACAGGAAGGTAAGTGCCATCACTCCAAATGTCCCCCTTTTCTGCTTTCCCAGCTTTACACTGAGCTCAACATCATTTAGCGTGGAATATTCCCTGGGTTACTGGGATCAGCTATCCCAACTCTGACCCTTCCAAAACCTTGTGCACCACCAGCAACCTCACTGGTGAGGTGAGGGGTAGAAAAGGCGTTGGATCTGAGCAAGCATCACTTAGTGCTCACCAAAACATCCCTTTATTATCCACACCATTTCCAGCACAAATCCAGAGCACAGCCCCATTCCAGCTACTAGGAAAAAGATTAACTCTATCCCCAGCAAAACCACCACAGCTGCCTACAATTCCACTGAGCCTAAGACCTGAAAGCACTGACTGCTAAAGGCATGTAAAACTGAGCACAGGAAAAAACCTCAGAACATTCCTGCTGGCTCTTCACTGCAGGAGATAATGCGTTATAACACAGATTTCCCCCAAATCTCTGCAGGATCTACAAATCCCTCCTTGCAAACCCTCCAATAATTCCCACACACACACAGTATGTTCTGTTACCACCCTGATGTATCCAGCAGTTTTCTACAGCAGCCCAAGTGTTCTCTTCTATGAAAGTTACTCAGTGATGGCAGGATTTTTTTTTTTTAATTTCACCTTTCTTTCAGATTCTGAACTTCAATCACATTAATTTCCCCAGTAATTTCATGAGAACTTTTAAAGAATCTTAGCAACTGGCACGTTAATTTAGTATTTAAAATGGCCAAGACGTCCTAATGCAGAAATTGAGTGTAATGACATCTTTGCATTGATAAAGAATTACTTGCCAAGCCAACTTTTCATTCTTCAGTATAGTTAAATTCTTGTTTTAGAGTTCTTTGTTTTGGGGGTTGGACTACATGATTTCCACACACCCCTTCCAACCCCAACTATTCTGTGATTCATTCTTTCCAGACATTTTAGATATTTAAGTCTTCAGTTCTCTATCAGTTCTGCTCTAATTTCAACAGGCTCCTGGGCTAACCCTATTTTATTATTGTCTTTTTATGTAGATACAGGTATTTAGATACAGAAAAAAATACTTTGATTGTCTGCTGTGACTTGTATAGCACATGGACACACGCCCTCAATTAAGTTTTACTTAGGTACATCTTAAAGGAAGGACACCATATTTGAATTAAAATTTTCCTTAGATGAATAGCCTACCATAATGTGCAATAAATTACCCTCTTGCTGAAGATGCAGTTCTTATTTCTACTGCAAATGTGTCTGGGTCATATTTTAGCCACAGGATCTAGATATCCTATCATTTTCTGCTTCATCACAGAATTTCTGTTCACAAGGTGCATGCTTTAACACTGCAATCAAGTCCCTCTCCTCCTTTCTCTTTGATAATATTTAACATATCGAGATCTTAGAATTTCTCCCTCTGGAGCTATTTTCAACCCTTCTTCATTCTTACAGTTCTTCTCTGAAGTCTCTGTGACTCTAATATCCTGCTTGAAGTATGAAGACCTAAACTTGACAGAAGATTTTTGGAGTGAGCTCATTAGTGCCAAACACAAAGACACGGTAAATTTCCTGCCTGCTCATACAGATTGGGTCACACTGCAGCTGTTGTGCAAGTTCTCAAATTAATCTGTATTTACATGGAAAACGGTTAACTGAGAAGCTAAAACAAGCAATCAAGAGAAAACTAAAGAACAGACCCAGCAATTCTACCAATTCAGCTTCCCAGATGACTGTTGCATATACCCCACTCCCTATACGTGTTTGGGAGAAACATCCCTCTGATTTTCAAGCAGAAAGCCCAGAACAACCATGTGACTGCTGAATCCTTTGGCTCTGGATAAAGGTGGAATGTTGTACTTAGTGGTGTACACAGTCAACCAGTCTGAATTCAAAGTCAAGGCTTACTGAGGTCAACAACCCATGTCAATAGTGTTGTATCACTGATTTTCGACACAAGTAACAGATCAGTAATAACAGGATATTCTCATCTTTATTCAGTTCCTGTACCTATTCTGTGCTTCAGATATCCACAAAAAACTGCAAACACATTTGTACAAGAAACCAGAAGAAGCAGTGTTGGTGAACCTTCATTTGAGTACTTGACTATATTTTCAAATACGCAGTCTCAGTACTGCTCTTCTGCACTCAGCCTGGGCTGTGACAGGTGTACTTGATTATCAGTTTTTTGGAATTACAGAGGTACTGGAGGATGAACAGTGACCTTTGCTGCTGCCCTGCACAGCAGGGTTAACCAGGCACACACAACTGACAGACCCAGCAGGTGCATGCCTGAGGAGGAACAAAGTGCTGTGATGCACATGTTGTTAAGTCTTTGAGAACAAAATGCACTGTTTTCAACTGATCATAGAATCACAGAACCTCCTAGGCTGGAAAAGGCCTCTAAGAACATCGAGTCCAACCATTAACCCAGCACTGTCAAGCCCAGCATCAAACTGTGTCCCCAAGTGTCACATTTACACATCTTTTAAATCCCTCTAGGGATGAGAACTCCACCACTCTCCTGAGCAGATTGTTCCAGTGCTCAACACCTTTTTTCTGTGAAGGATTTCTCTTCTAATATCCAATCTAAACCCCCCCACCCCCAGGCACAAGCAGCTTCCTCTTGTCCTTTTGCTTGTTACTCAGGAGAAGAGACTGACCCTCACCTGGCTAGAAACTCCTTTCTCAGTCAGAACACTGAGTTACTTACTGGAGACAATTTCCACATCAGTATCTGCTCTGTATCCCACAGCTGGAGATAATGTCTATTTCATTGCTGGATTTATTGCAAACCAAAGCATGATCTGTACGAAAATGCAAAACAGGATCCCAGTCCTACTAAGTTTTAATGTAGAGCCATATATCAATGACATCCTCATGTTACATTGCATACTCCTAATGAACTCATTTATAAATGTATTTATAATGCATTTGTCTAAACACCAAAGCAAACATCACAGGGGAGGAGAGGGCTGAAAAAGAAGAAAATGAAACAAAAAGCCCAAGCAGGGTTCAGGAATGCTGGCCTGGCCAACAAAGTTATGTTTAGAGTAGAAAATCCAGAGCCACTGAAAAAGTCTGAGGATTCAGAAATGTCTATTTGACAGATTACCATAATGAAGATCCACAGCACATGTTCCCTGGAGAATTACATGTGAATCACAAAGAACTTCTGAAATAAATCTGTTTATTAAGGGGGAGATAAAACACTTTGGAGGTCTGTTTTTGTCTAGTTTGTATTAATACCCTGAGATTATTTAAAAAGGGGAAAAAAATAATGCAGGTATGTTCCAGAGCAGTGACAAGCAAAAACTTCAGCTATGAAGATTACCAGAGCAAGAAGTCATATGATCCTGCATGACTATGGGAGCTGCTACCAAAAAACTGCAGCTTGTGACATGCATGTGAACCACGAGCATCTTTCTATTAACTTAGACAATTCTGACTTTCTTCCCATTTAAACTTTATTTTCTGCTTCAGATAAACAATCTGGACCAAACTTTTCCAACGCAAAAAGAAAACAGTTTTCCATTATCACAAACAAAAGTATCGCTTCATTATCAAACAATGCGACCTGTTAGTACCGTTTCAGCCAATATCTTCAGCTATGTACAACTCTCATATTTTTAAGGATGTGAAAAAAGGGAACCTCTGCTAAGTTTAGATAGACACTAAAACCAAGAAATATCTGATGAAACTTGGAAGAAAGTGTGTTTCTGTGGGATAATTTGTTTAAGAAAATGTTGTATGTGTAGCTCTAAAGTTTTTAATTTAAAAACTCTAGCTGAAAAAAACCCTGCTAAATGTAAGCTAAAAAAGATCATTTTTGGCTTGTTTCAGGTGATTAAGTTTATGGTAGATTATCATACAGTTAAGACATCTACTAGGAATGTGATCCATGACCAAAATTCAGAAGACACTCTTTAGTATTTTGATGATAGCAGAGATAAATGCTGCATTATGAATGTACTGGGACTCATACAAGAGCTCTTTAGATTAAAATTCTCAAAATACATACAGTTATTGCTTGATATATAGGACTGGCATCGTTACAGTTTCAGTCATCTAATGCTTTCCATATGCTAACCACTGAACAAATAAATTTGCCTGTAAATGCAAGAAATATGTACCCAGTAATAAATAAGCCAACATGAAACAGGCTGTTCGTATCAGGGTTAAAAATCTAAATTCTTTATTTCTTCCCCGAATATTTCTGTCCTGATGACTCAGCAACAATGCTGCATGTTTCAGCTGAAGTCAGCAAGATGCCTCAGTGCTGTTTTGCAAGTGTCAACTCCACACTCGTTACGGAGTTGGCTTTAATTACAATTTTGAGGCCATCTCGGTTCCAGGAGACGAATACCTGCTGAAGTCAAGGTGCTCTGCATGGATGGAGAAACCAAGACACTGAGGATCGAACAGAAGGACGACAATGACAATGTTGTCTAGACTGAAACTTGCAAAATTGCCCGGCTGCGCTGCTGGTACCCCGAGCACACCCCAAATCCCGAGGGGAGCGCGTCCTGTCATCCTGCCGACAGCGCTCATGGCTCGCAGCAAGTTCTCAGCACGTTACACAGTGCTTTGGGGGTTCTGCTTCAATATCTAAAAGCTTTAAGGCACTAGCACATCGTTCAGTTTGTAAACTCCGGCGAGACCACGCTCGTGTCCCGTTTCCCAGCGAACAGAAGGAGCAGGACACGGAGCAGCTCCACGCGGGCAGCGGGAACCAGGGATGGAGAGAGAGCGGGACCACCCGCACGGCGCATTTACCTGTCCTGCCCCAAACACAGCCCCAGCCCGCAGCCCCCGGCGGAGCCACCGCGGATCCTTTTATTTTACCGAGCCCTGAGTTACTTTTCGAAAAAAAAAAAAAAAAAAACAAACCACGCTCGGAGCTGACGGAGCTCGCCTCCACGCTGACAGCCGGGCTGCGCCGGGGTCGGGGTGAGGAGCCCGGGGGTCCCGCCCGCCCGAGCCGGCGTTACCTGCGCTGTGCCCTGCACGGTGCCCGGCGTTACCTGCGCTGCCTTTGGCGTTACCTGCGCTGCCCTGAGCGATGCCGGCGTTACCTGCGCTGTGCCCTGCGCTGTGCCCGGCGCTACCTGCACGGCTCGATGCCCGGCGCTACCTGCGCTGCCCCGCGCCGTGCCCGGCGCCGCACGGCCCGGCCCGGCCCGCCCCGGGAGTTTTCAGCAGCCGTAAAGCGGAGCGCGCCCGGCCCCGGCCGTGAGGGGCCACCCCGGGGAGCGCCCGCGGGGCCGCGCCGGAGCCGGACGGGACGGGACGGGACAGGACGGGGTTCACGGGACCGCGGAATGGTTGCGTTGTGAGGAGCATCTTATTACAACTCTTGTGTCATGGGACACTTTCCGCTAGACCAGGGTGCGCAAAGCTCTGTCCAGCCCGGCACTGAGCGCTGCCGGGGATGGGGCAGCCGCGGCTTGTCTGGGCAACCTGTGCCAGGGCTCGCCGCCCGCATAGGGAAGAGTTTCTTTCATATATCTAATCTAGGGCTACCCCTCTCTCCACTGAAAGCTGTTCTCTTTCATCATATAATTCCATCCCTTGTCAAAGCCCCTCTCCAGCTCTGTTAGCCCCTTTAACTCGAAGAGGCTTTGAGGTTTCCATGGAGTTTTCTCATCTCTAGGCTGAACAGCCCCATCTCTCTCAGCCTTTTGTATCGTTTGACAGATTAGGGTGGTGTTCAAGCCTTTACATCTTTTGAGGGGAGATAATTTCTGATCTGTAACTTTTTGTTGCTGTACGAGTCCCACCCCCGGAGGTGGAAAGGGAGATGAGAGGAGCTGAGCGCGCCCAGGGCCAGGCAGGACCAGCGCCCAGGTTATCCCTGCGGGACAGAGCATCCGAGCACTGCGGGCACACCTGGAACTAAAACCACAGCAGAGCGCAGTTCTGGAGGTGTCTGAACTGCTGCAATTACACTGCTTTCACAAAGCCTCTTAACAGGTAAACTCTGATCTTGAATGCCCTGCCACTACAATACTGTCTCCTTAGTAAAACGAATTTCCCCGACCCAGATTAATGATTTAGTTCTGCTTGGAAGCATTTCGCTGTTAATTCTGTACCTAAATCTACAATTTGTCCTGTAATCCCGGATGCTACCACACAAGGGACAGGGCTCAGCCGTTCAACAGAGGCAGGAGAAACATAAGCCTGATAAATTTCACTGTCTGAAGTCAGGGTTAGTATTGTTTACCCTAAGGGAATTACTGATAGAAATGTTCATTTTAAGAAGGAGAATTATGTCCAGCCACATTTCCCAGAAAGACGTTTATGAAAGAAAGAAAAAGAGAAAAACAACAACAAAACATTTTAAATGCTTTCCCTACTGAATAAAAACTACTATTGAAATTAAGGCATCTTAGCCTAGCAGCTGCTGCAGAAAAGGCAGAAAGCAAAGTCTTCCAGAAGTCTTCTTGGCATATGGTGCACATATAAGTAGACAGAAAAACAAATTTCAAGCATTTATACTAGAACTGGCTTCTGCTAATGAAGTATTAATGGGAAAGTCTGGCTGGACTGCTGTAGTTCAGAAAAACAATTTTAGAAAAAAACAGAGCAATGTAGTCACTGAAGAGCAGGTGGACTAATCTACACTCCTCATTAACAAAGTACTTTTTTCAGCATTAAGTAGAAGTAAAACAGCTGCAGGTGGAGATGCACTTCTCTTGTTCAAAGACATCTATCAGGCTTGTAGGTGTACAAATGCATTTACTCAAAGCATGATTCATCAGTTTTCATCAGTTATTCACAATTTTTTTCGTCTCCTGCAATAACATGTTATAACTCTGCCTTTCCTACATTCTTCTCTTTTCTATATCACCCCCAGGCATGAGCCATGGCTATACACTGGCTTTGGTACTCACTCCAGACTTGAGGATTTTGTGCTGTGTAGCTTAAGCCAGTCATGCCCATTCCATGAAAAAGGCTGAGGCTGAAGTTTAAAACAGGTTTGCCACCACCACAGTTTCACATTTCCTTGCTTCAGCTGTGGACTGCTACTGCGTAGTCCCAAGCTTGGCACAAGTGTGAGCTGACACTGCAGCAGAGAAATCATCTCAAAAGGCAAAGTGCACCAGCCCTGACTCCACATGCTTCCACACAGGGCTCCAAACTCCTTAGGAGTTTGTTAGGAAAGCTGTATGGAGTCTTGTGACTCTGCTGCATCTTAGTGAGAAATTACTGGACAGGTTCCTTAATTACTAAGCAATAGCCGAAAGTCAGTCAAATACAAAATTCCATTAACTCTTTGCTAAAACCAGGCTAGCTTTGCTGCCCAGACCCTTGTCTTCCTACTGCTGTTGTAAATTCCTCCCTTCCCCCAACATTTTTGCCAAGGATTGGCCTCATCACAGATCACAGAGAGCATTTTCTTACCACAGTACAGAGCTGCAACTAAAGGGAAAAGTTTGAGATAGCTGGCAAGGATGGTTTTTATATTGAATCGTGACCACCCTCTCTAGAAGTCACCAAAGGAAAAAAAATATATATATCAAGTGGTGCCCCAACATTCAGGGAAACTGAAATAGATTTACACTATGAAGAAAAAGAAACCTCCAAGCCATTACATTTTGCAGAAACTTATTGTCACCTGACTAGAAAAGGAAGTGCAAGATGATCACATATAAAGTTAAAACCTTCCCTAAAACTTTTCTGAAAGGAAACAGTGCATGAAAACTGTACATCCATAAAACACTTCGGTATTGGTGCACATCTTTGCTTATAAAAATTATATCAGGTAGTTTGGAAATGGGCATGGAAACATGGAAAAATTTACTATTAAGTTTAAAGAGACTTTATTTACTTGAGATACTGGATAAGGCAGTTTCTAAGTTTTTGCTTTACAGAAAGTCTAGCATGGAATCATAGAATAACTTGAGTTGGAAGAGACTCACAAGTATCTTCGAGTCCAGCTCCTGGTTAGATTGAAATGAGTCCATGTGATGGTTTTAACTCCTGACTTGAAATGGCTGTTTATAAGAATGAGTTTACTTTCCTTCTTCAGGTGAAAGTTGGGTTGGTTGTTTTCTTTTTGTATTTTTACCAGCCTGCAAAGTGATTGAGCTTCAGGCATTCTGTGCAGCAGAAGTGCCACCTCGTGGCTCCCTTAATCCTTGCTGGGTTTGATGCTGCTTTTTTGGGTTATATTAGATTTACTAAGAGAAAAATCTTGCTTTTAAGAGAGTTCAGTCTACGACCCATATAAGATCGATCATACCTGGTTGCCACGCTGGTGGACTGACGCTATGAAGGTTCCTTGCTAGAGGACACTGATCACTGTAGTTGGCAGGACTAGTTGTTCCAGTGCAGGAGAAGGAGAGCATTAAAAGTGTCATTTTAAAGGTCTGAAAGGGACCTACAGTCCTGCCCCTTATCGTCCATTCCTGCAGCATTTAATCAAGGAAGGTACTGAGACCAAGAGGACTGGTAGGCATGCCTGGAATGTCAAGTCCTGCTTCTTTACACACATTAAAGACACCACACATTTAAATAACAGAAGCCCCACTTGAGGAAACAAGAAATTAAATACCTTTAAAACCATCTGCTAAATGCAGTTTGAAAGTCTAAAATTCTTTTTTATGGGCAGTCTCTGCCTTTTATACTGAAAAAATTAATTGGATATATGTATTTTACAGAACAAATCCACGATTCAGCAAGAAAATTAATGAAATGAAGAGACAGTTGGAGTCGCTGCCAAGAACAGTCATTTCAGACCTAGCAACCTTGGAAAATGACCTTTTAAATAATTAATTTGGAAAAATAACACTACAAAGCAACAAAAATGAGCGTTACCTACCTATAACTGCTAATAGCAGTAGCTTCCAAAGAATGAAGGCGTTGAACGGATCATGGAAACTCACTAGAGCTGATGTTCCTGTATCAGGCATCTTAAGTGTTGAACTGCCTCGATGCACCTCCTAAGGTAACTCCAGGTTAGCTCAGGGTCTGTTTCCACCCGTGTACAATCAAGTACTCTGATCTAGAGGACAGGAGTGCACAGTTTTGCCGCCGAAAGTGAGAAGATAACAAAATTAGTCCTAAAAGGGCTACCATGGCTTCCCCAAGTACTTAGGGAAGGATAACTAAACAAGGAGGAATGCGACATACTTAGACAAGCCATTCATTCATTATTCATCATCCCATAAGTAGTGAAATACCTCCCTAAAAATGGCTTTTAAGCACACATACTTTACACAATTGGAAGAATGTCTGATTTGTGTTCAAGTACTGTTTAAGTAGTGCATACTGATGCAAAAGAACTTCTATGCTTCTGCACTGCATCTGAAGTTTTTATATTCCTTGATCCATGCCTTACAAAGAATAACTAGCATAAGCAGGAAATTCTAATTTTTGTCCAAGCTTAAACTAGAGCATGATTATTTTTTCTGTAAAGGAAATTACTCCCTACTTAATTGCATTTTCTTTTATCGAAATGAGATGGAAGTCCTATTTCTTATCAAAGCTTTCCTGCAGTAGATTCTCCCCACCTTTCCCTCCCACTCAGTAAAGCTGTGTCCCTAAGCTGCAAAACATAGTTCCCAAAAGTCTGTGCAGCTCTCTTGGTACTGGAAGAGGCTTCAATGTCTCCTAGAACCTTTTCAGGCTGAACAGCCCCAACTTTGCCTGACTCCATGGGAGAGATGCTGCAGGCCTCTGATCATCTTTGTGGGACTCACTCCAGCAAGTCCAAATCATCCTTTTCTTGGGTGCCCCAGGGCGGGACACAGCACCCAGAGAATCCCAGACCCACTCAACCAAGAGATGCGAGTGAATATAATCAACATCCCTCATGAGTTGGACTCCACAACACCCGAAGTCATTTCATAAGAAACAGTTTCTATGATAAAGATTATAGCCACAGATTATGGAGAAGACATGCTTCTTGCTTTTTTCATTATTTAAATAATAATCACTGGTGGATTTTAGGAGGTTTTTGTGAATTGAAACAGAAAATGAGAATAGGTAGAGAAGCTGAGCCTTAATCCTCCAATTTAATTTCCTTTAATCTTGCTTATAGAATATATCCTCTTTGTTAACTACCCTTTTTTTTTTTTTTCACCAAAGCCTGGCACTTTCAGATCCTCTTACACCTTTTTACCATGAAATACATGCATTGCTTTCTCCAGACAGACTTTCCTCCCCCCTCTCCAGGTTTCTCCACCTCATGCTCGATGCCCTGTTTAGGCTTCTAATCCAGGATGGCTAATACAGCAAAATTGGAACAGGAGCAGAAGACAACGCATTGCAAGTGGCCCTTTGGCAACCTGCAGGGCTCACACTTACAGCAAATACTCTGAGCGCAGGTAGGGTGGCGAACACAGCATTAAGACTAAATAAAAAAACGATTTATATTATCCCCCGCTGAGGTCTGAAGCTGGGATAGGTAATTTGTTCCAAATGGAGGAGGAACACTACAGACTACAGTGCTCCAGGCTTTTCTGGGTCTTGATCGTTTAACTCATCCCGGGGTTTCTTCACATAACCTGACCTCCAGTTGTTTTTGAACAAAAGAGGTAAGTGCTGAAGATTGTGGAGAAGATAGAGAGGAGACAACCCCTAATTACTGGTTGATTTCATCTGGAGCTGCATTATAGTCAGTACTTAGCAAGAAAAGAGACTTAAAGGAAACAACAATTCTTAAACCAACACAAACATCAGCATTTTTCTTCTTTATTAACTCAAAACGTTTTATTTAAAAGCAGCAGGTCTTGCAAAAGAAGGAACAATCTAAAAAGAACCCCCGTTGACATAGACAGATCCGATTTGCTCTGATAAAAGACAAAGACTCAAATCTTGCAATGTATCATTTGCTTCCAAGGGCAGTAACATATAGCCTGTGATTTTAATGATTGTCCTGCAACTGATCATTTTGAGAAGCACAGGAAAAAGTGCAGTTAAGCTAAATATTATTCTCTTACCCTTCCAGAGCACAGTATTTCATTTAAGCCATTCAGGTAGAGGTAGTTTTGAGGGTAAGTAATAGATTTGAAAGCTTGTTTGTAGTTTTTTGAGCTCCAAGACTTCTGCGTAATTTAGACTAGTTCACATTTCAAAAACTTCTCAGAAACTTTCAGATATCATACACATTTTAAATATTCAGCTTAAAATAAAGCTGCTACAGGGTCCAGTTCTGACTTTGCATATATCAGTACTTTTGAATCAAGACAAATTTCTCTTGAGAGAGAATCTTCTTTCACCACTCAAAATAATTATATTGCCACCATTCATATTAAGAGAAAAAGACAGATGGCCTTTACCCAGAGATGCTCTGGTGTGCCCTTACAGAGTTAATTGGAGGACTGACATCTGAAAGAGCTCTATTTCCCAGGACTCATTTTCTCTTTATTCATAGTATACCATCCTGAAAGACAGAAACATTTAACAGATGCTCCCTAGACATGCATTGTTTTTCCTAATATTTTCACGCTGTGGTATAGCAATCCTGCCCAAAACCTCACCACAAGCAGCGTCTTGAACGTAAAATATCTACTGCCAGCAGAGGAAGTTGTCTGTTTCCCTCTTACCTATGAGAATTATCAGTGCATACCAGGAAACAGTGTCAGATATGCTCATCAGTCACAAGTAATTACAGATCCCTATCAGCATTGTTTTTCCACCCAGTCACCTTATCTCTGACAAGACACAAAAAAAGCTTCCAACGTTGTGGGAAGGATTTGCCCCAAGTTTGCTGTCAGAAAAATAATATAACGTGTAAGAGCTCAAATGTTTTAACTCTTGTTTATAAATAGCAAGAAATCGGACTTTTTTTAATTTTCATTTCATCAAATGTAAACTTCACGAGCTTGTAGGCACCTCTTCACAATTGTTTTTTAAAGAAATATGTAATGCTGCTTTCTTAATGTAGCTTTTGACTGGTTTTTGTATCAAATTAAAACCACATTCCAATGTAAATCCTCATGAGTGAGGGCTTTGCCCAATAATCCATCAGGAGAGACACTAGAGCTTATGCCCATGCAGTGCTCCACTATAGAGGAACCTAATTAAATTAACTGTATCAATTGAGTGACCATATGGAACCATCAGTGATGGAGAGATACTATAACTTGGAAGCAAAATTATCACAAGAGAGTATAAAAGAAGGAAAGAAGGTGCAATTTATAAGAAGAAATCTGCTGAATAGTCCAAGTACTGGAACAGAAGCTCTGTTTAGAAGGGGAGTGTGTCAAGAGATAGTCCATACAAAGAAACAGTAACAAGTTATTATAATTCTGAGGCACTTAGCAGAAAAACATCACAGAAACAGAAGAATTTAATTTCTTTCCATTTACTACCAACTGCAATGGCCACATGCTGTTCTGTGTTTGTATTTATTGTGTATTTTTGTTTGTGCCACCAGAATATCAGCTTTTCCAGACAGAGCCCAGCTGTTTGTTTGGCACAAACTTCCCTGTTATACAATTCTGGGTACACTTAAACAGGGGCTATACATGCTATGTTAATTCTCTCCCTGAAGCAGACTAATTAAATCAAAACCTGATAAAATGATGTTGCAATTTTCACAGAAATCAACAGAATCAAGGACATCTCAGTATTAACTCTCCAGGGGACCAGTGTGTGAAAAACGGAAATATTTTAAAAACTGTAATTAGAGCAAAACCATACTCTAGGAGTAGTGAGACTCAAGCCTTGGTACATCTGGTGAGAAGCTGCCACTCAGCTCATGCTGCATCTTGTTGCCACTGCAGTGCTGAGCACAGGCACCAGAATCTGCCTTATGGCTCACGTTGTAAGTCCATGGTAGAGTTACTTTCAGCATAGATCATCACCTATTTCCATTCCAGGACACCACAGTTTATACTGATTCCCAGAGCAGCACTACCCACAGCCGGGATAGTCCATCCCACTGCACTGGGGTTGTTTCCTTGCACCTGCTTAAACCTGCAGGAGTTTGCACGTTCCTGATTCTGTTGCTGTCAGGAGGCCTGTGCCTGCTGTAATTCAAACTTAAACATCTAAAAAGCCTGGAGAACACTCAAGGGATGTACCCTCTTTCCTGTTTCCATGGTATTTTCTGCCTTGTTGTGTGGCTGTACCCACAGCAGAGCAGCTTCTGTAACACACAAGTCCTTTATGGAAGAGCATTCATGGAACTTCCATTTAAATCTGTACCTGGTCTTGTGATCCTACCTAACCTTCTTAAAAAAAATTGAAATACATGCTGACACTGGGTTTCATGCCCTTTGCATTGACATAAGAGACTACACAAGGTACAAGAACAGAAGGCAGCTCACTGCTGATTCAAAGGTAGCTTCAGAGGATGTGTGTTAATCCGCTGTCACACTACAGCTCTACAGGAAAAACATTTACATTAGCTGCTATGAAATCCATATAGTAAAGTTTGTTCTCTAATTGTGTGGCTGTAATTCTTCAGTTTCAAAGACACATACCCAAACAAACTCTATTAAAGGGAGTCAAATAGTGCAAACATTAAAAGATAATTGAAAACCTAAGCGGGCACCGGAATTTCATCAAAATCTTATCTGCACCTGTTGGTGCTGGACATTTGTTGCATATAGCAAAAGCAAACTTGAGCCAGCAAAACACCCAATATAGATTAAAGTGGATAAATTGAGGGTTTTGTTTGTCCAGGGCTTACATTTTCTTTATGGCACATCTTGTACCTGATTTACTTGTCCTAATGCAGGCCACTGTAAAGAATGTGTTATTAAACCTTTTATTTTCAAACACACTTCTGCAATTGCAATTTACAAGAAAACAGAAAACACATGACAGAATCCCACTTGATCTCTTCACACTATTTCTGTCGGTGCATGGGCTTTAATTCCAATCAGTATAAACAAATCCATAGCAGAAACTGGCACAGAGAAATACATGCCAATTTTATAGGAAAAATCTTGCCTTTTTTTTAAATTCTGAGCAGAAGAGGTCCAAGAAACACCATGTGAGAGGCAGCACTGCTTCAGTACCTAGTATTTTTCTTTATTCTCATTTCATCTGGTATTGTAGGATTAGTTTTAATTCCCATGACCAAAACTTTTAAAACTAAGTGTGATTAAATTACTTTTTAAGCAAAACATAACTTGCAGACTGCTAAGATAGCAACTTAAGTAGAAGTGAAATACCTTTTCAGACTAACACAGGCCTGAAGATGCCATCATGTAATAAATACCTTTTCACTGCTCTGGTTCACTTTCATATTGAGCATCGGTGCATGGAGCAAGACAACAATTTGGCTCTGAACAGTTGTGGTTTTTTTGAAGTGTGATGGTGTAGCTGGATACTTTCAAGAGTAAAAATGCTGTCAAAGCAGCATACAATTTAAAGTTCATAAGTGAAAGAAAATGGATGGCTCATCAACAAAAATGTCATTTCTAAGAATAAAGAGAGATTTTTTTTTTTTTTTTCCTTAAACACTACTCATGACTCCAAGGGAAAAATTCAGTGTCTTACAGAACTAGTAGGGGAAAGCAGCAAGGACAACAAATGTCAAGTTAAAGTCGATGTATTTACTGGTGCATCATTTAAACAGTGCCCGAAGGATAATCCCAGCAAGATGGGTATTTCAACTTGGTTTGGCAGCATCCCTAAAGTCTTATCACTTTATTAGAACAACAGTATAATTAGAAGAGAATTTGGGAAAAAGTAGCTGGAGTTTGTGTCGTTTTTTTTTACTTTTTAAATTTTTGTATAAAGATTCAGTGGGATAACTTCAGCAACCAGCTTGACGCTGTGGATGTTTATGATTTTAGCAATTAGTATGCCAAAAGGCTGACTGTGCAACAGACTAAGAAATGTACTGTTCTTGCCCATAAAAATACAGCCTATATTTATGGGTTTTACCTCTTATGTTTTAAGGATGGCAGAGTGCAGCCCATTTTCTTTTGCACTTTATATATTTTGCAGCAATACACTCTTTACCCCCAGACATCTTCATTCCTTTCCAAATAGTACCTGGAATTCAGATGGCACATTAAGATTCATGCAGTTTGACCTTCCTTGCCTTTCATGCAGAGCTCCAGTGGCTCTGACTAGCAAAGTTTGAGATGAAAATAACAATTTTCATCACAACTTAGTTGATTGTTAGGATAGTATGAATGCTCTGTTAGAGGGTAAGTGTTGAAAACAGATAGTTATACTCATTAACTCACACTGAGTTTATACTGGCTTTAGCATCTTCTCCCATCTAACCAACAGAACACACAGCATCAGCAGCTTCCTTTGTAGTGCCACGTTTGATTTTCTTCCATACAGAGAGGAAAAATTACTCCATAAAATGAATAATAAATAAAATGAAACCAGCACTGTTCTTTGGCATTACACTGATAAGTGGAGACACCCCCTCAATTAAGAGCTGCTGAGTGATCAGAGCACCCTGAACCTGAAATTGGAATGTCAAAAATCTGCCTTCATTTTCAGTTGCAAGCCACATGCCAGTTTTCATACTGAAGGCTCCATGTGGAGCACACAGTGCTCAGAGCCCCACCCAGCCAAGGAAGAAAATCTTTAAAATATAAAGCTTAAGGAAAGTACTGCATAATATGTATAGACTGGGAAAAAGATAGCAGAGGTTTCTGGCCTTTGCCACTTCCTGGACAGTCTTGTACCATGTGTTCTTGAGGATCTCTTGACATCTTTTGCAAAAGTCAGGCCTGTTTGAAGAATATACCCACAAAAGCGTTTTCCATAGAATTCAGAGAAAATAATTCAGCGCCAGAGTGTTTGATATCTATGGTTAAGAAAACTTCCCTGTCCCACCATCCAGGAGTCACTCTCACCACCTGAGCTGGAACTGAGGCCCCTTCTCAGCTACACCCCCCCTACTCACAGTCAGACCAAGTTTCCTCATAACTCGACTCCAGGTTTCCCTTATGAGAGTCACAGACATCCAGATCCTTAAAATATTTTAATCACGGTGCAATAACTAAATAGGTTGGGCTAGTGCCTCCAAGGAGGGATGTGAAACAAAGGAACCTCGGGGCTTTTATCCCCTTACAGTCTCTGGGTGGGAAAGTCCAGGACTCCTCAGCTCCTGCCATTTCCCTGTCCCTCACCTGCCTGTGAGGTCCCCATGGCCTCAGTTCACAGCCTCTTGCCTTGGGGCCCTGCCTCTCAGCCCAACCTGCAGCTTGTACCCCAAGCTATGTGCACTAAATGTATTCCCCAACATCTACAGTGCCCAGTTTTAAACAACTCATACAGTACTCTTTAGCAGAGAGGAGTATGGTGCTTAAGGTGAAGATGTCATGTGGCCAGAGCCATTCTAAAGACTGTCTGGCTGTTCAAAACGAGATATTCTGCACTGAAAGCATCATCATTGTTCTCAATGGTCTATTCACTTAAAATAGTCACACCAGTAGACCACCATTAACAGCCAGCAGCTTCTTATTTGGGCCCCCCTCCTCTTTTTGTTCATGGATTTGAAATAGAAATGGCCTCGGACAAACATTTGCATTTTGAAACACTTCCTACTCTGAAGTCCTCTCCAGCATCAAAATGAACAACTGCAGCATGAATTAAAACATGTAAGATATGACTTTTGCCAAGTACCACCATCTGGATATTTAAATCCACAAAATCTCTGCTATAGGGGCAAGTGCAGCACTTACATTTCAATAAGTGGGAAATCACCCACTCCTCAGATGTATCTACTTCTTGGAGCAGACAAGGTGTACATTACACCAAGATCCCAACTGAGTTAAATCCATAGCAAGGAGCCTGTCCACCTGGTTTCACTACCTACACGTGGTGAGACAGACCAGTTAAAGCTCTCGAGTACATTCTGTTTGCAATGATGTGCACACACTTCTGAATAGGAAAGAAACAAGTCTTCAGAACCCATTGATTTGTGCCTTCTCACAGTTCTCTACCTGAAGCTATAGGGTTAAAGGCAAACAGGTACAGTAAGCAGCTGTTTTATAACTGCAGCATAACAGGACATGTATGTGTGGAGGGATAAAAAGTCCAAGCCAGAGGCAATTGCCCTTTTTCCATTAACACTTTCCCTTATATTTGCAACTTTCCTTACAAGCTTTGAATTTACCCTCTAAACACCATCACTCACTGCTAATACCAGGCACTGGCTGTACAGCACATTACAAAATGTGCCACATCTAGATAGTGAAAAAAGGTGGATTATTTGCCCCATTTCCAACCTTTATTGCCGAGTTATCTGACTTACCTTTCAACAATCTAATGACAACAGTATTTTGGAAATTATCAAGTGTAATTTATGTAACCTGGGCCTGTTATTTAAGGAAGTCATCCTGTTGTGCTGTTCTTACTATATTCATACTCCGTATCTAATGTTAAGAACACCATCTTTGGTGGAAAGTCAAGAGAAGAAATCTCCCAGGCTTCCAGGATATAATTCACTTGCTCTCTCATATATCTATGTGGGTCAAAAGGAAGTTTATACATGTGCATCAGATTTTGACATAAAACTCCAACTAGATTATGATCCAAAACTGGTGTCTGCCATAGCAGCCCAGAGCTTTATCCAACCAGATTATGAAAAAACTCCACAGCTGGAGGCTACACAACATCTCTGGGCAAAATCTGCTTGACTAGCCTAATGATGAGAAAGTTTTTCCCTTAAATTCAACATAAACCTCTGTGACTTCAGTTTATGTCCTTTGTCTCTCAGCTGCCTGCCATACAGAGCTGTAAGAGCCTGGCTCTGTCTTGGTAGCTTGATCAAAGGCACAGGGAAGCTGCTGACAGGTCCCCCATAGAGCTAGAGTTTCCCCGTACCCAGTCAACACAGGATACCATGGGACTATGGTTTATTTTATGAGATGCAACTCTACATGTCCAAATTACGACTTCCAAGAGAAACTGCAGCAGTTTTATTGAGAAACTGAAGAGCTCACATTTTTGCCAGCAGCAAAATTAAAAAAAAACAAAAACAAAAAAAAAAACCAACAAAATTGGTTAGAAATATGATCTTGCTTGCCAAAATACATACTTTAAAAAAAAAAGAAAAGCTGAAAAACACAGTAACTCAGCACTAAAAGTAGAACACCCACCTCCTGGTTATCCCGTATCTCAGGCATAAGACTGCTCTGCAAGAGCAGCCACATTCACAAATAGAACAGTAAATCCCTAGCAGCATTTATCTAAATACAGAAAAGCATATTCCATACAGAAGTTTAGCAACAAAAACAGAGAAGGTCTGATTTAGTAAATCCAGTTTGCCTTACTTATTATTTAGCAAACACCTTCTACAAAAACCCTACAGTTTGTTGACGGCAATCTGAAATGTGTTGAAGTAGGATACACATACAGAATGTCTTATTTACTAAAGCAGAATTATTTTTAGAAAAGCTGAATGTAGAACAAGCTACATCTTGCTCTAACTTACAGCTGAGCATCCTGTTTACATGCTGATGTCCGTGTTTATTTTTTTTTGGTTACAGGAAGCAATGCCAAAGGACTTGAAATAATTTTGCCTCCTGCTGCCTATCAAGTTATTCCACTCTTGTAGGAAACAATGGCTGGGGGTCAGGTTAACTCATGCAGAGAGATGCAGAGTGCAGAGTTTCACCCCTCTAAGACAATGCCATTTTAACAGCTTTGCTACAAGGATTTGCTTTGCCAGGCTTCTTTGCCCAATCTGTCTCTCTGAAATATGTACAACTTCCTTCTGGCACTTTTGCTTAGAATATTCTTTAAATTATTTTTCCTTCTCTCCAAACCTTGTTCTCTCTCTTACAGTACTAACATTTTCACATGATTTGCCCTCTATCTTCAAGCTGCAGTCTTAACACATTAGTCAGATGCAATAGCAGTTTCTACATTCTATTCTGGCATTTTCATTTTATGAATTTATATCTTGAAAAATAGAATGACTGGCCTTATAGAGGGTTAAGAGGAGGAAGCCAGGACAGTTCTCCATATGAATCTCTGTGCAAGTGCCAGCTGGATTTCGCAGCCCCATGCTCGGCAAGGCACAGAACAAGAACACTGTTAGTATTCTTGGAGTGCTCTGAAGAGGAACAGGAAAAGGCTAGAAAATAATCTTACTCTGTACCAGAAAGAAGTGCTGGAAAGTCAAAGAGGAGAATTCAAACTCCATCCTCCCCACAGCACATAATCACCATCACTCACAGTCACTCTCATGCATCACAGTGACACTAAAGGTAATAAGAGGTATGTGAAGGAAGGGAAATACTGAAGAGTGTTGTTGCAGCACATCCCCCTTTTCACCTGCTCTCTAAAGCTGAACATTACTCCCAAGATACTGAAAATACTGCTTGCTGAACCTCTACCCAGGAGGGGACCCACCATGTACCCATTCCTCTTGGGATATATTTATTAATGGCTTATAGCAATACACTCTTACAAATAACCAGAGGTCACTTAGTCTCTGAGTTTATAATTTAATAGCTAATTTAGCCTACCTTGGAATCACTGCTAAGGAGCATGAGGCAACCCCAACCACAGACACAGCCCTAAAGCCCAAGCAATGTTGGAATAATATGGAAGTGTTGATGGCTCCCTAATATCTTAGGCAGGTTGTGCACAAATCTCAGGGCCTCTGGGTTGCTCCTGTGCATACAGACAGGTTAATTCAAACACCACTGAGTTTTATTAATTCGCTATCAAGAGCAATTAATATTGAAATAAGTCCAGAACAAAACCAAACAATAAAATACCCTATTCTCCCATTGTGAAGAGCAGCTGTGTGGGAGAAGCAGAACTGGAGACAGTCCTGACCCTATTTCCTCTACCTGTCTTACTCTGCAGGTAGACACATATTTGCCCCTGCCATTTTTACCATATCCCAAATAAAAGTGCAAAAGGCACTGCCAAGTGGTACAGTAATGCACACAAGGAAAATTCTCCAAATTCCAAGGTTATATAGAAAGGGAAAAAGCACCCATTTCTTTACTTCAGGGGCAAAACTGTAGTTCACATGTGTGATGGACTGAATAATGCTTCATCACAAGAGCCAATTTTCTTCCAACTCCCCTGCAGCTCCTAAAACATAGATCTTATATTTGTCCTGATTGGCTAAATGGCTTTCCCGTCTATTATACCTTTAAAAATAACAAGGAATGATAAATACATAATTTCATTATTTACTGTGCTCACCAGAAAGTAGATATTAGGAGGACTATTCTCGCTTAAGAAATATACTCTGAAATAAAAATAATCAAAAAACCTTCAAACAAACATGTCACTCCCCCTCTTCCACAAGGAGAGAGTGGATATTCCTCATGGAAAACAAAAGTCAGAAGAAAAAGCTAAGTAGTTATTAATATGGAAATAGTCCAAAAAAGAAACCCTGACTTATACCAACAAAAAGCCCTAGCACAGTTCCGTCTCACATAGATTAAATTTTAGTGCTCTGTATAGTAAAAACATGAGTGGTAACAAAAAGTTAGAACAATACCCGCATACAACACAGGCATTGAATCAATGAAGTAATTAGAATCATAAGCATTCCAAGAAAATCAACAGTTTGGAATTTTTCTACCATGTAGGACTTTATCAGAAAGGTGTAGGACTCTTAATAAAAACTCCAAATATTTCTGAATTCTCACTTTGCAGTTTTCACATTGCTTTGCTGCCTGAAATGCACAGGGAGCAGGTACAGTTCCTTGGCTGTACTCAGCCTGTAACTCCCCTGGTTCATCCTCACCTCAAAATACATCCAGTCAGGAGTACCTGTAAAACAACCACATAAATTCCATTCCCTTTAAGATACTCAAACATCCACCTCCATTCTGGGAAAGGCTCTTCTTCACAGACTGAAGATACCCTGGATGTCTCACTCTTTTCAGCATTCCCTCCAAACCTGCTTTGCAGCTGTAGATCTGGGTCCCAGAGCTGCACCTCTCCTCTTCTCACCCCATAGCTCTGCTTTTGCCCCTCTTTTTCAAAGCTTCTTTCCAGCAGAGACTTGTGCAAGTGCAGTCTCAGCTGCAAACATTGATACCCTTTTACAACTATATGTAGTTCATGAACTCCCAAATGCAAAACTCCTGGCTGCTGTTACCTGAAGGAACCTGCATCACCAGGGCTCAGCCTGGTTTTGGGATTCCAAAAGAAAAACACCTGACCAGGAAAGGACCCCATCACTGGGACTGACCCAGGACTTGAACACACAAGGAGTGACTAAAGCATCAGCTGATGCTTTTTTGATGCTTATCCTTAGCCTCCTGATGGGCCTCAAGTCTGAAAAAAATCCCCCAAAACAGAATTTAGGCAACTGTTTTATTAATTCTTGGCACCGTGTACACCACTCCCTGTTATCAAACATGCAGGATTGCCTCTTTTGCAGAAAAGGGCTGTGTTTGTTGGTGCAATAACAACTGTGCAATTACATCCAGATCTTTCCAAAGTTCCTGATGCCACTTTCACATTGCCTGTGAAATGCAGGTTAGAGTTCGTGTTAGAAAGTCCAAGAATCTTAGGTGCACCTGAACAAGACTATGGAGAAATTAAATTGCCCCACAGGTAAAGGGTAAATGTCCCCCACTGATTTCAATGTGTCACAAAATTTATGGTCCCTTTTATTATAATGCAGCAAGAATAAATCAGCCTTTCATTATCAAGAAGAGATAGTATTACTTGTTCTGGAGCTCTCTGCCTTTCATAGAGGAGTATCCTCAAAAATATTGTCACTTTTGTTGCTTCCAATATGTCAGCTTGGAAAGCAGATCATAGAAAGAAAATCAGGCCAAGACAAACATTTTACTGCCCTTTTTTCTGCCCTGATTACAATTGCTTTTGGGTTGCTATCAGTAAATTTTAGTATCTCATACCAGCCAGATGAAGTTTTTTACTGGGCTCAGTGTCCTTACAAGGTTCAGACTTTGATGAGATCGTATTTCATTTTCAGCTATTGCCTGACTGCAGTGTGTTTTAATTGAAAATTAGCTATTACTTGGCTATATCTTGTGTCACAGTCTGTTTCACACCGTGGAAGAAGTTTTCAGGAAATCACTGCATCCCTAACCACCTTCGTAGATGAAATCATAAGGTTTTATTCACTCATGTGCTCAGTGTGATGGGAAGGAAGACATAAACCAGGTGTGGCTCTGCAGAACTGTGGTACAGCACCACTGGAAGCAGTCCTGTGCCCCTGTGTCCCTGTGTCCTCCCTGTGTCCCTGTGTCCTCCCTGTGTCCTCCCTGTGTCCCCTCCAAGCCCCAACAAGGCAGCTGTGGGTGTACCCTGGGTGTGCTCCTGCCTTCTCCAGGTTCTAAGTGAACCTCCCACATGGAGAAATGGTGATTTACTTTTTACTTAGTGCTGCCTACAAAGAGCCTCTCAATTTTTAGTCCATTAACAAATCTTTCCTGGGATCTATTAACATGTCACTATGGAATGCCTTTTCCTTCGAAGTTTAATACCTCTTAACTCTCTCTTAATCACATTGCTCTACTCCACTTCATAGCCTGCGGCTTCAGGGAACCTTTGCCTTTTATTAGTACCCATATACAATCATGTTGTCATTCCAAAATCCAGCGCTGCTCTGGGTTTCATAAATTCTTATCACTTTGATTTACTTGGTGTGTCCGCAGCTCCCGGAGAAGGGAGATGTGCAGGCAAGGCAAGGAATGAAATGTTACAGTACAGAGCTGTGCCAGTGCATTCTTCTGCAGGGAGCAGCTGTGCCTGACAGGAGACACAGTCCCTTCTTCCTGCAGTGGTGGCAGGCAGTGTTAACACTAATATTAATTCATTTGGTCAAATCCTTGGTACAACCCCCGGAGGTATTGGAAAGACATGGAGATGTGGCACTTGGGGACACGATTTGGCAGTGCTGGAGTAATGGTTGGATTCAATGATTTAAAGGTCTTTTCCAGCCTGAGTGATTCTGTGATTCCTGTTCTGACAGTTGTTGAGAGCTGACAGACTTCCATGCTCACAGCTGTGAGTTTCCAAATGAAGAACTGACTGCTCCTACCTTGGGAGTGCCCCATAAAGGAAGATCTCTGATGCCACAGCCTTGTGAGGGTCACAGTGTTTCTGTTTTGGCCTATCTGGAAGCTCTGCTGACTGCCTGGTGAGGGAGGGAAGGGACTACCTGTCTGCAACCCATTTTTAATCATTTGCACCTCTAGGTGAGGAAAAAGAATACTGAAAGTCCTTCTTAGAAATGCATTTAGGTGTCTGTTTTACCTTGAGGTGATATTTTGCATTTTATAAAGGTGTTTGTGAGTGACATAAGAAAGTTTCAGTGTGATAAAGCTGTGGTTTCTATTTGGTAAATCCCTTATTTATGTCACAGAATTCATTACTGGAGATGGCAAAACTAAGATTATGAAATTGTGTAAAAGCAGCTCCTGACAATTCTCTTGTGTTTTTGTTTGTTTTTTTTCCCAATGCCATTTCTACTGAGAAGCATATTATAATGCAATTTAAGGTGCTATAGTACTAGGAACAAGAACAAGATGGATTCACTAATTAAATGGAAACAAGGTCCAGCCTGGCATCTCTAAAATACAGCAGATCCCATCATAGCCACATGCTTGTCTCCCTGCTGTTAGAGATTTGTCATTTGTAAGGTACCTGGGTTTCGCCTCAGTATCGTGTCAAAGCATCTGAAAAATATGTCTTCTCTCTTCTAATAAGACACCATCTGCCTTTTTTTAAGACTAGCCTCCAAATAGGCATTGTCTGGGTCTGTTTAAGCACTTTTTGTGTGTTCCCAGTTTCTTTACAAGATTTTTTTTATTTTTTTCCTCACAAGTCAGAGTTGCTGCAATGCGCTCCGTGTGGTGGAAGTGCTCAAAAGCATTGGGAATGTGCAGCTTGTAGAGAATGCAGCTGCCTGCCTGTGGAATGGTATTAGACACAGAGAACACAGTATATCTATTCTTTGGCATCTATATCAGCTTCCTGTTTATTTCTGAATATAATTTAAGTCCTAGTTTTTTATCTGGTTGGATCCTGACAGGTTACTGGGTTTGTCTGTATGAATTGCCATAGCAACTGTGGTGCTGGAGCAAACAGTCATGAGCTTTAATCGCCTGGGGGTCTGCAGCAGAGCACTCTTAGTTTAGAGGCCTTCATATCTCCAATCTGGTTGTTTTACCAGCTTGATTGGGCTTATTTTCTGTACTTCAGTGTGGCTCCCATTGTGATCTATGGGCTACAGGGAGAGGAGAGATGTGAGTTTGTGTTTGTTTATTTAGAAAGTATTACATTCTTTGAATAAACACTATTCTAGAATGAAACCCAAAGTGTAGATTGGCTCTGATGTATATTTTGATGCAAAAGTTATGTTCTACTTTATTGCAGGGCTTGGGTTCACATCTGAAGCCGAGATGAGACACTGAGCACTAAAACATCCCATTAGCTTGTGCTGAAGCTGAATTTGGCCTGGGTTGTGCTGTGCCTCAGGTGCCCCAGTGCCTCAGCCTGAGCAGTGCTCAGGGGCTGCTCTTTGCAGCTCTTTTTGCAGCTCTGGACTCTTTCACAGCAGCTGCCAAGGCAGCGTTACCATTGTTGTTCTCACAGCTTTGTTTAATTGTTCCTGTGGCTGTGCACCTGCAAACCCCAATAATTTTATATGGCAGGTTCTCATGGGAAGCCATTACCACTGGTGTGAAAATCAGCCCTTTCCCCCAACCTGTTCATACCTCATTTTGTAGGTGCTAGTTTGTGTCGGAGACAACTGAAACAACAAAGCAGTGTTTGTATACTCTATACTATTAGTATTTTAAACCCTGAAATATTAGCCAATAACGTGCACAGGAGGTTAATGGCCAGTGTGCAGCAATTTCTCTAATTACTGTACTCAGCTGTAATCAGACCACAAAGAGGAGCATCCAAGAGGTAGTTTGGGTTGATCCCACTGGGGAAAAAAGCATATAATAAATAGTGGGAAAGTATGCAAGAAAAATCATCATCTTTCTCTTCATCCTCACCATTGCTGCACAGGAGAGACAGCCCAGAGGACACCTGGCTGGGAACTCCAGCACTGCTCTTCCCAGCTGCCCACAGAGAAGTTTTCCCCTCTCCCTTTGTGTGTCCTCCTCTGCAGACCCTGCTCACACTAGTCTGAGAGTGTGGCTCAACACCCTGCATGCAACAGCCCCAACAGTGTGAATAATTATGTGAATTATTGAAACAGTGAAGGTAGGGAAGGTCACAAACAGTGCTATGGCAGATAAATCACATGGATATTGTTTTTCTCTGTGTCTGCCTCACTCTTTTGGTAGAGAAAGCAATAGCCACTCAAATTTTATGCCTTAAATAACACAGAATTTCAATGTAGATTTCAATATCGATGATAACAGGTATGTGGTTGGTCATTTAATCAGTACTTACACATACCTACCAGCCATTACAGTTTTACCTGCCATACTGCGCGTTCTTTTAATAAAAATTGTGCAGCTGGGGATTTTCTCAGTTGGAACAGCTGGATGTCAAAAGCCAAACTGCCCAAACAGTCTGTGTAAGCACCAGAAGTAGACACCTGCCCACTCATTTTTTTGGCAGGCATGACTTTAGTCACAGTTTCTGTGAAAATAAATATTATTGAAAATACATTTTCTCTTTTACCACTGAGACAGTTTTTAACAGTTGTGGACATTCACATGTCCTTCAGATGAATGAGGGCTACCTATCTTCTTCCTAGAACAGCAAACATCAAGCAAAGGGAGCTGAAATTACTCTGAAAAAGCAACTTTATGTGAATTTGGAATATCCGGAGGTGCACTGACCTATTCACTCACATTACACCTCCTTGACTGCTGTTGCTTGTAGAGAGATGAGTAAAGCCAGAAAAGTCGCTCAACTTTTGCCTTTTGGGCAATCCCACTCTGCACTTCTCCTTCCTTAGAAAGCTTCAAGAGCAGCTATTTTCACAACCTGAGTGATAACAGAGTTGGCTGCTGTGATGCTGTTACCAGGTGGCTCTGTCAGACCCAAATCTTGGTGTGCTGTGCAAGCACAGAATGGGGGAAGAGAAAGGAGAAAAAGTGTGAGACAATGGTAGTTTTACAGCCTGCTTCCTCAGCTTGCAAACTGGAGATAGGAGCAGACAAGCTTTACGATGGTGTGGAGAAATCAATACATTTTCATTGATTCTTGTAGCTGCACAACTCTCACCCAGGCACAAGTACAGAGGTGAGAGAATGTGTACCTGTCTGTCCTGCCACACTACCTGTGCTCCTCAGAAATCTGCTCTTGGCTTCAGGGATGGAGCCTGCTCCATGGCATGACTGCAGCAACAGCAGCTGACCCAGGATCCCTCTCAGCAGGGGAAAGTAGGTCCTGCAAATTATCCCCTGCACAGGCCAGAAACTCCAGCAAAGCCTGTGGTAGCTGCAGCTGAAGGCACAGCTTCACTTAAGGAAAATACTGCCTTTACAAAAGACTGTTTTCAAACAATTACACAAAGTTTATTGAAACAATGCACTGTATTCCAAAAGAAAGAGGTCCACAAAGTTGCATATGAAGAATGACACAGAAATAGAAACCTCAGAACAAAACAGCTTGGAAAACCAGCTAAGAAGTTGCATAGTCAGAACAGAATGTAATTAAGAACTTGGAACAAGCATATAGGTTTGAAACAAAAGGAATTGGAAACAAATTATAAAAATTTGAGTATGAAAAATAATTGAAGCAGACTTGTGAGGGTTACATTTAGTTTCCATTTTTTGCAAATCCTCTAAAGACATCAGTGAGTGCCTTTTAGAGTTGTTTTGATTTTGCAGAAACATTAATTTCCTTAATTGGCATTTTCAGCTCCTGTTAGAAAATTTCTGACCTGCTCAACTCTACTGAGAATCTGTTCATTAGCAAAGTGTAAGGGTCTGTCACCGTTTTCATTTGCTGCAAAGCTGTCAAATGTTGTAAAGCTTACTGGAAGGTCCTTTTACTGTTATGGCCCACCTTTGCAGGTGACATTTTATAACAGATTTGATTGTGCCACGATGGACCTGACCTTTGTGCCTTTTCTTCCCGTTTCTTCAGCAGAGTCCATTATCTCTTGATCCAAATTCCTTCAACTCTTCTCTTTGTGTTACTTTCCACTTCATTCCCAGGCTGCACCGCCTAACACCCTATACCTGCTTTTGATGTCACCAAATAGGGACAATGACTATAAAGTTATTTCCCTTTACAAGTCAAACCTGGAAGGTATCTCTGTTGTTGTTCATTCTATTTCCATTGCTGGTGTAACTGTCCTTGTTGTTTTTCCCACTAGTGAAGAAAGGGCAAGTGTCATAATCACTGAAGCAAAGACTTTGCTTTGAAGCCGTATTGATTTTTCCTTTTCCCTTCTGAAGCTCTGCCAGGCTCCATAAAAGCCTGTCTCTTGTTCAGAAACTCTTTGGACTGAGAGACAACAGGGGCAGCAGAGCCAGCAGGGCGCAGTGGGAAGTTAGGGCATCTGCTGGGGAATGACAATCATGACAGCAGCAAGGAAAAGAAAGAGGTCATCTTATTTTTAACTGTACTCTGAGAATGGTTGTGGATCAGAACAAAGCCAAACGGGAAGCACAGCTTTAATTCCCATTTGTGATTCCTCCTTGTCTGAACCTGAATATGAACGTTTTTCTAGGGTTAAGCTGTTGACAGCAAGACACTGAGACCACTTAAGTGACAGCTTGGCTAGAGGCTTAACCACAAAGGTGACAACAGCAGGACATTGTGGCACAGTGCTGTATGGATGTGAGCCTTACCCTTGTAAGGGTCGGTCCGAAGTTTCCCTTGTCTTTGCCTCCTGACTGTCTCAAGGAGACTTTGAGGACCCCCACCCAGACTGACTCTGAACAATGGCTTTCTGGCCTGACCCAGGTGGATGCTTGCCAAGGGACTGTTTGCAGGTGCTCGCTGTGCTTCATGGTACACCGCTCTCAAGCAGGCACTAGCTGGAGCAGCAGGTTCTGTACACCTGTTTCGTGGAGCAACCCTCACAATAGTCCATAAATCTCCCCACCTTTTGGTCAGAAGCCACTCGCCTTGGAAAAGGACTATAAAAGAGCAACCCTCTGGGGAAGACCCTTTGAGATCTCCCCACGGATGCAGACCTGTCTATTGGTTGGACCACGAGGACGTCCGTCTCATCTCGTTGGTAGCTATCATCCCATCCTCTCCCTCTTTTTCTCTCTATACTCTGTCTCCTATATCTCTCTCCTCTGTCGCAGCTGAGTTGTTGGCATTCTTTAATGGAAATGCATTGCTATCATTGGCATTTTTAATGGAAATGCATTGCTATCATTGGCATTTTTAATGGAATTGCATTGCTATCATTGAATAAACTGATTTTGTCCCCTGCATTTTGCCTGTTTGCACCTCTGAGATCGAACGAACCATCACGACCCCCGCTCTGTATTAATAGCGGATCGTGACAACCCTGCACTGGACTGGAGCAGCAGAACTCCTGAGTGAAGGTCCAGGGCTACCACAGGACTCTCATTCAAGGGATCTGAAATACTCTGTTTAGGCCTAGCTTATGCAGAGCAGAAATATCCAATAGCATTTATTCAGCTCACACGTACTGCAAGGACCCGAAATTACTCTTTCCTGCCACAAAATGCCTCTACCTTTTGTAGGTTCCTTGCAGTCTGTGACCACAAACACTTCTTGATCATCTGTGCATTGGAGAGTCTCTTGCTCTTAGCACAAAGATAGGTGCTGGCTTTAAGACTTAATTAAGGGTGGTGTCTCCCAGTGCCTCCACCACTCTTCCAACACATTTCATTCATGCTGACTCAAAGGAAAGAATGTCACTTATTAAAACATCAATGCCACTTCTTGCCGTGCTTCTGTATTTTTTGGAGCTGTCAGGCTGGGAGACCTGGTCTTCCAAAACTCATTAGATAAACAGCTGCTGCTGGAGCTGCACGTAAAATTACAGCAGCTGCCTTTTGCAGAGTAGGTCAAATAATATCTATAGTAGTTTTCTACAGTTCTTTTTTTTTGTTTCTGGTTTGTTGGGTTTTTTTGGTTTTTTGTTTTTTTGGTTTTTTTTTTGTAAAATTAGTACCTACTGCCAGAAATTAAATAACAACAATAAGAATTGTTCTTACTGCTCACGGGTGGAGTCTCACACTCCCAGTAAGAAAGTTCTCTAAAACCTAAAAATCCATAAAATGGCTTCCAAATTCTCAGCTATTTTGAGAATTGTGCATATGAGACAGCTGGAAATGAGCCTTTTTTTTTTTTTCACCTATTATCAAAAGCAGTGAGAGGGTTTTGTTGATTAAAGGATGTTTTCCACTATTTGTTTGTAAGGGAAGTGAATCATTAAGTGCTGTCTGAAAACCTTCTTCATACTGAATAGAAAGATAATGTTTTGTGGTCATTAGGGCTTGCAGGAATAGCCTGAACATCCACCACCATCTATCTGTGCTGCAGATCAGCTCTGCCCCAGCTGCTGATGCCACTTGTCAGTGAACTGCAGGCTCCCCCCACTGTAACAGCACCACTGCTGCTTCTCCTTCCCCTTCCAACCAGCCCTACCAGCCAGGGCAATTTTGCAGCCTCTTTCTCCACGGAGAGGAAGCATCTTAAAGCTGTGCCCCCTTGCACGGGGGAATAAAAGCATGACTGCTGCTGTTTGCCCTGTCAGGACCTAAGCACAGCAAGTAATGAATAGAAGGAAGCTGTTTGGGTGTCTTGGTTCAGCTCTGACTTTGCAGTTTCCTGTGATACCTTTTGGGACATGTCACACTGTTGACTTCTGCACCTGTGTTAGCCACCCAGTTCTCAGTGTACATTTGTTTTCATTATTCCTGCACCCTCCTGCTGTTTTTTTCTGACAAGCTCAGGATCTGAAAGCTGCTTTCCCAGACCTTTAAGTAACAACCCATCATCAGCTGTGCTGTGTACCGACGGCTGCAGCTTGAATTTGTTTCCACAAAAGGCACATTACAAGACCTGCTTAATCAGCACTTACCTAAGTTTGCTCATGCCAGACAGAGCCAATTTACAGACCCTGCCTGCTGTTGACCCTGCTGTCTGCTCTGGGTTATTCTGGCCTGCCTCCACTTTCTGAAATTAAATGCTAGTATTTTTAATTGCAGGTTTTAACTCTTGCCTAATGGGGCAGAAGCTCATGCTGTTACAGATCTGTCCAAGACAAGAGAGAGGGACCCATGGAAAGAAGCTGGAGTGGGATTGCTGCTAGGGACAAAACGGGCCTATGCCTTCCTGTCCTTCATCTGCCATTGAATGCAGATGAAAAAGGTCCAGTACCATTGTCCCCTTGCCACTGCTGCCCAGTTCAAAGGCACCACCACGGGGCAGAGAATCCAGATTTTGGAACGTGATGCCTCACTGCCAGTTTAACCCAGAGCAGCTCTGAGGCTGCTACTCCCTCGTGCTGTGGCTGAACAAGCTCAGAGCTGTTGGAGGAATTATCTTGTGGGTAGGCATCTCAGGCTTGCATGGGGTAAATGCTCAGTGCAGGCTAGAAATCATGATGGTTTATTGCTATTCTTTCCTTTTTGTTGGTGAAAACGTGTGAAATAAAACTAGTTTGTTCAGAATAATAATTGCAGTGTAATTTTGTAATTTTTTTTTAAATATGGGCTATTTTTCTATATATTACTAAAAAGTATGACAAAATTTGAACACAGAAAATATGAATGATTTTTTTTTCTAAGCCAAGAAATAAAAGATTAGTAAAATTATTATAGCACTTCTTTCTCTTTGTTTTTTTAATGAGAATTTTCTTTCTTCTATGCAACTATCTATTGTTGATCCCATCTTAAAAATATTTTCACATTATGGGAAAAATGTAGTCTATCCTACATAGCTTGCTAAATGGGGTGTCAAAGGTTTGCAGTCTGCAAATTCCAAGTTCAGCTCCTTATAGTATGATCAGTTTTCACCACCCACAACCAGGTTCTGACCATAGCAACACAAACCCAGGATAAACACACATGAAAAAAATAAACTTAGCACCTACCTGAGGGATTGTGGACAGATCACAGAAATTATGAAGTCAGCTTAACATGCTGATTTATGCCAACTAATAAGAAGCTTCAGATCTGCTCTACTTTGGAAACAAACAGCTGAAAATTTTATCTACTGTCACCTAGTGTACAGCAAAACCACAGAAGGTTCTGCTGTGAGGTAACAGCTGTGAGAGTTAAGGTCACCAGCAAGCCAACAGTTCAGATTAAAATTTTAAGCTCAGAAAATGTTTGCTTGGTTTTTTATTAAGATTTTTTCCCAAAATGTAATTTGCCGTTTCTATTTACTTCATACACTGGACCACAGATCCAGCTCCATTTCCATCATGGCAGTGATAAAAACCTGAAATAAGCTCTTTGGTTGCTCCTTCTTGCTGAGTTTTAGTCTGATGCCTGTAAATCCCCTGTGGAAGGCAGAGACCACCTATCCTTACTAACCTGCACAGAGATGCTTTCCAGTGCCAGTGCTGCCTTTTGATGGCCTTTCTTGGTTTTCCAGTGAGACTTTGGCACTGCCCAGCCAGCTGGAGGAGCTAGGGAAGCTGCAGTGTTTGTGGTATAAAGCTGGATGGTTTTTTACACTGTCACAATGCTTGTACAGAGCAGTTGCATTCCAATCATCAAGCTGGAGTGCGCCTGTGCAACAGCCTCACGGCGTCCCAGAGTTGTGTGTCACTAACATCAGCCAGACAAAGACATTTTTACACTCAAAAGTTGAACAAGAACTTTCAAGATTTCCTGTTTCGTTAGCACCATGTACCTATAAGAATGAAGATGGAAAAGAGAGTAGATATTAATGCAAATCTAATTGCAGAAGCTGTCTGAATGCCAACAGGGAAATACCTGTTGTCAAGGATGAAAGACAAGACATCTCCCATTTCCCAGAAGTGCTCTTTATTAACTTTGTGAAAGTCAAGCAGTTAATATCCAGGTAAGTGTTCTTTCTGCACAAGCTCCTTTGCTCTCCTCCTCAGAAAATGCCACACAGAATGCAGGACTGAAGGTAAGGACATATAGGTAATGGTCACAATATTGAAAAAAGTTATTTTTTTGCTGATCAGATGTGAACCATGTTTAATCATACCAACACCTCTACTGCAAAGCAAAGGCTGCTGTGCCCAGTATTTGGGTTAAAGAGATGGCAACTTCCTGGTGAATTATTCAAATAAATGACAGTTTGTTGAAGATCTTGGAATCAATGAGTCCAAGGAATGCTCACAGCTGTTATCTGAAATTCACAGTTTTCTAGCTTTGACTTCTAACCTGAGAAAGCATCTTTACAGAAGCCTTACAGATCAACAGGATGGGCATACACTTGGTGCTGATTGCACCACAGGTAGTCCCCTTCAGCTGGTGCTTTTCCTATTGATCTCTCCTCTAAATGGGTGATGTTTAATAGCTTCATAAGCCATCAAGATCGGTCAGGATTTACACCTCTTTGACCTCAGCATGTGGCAAATATTGCTATCAGCTTTATGTGTTTTGTTCTGTTTGTTTTCAGCTTTTCAGTTAATCTGATTGCAACACACAGCATGAGGTTCAGAGGTTTCAACAAATGAAGCCAAGACATTCATGTAGCTCCTCTCCAAGAATAAGTGATCATATTCTGCATAGCTCTCTTAATAGCACTAATGATTTAGAGGACAATCAGTTCTCTCTCTGGTAAAATAAGTTTTCAATGATTTATATGTAGTATTGCTCTAAAGTATGTTTTTATAAATCTTGTGGTCCTAAGTGCTTGTCACAGGGATGTCAGAGACCACACAGAAGTCTAAAAGTACTCATGTAAACCCTTCTGCAAATGCTTGACATCAATGCAGCTATTGTATATCTTCATCCTCAACACAGGTTAAAATAGTGCCACTCACTGCGACAGTGTAACTGGAGGCTGCTAAGCTGACAGAAATAATTTATTATGCTGCTTACAGCTAATAAAACCCCGTGTGCTTTGGGGCAGTTTTTGAAAATACAACTCTCATCCTTTTCACATGTGAACTCTTGCTGTTCCTATCATCTCTGGTAGTCCTTAGACAAAGGTTTGAAGCCTGCAAACACACTCAAAACTAGGAGAAAGTGGAATGTCTGACTGCATAAAATAAGGACTCCCTTGCACCAGAACAGGCAGTTGTCTTTTTTGTTAAGTACAGCTATTGTGTGTTAAATGTGTCTAAACCCATGCTAACTTCTGAGGAGAATCAGCCCATTTGATCAAAGACACTCAAACTGGTAAAACACAGCAGTCTCACCAAGTGCTACAAGAAGCCCCATTTCTGCTGGTGTGCCAGACTGCACAGTAACAGTTTGATCTCCAAAATTTACTCCTCTGGGCTGGTATTTTTCCTCCAGCTCCTCTTCCCTGCTTTCTCTCCCCTACGGCATTTCTCTGTTCTGCATTTCCACTTTGCTAACTCGCTCCTAACGGGACTTACCCCTCACAAAGCAATATCACAGGGAATGAAGCATTGTGGAACTGGCAATTGTTGTAAATCTCATCACTGTGCCTGATCTTGGATGCATCTATCTCATTTTGGAACTATTTTTAAAGATAGAAGAAATAAGAACAACTCCAGCACATCTGACCATCCCAAGGCAGAATCCACTCTGAAATGCATTCCGTGCTAAGAAGCCATGTGCAGCTTCCCCCAGTTGTAGCTATGATTACTATTGCAAAGTTTCTACACGAAAAAGTCTTTTAAGTGAGGATTTTTCATTACTTCGTGCCATTCAGTTCTGATCACTGCTGGTCTTACTTCCTCAGCCTGAGGCACCTTTTAATAAAATAAAAACTGGGTATGAAAAGTTGTTATTCTGATCTATGCAACTAAAAAATTAATGATTGTTAATAACATATGTGTGCATATAAATAACTCCTTATGCCAGGCTTTCATAATTAAGTGTACCTGAAAGACAGAAAGCATGGTAAATTTTTTCACGTCCTTTTGGCTCTCTCTTAGGCAGCAAGAAAAAACAGATAACCAGTAGATGATGGTTTATCCAACACTATAATTCCTACACTAGGCACATAACACTGGTGGTTTAATTTAGGAAGGAAGAATTTCATGCTGATAACCTTCAACATCCAGCACAGACCTACAGCAGAAACACCTCCTACAATCATACCTAAAACCTCAACCCTCCTGCTCCTTTAAGAAGGGAAGCAAAGGGCTGTTCCAAGTTAAAAACAAGTAGAAAATTGGGTTTGATGCTGCCCATCTGTATTTCATTCCTCCTGCAAGGAGAGGGGCCCATCTTTGCCAGGTGCAGTCAGCAGAAATTTGGCTGTTTCCTGCAGGGCGTCCATGGAGCAGCTGTAGAACGGAGACAGGCACTGCAACAAAACCCACTTCAGAAGAACGGTCTGTGTGCCTGCACAGCCACAAAAACACAGCAGCACTTGTCTGAAGCACTTGTGTGGCCATGAGCTGCAAGGTGTTAATTTTTTAAGCTTCTAATCCAGCGAGCAGTTGAGTTTATGAGCCTCTGCTCATGTCTGAAGGCACACACTTGCCTTAGCTCCAAGTTCCCTGTGAAACTGCATTTCTAGCATCTTTCAAAGGGAAAAATAACCATTTGTGTGTGGTGGATAATTCAGTGATGGCTGTGAGCTCCCTGGCACATGCCTGTCATTATTGACTGAAGGCATTCTTGTCCCTAGCCAGGAGAGGCTGGCCTTGCCCCTGCTGGATGCTGGAGACACTAGAGCAGCCTAGATCCCCATTCCCACCCTGAATAGCAATCCTTGTAGCTGGGAGTTCATAAATTAATATCCCCGGATAGATATGCAACTACAAGAAAAACAATTTAAAGAAAAATTCCCACATGAAGGAACAAGAACACTGATAAAATGAAGAAAACAGATTTAAATTATTTCAAATATTTGCATTTATGTGAAACAGTAGAAGCAATGTGAGAGAGAATGAAGAACAAAATTGCACTTATCACACAAGAAACAATTTTTAAAAAACCTAACACAACCTGTAAGGAAGCAAGAAAAAATAAATTCATAAATGAAAGGATTATGACATTTAAGTAAATGATAAATGAATTAGAGACAGCAAACTTCACCTAGCAATAGTCCATACTGCAACCACTTGATAAAAACCAGATATTTTCTAGTTTTAAAATAAAATTCCTAAGTTGAATTGTAGAATGGAGCCAGGACAAGTATGAATTCAACAAAGGGGAATTCACATGCAGTTTTATAAAACAGTCTAAATTCTAGTAGCCAACAAGCCTTTTACACTTAAGATAAACTGTATTGTTGAAAAAGGATTACTTGTATAAAAAAAAAAATTCAGATATATAATTATTATCAGTATTGTATTAAATTTTACAAATGTTTCTTCTTCTGTCAAACACAGCAGAATTTGTGTTTCCATGCTTCTGTGGTGTATCTCAGAACTACAGCTGGCAGTGTTTTTCCAGAGAAGTCTCTTTTCATTAATTTAACCCTGCTCTTTCCTTCTGGACAAGGCAAAAGGAAAATGCCCAAAAAGGTTCCTGGCTGCAGCGCTTAAGGTTGTATCTTTTTCTGGCTTCTGGTCAGCCTTCAGAGAATCAAGATACTCAAAATAGCCTATAGGAAAAACAAAACAAAACAAACCCAAAACCCAAATCCCAACTCCCAACTCCCAAACCCTGGTTTGTTATTTTTCTTCTATTACATTCTCTGCTCTTGGACAGCGGAGTCATGATTCATGAGAGGAAACCAATGGTTCCTGTTATCTTCATCTTCTGTGGAGAGCAGGGTACACTTATTCCAGTTAATAACTGGGGAGAGAAAAATATATTTATGGCAAATGGATGGATGTTAAAGAAAAAATCAGCATGTGATTGAACAAGGGAATCTCTACTAGCTGAACAAGAGTAATTGTTTTTGGGTGTTATTTACCATGGTGAAGATTTCCTTTCCACTTTCATGAAATTGCTGTAGACTTACTTCTATGCAAATAAGAGCAAAGTTTATTCATTAGTTCAGCTGAATATCACCACTACATAGGAGTAACCTTATGAAAAGTAGAAAAAACAACACTGTACAACCATATATTTGTCATCCATCAGTGAAATATTGCACAGCTTTTTCTGAAAATGCATGTGGTGTCAGATGAACCATGGATTATTTCTAGAACCTTTCATATAGCTTTAATTGCTTAAAATTACTGCTAAAGTTGTTTCTACAAACCCCTGGATGAAAGAGGTACACTGTACATCTCACCCTTCCAAACTGCCTCCTGCCACAAGGTTCTGCCCCACTCCTCATTTTATTCCAGGGAAAAGTTATGAAGTGTATAAATCAAGTGTATTGCACAAGGTCTGGCCCAAAACTGCTTTGCAGTCCCAAATTTTCTTTTCTATCCTTCATGCCCAGGAGGTCCAGTCAGGCTCCCTGACATCCTCACTAACTGAACAAAATCACTAGGTGAAAATTTTTCCATTTTTGTATATTTAATAATGCAATTGAAGCATTATAATCTCATAGTCTTTCACCAACCTCTTGTTAAGTGAGCTCTGGTATTATCACATCTGAGTGCCAGTGGTATCAACTTCCATTTGAAAAAAGGTTACTGGCTCTTATAGCTGTAAAGCAAAAAACATGAGTAGCCCTATAGGCTTAAAAAACTCCACCTTTTTTTTTTTAATGGCATCATTATAAAGTTCTGCTCATAGATGCTGTTGCCTGGCCCTGCTGACATCGAGAGGGGAAAATTCAGATGACAGAGAAAATCCAGCTATTTCTGTCCAGAATTTATAGCAACATGTGGCCCAGTTGTCTGTCTCTTCCTTTCCAGAATGGAGCAGAACAGAGCAGACATCCAGCTGCTGTAAAGTGTCATTGTGTCTTTGACATGTAGGTCAACATACAAATTTGAGGATCAGGAAGAACTAAATGTTCCTTTCCATACAGATTTTAACATAAAAATTGCTACAGCATGCTAAGGCTGCAAACTCTGGTACTAATATTTTCTTTGCATTCATGTAATTTCAGTTTTTTGGTTTTTTGGGTTTTTTTTAATGTAGAAGTTTTTTTTTCACCTGAATTTTGGCCTTATATGCCAATATCCATAAGCATATTGTAAAGCATGTTTTAGAGCCTGGTAGTGCTCATAAATCAGGATAGTTATACTTGTAATAATTTCTGTGAGTGGGTGTTCATGTGCAGGAGAAGATATGCAAAATTGGACAGTGAGATGAGCCATGATGAACATTAAAGGTCCGGAAGCAGATCGATAGCTGGTGTAAATTGTCAGGGCTTCATTGATTCCAGTGGTCCCGCAATAAACACTAATTCAGCTGGAGCTAAAAACATTGTCATCATCTTATCAGCTGCTCAGTGGCAGAGGAGAATGCAGAATGAGGGGCAGGCTTTACCTCCACACCTTTGAATGGTGCCCAAAGGTAAAATTCCCTGGTTAATCACATGGTTTGAAATCTCCTTTATTGGCTGCATGTGGGTATGCATGGGGAGACAGATGCATAGATACACCAGAAGGCATTTTCTGAGACAAATACATGGCTTCTATGGCTGTGATGGTACTTTTACCTTCAAATGCAAACAAAATAAATTTCAAGAGACTGTATAAAATTGGCTTGTACAAATTTGTTACACTTCTATGAGGTTTTTCATTCATCCCAGTAGCAAAGGGACATGAAACTCAGGTTTTAATCCATGATTTACATACAGCACTTAAATTCTTTTTCAAAACTAAAGCTTGTTACAGAAATGATGGTTTCCCAGGTGTACAAATTACTGAGAATTATAATGTTAACAAAAAGGAACTAAGCCAGATTGCATATAAAAATCTACACCTCCTAGGTGACTCTCAACAGTTTTTTTTCTAAACATTTTCCACCAGATAAAGTTCACTACCTTGTTTAACAATTTCCCATTTCAAAAAGTTAAGATTTTACTGAACCTGTATATAAGAAATTAATTATACAATGGCATGAACAGAACCTAAAGAGAAAAGAGACTTTGTGCATGGCTGGTGATGAACTCATCGATTCTGCTGCAAAGTTCTCTTGAACCCCTTATCAAATGCTGCTGATTTCTGGTCTGCATACAAATGTATTGATGTGCCAGCATGGAATCAGATTAGAATGTTTAGAGCAAAAAGCCCATTTGCCATGTTTCAAATTGTTCATATTTACTTGGAGGCCTCAGGAGGGCATCTTAATCTTATAGTGTTATTATTTCAAATAGAAAAAGATATTTTTAATGTTATTTGGAGAATGTCCCTTAGCTTGCAGACTGCTTAAAAAAAAAAAAGCAGAACTGCGGCAACAGATATTTTGACAAGAGCTTTGAATGAAAAATAACAAAACCTCTGAAGGGAATTTCCCATTAATCTGATTTATTTGGAAACACATTTTCACAATAATAATTAAATTATCTAACGTTCGCTTACATTAAAAAGCGACCATCTGTAACTGTTCAATACTAGAAAAAAAGGTGGGGGAAAGGCCAATATTTTAAACTAACATTACAAGGAAAAAGCAACAACTTCCAAACATCAAAGGAATACCATGATGTTTGACAGCTTCCTATGAAGTCAGCTGTTTCATCTCCTAGTGAAGTTGGCAACAGAAATTCCAGCATCTTCTGTGCAGTGGCGCCTTTAAAACTGTAACATGTTTATTTGTTAGACCTCTATTCATCCAGCTTTCAAGGTGTTTGAGTAACAAAAACATCTGATAATTAAAGACTTGTGACACACGGATCCATGTTCAATACAGACAGCAAAGATAACAACTACATTTTTCCTATGGAGGATTTTATCCAGGAAGTTCATCCATGCCTTGCAAGTCTTCCATGGGTGGAGAATACCAGGTATAACCAACTGAGATACCATTGAGCAAAATGTGTTTTTTATCGGTTTTATTTCTCCTAGAAATGTCAGCACAGCACATTATATTGCCTGTAATTTCAATAGATAAACGAGACAATGATTCCATTGTTATTCTTTTTTCTCAAAATGGTAGAATACATTTTCTTAAAAAGGTCTGCAAACATATTTACAAAAGTGTGAAATCAATAAATGCAGGCTCTTTATATTTTTACTGAACTTCCAAAGATTGACTGATATCCTAATTTTATTGGAAATCTGGTCCAAGGATGATACAAGAAATTAAATATCACACTCAGTTTTGCTTTTGTGTAGGCTACCATGAAAAACAAATAGATAAAATATTTTGAAAAGAACAAACTTATATTCCATGAAGCACATGAAGATATTTCAAAACCATTTCTTATATTTTCATTTCAGCTTTAAAACATCTCTTATTCTTTCTTATTGTTGTGTTAAAATGTGGGACACCATCTTACTTTTGGAAAGTCAGCTGCTGTAATGTCAGTATAAAGTAGCCACTAAAATATCATTCACAGTATCTGCATCACAGGAATGGACTTTTTGTTTTCCAAACAGGAGTGACAAAATTTGTGTCATTGCCTTCATCTTTCACATTTTAAATACTATTGGCTGACAGAAATAAAGTGTAGTGTCATGCTTGGTTTACCTAAATCATTTATTTTGTAACTAAGAAAAGTAAACAATTACCAGATACTGTATATATAGAGATATATAGATATATGGCCACAAATAAACTATAGTAGAAAGTTATTTTGGTTTTGATAAAGTTAAGAAAAGCACATAAAATCATATTTCATTAATATTTTGTTTTATGGCCATCAATATTTTTGTAATTTTTTTTTGTTTTGTTTCATCAACATAGCAAAATACAATCTTCTTATTAAACAATAATTATCAGATGGCAGACAATTCTTTTTATTGGTTTACATTGGCAGGTCACAGTCTAAAAGCACAACCACATCAGGCAGAAATTGCACACAGACCGCCCTGGATTTTGAAGACTGTTTTTTATGCTTCTACAAAAAGACCTTAATTTAAAACTGTGGACTGTAAGAAGTTCTAAGTACATGGTTTCCTTTTTTTTTTTTAATAGGTAAGTAAAATAACTGAAATTGCAGTATTTTATTTTGGTTTCAGCTTAATTTTTAATGTCTGTCCTTGGCATTAGCCAGTCTGCTTTAAACTTCTCAGCAACCTTTTATAACAAAAGTTCAATCACCCAATAAAACCCAGGTGATTTTTTTTTTCCCATCATGGAATACTGCAGATTTATTTCAATTTGGCCTGTTCCTCGCCTTTTTATTTGGTGTAGATATTACATTTTAAACTCATTCCTGAAATCTGGAGGAGATTTACATGTGATGACAGTTAAAATGTCAATATTTCTGTAAGAAATGGCTGTGGTGGGGCTGGCCCATAAATATGCAGTTTTATTAATTGTAGAAGGCACCCTCATGTCTTCAAAAACCAGACTGGTCTTAAGATATTACTCTTTATTTGAGACAGTTACCATTACTTCATTAAAAAATGACAAAACAGCAATAAACATTTTAGCTCTTTAATGAGCAAAGATCAGGTCTCTTAACATTGGAATAATATTCGTTATCCAGATTATCTTTATTTCACTCAGTGACCAGTAATATGGCCAAGAAATACAAAGTAATTTTCCATCAAGTAGTATACAATTTTTGTGTGTAATAAGCTTTCTTTCTTGAAAAAGAGTAACTGAAAAGAAATGTTTCTGTTACTGCAGTTAGTTTGTCAGAGAAAGTTCTTCGCATTATCTTACAAACTATCAAAATTGCTAGTAATTTGAAAAAATGTAAAAAAAAATCACATAACTTTAGTCTAATAGAAATATAGTACAGGTAAGAGAGAAAGTATTTATCAGGGATGTGCTCTTAAGTCCATCTCAATTATTTCTTTTATATAAATGTACATCTGATTACATATACAAACGTTTTGAAAGGACCATGGTATAGAATTACTGGAAAGCAACAGGGGAATGAAAAATTTCTTGTGATTTTAGAACATTCACTTCAAATCACACGAACATATGTAGTATACAGATTTTTAAATTTCCAGTTGTTGGCTCTCTCCCCGTTCTCATATACGCTCTTTTTTTATACTCTTGCCATCTGGTCTAGAGAATTAATTGGAATGACAAAGCTAATGTATAGCAAAAAGGGAATTAACATTGTCTTAAAGTATTATAAGTAAACTTTGTAACATGCAACATGAGTTGAAACAATAAACTGAAAAGTGTAATCAGACTGGTAATATTGGGGCACTTTGAAATGGCAAAGCATCGTTGCAATTAAATTTTTGGACACACTTTATCAATTTGAACAAAATACTCTAACTAAATCACAGCAAATTATAAATCCTTCATCAAAGGAGAATCCATTAAAGTTATAGTCATTTCAAAATTAGAAATTATTTAGGTGGAAAGGAAAAAGAACATTTATAGTAAACATTTTTTTGTCTGGGATTCATATCAGTGAGGGTCCACCACTGTATACCTAGAATGCCATAAATACCTTTAAGAACTGTTGCAATCCTTTCTCTTTTGGAAGCTACCATTAAATATTTTAATGTAATTACTTTTGCCCCTTTAAAAAACTTCTTTAGGTTTTGCCAATTGATGGAGAAAGCTTCTATTAAAAACTCCAATGGGATGAGAAGAATTTTAATTACGGCTTAATCAGCAGCACAGCCACCAAGCATATAAATTATCATGCACATCGTGCTAAAAATATCCAGTTTCCTTTATTCCCACAACTTTTATACTGACAGCACTTAAGTGATAATGTTGTACCTGCCAGGCTGTAAAACTTCTCTGACTGGCAGATTTCAGCATAAGCCCCTTTTCTAAGGCCTTAACAGCATTGGTGCTTTGTGTACTTATTCAAATATGTAAATATGGTCTACACAAGAAAACAGGTCCAAATAAAAATTGGTGAAAATTATCTGACATTCCATTAGTGTGTCCCTTGTGCATATTTATAGGTTTTTAAAATTTTCAGTCATAGTTCTTTCTTGTTTGTGTTGCACATGCCTAATTCCATTATGTAACTTAAATCTTCAAAAAATTAATACTTGAATGTGAATGAAAAAGTATCATTCAGGACAACTGCTTCAAGCAATTGCAAACAGTTGGGTTTTTTGTTTTTGTTTCTTTTTTCTTTTGTTTGTTTCTTAAGTTCATTTCGTATATGTACAATTCATTTTTTTCAAAACCCCAAATGTTCTTGATATGTATATTCACATAATATTCCTCCATATTTAAATAGTAAGAGTCTTGTAGGTTGAAAGCCAAGTAATCTTCAGTAATATCACCTACTGTAATCCATCAAAAAATAAAGTTTGTTTCGTCTTGTCTGGCTATACCCTGGTTGTTGAGTGTGAATGGGGGTGGGGATGAGGATGGGGCAGAGTATTGTTCTGTCCTCCAGTGAACGTGTTGAATGTGTGTAGGGGCTGAATCCCTGGTATAGTGTTGGGGATCATTGTGATGGTGTTGGGTGTCATTAAGGGGATATCATCAGGAGACCTTCTCATAGCTAGCGTGTAGTCTGGGGGACAGGCGGTCCTAAGAACCACCTCGTGTGGATGGATGGACTCACATTCATGATCCAAGTCAGTGTGCTTCATTTGGAGGGACATTATCTCCTCTTCTTGTGCATGGGTGAGATCATTGGTAGTGGTACGTTGTGGGCTACATCTCCTGTGAACATCATGTCTCCGCTTGTCCTTTTTGTAGTACAAAGCTGCAAAGGCCAAAATGTTCAAGAACAGCAAAGATGCGCCAACTGCGATAGTAACGCTCAATTCTGTTGAGTAGTCCCTTTGATCCACTGAAAATGGGCTTGGTTGTTGTTTGGGATCATCTTGTTTGGCTGTAGGAAAGGCTGAAGTAACTGAAACAGAATTTTTCCTTGTGGGTCTGAAAGTATTGTCAGTCGATGGCACTTTAGTTGTGGTAGAGGTATACTGTGAAATGTCGTTAAGATTGTGCAGATGAGGTACCAGCTCCAACCAAAGGTTCACTTTATTGGCCCTATAGTGTTCTTTAACTCGTGGTTTTAATCCAATGTGAAGATACAGCTGGTCTTTCTGAGAATATCTGGTCCATGCTACTTCTTCAAAACGATTTGGTTTTGTGTGGATGAATTTTGTGTCTTGCGGCACTGGTTGATTTGGGTCACTAAAAGAAAAAGATATCTCCAATGTTACAAAGCATTTCAAATGGAATTATAAAATTAACATAATTAAGATTTTATACTAAACGTTTAAGACTGCCTTTGGACAGAGCAGAGTGCTATTGCCTAAAATTAGAGGCCTTAATAATCTTGATTAGAAACAGCACTATGCAAAAAAACCCTTTTACACAGACTTCAGCAACTTCCCTGGTTCTCCAGAATGTTGGTGTCTCACAGTGAGGGAAGATTGCCTGGGGTGTGGTGATGTGGACAAATGTCTATGAGAGACCAGTGTGAAAGAACATTAAGATTTTCTTGTCTTTTTTAGCAGCATAAAGTTCATACAACTCTGCATTTCTGTTCCTGTGAATCATCTGTGGCCTTCCAGAGGGGAAGGATCATGGCAGAGCACAACTCAGTGCAATGCATAGTCAAAAATAAGTGGTCAAATGTAACAAAAGTTTTTGAACTCCAGTGAAAAAAAAGAATTAATGAAAATGGCAAAACTTTCCAAGTTTAAAGTGACGCATTTTATGGTCAGAAGTGAGAATTTAAGACTAAATGTGCTACTAAAATAAGCTGTAGTATATTTCATGCAATATTTATGTAATTTTCTGTCTCACGAGATGAAAGTATCAATGGTAGGGTAAAGGCAGGTACTAATGTAGCTGGTTTTAACTATACACATTTATTAAATGTTCAGTTTTACACTTCTCCACAGTTTCCTTAATTAGTTTTGTGTATATTTAAAAATTTCCTTGCAGAAAGTCTGCAAAGATATTTTTCCCGCTTTTTCTTAAAACATGTAACTGAGCCAAGGGATATTATAGTAAACATAAATATCCAACTCAATTCTTAATCTCTTATTCATCCTACAAGTACAGAAATTCCCAAGAGAGATAACAAATGGGAAGCTCCATTCCATCCAAAGTTTGCATGCAAGACCATTCATTATCTGGTACTCACCCAGTTTTTGCAAAGTTTGTCCAGTACGTCATCACCACTGCACTTAGCATGACATCATTTTTGGAGAAATTACAAGGAAATAGCTCAGTAGGACCAATCATGGGGATTCCTAGTACGTAAGGAACCTCATCTCCATGGGCTGCATCTGCCCATGCAGGTACCTGATCTGTCTGGCAATGATGGTAGAAGGCATAGAAATACGTAGGCGATCCAAAATTCGAGTGAAGATCTGCTGTGGCCACTGCTGGTGCAACCCACTGGTGATCAGTAAACAAAGCCAGCAGTGTTTTCCTTCTGGTCTCGGGGTTGTGCCGGTCTGCCCAGTCTGTGTACATAAATTTAATGGTTTCCCTCAATATGTCTTTGCCTTCGGGGTATCCGTATAAGTTATCGACGAAATTAGAAACTGCAAAGTCAAAATCACTGGCTGATATGCCATCTTCACTATCCACAATGTTTTCAACAAACTTCAGCCCTTCCCCTTGGTTAACTCCCAGCATGATGTCATAGTTGAGGAATTCTCCTTGTTCCATCAGGATCTGAGGGTCATCTGGTATCACATCGCCGTCGATTACTGGTCCAAAGGCTATATGGTATCTTGCTGGTTGGATGTCCTGGTCCACAAGTTCTCTATAAGGCTTCTTCTGTAGACATTCCACCAGTTCCACAGTGTCTGACATGTTGCAACCAACTTTTGTAGCCAACATCCTGGCATATTTTGCAGGCTGAAAGCTAACTGCCCAGCTGGAGAGAGCTGTTCCACTTTGAGCTATTGCTCTTTGAAAAAGTCCTGTGGGGAGAAATATTTGAAAACTACTGAAGTGACCTTGAAACAGCCACAGACTTTGAAAGATTCAAAGGATTTCTGTGAAACAATAGAAAACTTTAACAGAAGAGATACCTGAATCTTAATAGTACTTAAATACACGGGGTGGTGAGATCTGACTGCTGTTGTACCTACAGGTAATGTGCATAAAATAAATGCAGTATGTGCTGAAGCAAATGATTCTCCCTCAATATAGTCCAGCTGAGGAACAGATTTTCAAAAGAAACTCAGGAAGAAAAAGGAGGGGCATTACCTTATGTAGGACAACACTATCAGGTTAAAAACAATTCTTAAAATTAAAGCCCCTCATTGGTTGGAGGAAAAGCCATCAAGTCTCTGAAATGGGTTAAAGTTTTAGGTATTGTTCAAGCCATCAGTAGCATGCATGCATACAACTAAGTGAAATAAATCTATTACACTTTTTAATGTTGTCTATGGAATTAAACTTAGTTTGAAAGGTGCAGTGCTTTTACATTGTGTATCACTGCAAAAGTTTATATTCTGGAGTAATAGATGAGAAGGTACCAGGCAGCTATTAAATTTATAAGTGCCTAAGTCAAAATCCTTTCTTGTAAGGAGCTTTTTTAAGGCAGGTTTATATCGATCACACTTACATAAAAAGGGATATTATGTATGTTACATTGTTTAGCTTTGTAATTCAGAGATTTAAACATACATTCAGGTATTCAGCTAAGGGAGAGAGAATGATCTGGCACTGCATATAAACTTGCAGTAAATCCCAAAGACTTCAGTACAATTAACTTGAATTTATGTTGATTTAATTAGCACTCTGGACCATGAATTCTACCCAAAGAAATAACAAAATACATTATAATTTATGCTTTTCTATCCCTTCTGTAAGGATTTTTAAAACATGTTGTGGATGATAGTCTCACCCCCTTGTAGTCAGTGAATTAATGCAATTATTTTACTATTGGCTTTAATGCAATCATAACTCCATCATTGTTTTGATACTTCTTGTGCTCCTTTGGTATTTTTCCACTCCATTTGAGGAAAGTACCTTGGGTTCTGAAAAAGATTATAAGTCTGAACCTTGTGTAAAATATTGCTCAGAAATTATATTTAGGTAATTTAGATTGTATTGAATAGGTATTTAGACTATCTTTAGGTGACGGTGGCTTTTCTGCTGTTTTGTGAGGAGTTCCTTTTTCATTTTCAAAGAAGTTCATTTCAGTATCATACCTTCTGCACAAACTACTGGAAAATATTTTATACTGGACCCTACCTCCTATAGGTCACTCTGAGTAATACAGAATGGTCTATAGTGTTCAAAAGTTATGCTGATTTAAGATATATGGGTCAAAATTTTGTTTTACTTGTGCTGATGGGCACCTGGAGTCATTCCATCGTCTCTGGTGGAGTTAGGGATGGAAAGTGACACTTGGCCTCACTCAATTCCATCAGGAATCTTTGGTCCAATGCTTGATGAATTGCTGGATACTCCCACCGGAGGAGCTGGAGTCAAGGCACTCGGCTTACCTCAGAAATTTATTCCAATAATGCACAAGATGGCTTTTACTTTGATAAGCAACATATTTCTATTGATAAAAAACCTCCCTAGCCTCTAAATCAAATCAGAGAAATGCTTTTACAGCCTCTATTGCAGCACCAGACCCTGTACACTCGGAAACAAGTCAGAATCTGTTGCTGGCAGGAAACGTTTTACAAGCTTCTCAGGAATTTTTAAATCATTCTAGATTTTATTAGGTCCTAATCGAAAAGTCTTCAGTTTAGGTCAGTGTAGAGACTGAAATGTGTCACCTCAAGCCTCTTCTTGAACTTATGAGAAGTCATATCCAAGATATTATTTTCTTGCAAGATATGAGTAAAAAGAAGAATGAACTTGAGCTATAAACAGCTAAAATATATTTGCATGTTTATGAGGTCAGATACTGAACTAGTATAAATCAGCTCAAAGTCAGTGGAATTACCACAGAGGATCCAGGCATTGTAATAAATGTAACTAAATGACAAAGCTGAATTTTCACAAAGATGTATTTCATGATAATTCATAATGTCTGTGGGTTTTTGCATATTGTGTAAATCTAGCTTTATTGCTTTATTAAATATGTCTGAACAAGGACAGAAAGTGTAAGCTACATGTGAGAAAATGCTGATACAAACACTGTGGCTTGCTAAGTGCTACATAAACATCAGATGCTGGATTAAGTAAAAGTGGTCAAGTCCTTTGGCCATAAAACCATTGGAGGAAATGAAACTAAACATCCCCTCCTTGTGCTGAAGAATGCTGACAGAGCTATTCCTCCACTCAAACCATTTGGAGAAAAATGAACTGTATGAAAAATTGTTTTCATTCTGTCACAGAATTCATGGCAGAAATTGTACCTCACAGGATGGAGAACTACATTTTTGTCCGATAATGTGTATGATTATTGTTGCTTATGGGCTTCAGACAGATGGAAAGAAGATTTAAATGTTTAATGGGCCATAGTGCTTTGTGACCCTTATTCAATGTCTCACCACAGTAAATAAAAATAATTTGCATATATTCATCTATATTTTGAAAGCACTTTGTGAAGATGGGTGCTGCTCTGCCCACTTGCAGGTGGGTGGCTGTGAAAGCTCCATCTTGAAATAGGCTGAATTCTTCCTCTCAACTGCCAAGGGAATCTTTCAGAGGGAAATGACAGAAGCAGAGAGAGCTTCTGAATTTATAGCTTATGAAAGAGACTGGTTGATAATCATAGAATCACAGAATCCTGCGAGGGTTTGGGTTGGAAGGGACCTTGAAGCTCATCCCATTCCACCCCCTGCCATGGACAGAGACACTTTCCACTATCCCAGGGTGCTCCAAACCCCATCCAACCTGGCCTTGGACACTGCCAGGGATGGGGCAGCCACAGCTTCTCTGGGCAACCTGTGCCAGGGCCTCCTGACCCTCATAGTCAATAATTTCTTCATAATATCTGATCTAACCTTGCCCTCTGTCAGTTTAAAGCCATTCCCCCTTGTCCTCTCACTACATGCTCTTGTACAAAGTCCTTCACTACCTCTCATATGTGAATGTGAAACAACATGAAGCAAAAAGGTGTTTGGAAATTTTAAGAAATAACTTTTCTTATTTGAACCTGACCAATTTATATTTTCCTTTTTCTTTCTTTTTCTTTTTTTAACGGCAGATCTACCACCTCCAAATGAAACAACATACATGGGAGTGTGGTGAGCTGTTTAATCCAAATTTCATCAAAGCATGGGTTTGCTTCTAAAAGAAATCCTCAAAAATTTACTTTCACTGAACCTTCTTCAGATCTCTCAAAAATGCCTTGATCTGCTGTGTTGGCAACTTAGTGCCTCAGTTTTCCCCAAACAAATTCTGCTCCTGGCAGAATTCTGGCCATGTGTTGGGATATGACAGGGTATCATTTGCTGATAGAGGCAACACAAGACTGTCCAAATATTGTAAATGTGGCATTTTGCATTGATGTCATGTTATACCAAGAAGACTGATTTTAACACCAGGTGAAGAGTTAGGGGAAGATAAACCACATGTCCTCATTCAACCTGGAGGTAATCCTTGATGATAAAGTTGGTTTTTAGAGTTCTGATAAAAGAAGGTGGTGCATTGAGACCCTCCAGTCACAGTGCAGTGAGGTAATGCTTACATCTTGTTCTGACAAGCATCTCCTTTTAAATATCTCCTATATAAATTCAGGTAGTTATGGAAGAAAAAAGATTACATTAAAAAACAAAATTTTGAAAATAGACTAAAATTTAGACCACAGATTTATTTTCCACTTAGCTCTTCTTGTAAAAGTTGTATTTTTCTCTCATTTAAAAAAAAGCATAATGGCGTGGTCTAAAGAATCTCTCACTTCTATTGACCTCAGTGGTCTTTGTAACATGACTTTGGGGAAATGCAGCTCTTTTAATGTCAGCAGAATTACGTTTTTATGACCAGCCAATTAGTCCCCCATGGAGATACAGCAATATAAATTAGTGGAGGATTATATGCACAGGGCACAGTGTGGTGTCCCTGGTAAAACTAATACAGATAAAAATATGTGAAAACAGTAAGACAAAAGTAACGTGATCAATAAACAATAGCCATGCAAATGAGAGTCACTGTGTGAAACTGTGGTGCAAAAATCATAGAATAAGTTGGGTGCCTCAAACAGCATGATTTAAATTCCCTGCTGCCTGCCTCAACTAGAGGGAAAAGGTGTTAGTTATGGAATAGGAAAAAACATATAGAAGGAAATCCATTTGCAACTTGGATGCTTTGACAATTTTGGATCATGCATGCAAAACATTCAACCATTCTTTTATTAGATGACAGCAAGTGAAGTCCATGCAGTTTCAGACAAAAGATTTCTGAACTAGTTACTTGTTTCCTTCACACAAAATAATAGTTTTAAGCAATTCAGCTGTTAGCCTGAAAGGAGAAACAGTGTCATTTTAGTTTTTTTTAAATTCTGCTCCTCAGGAGAAACTAAACATGCCTTTCACAACTGTCTGAATATAGATGACCTCATCTACTGTGAGCATGACTGACTGATTTTCCAAAAAAGACACCCTTAGGTAGGAAAGAAAAGAGACAAAAATGATGCACCAAGAAAATGCTGCTCAGAAGTCTGCTATAAAGTGTTTCTACAAAGCTCCATAGGAAAAAGAAGAAAGCGACCCAAAATTTAAACATGCAAAGAAGAGCTGAGGGAGAAAGAGGCTTGTACAGCCTTTCAAAAGTTTCTTAATATTGAGCTGAACTCAACAGTTCATAGAAACAAAGAGAATATACAGAACATCACATAGTACTAATGGTGGTGGCATGCAGACACCAAAATTGTCAAAATTTGCAACCTGCATAATACCTTTGGTTGAATTGCTCCAACGGTTACCTTCAGAATAATGGGATAAAGTCAAGAGATTGACGCATGAACCGCCTGCCCCAGATCCAAAAACAGTTATTCTCAATGGGTCACCACCAAAGAACCCAATATTTTCACTAGTCCATCTCAAAGCTTGAATCAGATCAAGGAGGCCATAGTTTCCTTTTGCTGCTTGGTCCCCAGTGCTCAGAAATCCTGTTAAAGTAAAAGAAAAGAGAAGGGGTTAGCAAGGGCTCTTCTGAGTGATCCTGTTAAAATCTTCCAAGGAAGATTTCAGAAGTGTACGCCATTAAATATTGTGCAGCTACATAATTTTACACAGTCCCTGGGATCAATTTGCAATTTTGCACTCCTCATGAAATAAAAAATATTTGGTATCCACTCTTTTGGCCATGATAAATATATGTAGCAAAGATGAAGATCCATTCCAGGCAAAATAGTCATCTAAATCTTAACAGGTCACAGCTTATTACTCCCAAGGATTTTGTGTTGATTGTACTGAGTTTAAGAAAAAAAGTTTATGAAACAGATAAGATGCAGTTGTTTTGTACATGATTTGATCAACTCTGTGTTGCCTTTCTCTACTCAGATGCAGCCATGAGCTTTACATGTGCCTGAGATCAATTATTACACTTCCCTGTAGAGTCTGTTTAATCCTGTCCTGGCAATTCATTGTCTTTTACTTTTTTCTCCACCCAAAAATGCAGCTTATATCACAGGACAAGCCAGGCTGAACAATGGGAACAGCTCTCACTCCCTGAGCTCCATCCCATAGTCATTAACCTGAGTTAATTGAATCTACATTAAATGGATAAAGACAATTTAGGTTGCTTCCATGACCCCTTAAGAGCAAAAAGGTAAGAGCTAAGGGGTAATCTGGAGAGCACTACAATTGCTCTTTTATTCCTGGAGGAAAAGGGTTGGAATGTGTCAGGTGCAGGAATGACTGTTCCACACTTTACTCCCAGCAGTGCCTTCACATTTAGCATTGCTGCTACTCTTGTCATTAGAGCCTTCTGATGTACAGCAAAAGCTCTGATGAAAGTATCTGTTGATAAAAGACATTGCTTTTGGACCCCATTTGTTGACATTTCCAATTTTCTCAGCTTAATAAACAAATGTTTAAATACTACCAGCATTATGAAGTAGCCTATACCTCCATTTGCATATGAAACTGATTGATGCTCACTAAATCATGTAACTGCTTTTCAGCACATGCTTTGTAGAGAAATGCAACGATTACAACAATTATTTCCACGTTAATTAGATATCAGTGGGTCTTCTAGTCTTGTCAAAGTTCTACTGATTCAACTCTCTTGAGTGCAGACAGCCTACTCAAAGGAAGTTTACAGTAGTTTTGCAGACAAATGGCTCTCAAAGGAGTCCTACTCTTTCATTATGACAATAAAAGCAGCTTTTAAGGCATTTCTAAGAAGACACATGCGTATACATCTATATAGCAAGGATTTAACAAGAATACAGATAGGTGCACGTATGTACCTATATTCAGGCATATAATGAACGTGTCCTTTGTTACTTTATTATTACTCTGATTTGGCTTCAAATTGCATTTGATGTTGTAAATATACAAATAGAGACATTTATACTAACAGCCCTTCTTTGCTGTAAATGGCACTGAAAGCTCATTGGCCTCACTGCCTCAGCAGTTGAGCTCTGCTCCTTTTAGGGTGAGTAGCTTTGTTTGTGTAGGTCAATCCTGATTTTTGTAACCACAGAGAGGGAAGAGGAACGTGGCAAAAGGTGCCAGGTCAGCAATTCTCCCACTTCCAGACCTGATGTACCAAGTCTAATAGACATACTTCATTCATTGTATCTGTAGTAAATTGTTACTCTATGCTAGACTTTAAAATAACCACTCTTCTACAACTGAAACCTGCCATATTTATTGTCTAACTGCATAAAAAGCAAAGTAGCATCACTACTACAGAAGAAAATACCCCCTTGGTATTCAGGAGAAGCCTAGAAAGGAAGACATAGATATAATTCATTCATTCATTCATTTATTCTCACTTTACTATTGCAGCTCAGCACTGAGTTGAGATTATAATGATGTTATTTCACTCTGCTTCACGCTCCTTCCCCTTGCTCTGCATGGCCAGAGGGCTGGTGTGCATGGCTGTGTGAAAGCACAGGACAATCCTGTCTGCACAGGAACATTCATTCTTGTCTTCATGCTCCAGTAAAATGTTGTTCCCCATATATTATTTTTAAGGACACGGAGAGATGATTTCTTTGAATATGATTGCAAATCTAATGAAAGCTCCCTAACCAGTATCACTGCCTTTGTCAGCCTGCTTGGAGTTGAGGGATGGCACCAGGGACTGTAACAAAATTAAAACGTAGGAATTTATGGGCACTACAGGATCCTATGGCTGTACATGCTGGGAAAGTCTTCCCCTTTCTATGCACAAGTGCATGGCTGTGGAAATTCAGTTCATCACATTAAGCACATAAGTACTGCACTGATTCAAGGCAATAGAGGGACTGGCAGTCCCCAAAGCACAGGCAGCAATGAGATGAGAGCAGCTACAGCAGTTATCAAAACTGTGACATAAATGTGTCCCTCTTTGCTTTTTTGCTTTTCCTGCCTTTCAGATTCCCTGAGCCTGGCCAGGATCTGCTCCCAGCAGAGCTGCAGCATTGCTTCAAAGAGATCCAGTAGATTTCTCAAAAATATTCCAAGGCATTTATTAGGAAATTAGATGGTGGGGTTATAGCTGAGCTACACGGATCACTCTGAAGGAACACGAATGTGAACATTCAAACTTTCTGAAAAAGTTTGTATAATATGCAGCAAAGTAGAAACTGTAAGTCTTTGCCTGGAAAAGCAACAGATTAAAATTATAGACAAAGTCAAATTATAGACACAGGGCAAACCCCTGGTGTCAAATCAGTTCATATCAAATCTCATAGCTAGATGAGGAAATGGGAAATCCTTGGGAGATGATAAATACACTACTTTCAAAGGATCTTCATGAATCTCCTGTTGCTTAAAGTAGATGTCAGGAACCTTGCATTCAGTTCAGGGAGTGTGCCAGGAGGGGGAGCTTTTAGTTTATTTAAAAAAAAAAAAAAAAGGCAGTGTTAGTAATATTCTCATTCATCTATATTAAACAAATTATGACTTGTGTCCAGAGCAACAGCTCTGATGCAAAAGAAATATCTCACGCCTCCTCAGCAAGAACCACACTGGCTGATTTCCATATCTGCACAAGATGGATGATGATTGATGTTGACTTTCATGACATGAAACATTTCTATCTCATTTTTCAGAACCATAAGAAGCCTGTTAATATCACCACCTGTTCATGCCTTTTTTTCTTGTATGCAGTGGTATCAGCATGGCTTAGGAGCATTCAGAATGTCATTAAATCAGAGATGGGACAGATAAAACAGATGAGGTTTTTCTTTCCAGTTTGTGGCTTTTTTTTTCCTTTTCCTAGTGAGGAGCGCCTCAATGCAGATAAATGCATGGAACTGAGGGAAGTGCTTTAACACCAGCATCATCTCCTGTTGGTCTGTGGGTGCAGGTATTTATTCCTATTTATCACAGAGATAAAGCAGAGATTGGAACAATATGTTTTGTCTTTATCCCAAGAGGAGCTTTCAGTGTGTAATGGATATAGATACCAAACATTTTGGTGCATTTCTATGACACAACCATTACACCATCTACTTACTAAGCTCACAGTTTTGAGTCACTGAGGGAAACCTGCTCTTGCTGAAAAGGTCTTGTGTGTCTGAAAGCTTCTCTGTTTTTAAACTGCATCAGCTAGTCTATAAAATATATTATCTCTTTCTGCACATACTGTCTTATTATTATCCTTGGATTGTCATCTCACCAAGAACGCTGCTATCATATTCTGCCACCTTTTGCTCTTGTAAAAAGAGGGAAGTAAATTATTCCTTATTTCAGTTATTCCAGGAAGACATTTGCAAAAAACTTAGTTTTGCATTATTCTCTGAAAAGGTCAGATTGAGCTAATTTTGTTCCATAATTAAGTCCTTCAACTGGAAATATTCCAATCATCAGCTGAACAATTGCTATTTTATATTCTGAATGGAGAGGTTATCTCTTCTTTTATCTCCTCCAGAGGAGCAGACTCTAATACCATTATGGAAGTGAGGATGTGGTCTTTTGTGAGTTTAAGAAAGAGATTTATTAAGCTCATTTGGACCATTTCTCTGTTACATGTCTGTTAGACAAATATGCAGAGAGTGCCATAACCAGGCCCTCTCTTTTGTATTAAGATAAATTTTAATGCTTTATAGGCTTATATACCTGGGTAATGATTTCTTCTCGCCATTCAGATAATTTTTTTTTTCTAATATGATTCCAGCATTTTTGAAGAGTAAATAAAATAATGGGCTTGGGAAACTTAAAATTTTTAGTTGAAAACCTTAGGTAGCTTGAATTATTTTAAGCTCTGGCCTAATTTGAAGATTCAAATTAATGCAGAGAGGGAGGCCAAGACAGATTTTTTCCTAATGTAAGGGACTGCTACAACCCAGTGATGCAGTGAGAGACCAGGTGCAGGCTGGTGGGTATGAAAGTGTCATTTCACATCACAAGAGACTCAAACCATCCCTCTAATGAGTTCTGTCTGTATGTTTGATGACACAGTGACCTTCGTGGCTGGATGGAAGTAAGGGGCAGAATGTCTTGCTGGACACACACAAAAAAAAATATCTGCCCATGCGAAGATGTGCAACAACAAATGCTACTCTAAAAATAAAGCACAAGAGCATATAAAAACTGCTCTGACATGCTTAAAGGGCTTTTTCCAAGACTTGTGTCTCTGGAAGCAGTAACACTTAAGACTTTAATGTTACCCACCTGTTTAAGAATGTGTTATAATAATTTAGCTAGGTTTCCAGTTACAATTCCATGTGCAGTCAAATGCCAGCTTTAATTTTGTTAAAAGCAAATATTAAATTGTACAAGTATAAATGCACCAATGCATAGTGAAAGAATGCAGAATAGTTTTTGAGGGAAGAATTTGTATTCCTTCTGGATTCATTGCTTAGGACTTTAGTTCAACACCTTCTATTAATATTGAATGGTAATTGCCATGTACAGAAATTTTCCACTGCCCTTCAAACTATACCTACTCAGATAGGAATGTGTGCAAGATAAGCAAATTTTAAGAGAGATGGCCAAACTTAAAGAGCACATTTCTTTTCATCTTAGCCATCTCTTTAGAATTCACATCAGCTAACTAATCTGAATGATTTACATGGGCAGCAGCACCATGAACGTTAATGTACATGTGATATTCATGAAGCAGAGGATACTGCTCCTCACTTTGCTGACCAGCACTTCCTAATTTTAATGGCATATTTTAGTCATGGATAGGGGATAAGATGACTAAAAGAACTAGGAACTCCCATAAGAAAAATGTAGGAGAATATGAACTATTCAGTGCATGAAAAATATTCCTCTACAGACATCTGCAGTGTACCTCTGCTTGAGAATCAGACAAGCAAGTATTCTAAAAATGCTGCTCAAGCAGGTGTTTTGTATGAAATTCATTTCATATACAGAAAAGTGATTGCAACATTAGCAAAGTTCCTGTCTGTTTCTGTAGCTTTCTGCCACATACATATTAGTAATGAGATAAATGATTTCAGAAGTGCAAAATTTTAGCTTAACTCCATGAAATGTTTGTAGTACCATGCTGCATCCTGATGCACTCTTTCCTGGCTGTTTCAAACCAAGAATCACAGAATCATGGAACCATTCAGGTTGGAAAAGATTTTTAAGACCATTAACCCAGCACTGCCAAGCCAACCACTAAACCATGTCCTCAGGTGCCACATTTACACATCTTTTAATTCCCTCCAGGGATGCTGACTTCCTTGGGCACTGCTGCAGCCCCAGCAGTCAGCCTTTGGAAATTCCCAATCATTTCACCAAAGTAAACAATTTACAGGGTTGAATCAGTAAATACACAAGCTTGTCAATATATCATTTGGCATTTTGTAAGTATGCATGGAAGAAAGTGTGTGATGATCTATGAACTCTGATGTGCTATTTCAGCATTGGTCTACTGTTGCAATTTTTATCACTCCTCCCAGGGTACTAAATCCTTTGAATTAATATTAGTGAAGTGGCTGTCGCCTACAAAAGGGGTGGCTATCTGAAGAAATTCTTGCCTGTGAGGGTGCTGAGGCCCTGGCACAGGTTGGCCAGAGAAGCTGTGGCTGCCCCGTCCCTGGAATTGCCCAAGGCCAGGTTGGATGGGGCTTGGAGCAACCTGGGCTAGTGTCCCTGCCCATGGCAGGGGAGTTGGACTAGATAATCTTTAAGGTCTAACACAATCCATCCTATGATTCTACAATTCTAAGCATCCTGGAGATCTTGAAACACATTATAAATCCATAATTCTTTGAAGGCTGTGAGAAGAGGGTGACTCTGCCTTTAAAGTTTCAGTAAAGAGATTATAAAAGTTTGAGAGTGCCTTGAAAATCAGTATCTGCCTCTGCTCCACATTGTCAGCACTTATATCCCACTCTGCCTTTTCTGTCATGTTGGGACAGTTATGGGGAGGCTCTCAATGCTGGGTATTTTCTGTGTGCATGATATTGTCATTTCATGCTTGTCCCTGTCACAGTCCCATGGCTGCACAGGGTGTTGTGGTTTGGGGCAGGCTTGGGCAGAGGGAACAGGGATCAAAGGGGCTCCAAGTCCAACACAGCCACACGAGAGATCAGCTCTATGCTAACTTAATATAGATGATCTTTACTGAAGTCAAAGGAAAGTCTGATAACAATCTCAGAAACACTTTGAGAGTTCTGTAAGCAATGGGGCCAGTTCACTAGATGAGATCTTTAATACTGATTTCTGATTATGCTGTAAAAGCGAAAAGAAAGAGGCGAGTCCAGTCTCATAAATACAGCTGCAGATACTAATTCTACAAGATTTTAAGTGATATGTGCTGACATGTATTAGAAAGGAGAAGGGAACCTTAAGAACTGATGAATGATATTATGGCATGGGTGGACACAAGAGGCAGCTGGAGTACCTCTGATTTGAATGTGTCCTCTTCTTTGAAAAATACAAGAAAAAAGATGGGTGTTTGCTACAGAAAATAGCGGGTATCTATGAATATTCTCATTTTGGAAAAAACAAGAAATTCTACTGCTATCAGAGAACACCTGCTTAAATGCCTTCCACAAGGTGAAAATCATAGTTATTAGTAAATGGCTGGGTCATGCTATAGGGCAACTCAAGTTTTAGTTTAAAGTATTTATAAGTTGTATAAAGTCTTCACAGGAAATGAACATTATATTACTAAGTAATCCACTAGCAGTGCTCTTATGAAACACCATCTGAGATCTTTTACAAAAATATAAATAAAATCATCCCTAAAAGACAGCATGGACAACCCAAAATCTTACAGGATAGTGTGTGAAATAACAAAAATAAAGCACAGTCTGATCCTTTCAAAATACTCATCCAAAGACTGAACGATAAGGAAAGGCTACATGAGAGAATAGAAAAGTCCACAGTCAAATCCAACACTTGACTGCCCTACTTGGCAGAGGAAAGCAATGCCCCGAGGGAGAGATTCTTATCTTCACCAGGATTGAGTGCACAGCTGTTCCAGTCCTACTCACTTCAATAGTGCAATATGCAAAATTAAGCAGCCCACAGCACATTGCAGCACATATCTGCCCTTTACTGTGGTCTCTCAGCTCCCCCATTTCCAGTAGCAAGCTCAGGAACCAGGCATTAAGATATGTTGGTCTTACATGTAATATTCCATAACTTCTAACTTTAGATGACACAACTCAAGGCTGCAGCTACAAACCCAGAAGAGATTTTATAAAAGAGAGTTAACAAATATCAATGTTCTTAATGTGCAAGGCTTTAAAGATGAAAACTGACCCCATAAAACTCTGCTTTCCATTTTCATTCAAAATTTGGGCAAAATGAGTTCATTATTTGAAGATAGCCCAGATGGGACTTGAAAATCTTTCTACCCAATATATCTGAGAAATTTTTCTGTAAAATAAGTTGTGTAATATGTGCAGCTACTTGGAACTACATGCAGTTCACATCGTTTAGGTAATATATTTTAATTGATTATTACATGCCAGAGAACATTTTTTCTGACTTTAGCCTGGAATTTATCTTTACTTTATAATGGTCACTCTGGCTCCATATTAATGCTTTTTATTCCAATAATACCATGCAGTTTGTCAGAATTTTTACTATGTGGTAAATGGGAGAAAGGATGGGTTTAATTTCAATAGAAGGGAAAATTCATAATTTAGAAGAAAAAAATTTACAAGTTCCATTGAGAGGGACAGCACCATAATTTTTGATTTTCCCTCCCAGTATTGAGATTTGCAATGAGGGTCCAATCAATGATAATATATATTCTATGAGTTGATGAAAAGGAAGTTAGAAGTCTTCATGTAAAACTTCATATGCAAATCACTAGTTAGAAGCCTAGCAGCTACTTGGAAATGCAACCTTTCAATCAGAACACAGAAATTATGGTGCTAATTTACTGTGAACTCAAATCTCCTTATTTGAAAATAAATAGAAAAGCTTAACCATCGGAGCAATTTATGAAGAACTCCATTCACTATGTCATTGCTTGCATTCTTAAATCACAACTTGAGGCCTTTGGAATGTGTGACTGTTGAGATAAGATTCAATTCAGGAAAGTTTTATGAACAGTAGAATACAGGTAGAGGTCACAAAAATCCTGCCTTGCTTTTGCATGTGTGCCTTAAACAGCACATCAGACTTAAACAATCAAGATCTGACTTGTGTGACCTGCTCAGTGAAGACAATACTGGGAAATTAGTAAGTTTTGAGAAAGCCTGAGAAATAAAACTTTTCTATTTCCCTTCTTTCTGTCTTCCCCCACTTTTCCTCTTCTCTTTTTGCAAAGCTTAATCCTATTTAATCAGCATCAACATTCTTGTAGTTCTGTTATTCATGTGGATTTCTATCTGTGTCCACCATGCTCTTTGAAATAAACTTGGGGCACAGCCTCCATTTATTACTTAACAAATCCTTGGGAACACATGGAAATATTTTTACCCCAGTGATAACAACCTGCCACGCTCTCTCCATCTGCTCTGGGGGTGACAAACTCCTTGTCCTACCTGTGCCACCACCCCTACACCTGCTGCCCTGCTGCAACACCATGTGCAGTGGTACCTCAGTGGGCAGGAGGCTGGCAATATTCTTACTCAGAGAAAAGGACTTTGGCCAACACTGAGAAAGCTATGAAATATAGCAGCTTTTCCATTTTATACCTGTTGTGAAACTGATAAATATATACCACAGACCTCACAAAGTCTGTGGGCTTTTTCTCAGTGGCAAAAGATCACTTAGAAGAGTAAACCAATTAAAAGCAAACACAACCATGCTTTTTGACCATATGAGCCACGAGGGAAAACTTGGGGAGGTCTGTAACAAAAATGTGTTGTAAACAACTATTTTAATCCACAGGCTTGTGCTAGTGGGATTCTTCTGCTGTCTTCATTGCTATTAACTGAGCACCAGAAACATTTGTAAGAGCATACATGCCCAGATAGAGGCATCAAATCTGATTTTCTGGTAAAAATATATCAGTTCTGGTAAAATGTGAAGTAACTAAGAATTAACTGCATCACCATATGCCTGTTCTCTTCCTACACAGTATCTTGCCTCCCCTAGTATAATTTTTTACTTTCTGCTGTGTCTGAATTTCCTATTCCAGACAGCAAGGTGCTTTATTTCTTCACTGTGATTTTATTCTGCTGCAACACATATTTTGTTTCTTAAAGGCAGGGAGCTGAAGAAAAGTCAAGGATGGGATGAGGGTAGCTGTTACAGAGATGGTAACTGCCATTTACCAAAAAAATGATTGCTATTAAACTATTCCTTCCCAGTAGAATCCTGAGGGATTTGGCTACTGCTGATGGTACAGCTGTTAAACAAAACAGTAGGACATAAAAGATATGTATTAATTTATAAATCATACACACAACTCCTGCCTATGTCTTCAGAGTGGTCTTACAGAATACCTCATCACATGCATATCCCCTAACTTTTCTAGCAATAATTTAAATAAATACAAGATGTCAAAGAATTATCCTTAGTCCATGGAAAAGGAAGGAAAAAAGACTCAAATCCACACAAAGTTAATTGAGGCTAGAATTACTGAAGCTCTGTCTATTGCAGTTTCACATTGGTGCACTTCAATTAAGGCATAATAGGAGTGAAAAGTAATTTATACTTATAGATTAGATGTCTTCTGTGAGAAATTGCCGATTAACTCACAGTGGGTTTCTGGAGCACCACAAGAACAAGCCTTGTAGTACTCTGAGTTTCACTTTCCAGCTGGCACCTTGGTACCACAAAAGCAAAGCTGGAATACCTTTATTTAGAGGTATTAGTAAAAAATGCTTCAGCACATGGGCACACACAGGCTCGTGCTATCAACATGTTGATATGCAGGCTCCACCAAATAAAGTTCCATTCCCCAAAATAGTACTAGCACAAAAGCACCTGTACTGTTTGCAATACCAACCTAAAGTCTTTATTTGCTCACATTTTTACTCTGTTTAATTACAATTAGAGAATTCTTTGAAAGGCTGCATATTGCAACCTCAACTGAATGCAGGGCTCCAGTTCTCTGTTGGATGCTGCATGCTGTCCTTCTACTCTGCAGTGAGTATCCTGTGCATTGCCCCTACTTCATCTGAACATGATGGACCAGGGTCATTGCTCTGCTAAATCTAATTCTAGTCAAGTCAAGAAAACTTGCCAGGTCAAACCAAGGGTGTAATTCCAGGCCTTTCATCCTTTGAGATATGTAAAAGCATCACATTAGTAACTACATTCATAGGCACAGCATCAAACATACAGCATCAACAAAGTGTCTCAACTAAGTAATATTTAATGGGTAACATAAAATAATTGATGCTTCATAGAATTAAGTGTGTGAGATGAATTAGTGTGTGAGATGACTGGAAGCTGAAGTAAGAGCCTGGAAATCTCTGAAAAGAAAAATGTGTGTACATAGGCTATCCAGCTCCCAATAACTGAGATTGCCCTACATTTAAAGATTTTTGCAACAAATAGAGTGGAAGAAAAATGGAGTCCAGCTGAGATGAATACACTGTTAAAGATTCTAACTTTGCATTTACTGCCCCTTTATTTGGTCCACAGCAGGAAGCTTGGTGTTCAATATTGCCTACTTGGAGAGTATCACAACAGGCTTATTCAGCAGGGCTGGTTCCACCTGTTGGCCATCAGAACACAGAAATCTGGTAAGAGGCAAAGTGGGGAAAACTGAACCAAGAAAACCTAAATTATTTCATTTTTCTGTCATGTATTTTAAAATGCAACCCCTTTTTTCTTTCTTTTTTGAAAGCTATCCTGTAATTATAATGTAATTCTTTAATACAATACAATTACACAGTCTTTGAGTCTGAGGGTTATATTCTTCTGTTATTTTTGTTTTAAATTAGATGTCTTTAAGAATACAACACCCCCCCTACAGCCAAACTGAGAGCAGGGACACCAGTCAGAGGTCACACGGAGCAGATTCTCAGCCCTGAACAATAACTGAATTTATACAAAATGGTCACATCTAACAAAACTCAGAAGAGCACAAGAATGTCAAGCATTTCCATAAAGCAGCTAAAAACTAGTATGACAAGGAGTGGCTGGCTGAGAGGCATCACTTTGCTATTCTGCTGTTACAATTCTTACAGCTTACTCCAAAGGGAGCTGATATGCACAGGATTCACACAGTAAGTAAAATGGTGCTAATTTGTTTTTAATACTTAAGCAAATACTGCAGGTTCTGAAGGCACTTTCTTAGCCTCAGATGAGTTGGAAAATCTAGTCTGTGCTAATTTTCCCAAAAACAGATGGTACATGAATTAAACTGTGTAGACCCTTTTAAGCTTCAATTTTCACTAGGTCCCTTTTGGGATAACTAATGTTCATTTCTTAGGGCTCTATTCTCCTCCACTTATTTCTCTTAAGTAATTGAAAACAGCCTCCTTAATTGCACAGGAAGAGACATTCAAGGGGAGAAAAGTCACAGAACTTGGGCCTTCAAGGGATTTTGTCATACAAAGTTTGTCACTAAACCCAGTATTTTTTGCTTGGACAGCACAATGCTATCTGTGTTATGTACAATGGGAAGATATTTCACTCCCATCCAAGAAATGTTGTTATCTGTGGAAACAGGACTATGACAGGAAACCTCATTCAGGTACATGAATTGAAGGTGGGAGGCATGAACTCAGAGAATCCATCTCATCTGAAAATAAAGATTGCAGATGGTAAGTATTAACAGGTAATTTTAGGTGTTTATTATTCTAAACGGCTTGAAACCTCACCACAGCCCTGGGCTTGACTATGTCAGAGAGTGTTCTTAGGGTTTGTATAAAGGAAGTGAATCAACATGTGGAAAGGAAAAGTTAGGAAGAGAAAATAACATTAAAAGAGGGCTTATTAAACCAATTCAATTCACAGCTTTTCAGTAGTCTAAGAAGAGCAGATTTCTTGGGAAAAAAAAAAATCAAAAATCCTGCAGTAGCCAGATAGAGGACACTGTGTTCTCCTGGAGCTGCTCCTTGCACAACACCTGCCACCTCTCCCTCCTCTCAGTCAGACATTTCCATATGGCACATACAAACCCAAGTCCCAAGATGTTCTTTGATTTCAGTCATGATCTGCTCCTTAAGGGAGAAGGTTGAGGGAACAAAATATAAATGGTCTATTACCGTTCTTTTTTTCTATGACATTTAAACACTGCCCTGAATTACTCTGGAAATCAGGATGGTTTACAGAGCGTTATGTTTTTGTTCTCACCTTGAATAATAAGATAATAGCAATACTCAATTTACAGGAACAAGGAGACAGGACAAAGAGAGGAGTGACAGGCCAAGATTACAGAGGAAAGCTGTAGTGAAAGAGGGAGTTGAACCTGGCTCTGAATTACAAGGCCAAAAATAGGATCTGGTAGACCACAGCCATGAAAAACAGAATTACTGTGGCATTGCATTGGGAAGATTTCTTCCCAGCCTCATGCCCACCTTTACAATTCCAGTGTGAATGCTCTTTGAACGTGCTGCAGAATGTAAGCTGGGTGATAACTGGTGAAGCAAATTGAGTTCTAATGGACTTTGCTCAACAACACACCCCAAATGACACATCAGTAATTACCATCAATCTGAAGCAACATCCTGACGAAGTTACTGAATGTAAAGCACATCTGCTGATTGCAAGGGATTGCATTCTTGGTCTGCTTGAGATTTGTCAGAAAGTGTATTTATGCTCAACAGTAATTCTGCTGACTCCAAGGGTTGCTGCAGTTAACAAAGGCATCTCTGATGCTGCAATATTGAATCACATCCCATTTCTGGCAGAGTACTTCTAGCAAAATACCAGCTGTTTTCAGTGGAGGATCAGTGGGATACAATGAGTTGATGTGCTGGCTTGATTAATCTTTATATGATTTCCCAGCTTCTAACATAACTTTAGCATGTTAACATGTGCATAACTTTATATTGGTAGTCACGGGTGTAGAACATCACTTGACAGTTGAAGTACTTGTGTTCTCCTGCTTTACTCAGGAGAGAGTTACTGAAGAAGGAAAGTTCAGCTCTTTTCATTTGTCAGCTTCTGGAAACAGCAATGATGGGTTGACTGCAGACTGTAGAAAGGGAGTGGCTCAATGACTTGCCATTTCATTTAGTGTACCTTTGCTGTTTTCCTCCACCAGAACAAAAGGTACCTCATGGTTTTTGCTTTTCAATGATCCATCAGTCAAATGCAAAGAACATATGAATCATTTTGCTAGTTCTAGCGGAAAAATCACATGTGATTTAAAAAAAATACCCATAGAATAAGTCCCTAAGTATTTAGAATTAGTCTCAGTAGCTTCAAGATAATGTATTTCTTTCTAGGATGGAAATTAGAATTTTTGCTGTATCCTTCATTCTTCTGAAAATTGCAATTATTTTCTGTAAGTTTGAAAGACTAACAGCATTGTGGAAGACACTTAAAAACATTTCAGTGGCTGCAATAGTGTGCTCCCCTCTGCTGTCAATAAGTCAATGCCCAGCTATGGCAGTCTCTATGAGGGTGGATCTACCCTAACCTTGAACTGATTTTTTATTTTCCCAATCCTCTCCATACTTTTTCAATTCTGTATTTGCTGCTTCATTCTAAATCCTTTTTAAATACTGCTGTGCTCTGCCCTGGCTATTGTTTCCCAGTGTGTATTCATCACAGTCAACAATGTGTTATATCTCACACTAAAAGTGGCTAAACGCAAACACTGCTGTGCAAGCTATGAAAAATATTTGCTTTAATACTGTAAATCACTGCCTGATAGCTGCTGAGAACAGGCCATGTAGGAGAGTTTATGCTTCCTTTTACCTTTGTCCCTCTTCCCAGAGCTATGCCAAAATAGATATAGAAAATGGGGAAAAGGCTCTGTGGACTAAAAAACCTGTTGACTGAAAAAATTCTATGGCTGGACAGGCAAAATCTTGCTGGTTTTGGTACCTCCAGGCTTCTTACATTTTAATTGTATATAATTTGAATCCGTTCTCCTGTTCAAAGCATAGAAGTTGTGGAGCTAGGAAAGTGTTCTCTGCTTTCAAAATGCAGTTATGAGTTTAATTTTTTTTTTTGGTAATATATATACTTATATGTCAGAATCAATGAGTTTTATCCTTGACAAATAAAGATCAAAGAGCCTTCTGCTCTTCAGCACAGTATCCATACAGACACTCTCTGCCCACAATATACAGAGCTTGTACATTGACCAGTGTACAAAAAGGCATAGTTATTACATAAATGATGAGAGATCAGATAATAAAGTAACCAAGTTGGGGTGTAAGCATTAACATGCCCATGACCTGTATGGAAAAGCCATGCAAAATGGAAATCCTTAGCTATGAATTTTCTCACAGGGATTTTGCAGTGCTTTCCAGAACAAATGATTGTTTTCTGAAGCACTAAAGCCCGTGAACTTAATGAAGATATTTCCATTAATTTCATAGACTCTGCATTCCTCATTTAAAACAGGGACTGCACATTGGGACATTTCCTACTCATTGTTACTGTTGTAACAAAATCTCACATATAGGTTCTGAAGTCAAAACCTGAAGCTATTTAAAAGTGATTAGTTGATTGGGGAAGATGCTTATTAAAAAATAATGTAAAATTTACTTCACAGCTATATTACTGCATCTATTTACTGTTTCCAATAACACAAAGGGCAGAAATGGAAGTAGCAGTTATTTCATCACTATATTGGTTCCTTTCATCTGTTTTCAAATTAGTAATCAGATCCCTTTTGTCTATACTTTCCCTATGGAGGGATGAACAGAATGAACTTTTCACCCCTACAATCTTTTATATTCAAAGCATTTGGTTTCCCACAAGCTAAAGAAAAAATAATTACGCAATCTTTGTTCCCACTGCAGGTACCTAGCAGGTTTTAAATATAATAAATGCATTCTGGCAAAGTTAATGTACCATAAAATCAAGCAGACTGTATCACTCTTTGTACATATACCTGGTAAGTTACCACTGAAAATAACAGTAATTTATGCTAACAGATTATTCATCCATGGCAAACCCACCCTCTCTGTCAGGAAAGGTATTTTAAGGCACAAAAACATAATCCCCTCCTCCTATATGTTTTCCCTGGGCCTATTATTTATCCAGGATGCAGTGCCTGGTTTAAGTCCTGCTTTTAGTCAATTTTATAGCACAACTGAAACACTGGAAGTCAAGTGACTCAATGCAAGGTCACACAATGAATCTGCACCTCTGTGCAAACCAGGCTGCAGCACCTGCTCCCTCATCCTAGATCATCCTGCCTCTCCTCTGGAAAGCATTAGCCCCTGAAAGAGGCTGGTTTTGCAAGTTCTGTCACTGAGGGCAGGTGAAGCTCTCAACACTGGGAGGCAGAGCAAACTGTACTGGTGAAGCCAGCTTTGCTCCCTTCTATGCTGCCACAGTTGTACTTATCTTTCATGTGACAAAACAGTGCAGATGCCAAGGTCATAAAAAGTTTTATACGGCTGTGCCTGCCGTCTCTTCAAGGTGGGTTGGCAGGGAGAAGGGCTACAGACAGAAAAATGGAGTAATAAAGTTTAAGTAGTGGGCAATAATACCCATCTGCAGTGCTGCAATGCCGATTAAGAGATTGAAAATCTCCCCGTGGCTCTAATTGGATTTTCCTGTGTTGTGCACAACCCTTGGGGGCTGAACGCTGATAAAGCCTCCTTGTGCTGCCTGTTCATCCCACATGTGTGACTCCATGTAATGGACTTATCCATAAAACACGGATTCTTGTGGAGCGGAGCTGTTGCAGTGACCTTTAGACACCACTGAAAATTAGAAAATCACAATGTCATCACTTAGCATGACACAGTACAACACTAATGGTCACTTCATATTGTCATATTAGCTCTATATTAAGAACAACAAAAGAGCCAGAATGCAGAAGTCTATGTGTGGTAAAATAATGTAAATAAAACCTTCTGAGATCTTATGGATTGCTAGTCATAAACGTAGGTACATTTGAAGAAAAATGTAAGTAAATTTGAAGAACAAATTTTAAAAACACCTGATAAAAACTAAGTTTCGAAAAATAATAGTCTGGGGGAAAAAAAGCTTTAGTATTTCAACAGCATTGCCTTCTGCTGAACTGAATCTGTTTTCATTTTCTAAGCTCTTTTACATGTACTCTAAATAAAATTTTAAAAGCAAAATTAATACCATTCCTGAGTCTGCAGACAGCCTTTGCAAGTGTTTCCTTTCCCTCTCACAGATTTCCTAAACTACAGACCAAAGCCATGGACTATTCTCATTCAATGCTAATTTTCCAACTCATTAAACAGGAGAGAAAGCTGAAACCATTTCATTAAATGGAAAGAATACTGCAACTGTTTAGCGAGAAGAATAATCCAAAACAGTAATATTTCCAAAAAGAAATTTTAGAAGACTGGGAATGTATTTCTATTTTTGTTAGGAATAGAAGGAAGCTGGAAGGATAAAGTAACAACCTTCTCACTCTCCCAATAATTAGAGTGCTGAGAGTCAGGAAGGGGAAATCGAGAAGCTGGGAACACGTCTGTGATTAATCTGCACAGAGCTGACAGTTGTATTTGTCTGAGATTATTGGATGCTGTTTATTGAATTTTGTTCCTTGCTTATGATTGTCTGCTTCTCTCATCAGATAGTCCCTTCATGACCTGAAGATTTCAGAAGCTCACAGTAAATGAGCTCTTGATTTTGGTGGCCACATTGGTGATACAGGGTATTGAAGTGAACACCACAAAAAATGGGGTCAGCACCTCATTTAAAACCCTGACAAATAATGGGGAAGAGGATCAGTTAAATTAAACAATAAGACTAAAAATGAAGGGGGCTTTTGAACACAGCAGCAATAAAATAGAGGCAGAGAGTATAAAAACATGATGAAGAAAAATTAGCTTCAGAATAAGAAGACTGCTAAACTCGTGAAGAAATGGGAGAAGATGGGATAACAGCGTCAAAGATTTCTCCACTTCCACCCCAGTTAAGTCCATCACAGGTTTGCATTGCCATAGAGGAGCCAAAAGTGATCCTTCTGCAAATGAGCTCAGCACCTGCTTAGCATCTGAAAGATGCTACACAACACAGGTGTCACAGTATGTCTTTCTTATCTGGAATACAAAGGAGAAACAAATGGGAATAAGCTCACAAGAGAAGTGAAAATTACAAGATGCTCAAAGGAACAGTGTTCAGAAAAGATTGAAAAGTGGGTAAACAACACAAGGTAAAATGAATATGGTTTGGTCAAAGCCACCCCAGGGACATCAGGTACATTTCAGTATGAATTATTCAGGTTACCACATAAGGTTTATCCCTATACATGGTAGCACCAAAATAAGGACAAGAAACAAATACTCTTCTTGTCTATGACAACTGCTATAAATGAGGGAAATGGTGGCATACTTCATTGAACTGAAATTTGGAAACTAAGAGACACAAAGCACCAGAATTTTTTTGTGTTGGTGAAAATAGGGAAATGAAGTTGAAAGAAATAGATCTTTTCCCTGTCTAATTTCTCTAGTTCTGTGTTTCTGCAGCTCTGCTGATGGTGTGATTGATAAATGATCCCTACAATACTTTACCATCACTGTGCTACTGCTTTCCAGTAATGAGAAGACTTTCCTTAAAAGGGCAGCATATGGGAGACTTTCTCTGCTTTATAAATTTTATCCTGAAGTAGGCTAGCTGCCAATTACTGCAGAAGGTTAGAGAACCTGGAACGTGAGTGCACAATATGCTTCAGATCTCTGAATGACTCTCTAGAAAAAGGCATTTTTTGTAAAGGATGTCGATGTGATTTCAATAAAGCTTTAGAAGCGAGGGTCAGGCTTTCCTGAAGAATTTTGCATTTTCTGTCATGAACTGCCCTCTAGGAAAACTCCCTTTCATGCCTACCTTTTTTTTTCCAGACCAAGTTACCAGATTTAACTCTGATTAGTAGCTCTTGTCCATTCCTACTGACATTTATGTATCTACCATCCCTCATTCACTGAAAGTAAAACAGGTATCCTCCAGGGGTCACATAACCATTACAGCAGGGAGCAGTCCTGCAAGCTTTCCCAAACCAGGAGAGGAAATGGCTCCCAACCTTATCAGAAAGCAAGCAAACATCCAAACAAGCTTCAGGCTGAAACAGTATCTGACCTGATTGATCTTCCTTTTTCAGTGCAAACTTTGATGCATTATGTACTTTGGCAGCATCTTTTGTAAGTGGCTACAGAAGCATACGAAGCATTTGTGCTGGTTACCAGTCAGAATTTGGCAAAGAACTCCTATTTGCAGGCATTCAGGATTAAAAATACATTAATGAAAATACCTCTAATACCTCTGAAGATACCTTGGTTTTTTTTGTTGGATGGTTAGTTAATATCCATGACAGATTAAAACTGCAATCATGATAGTTATGCTTATAATGCTAGGAAAAAAAACAACACTTTATTTGTGAACAATTGAATAGTTTTGCAGTCAAAGAGCTCTAGAAAACTAAAAGCTGAAAGAAAAAAGGGTAGTTTTTCAGCACCTGCTATTCAACCCCCAGTTGCCATGTTCATGAATCCTGTGCAGCCATGAATGCCTGCAAGTATACTTCAACACAACTGACACCTGCACACACACATCAGCAATGCCATTAGAGCCTGAAAAGAGCATTTATGAAAGCTCAAGGGGATAAGCTCTAAAACCCACATGCACTTTACTACTGTGGTTGTTAACCTGCACAAGTGTAGCTGCAAAAACATCTGTTTGCAGCAGTGAAGGGGCACATTTTAGAGGGAAACGTGGTAGGAAATTTAGTTTTGAGCACACAGAGACTGAATACAAAAGTGCTGAAGCAGGTGTGAGGGTCAGCTCTAGTCAGAAGAACAAGCTTCTGTCACTCTTTAACGCACTGAATTTTCATCACTGAAGACCAGGGTTCAATATCTGAACTGTGTCTGTTAGACTATAGCCAGCTCACACACAAGTCAGTCCAAAGGGCTGAACACTTCTCAGTGCTTGGCAGCTTTTTTGGCAAGTCCTTGTCAATGGAACACGCTGCTTCAACTTGGAAATAGATGGATCTTCCAAACTGTGTTCTGTACCCACTGAAGTCAAAGTGAATTGGATCAAGATCCTATGTGGAGTATTTGGACTTTGTGCTTGACACTGTCAAAATACTCTTAAGTTTTTCATTTGCAGTAATGAATAAGACATTTAGAGATCTGAAGTGGAAAGTGGTTTCAAACAACGTATGAGAGCTATATTTAGCCTGTGTAAGTACAGAATAGAATCCAGAGGCAAGACAGTGCAATTTAAGTGGCACAAGCAGGGAGGTACCTGAGATCAAGAGAGACTTTGGCTTCTGCTGCTCCAATGGTACTGCCAGACACATCCAGGGCCCCAATTTATTGCCCATCTGCTAAATAGCTTCAAAATTATGCCTGTTCACAGGGCTGCACATCCACTTTCTTTAAAAACCAGAGGGAACCAAGAATCCAGCATTTAGTCCCCAGTCCTGATTCAGCAAGGAGTACCCAAGTGCTTAGATTTAAGTGCTTTGCCCAATCAGGGGCTAAATGTTGAAAGTGATTAAAACCCCCTCATAGTCTGAAGGAGCAGTCATTACAGTGCTCCCGCATAAATTTAGATTAACTACATCTCAAAAAAAAAGAAAAAAAAAGAAAACCACCTTCAGAGCCTTTGGAGCCAATTTGTAAGAACCAAATGGCAGCACAATTAGTGAATCATGTACGTCTAAACATGGCTATTTTTGTTTTTATAACCCCCAGGCTAATTTTTTTCGAAGTGGGTTAGATGACAGAAACAGAGAGAAATGCTTCATGGCAATGTTTGGAATCTCAAGGCTCTGCTCAGAGGGAAATGGAGCTGCTGCAGCTGAGAACTGCAAGGGACATGCACTGCGGCTGTTGTCTTTGCTCTTCAGCACGGGTGACTTTCTCTGCCACAAATAACTCAGAGGTTATGAAATGCACTCCTAAACAACGCCGTGATCCACGAGGCATGCTTGCATGTCTTATTCATTACTGCAAATGAGAAACTCGAAAAATTCCTAAAAGGTAAATCTATATCACTAGATCAAGCATAATAATATGAATAATTTTCAACATACTCTTCCTGCTGGCCTTTTCCCAGCTAACTCATTTAAATCTGTCCTTAATGAACCCCTACAGACTAGGAAATGATGTCCGGAGGCAGGTAATCCAAAAGGATTTTGCAGGAGCCATCTGCAATAAATCTGTTTGAAGTTTAGTTAATCTGCATTTTAATAGTTCACCAGCCAGGAAATTCAAGATCTGGAAAGTTGGAGGCTGGTAACGCACGGAGCTCTATCAGATGGAAGTCTGTAAACATGAACAACTTGGAAGCCTTATTCACTGTAAATAATCTTTCTATAGACTTCCAGCTGAGGAGATGGTGCTGAGCATGGATAACTCTGCATCCACAGAGCCTGATTAATCGGGTGACTGAATTATTCCCATGCTAGAAGTGCAGTTTATCACTTTGGGCCTTCTGCCTTCATCTTCTGGACCATCAGGTCCTATTTACTCTCCCTCTGCATTAATCTACAGCAGCAATTGGTAGGACTTTGCTGGCTCTGAAGGAGAATCATTTGTTGCTGAAAGTGGAGAGGCACATTTTGTGTCTGGCTGGCACTGAGCCAGCAGCTGGGGAGCTCCAAACAGACCCTGGCCTTGGAGGTTATAGACTGCTCTCCTGGTTTGGGACAGAAATCTTTTTTTTTTGGTTGGTTTTTTTGTCTGTTTGTTTGTTTTGTTGGTTTTTTTTTGTTTTATTTTTTGTTTGTTTGGTTGGGTTTTTTTAAAGGCAAACTATTTTGTTGTTAAGTAAGCTGATATCTGCAAGTTTTCATATATGAAATATCTGAAGAGTCATTTTGTCTAAGCCTGCCTTCACAGTGACACTGTAAAGCACCAAGGACATCACATTAATCGTATTGACAGGTAATGATGCCAAAGCACAAAGAAACCAAGGATTTGATGTGTGGGTATTTCTTTTACCTCCTTACTTTCCTGGCTTAGTAAACTTTAAGAAAAGGACTGTTAAAAACTCTTCTGAAGAATCCAGCACAGACTTCAGTGTTTGGATCCAATTAGATAAAGGTCAAAAATGTTACCAGAGGCACCTCCAGGCTGTGTTTTAGTTCTTTTAACCAGTGATTTTTTTCCCCTATATTATAACCTGGTTGCTTCTGCTTGGTATTCAGTCACACATGGATCATATTTTTGTGCAGACCAATTCAGACTTTGTGTGACTAAACAATAATCCCTGGAGTTAAAGGCAGGATTTTACAGCAGCTCTGAACCGGTCACATAACATGACCACACAAGCAGCTTCAACAACACAGGGCAGAGAACTCCCCCCAGAATCTGGTATATATATTAATCCCTTTACTGGAAGGTAAGAAAAATCATCAAAAAGAGGAGGCAAATAAGTATTTCTGAGTTTGAACTGTGTTTTTATCAATAGTCACACTAAGGCTAAATTCCTACCTAGTATAACATGTGCAAGTTGTCTGCATACCTGTACATGGATTGAATTTGGATTTTCCTCTTGTCTACTTTTCAATTAGTCCATGACTGAGAAATAAGTAGCTGTTCCAGAGCCCCGCCTGAGCATGTTTGGATACATAGCATCTCTCCAGCAGCAGGTGGAAAATCTCTCTTGGTTTGTCAGCTGCATCCTCTCCCCTGAGCCTCAGGCAGATCACAGCTCCAAGTCTCATCTTTCCCACATAAGAGGTGAGGATTACTATTCTCTCTTCTGAGGATTATTTTGATGTCTACTGGTATAAAATGATGTACATATCATTAACAATATGTGTTTGTAAAAATCTTTGAGGTTGTTGTAAGACACATCGAGGTCCTTTGAAAGGAAGAAAAAACAACCTTAAACCCCCAGATATTCTAAAATGACAGTAACAAGAGATAATGCAGACTCCAAAATTGCCCTTAAGAAACATTACAGGTTATAATAACTAAAAACCCTGTCATTAGCATGGCTATCCCCTAGGGCTTCTGTAAATCCACACCTGATAGCTGCAGTCAGTCATTAGCAGATTGCTGATGAATGACTCATTACGTCTCAAACAGGTATTTATGAGGCTAGATTTTAATATTTCAGTATTGTATTAACCCAGAGATAAATAGTGCTTCAGTCTCATTGCTGCACGATCTGTGCCTGCTCATCAGCTGCACTTGTAACACTTCTTGTTTGCTCACCAAAGCAGCACAGCAGCCTGTCAGCAGAGATGATGCTTTGAAAAGAGTGTCACTAGATAGCATCTGTTGCCAACTGCCTAGGTTTTAAACTACCTTAGAAATGGCAGGTTATTTCTCATGTATCAGATATTTTTGTGTCACATTCTCACAATATCGGAAACCTCCTACTCTGTCAATTGCTGCACCATTAAAAGAATAGGCTGCATCAAATTACAATTTTTTCCCTGGGTTTAGAGATTGTCTGAGCAGGCACATCTTTCCTATCATGAGAGTAGAGGTTGGAAAAACACAGACTTAAGCTGGAGCTGGAGGATTCCCTGCTGCATGCACAGACAGAATTCCCTTCTTAAAAAAAAAGAATGACAGCCTCATTTAAATTCATTCTGTAAGTGCTCCATCTGGGAAGGAAATTCTTGTTGCTAGAGAGAAAATCAAAGGGCCATAGTTTGGCTACCATCTACTAGCCAATGAAATATTGTTGATTCAGATTTGGGGTTTACTTCCACAGCTTTGTAAAATAATAATAGTTTTAAAAAAAATCAGATCCTGGGTTATTTTGTGCTGGGAAAACACGATGGAGAGGTCTGATCAATCCCAAAGGGATGGCTCCATCACCAGGCACTTCCCACAGTGCCAGCTGCCCCGTGCCCTCCTCCTGGCAGCTTGGGATGTGCAGGGGGCAGAGTGGGTGTCACTGTGGCTCCTGCTATCCGAGAGTTCCATGGGAAGGGGCTGGTTTGCACCACAGCTCCTTCCTGGGAGCAAATGTCAGACCCCAGGGTGACAGGTATTGGCTGCTTTTCAGAACAAGCCCAGTGTTTACATCTCTTATCACAGCTGCACTTTGAGATGGTGATTGTAATTTGTGGTGTGGTCAGATTAAGTGTCTGAAATACCACAGTGGAACTATTCCCTTCTGTGTATTATTTAAAGTGACCACTGACATATCAATTAACTGTCATCCACATGCTCTGAAAGAACACTCTATTTTTTTCTTTTCTTCAAAAACTGCCTTCAGTTTTAGGCTTGTCTTTACCTCACAATAGTATTATGCCTATCACATTCAGGATTTTGTCTTAAAAAAGTCTTTTTTATACAAAGCCAACGTAGTGTTTCATTAAAGAAATGTAAATAGGCTCTGTAGATAATTTTTTTTCTTCTGAGTTGGTTCAGACCTTGCTGTCATCTAAATAACCTGATTTAGCTGTGAAAGATGGAAATGAGGGTGCTGAATATAAAAGAGAAAGCATTATAAGAAGGTTTTATTCTAATTCTGATTCAAAAGCAACTGTGTAGTTCTTGGTATTTTTGGAAAAGCCATAGATGGTTAATCTTAGACTTGATGAATGGAGGTTACAGTGCTTTTGGGAGGCAAAATAACAGGGGAACAGAATATTGAATCAAATGAACAGATACATCCTCATGAATAAGCCTGACAATAGAGGCCTGGATCAAGCATACAGGAAATCCATTTCTCAGTACCTGGTACCTACCTATCTGGCTCGTTTATTTTCAGGTCAAAAACCAAATCAAAAGTAACATGCACAAATCCTATCTCAAAACCAATGGATTGTTTTAGATATGCCCATTTCTTTTTAATACAATGATGGGAGCCAAAACAACTGAAGAGTGGAAGAGTACTCACTCCACGAGTGCTGTTCTCTGACCTGAGACGAACATTATGGAGAGATACAGAGAGATTCACAAAAAAATCTGCTGCTGATATTTTCTGTGAGTTAGAGAGGAAGGTGCAACTTTGCCTAGTAAGGTATTTAAAGGCCACACAGAGCATCCTTCAAGCTCTTCATGTAAAAGAGATTCATATTCAAGCCACCCTTACGGTGGTTACGATAGACAAGGTGCTTCCAGATAATTTGAAATCCCTTGTAAATGCCTCATTTAACTGGGCCAGCAAAAGTTCTGTATCTATACAAATCAGGTAATGCAAACCAGTGTTAAGACAGATCCACACACGTGAGGACAGCAGAAATTACTGATTTGAGAAGCAGAACACCATGCAAGAAGCTGAGAATTACACATACCTGACAGGGCAGGAAGGCTAACATTAAATTGTGGAGCTGGCATCTTATCCAGCTTGCCCACAGGTAGACAAACCACAGCTGGATGTACCTATGCAGTGACTGAATTTTAAAGTGAATGCATGAAGTACCATAATTTAGGTCATACATGCACCTATTTCTTTCTTGTCTCAAAAGGTAAGAGAATTCAAGAGCAAATCTCCCAATATTTAAACATTAAAAGTTAAGGTTTATATCACTCAATAATTTAATTGCTAAACTGAGTTTCAATGCCACAGTTGGCAGTGTGACACCTTTTCACCCTGACTCTGTCCCAAGTGTTGTTATGTTCCCATTTATTGAACCCCCTGGATATTGATGTCACAGTTGCAAATTGGCTTCCCTCCCAACCTAATAACTTGGAGACTCTCTCTAAAACAGATGTAATATTAAAATTCAGACAAGTGACCTAAAAATGGCCCTTGAGGGCAGGCCTGCAATTTCCTGAATCACACTTTCCTTATTCCCTCATTTGTTAAGTTTCGCAACATCAATTTTTATACTGTTGCTGTTTTATTCTGTCCAAATGATTGCTGAATACTAATGAACTGTCTCTCTTTGACAAATGAGTTATTGTTTGATATATTACATTAGGGACATTGAGACTAAACTACTTACAGATACTAGACATTTATAGAAAATACATTTACATAATAGTATACTATTAGCGTAATGAGGTCCCATATCTGGAAATAAATAGGGGTTTCAATAAACACAAATGTTGGCAGTTATATTGTAGTAGTATTTTGTGAAATAAATGTAGGGAAACCACAGAAAATAACTTTCTTTCCAAATACTTTTTCATTTTGATTTTTTATCCCACGCTAGTTGGCTGTGCAAACACGGTGGCCATGGCAAGTCCAGTACTATAAGTAGGTTTTATCTTGGTTCACCACTACAGTTTTGATTTATAATTTAAAGAGATAACTTTAAGGCCTGATACCAAATGTTCCCAAATTATTCACTAGAAGCATATTTAGTTTGGAGACTGTTAACCACCTTCTATAGGAAAACAGAGGGAACATATACAAAAACATCTCGAGTGGACAAGCCTCACTTGTGTAACACTGTACAGAGCACCTGCTCAGTACTGGAACTTCTGCACTGCTCATGACTAATTGCATTTTCAAAGGAAATAACAAAATTCTGCAGAGAAATCCCATCTCCTTCATTAATTGTCAGAGGCTGAATACTCTCAGAGCACACAGAGGCAGCCACTGACTCCCCTTGAAGACTGACTTCAGTTGTGGCTACATTTTCTTTTGGCAAATAAAGTATTTTCTCTTTTTTTCCAAAGTTAATTTTTTTCCAGATGGAACACCTAGAATATTTTACACTCCCATTAATGAAAGAATTTTATCTGCAAAGCCTTTCTGTAATCAGAAATTCTTTTCCCTACAGTTCATTCTGACCACATAAAAACCCCCAATATTGTAAAATATTCAGTCCATCCTGGCTTCAGTATTTTGTGGCAGGATTTTCCAGTTCTTGTTGCTGTGGAAGAGCACACAGGCCTGAGCTGTTGGATGCTGCTGTAACAGAGCTGCTCACAAAGCTTCCTCTTCAACATAAGTAGAAGTTTGAGATCATATAAACACATTAAGCTGTCTTTTTTCTGATTTTTAAGCTTTTTGCTCTTACACTGAGGCATCAATATTTTTCTTTTATTTGGCATGGCTTGCTGTAGGTGGTTTGGTTTTCTTTTCATAAGCCACTTCTGCACAAAATCTATCTTTGCTTAGATTTACTTCACTAATATTGGCTGGCATTTCCATCTGAACCTCTCAGCCAAATAAATGTATTTTTATTTTGTGGTCTGTGGAGAACAAGGCATCTCCTGAAAGCATGAATGGAGCTGTCTGTGTGCAGCAGCAAACACTTTTCCCTGGTTTGGAACACAGACTATAATGCGAAAAACGGGAAGAGGTCTTTGATTTTTCCTATCTTTCAAATTAAAAGGAGGGGGAAGGAGATAGATGTGGCTCTACCGTTTGCCTCACTATTTGTAGTCATCGGGATTTATTTACATGATTAATTTTTCAGAATTTGTTTCTACTCAGTGACTAGACATACAAAGTGAAAATGAACACCAAAAATTAATTTATATGCTTTATTCCTGTTTAATTACATATTCTTAGTTATTTTTGTATTTTATGTGTGGTCATTAAGCTGGGGGAACACTTCAGTAATGTAAATATTTTTCTTCTTTTGACATTTCCCTTTCATAAAATGCTGAGCTTGAGCTTTTTTTATGTTTCTTCCATCCAGTTGAGTCGAGCAGCACTACAGATCCTGAATTAAGCCATCAGCAGTGTGTTATGGTGCTCACTGGGACCTAAACATTTGGCCTAGAAATTTTACAAAGCAGTAAAGACCAGGATGGCTCAGGAAATATTCTAATCATTAGCAGAGTCAGCGACACTTCTAAGAACATGATATTGCTGTTTTTCAAGTTCTGGGCTAACTCAGCAGTGAATGGAGGCATTTAAATGTAAATTAATTTATAATTTATAAGAAATTTATAAAGAAATCTCTCAAAGAACCAATTAAAACCAACACCTTGTAGAAGTTATCCTTCACTTTAAAGCCACAGAAGTTGCTTAGGATAGTGTGTTTACTTTGAAGTGATTGCTGTCTTTTATGTCAGTTTTGTTTCATTTGTTACAATTAAGTACTATCCCCCCACAGAGTTCACTAAAGCAATTCACACAGAGATTATCTACCATTTATTATATGCAAGCAGATTTATCTGATTGAGTGGGTAAATCCAAATACAGAGAAATGAAGAGGGAAAAAAATGGATCCATAAATAAACATTTAGTATAGTGCACCTCAGCAACTGAACAAGAACTCAGTAAAACTAAATTTTGATTCCTTCCCAATTCTCTTGTCAGATGTGCTGATCTCAAGCTCTCATTTATCAAATCCTTCCCCCGTCAGCATTCTTTTCCTTTTGCTATTTCATCTTTGTCACTGCTCATCTCCCAAATGCTAAGTGCTCTTCTCCTCCTGATTCAATGTCTTCATTAAATCTCATTAGGAAATACTCACCTAGGAAGCCCATTTGTGAAAGTAATACATGCTTTATGCACAAATCACTATGAAACATGAATATTACCTGGCAAATAAACCAGGTTTCTGCACTGCTTTCTTAAAAGAAGTAAAAATCCCCAGATAATGGTGTTTCTAAGGAAATTTCCTGTCCATAAAGGATGGCCAAGATATTGGCAAAGTACCATAAAGCTCATAAACTACACCTTTGTCTCCCTCAGTGAATACAGGAACAACAATAAACCACTGCACTTGATATTTTTGACACATTCACCAATTCCTGCATTTGTAAGTTAGGAAAGTGCAAACATTGCTGAAAAACATGCAGCATGTCTGGGTAGCTACACCAAGAATTATTGGCATTACTGTGAGCATTCAAGGTGTTGCTACCAGCAAGGAAACATTATCTGTCTCCTTCATTTCTATTCTTATTTTGACCATACAGTATTTCTAATTAAGCATCCTGTCACAATGGTACTTTATGAACAACATTTATTAAAGGCATTGCTGCTTTCTCATTTATTTTGTAAAGGTTATTAAGTTAATGCAAATGTCACTTTTAAAGTTGTGTGGAAATAAGCCCAAGGAGTATTATAATTAGAATCAAACAGAAATTAGAGGTTGATGTACTATATATGAATTAACACTGAATGAATGAGTCATTTATTAAATGCAATTAAGAGCCTTGTGGATTTTTAAAAGTTCCTCCTAAAGCCCTAACTAAAATAAACAACTAAAATAAATTCCTTTTTAAGAAAAGAACATGAAACCAATACACACAACTTTGAGCTTCCAGATATGATGTAATTTGCTGCTGCTACTCAAAAAAGGCTGAATATCAATCTGAAAGACTCTCCCACATCCCACAGATATTAAAGCACCCAGATCATTGCATGCCCAGTATAGAGACGGTACCTAGATTTCCATCTGCCTTCTTTTAGATCTAAAATATTGTCTTCCATTTTTCTACACTTTTAATACAACTGAGAGCACCCATGTGAAAAATAAAACAGGGAGAAAAATGCACATTTATACCCTGCTTCAGTTTTTAATTTGGAAGTGTATAATAATAACAACAACAATATAAACACCTCCTTGGATTATGAAACTTTGATTCAAGATCCAAATGAAATCTATGTCCAAATTTATTGTCAGAAAAGAAAAATACTCTTCCAGTAAATAGATAAAAACCACCTAAACTGATGTTGTACATGGTAAAAAATTTTATCTTTGAAACTTTTGATCCAGGTCAAAATACTGAAAGGCGACAACATGTGAAGAGATGGCAACTACACATGAACTTCTTCATTAGAAATATTTTCAAGAGTGTCACTTAGTGATTTGTTGTGACTGACAGAATGTTCCATGAGCTCCATGCACTGGTGTTTTGGTCATCAATCATGGAATTGGGTTTCAAAGCAAGTGCTTTGAATGAACCTTTGGCAGGCGGCTAGACGCTACAAAATTAATAGCTGTGGACAGTACACTCAGGAAATGTCAGTTGAGGAACTCTTCTTTTATGTTTATACTTCAAAAGAATAGTAGGAATTATGAAACCTGCTCTTCTATGAGCCCTGGTAGCAAGTGTTAAATTCACATGGCAGTTTCCCCCTCAGTTAGGGCATTAGGCTTTATCTTCCTGCTCTATCTTGCTTCCCACTTTCATAAGGCATGCACATACCTAACACATTTTTAGAGCTTTATCTCCAGTCATATTTGTTTGAAATTGCCCAGCAGTTTAACAAGCTACTGGCGTGGCAAACCAGACAGGAGGCAGCACAATAAAAACAGCAGACACATAATCACTTAAGCCTTGTTTCTTTAGCAACCCAAACCAAAAGTTTCCTTTGGTACAATTTTCAACTCAAGTTTGACAAGAAAAATGCTCTAATACTGTAGCTGCAAATATACAAAACACTCTTTTTTTTTTTTTTTGCTTTGTTGCTTGTAAGACTTGACTGAAAAAATAAAATACAATAGTAGCACTAAATAAATAAAAGCAACAAAATTATGTGGGTAAAATGGAATAGCTTTCAACAACTTGGGCTGGAACCTGAATTATTGTGTCTTAGATTACAATAAATTACATCACCCTGCATTAATAATGATTTCAATGATATACAGAGAACTCACCACTAATATTTTCCATTGCATCACTACAATCTCATTTTAACAACATGTATGCTAGAAGGCTGCTTAAATAACCTTGTTTCCTGCCTGGCACTGTTGTGATGCATCTTGTGATGCATTATATCAACTAAGCAGTGAGGCTGCAGTGATACAGTACTGCAGGGTGTTGTAAGAGTGGCCCATCACAACAGATGATTATTTGATACCTCACAAGAACACTTTTGGAAGATCTACTTTGGTAAGGTCTGAACTTTGTGAAAGTTTGCCAAGAAGTAATCTGAGACACAGGTGTAGAAAACAGCCAATTGTGAGCCCACATTTCCTGCTCCTGGGGTGCACAAGTTCTCCATTCTAAAGGACATCCCAAACAGGCTGCACCTCAGAAGGGTGACAGAGGACACTCGTGGTATGGGGCTGTGCCCAAATGTCTCCTCAGAGCAGGAGAAGGTGTTTGGGAGGCTTGAGAGGGACTTGAGAAGAAAAGTAATGGCAGAAACAGGAAATGACACAGTGATGTTGGATTAATGGGAATGACAGAGGTGACGGGAGGAAAAGGATACAAAGGTGCTTCTGTAGCCTTAAACACTTTGATAACTGGATGATACACCTGCAACTGATATAACCAAGCACATATAAAAGGGAAAACAAGCAAAATAATATAGTTTGTAGAGATACTAAAAACACAGACAAACATTCGAGTGTTCAGGAACACATGAGAAAAAATAACAGATGTGGGTTTTGCTGTTAGGACTGATTTCACACGGTGGAAAAGCTGCACAAGCAGATAAACGTTAAAAAATGAAAGGGCCCATCCTCATAAAAAATGTTGTGAGTAATTAGGCACAAGAGATTGATACGGCACAAAACATGATGTGGGTGGGATACTTTCTAACTCACTTTTCCTAAATGTAAAAAAGCTCACATATGAGTCTAAGTGAGAAAATTCCAGGTTTCTGAAAGTCTCCTATTAGTCTCAGCAGTCTGTCCGAAACAAATGGGAGCAGGTAAGTTCAGCAGGAAAACAACAAACAAAATTCAGGAGCAACTGACAAGTTTTGATTCCAGTTTTATCAACAATGCTGTAGGAGGAAATATTCAATCTCTCCCTCTTCCATATGAACTTAGTGAAAGGACCTCAAGGAGCCTCAGTTGCATGATGAGGGAGCCTCATCCCCACACCATGAGCAGGTTGTAGGGCACACTGAAAATTTCTCCATCTGAATCCACAAATGATGCAGGTCTTTATAAATAGTGGCCCACACTTTTCACAGACTAACAGGTCATTTCTCTCCAGCTACTATTGATTTTTTGTTAAAAACAAAAGCAAGCACACAGAGCTTTGGTATGACTTGAGCAGGGTCAGCAGCATACCTGGCAGACTTTTAGGATTTCAGCAGCAAAATAAAAACAGAAAGCTGAAATATTAAAAAAATGAAACTGGAAAGACTATTTAATTTATTTTTATTGGTCTAATTTTTAAAAACTTGTGCTTGCCTTGAATATTTTGATTTCCATGTGTCCATCATAAAGAGTTCAGTTAGATCTGGTCTAGTGGAAGGTGAATATGCTGGAATTAAAATAGCCCAAGCCAGTCTAATCACTGCAGTGATGTGTATATGTAGCACTTACAGCAGGATGTTCTGCAATACAGGAAAATAAGCTGGGCTGCCTGGACAGCTTTAAGATCCAAAAACAAGCTCGTGCATTTCCTCCACTTCCAGAGTAAACTGGAGGAATCCTATCACTGCTCTTGCAATAGCTTAGTTTTTAAAATACCTATCTGTAAGCAAAATGAATTTTTCTCTGCTTCTCCAGTAATTTCTTCCTCAGAACTTCACCTCAGCCATAACAAGAAATTGCTTAGTCCATATCTTTGAAGTGAGCACCTGGCAATGACAGAGAGCACTGGGGAAGGGCTGGGGCAGATGGGTCCTGAAACTTTCCCCAGCACCAGGCACTGTCACTGTGTCATTTGGGTCTGGGCAAAGGCAGAAAGTAAAGGTGTTGTGGATCCTGGTAGCTGAAATGTCCCTGCTGCTGTGACAGCAAGGGGGAGAACAGTTGTTTTAGTGCAGTGATGAATGAGGAAGCCATTATTATGAGGTGCATTAACATGGTGTTTTTTCTTCTATTGACACTATATTTACCACTTCAGATCTTCCCTCAAGAAGGGAAAGACACTGCTGCTAATTTTATTTTCCTCTGTTTTATCTGCAGGCCATGCTGATGCTGCACCATACAGTGTTTTACTTCAGCAGTGAACAGAGTGACAACACAAAGCAATTTAAACTTTTTTTTCTCCACAAATCCAAACATCGTCATTTGCAGAATTTTAGAACAGAATAAAATGGAATAGAATAGAATAGATCTGGATGCCATTTGCATCATCAAAACACTCATTATAGCTTAGACATTGAAAATCATGGTGAACAAATGTGTGTCACTGGAATATAAATTAAGCATTGTGATTGTTAAGAAGCATCTGCACAGTTTTTGTCAATCAGTAAACCTCCAAAAATTTCAAACTTTAGAAGGATCTATTAGGCACTTTTGCACTGAAGCTCTCCTAACCTGGATGTGTTTTGTTCTACTATGTACAAATCTCTATTTAGTAAAAAATGTTTTGGCCAGTCTGATGATGGATAAATTCAGGCAGGTTCCCCAGCAGTACAGGCAGTTTACAAGAAATTTAGCTTGGATTTTTTTTTCTTTCCTGTTTTTATTCTTTTTCATATAGACTTTACACTGAAAATTTACCTTAAAAAATAATCTTAGCATCTGACTCTGACCTTGTGGAAAGCACTGAAAAGAAGCTAAATGCTAGTGTTTGTATAGCAGATGGGTTAGAACAAATTCCTTTAAGTAGCCCAGAATTGAGCCTGGCTTTCAGCTACACACAAGCTTACAAACTCAGAGAAAAAAAATTGTGAGTGGTATTTCTAAATTGCTTTATTTTCTTTTTTCCAGCTTGACCTGAAATTGAGATTTATATTTGAAAAATTGACTTTACGCCCTTGAAGGCTGCCTGAGCTATTTTAAGTACTACATAAACTGCATAGACATAACAGTGTTTCTTCCAAAGTTACCGCACGAAAAAATTGAAGCTTATTCCTGCCATATATTGCTCACAAATGCCTCATTGTCTCTTTGAAAAATGGTCTGTGGCAAATTACTGAAGTAATCTCTTGCACCACTGCAGTTTAAAAGATTCATGCCATTGAAAACTCTCCCTCCTCAAAGGCTAAAATCCTGCCTCAAAATTCCAAATATTGCAGCTTAATAAAATGTTAAAGATTGAGAGACCCCCCTCTCAGGATCAGCTGTCAAACAGCTTTTAAAAAAGGAGATATGAACAGCCTCTACCCTAGAGTTTGAATGCGTAAGTCTTTTGGAAAAAAACCTGCACACAGCAAGGGGTGTTGTTTTTCAATAGGAAAAAAAAAAGAAAGAAAGAAAAAAAAGAAAAAAGCTGAATATGTCTTTTGATGTTAAAATGATGGTGTTTTGATCTTCTGCTGAGGACTATGACAGGGATGGTTATTTTAAATGTTAGAATCCTGTTTATAATGGAAATGCTCTCTCTCCTGACATTTCAAAATATCCACTGCTTTTGTGGAACTTTCTGGGGAGCTGGTCCTGTGTCCTCATCACACAGAGAGCCTTTCCCTGATGGATGCTCTCAGCCTCATCAGCCCGGCCACCAACCAAGCTCCATCCAGGCTCTCCTCCCTGCTCCTGAGGAACAGCAAAGCTCACTGTGCTTCAGGACACTTTGTGTTTCATTTCCTTCCAGTCAAACCTTACTACAGACTTTTTTTTTAGGAAGTTTCAGTGAGGAAAACTGAAAACTAAAACCTCTGTAGACTCTTCCAGAGGAGAAAACTGACTCAGGTCTGGTGGTCAGAGGGGAGGGAATGTCACTTGCAGGGACAGCAGCTGGGTGAGGCACAGCCTCACACACAGCACAGTGCTGGGGGAAGGTCACCCATCAGCCTGGGAACCGCAGCCACGTGTGGAGACACTCATCTTGTTCTGCTGCTTCAGTGAAGGAGAGGGGCAGGGGGCTCATGTCAGGTGCAACACTGAGAATTGTCACCACTGGAGCTCAGCAGTCAGAGAGCAAATGGTGTAGCAATGTATCTGAATAGCTTAGGCCATAGTTTATATCAAGTGCAGCAGCCTAGCCATTTTTAGCTGTTTTTCTACATTTTTTAGTTTAAGCCATTGTTTATAAAAGGTGCACTGGACAAGCAATTTTTAGCTGCTTTTCTGCAGTTTATCAAACTCTCTAAAGAGAGAGTGAAGAGAGTCAAGACTACTGAAACATAAATTGTGCTTAATTAGGAAAGGAGAAGCTGAAAAACAGAATTCCAAGATTAAAAGAACCAAGATAAAGGTGGGCAGTGATGCTCTTAACTGCAACCAATCATTTTACCTGCAAAGCTCGTGCAAAGCGCGTGAACAAGATAAAAACACCAATCAAAAAATGTGTAATTGTGTGAACAGTAATTTTAAAATATATAAGTAAAGTTTAAAATAAACAATAAATCAATTTCTATATAATCACATTCATTTACTGTCCAAAAATCCTTCATTCCCACAAAATGGGATCATTCAGTCCCAACTCACTAAGGACATTGTCCTTCAGCCCCCCAGATCCATCCCTTTCATTATGGGTGTCTCTTATATTCATAGCTAACATGCTAAATAAAGTTTCTTCTTTTATCATACCTATCATACTTATTTCTGAATGTGAAATCTGTTGCAATCACTTTAAATCCTGGAGGAGAAAAAGGTGGGGAGCTGTTTAATGAGAATGAATGGGAGGTGCACTGTAACCTGGGCTCGGAGCATTTCCCACATCCCAGACATGCCCTGTGTGGACATTCAGAGAGAGTTTTAAAACTTTCAAATTGCAGCCTATTAATTGATACCAAAACACTTAATGGTAAAACTCAGGTGTGATTAATGCTTAACTGAAGTTCTAAAGCAAGGATTGTTTGTGCTGTTTTGAGCACACCATCAAGAGTCCATGTTCCAACTACAACGTGGTGCTTAGGGAATAATCAATCATTTCCACCAAGTTAGTGAGGGTTATTTATTTCGAGTACTAACTGCAGAAAATAGTTCAAACTACTCCAGTTTCAAGTACTTCTATGCACTCTGACAGGAAGCAGAGAACTCACTTACTTACACCCACACCCTACTAAGATGAGAAGACTCAAAACTCCACTAACACACCTATGGCCTCATTATATATTTTCTAACAAAAAGTTTCCCTGTGGCAGTTTTGCAATACAGTGCATTGCAGCCTTTTGGTTCAGTGCCCACAGAAATTAAGGAAGGTGTTCTTACATCTTCCAGAATCCACTGAGCAAGAGCCCTGTTCTTGTCCTTCATTTCACAAAACTGCCATGTGTGTATCCGGTAGAAAATGGAAATGCAAACCAAGAAGCATCCTCTGCCTGAACAAAATTAGGGCTGCAGAGTTAAATGAACTGTTACTTAACCCCACAATATTTGCACTGCACTGGTGATTTGGGCTTTGAACAGCACCATTGCTCAGTGACATTTCAGCTGCATTGGCACCAGCACAATTTTTTTTTTGTTTTTATTTTTAGCCGAATTGTAGCATATTAGTTTATATTACGAGAGATTATATAATGATCTGATGCATCTATGAGAAATGTCGAAAAAAATATAAATCTATTTAAATATTAAAATTAAACATTTTCTGCAGTACAGACTGTTTCTATAACTAGCAGACCTGCATCTAACACACTTCTAAAAAGTAAAGCTAAGAAAATAGAAATGAGCCTTCCCTCTTCCTGAGAAATCCAACTTTTTGAGACCATCAGAAGAAATCAATTCCCAAATCTGTGATTGCAGCTGGAATGCAGCTTTATGAAATTTACAGCTACCCACACATATATTTACACCACATACGAGGTCACTGGTGAAGAGAGGAGGTCTCTAAAACAGAGGCCTTCCACAATGTTGTTACATGAAAAATGACTGCAGATCCAGGTCAGAGGGTGGCAGGAGAACTCAGCCATGCATTCCTGATGGATGGGAGCTACAGATCAGGAAAGTTGCTGTGGTTCCCAGTGAAAGCAGCTGCAGTACAGCTTTTCCATGGGGATGAGGAGCACACACAGCTGGCTCAGCTGGAGGAGGACATCCCTCCCTGGCCCCAGAGTGGCAGTGACTTCCCATCCCAGGCACACAGCACCAAACCAGCTCAGCTGAGGAGTCACTGGGAAAGCCTCCAGAGCCTTCTCCTACCATTCATTGCATTGAGAAATCCGGCCTGAGCCTGTCACAGAATTACAGGATTAGAGAACCACAGGATGGTTTGGGTTGGAAGGGACCTCAAAGCTCATCCAGTCCCAGCCCCTACCATGAGTCCCACACCTTCCCCTAGACCAGGCTGCTCAGAGCCCCATCCAGCCTGGCCTTGAACACTTCCAGGGGTGCTGTGATGGTGTCAGTGGCACAGGGTAGTGTTTCTTTAACTCTTGCCTGAATTACAGGTGACACAAACTTTTCTTCTTCTAAACTACCACTCAGAGCAATCTTTATTTCCATGTTCTGATACCCTGGCATATACAAAGAGCTTGATAATAATGGTTTAGATGTGGATCAGACAGAGTGACAGAAGTAAAAAGAGCTAACTTTAAAAATGGAATAATTTTGTAATAAGTTGGTTAAGGAGTTTAAGGGACACGTTGAAGTTCTGAATGTGACAAGTCCATGAATGGTATTACCTTTAAAAAAAACATTTAAGCCTAAATGATCACTGCCAATTACTCTCTGTAAGCAATGGAGGAATGCTACCATTTATGGGTTATTACTCATTTCCACCTGTTTCTAAAAGCACTGGCAGGAGGTGAGACATGAATTGTGCAGTGTTTCATTACATAAGGACGCACTGGGCCTTATTTTGGAATGTAACCTGCCAAAATCTAGAAGAATATATCTTATTAATAAATTATGCTTTCTCAAAGGCACTTTGCATTTCATAGAGGACCACAGCTCAAAAGAGTAAGAAGAATTCTAAAGCTTGAAATGATGAATCTGATGGTTCCCTTCCTGCCAGATCTGCATTACTCTGCAGCCCTGTGGTGCAAAGACCTGAACTTGAGAGCTGTGTGCAATGCCATCTGAAACTTGAAAGGGATACAGACTTCACTGCTGGCACCTGCTGAGGACCAAGGAGAGGGTTCTGACTCCTGGAGTGCCAAGAGACTTGCTGAATCCTAGACTGATGTCCCAAAGAAGCACTACAACTTCTTGGTGGGCAGAGTGAGACAGCAGAGATATGAGGCTGCTTTTCATGCTTTGAAGTTATGGGTGAATAAAATATTAATATTGATGCTTCATAATGAACAGACAAGTTAATTGTGGCTAATAAGACTTATGACAGCTTTCCTTGCTCTCATACTCTGTAATTCAAGTGTAAAACTCTCTGCTGTGTTTAAAACTTGAATTCCAGAGGCAGAGCTGTGCCCTTCTGGACTGCCAGCTCAAAGCTCCAGAGGAAAAACCTCCACACTTTGCCACTTGGCCATGAAAATAGCTGGGACTAGGAACCTGAGCAGAAGTGGGATCCAATCACTGCAGCAGGAATGCAATGGAGCAGGACATTTGTGATGGAGTTCTTGTGCTGCTGAAAGTGCCAGGGATGAACAGGAACCTCTGAGCAGTGTCACAAGGAGAGCTCCACACAAAACAGAGCAGTGAATTAAATATTGGAATAAACAGCAGGATAGCTGCCTGTTGTTAATGCAGCTGATGTGCTAGGAGCTGCATGGCATGGACACAAATGGAGCAGTCTGGAAACCAGAAAAGCTGTAGGGCTTTAATGCCATGCCCAGGCTGACAGGGGATGGGCAATCCCCAGCAGTGCCACAGCCAGGGACCAGAGCGACCAGAGTGCCTCTGGCAAAGGGAGAGGAAGGGAACAGCTCAGTGGGTAAAGGCTGAGCTGGGATCCCGAGTGCAGCCTCCTTCATCCCCAGAGCTGGGCTCTGCAGGGATCACCCTCCCAGCAGCAGCTGTGCCAAGAGCCCTGGAGCTGTGGGACCTGTCACGAGACACAGAGATGGGGTGGGCAGGGAGAACAGCTCTGGCAGGGCTCTGATGAGGATCTGCCTACATAGGGCCAGAACAACTGCATTTCTTCTGATTAAAAATCCGTGCTGTTAACCCTAAAAATCCCTGCTGTTAACCCTGGCCTCCCTGGTTTCAAGCAAACATCCCCTGAGGCTGGCTGGGGGTCAGGCAGTGCCAGCACAGGGGCTCAGTTCAGCATTGAACAGGGGTTATTTATCAACATGAGAAGCTTTAGGAGCTGAACCTGGTCCTTCCTCCTCCTCAAGCTTGTTTGTCAGGTGGAGGATTTTTAATTTGAAGGGTGATAATTTTTGAAGTACCCCAAGTGAATGATGGCTGTTGCCCGAGTTTTCACAGATCCCTCTGTGATTCGTGCATCACATGGATATTTCAGTTTATCCTACAGCTCTGACAGGGAGGGAAAGAAAGGATCAGTGCTAACTCCAATAATATAATGTGTGCCACTATGGAAAGTATACAGCGTGATACAGCTCTTGGTATCCTGATGAAAAAATGAGGGTGGTTATTTTTTTTTCGCATTGCAGGGCATAGGCAATATAGAGGCTCTGATACCTTGAGAATATTCATTATATAATTTACCTTTAAATTTTATTTGTGTACTGAAAGGCCTTGCTTTAGAAAACCACACAAAATCATCCTTAATTTTAACCCTCAATTAAAGTATTGTACTATTCTAGGGCATAAATATTTAAGGAAATTAAGTAATTAGTGCTGTAACTGTTTTTGAAAAAGAAATACTGCAAGTTAAAATTGTAACAAAATAAGAATGTTATCTTTAACCTGCCAAGTCTCTCAAAACCATCACATCATGAACTGAAAATATGCACGGCAGTCTTCCCTCTTCTTCATATTTTATACCCCTCCCCATCTTTTTATCTTATGTTGCTGCAAAAAAGTTCTGCCTGTACTCAAACTAAGATCAACACCTTTCCAGGTCAAACACCAAAGCTGCTATGGATTTCAGTTAATTAGTGCCCTCCCCCTTTTAAAACCACATTTTTTTAATTTTAATATGTCATATTTGGTAGGGTTTTTTCAGTCCCTGTGTAGGCAGAGGTTTTTGTCCCAATGAAACCTTTCAGGAAGCTCCCTGTAGTCCAGGAGACCAGGCACAAGCCAGCTCTCAGGATCTTCACCAAACTCTAACTTATCATTCTGAAGCCTTGGTGAAATCATTGTTTTCTTCTCTCCTGTACAAGTGGTTGGAAATGCATCTGTACTTCACTTGAAATTTTTTTGACAAAGTAAATAGCACTCCCTACTAACCTCCTGAAAAATTTTATGCCAAGGGATTTTTTACCCATGCTTTTTCTTTTCTTATTAGAGAAGTTCAGTGTATCACTACATCAACAGGGGAGAAAAACAAACCAATCCCCCCAGCCCTGGGGTATTTTTAGGAGATCTAGAAAGCAGTGTCACAGATGGAAAAACAATTTTGCAGTAATAGTTAATTACCTTCATTCTATTTTCTGCTGTCATGGGTTGGGCTGCACCAGTATAATTCAGGGTAGAATTTGGCCTGTTTTATTTAACTTGTCTACAGCCTTTCTTTTTGCAAAATTCTCACATGTCCCCAGTAATTAGTTCTCAGATCTAAATACTGAATAACAGCATGTTGCAGAAATTAGAAGAAAAAAATGAACTAGTTGTCAGCATCATACTGAGTAATTCAATAGTACTAGAATATCCTGAGGGTGGGTATGAATAAACAATTCATGAAGAGCTGGTAAATTAAATTTCAGCTTCTATTTATTGCAAAACTAGTCAAATACTTAGCTCTATTGAATGAAGATAGCCCATTGGGCTTAGAATAAAGAACATTTCTTAAGAATTTTCGTCCTATATTTATTTTGTGCAGGATAGGTTTAGGCTTTTAAGCAGTCTCAAACACAAACAGATGAGATGATATCGGACAAGGTCAAAGAGGAAATCTGATAACCTGCAGCAAGCTGGGTTAGTCCTTAATTCTTTCACAGTGTACACATAATAATAATGCACCAAAAATAATATGTCTTTACAGTTTTAGACCAGATGTTAAGATCACATGAAGAATTAATACGATTTTGAATATCTTTACGGTACATTTAGGAGCATTCATAACAGTAGATGTGCAGTGGATGAGCCAATAGCACGTGATTCTTCTGTATCTGCAGTTCATATTCATCCTCTAGCCCTAAATCAAATGCATTTAACCCCTTGAAATCAGTCTTTGTAGCAAATCAGTGAGGAAGAGGTCACCAAATGCTACTCAGTGTGAAACTGCTGGCTGAGAATCACAGAATAATTTAGGGTAGAAGGGTCTTTTGCAAACCGTCAGGGAAAGATGACCTTGCACAGCAGAGACCGCTTGGAAGGTGAATGTTCCCAACTCTTAAGTTGCTCAGGGCTTTATCTGGTTGTGTTTTTCATACCTCTAAGGATGGAAACTATTAAAAACCTCTGGGCAACTTGTTCCAATGTTTGATCATCTTAATTTTGAATATTTTCCCTTATATCTACTTGGAACTTCCCTTTCTGCAGCTTGTGCTTCATTTATTGTGCTGTTTAACAAGATAAGTCTCCACTAACCTGTCTCAGGTCACATCACTGGTTTATTAGGCCAGCATCTCTTAGAAAGCTGAGAGCTGTGGGAATTTCCTCTACCTGTATGTGCTTGTGAAAAACTCCTTAAATTGGGAAAAATCCCAAGGTCCTGATACTGGGTCAGATTGCAAGATTCACCTGTTTGTTGTTGAATATCCTCCACTGCTATCATGTTTTTTTCAGTGGGGAGAGCATTAAGAGAAGAAAAACTTCAACAGAAAGGTCACATGAAAGAGAAATCCCTAATATGTTGCAGTTTTTACCAGTGTCAGTAGAAGAATAACTTTTATTATGATAGTGCTTATTCATATATGTTAAGAGCAGTGTCATCAAGACCTACTTGCTGCATAACATACACCAAAGAACCTCATTGTAATACTGGAATTTTTATTTCCATGCATGAATTCAAAAAACCTTCTTTGTGCTACAAAACTGTGGTTTGATATCGTCCACAGGACAAGCCTGAAATCCATAGTTAATTGCCTTAAACATTATTTATGTCCAAACCACCAGATTCAATGAATCTGCTACTTGATTCCTCAGCAGTAATGCTGGTGAATCAGTCTCCACACTCTTAAATTGGTTGTCCAGTTTAATTCCACAGTGTCCTATAAAATCCATGAGAAGTGCACTGCTTTTGCTTTTTGGATATAATTTGGCATCCAATGTGAGATTCGTTTGTGGGAGAGGCCCTAGGACTGCTGAAATGTCAGGGCCATAAAAACTGGATGCCTGTAGTCTTCAAGGAAGTGTAGTAAAGGAGAACCAGGAAAAGCCTTGCTAGCCTTCTCATCCCAGCAGGAATGTGCTTTGGGGCAGTTTAGGAGGAGAAAAACTTGAGAGTAGAGGAAGCAAAAGTACTGCAAGGTGAACTGGTGGACAAGGTTCTGGCATGCTGAATCAGCCCACTGATACTCATTCACTGCCTTTGACCAGGGAAGGGAGGTGAGGTGGGCTGTGGAATGTTACCAAAGAAAATTACCAAGACAAAAACTCATCTTGTTTGCTCAGCCATGATGTTGTGTGAGGTGCTGATAAATAAGACTGAAGTGCAAATCTCTGTAATGAGATTCACAATCACTCTCATCACAAACCCGCATGATTTCTTGGTGTGAATTGATACCTCAGCCAGAGATGTCCTGACAGTCAGATATTAACTGAAGGCTGTAGGTAATTTTAACAATATTTTTCCATTCAGATGTTATGTTTGATTTGTTTCTACCTGCTCCCATGGTTTATACTGACAGCATTAAAAATGGGTTACTGCACTGTGGCATTTTACAAAGGTTCATGTCACTTCTTGTTACTTCATCTCATGTTGCAACATGACAGAGCACGGTCTGATGTAATGTGGTGTGGCCTCCTGCATTAGAAAGGGTCAAACATTTTCTAAACAGTAATATTTACATTGCAATGGATATTTATGCAGAGGTATTGAATGTTATATCAATCCCTGGCAGCACATTATCTTCCTTTTCTGTTAATTTGTATGGCTCACACACACTGGGTTACATCGGTCACAGCTCTGCACCAGAAAATTAGTTCTGTAGTAAAGAGAGAGTCTGAGGAGAAAAAATGGATAAAAGTAAAAAATAAAATATACTGTCTTTTCTCCTCTACAGTGCACCAAAAAACCCCAAGAATTACTTAGATTGGAAATTGCTAATCTAGGTGTGCTCACCACTTTATGGTTTTAATAAGGCACCCAGGTGAGTTTGTCCTGCACAGCCCTGTCAAACACCTTCCTGTTTGGTTACAGGGTAAGAACATCTGTTTCTCACCTCTGCAGCTATTTTACACCTCAGTTTCTGTCCTGCTCCTCTCTCTAGGTTATAAGCAGGGGGGCAGGCCAGCTTTTTCTCTTCTAGCAACAAACCCATCACAGCTGCAACCTGCATGGGAAAAACCCCAAGTTAATCTCTTCTATTCCACTGGATCTCTTCCAGTTTGTAGTGATGTAAGCAGAGAATTAGCTCCAGTATTTACCTACACACTTGGTGAACTGCTCATCACACTAGCAAAACCCTCCTCCTGGTCCCAAACACAGCTTTACTTGCCTTTCTTCTAAATAACATTTTTAAGGACTACAAGAGAAAGTTCAGGTGAAGCCCAGTGGAAGTTTCTACTTGTATTTGAGGACTCTGGAATTAGTGAGAAAATTTTAGCAAGGAGGGGATCAAGCCTTTACTGCTGCCTTTGCTCACCACAGAGAATCCCCCTGCTTTTCCTGCTTTGAGTTTAGCCTATTTTGCATTAATTTGGTATTTCTCATTAAAATTATGTAAAGAAAGGAAAGTATGTCAGAATACTAAAGCAGACAAGTGTGAGCTCTAGTAAGAGTTACAATATAAGCTGGTGTATAAAAAATGGATAATATATAAATTACTATTTATTTGATTGTATAATATATAGAAAAAGTAGTGATGAAGAATGGAAGCTCAAAGACATGGCACAGATGAGTTTCTCAGAGGCTTATACTAATTAAATGGTATTTTACTCTACAAATGATACCCTTGAGACATGAGTGCTTGTAGGTAATCTCAGATCATTTCTCTACTTGGTACTTCATAACAGCCCAGAAGTGTGAGTTTTCTGTGTGCTGGCTGCCACTGATGGGTGGCAACAGTAGAACTGTTGGTATAAAATTAAACCAATTTAACTTAAAACAGGTGCAAAAGACTGTGTTATTTGGGCTCAAGCCAAACTCATTTAAGGTAATTTCAATCAATATGAATTGACTTATGTTAAATTTAATTAAACCAGTTCTGAAAAAAAAAAGAATTAAATTGAAAGTGCCTTGATGAGAAGTCGTACAGAATTTACTTAAATTAGGTTTAAAAATTACATATGGTAAATTGTGGAACCATCTTTCATAGAAGTGTCTGAAGTTAAAGAGGTAGGTCAGTGATGTGAGAGTTCATATTCCTAAATGCTGCCTGAATCAGCAATGGAGCCTGAGCCAGAGCTCCTGCTGCAGACCAGGATGGAACAGAAAGCTGCTTCAGCAAGGAAGACATTTCTTGGAAATTACCCACCAACTTTTTTTTCAAAATGAAGAATGGCAATATCTCAGAATCCTAATGTTTTCAAAAAGCTTTACAAAAATTCCAGGTCTAAACATGCTTTGACAAAACAATGCTTTGTGTTTTAGAGAATTTTAGAATTCAAATTAAATTCCTTTTAACATACATTTTGATGCTGCCTTTTCTATTCTTTGTTCACATTACTGTGCTCTACACCAGCAGTAGTGCACCACAATGAGAGATAAAGTCATCCATAGCACAAGAGTTGTGGCTGCCCCATCCCTGGAAGTGCTCAAGGCCAGGTTGGATGGGGCTTGGAGCAATCTGGGATAGTGGAAGATGGCCTCACCCATGGAAGGGAGCTGGAACTGGTTGAGCTTTCAGGTGTCTTCCAACCCAAACCATTCCATGATTCTGTGATGTTTTACTTTTGAGCCACCGAAGACTCATCTGCCACCCAGCATTGGTTAGAACACATCATTTTTCCCTGGAGTGAAACACATCGTGGTTTAGTTTACAATGGAACATTCTGATGCCTTGACAGTCAATAATAAAACACCAGTTGTCCTTAAAATGACTTTAGAAGTAGACCCAAGTATTGCAGTTATACTCTAGCATATGATGTCATGCCAAGAGCAGCACAGAGAAGTGTGGCAGACTGCCTCCTGCAACATCACAGCCTTTTTCTAAAGTTCATATTGAAACCTCAAAGAAATTCCATGAAACATCTGAGTTTCCTTGAAACACCATTTTCCAGGAAAAAGCATTCTGCTGAAAAATGCCTGGTTAGCTCTTCTCTCTAATTTCTTTCCATTACATGTACTTAGCAACTCAAAGTGTCCCTACCAGCTGGTAAGTGTCTTACAAACCAGACACCTGGTTTGGCTGCTAATATTAAGAAAAAGTCCTATTGAACTTGAAAAAATGAAATCTCTGCAATAGTATCTTCCATTAAAATATGAGTGGAGGGGTGGGGTGGGAAATCTAATTTTGCCTTCAGAAAGTTGATACAATTTCTGAATAATCTGATACATCACGCTTTTATTATTTACCATGTCCTCAGAATACCCAGTGTAGTGCAAACTTTGATGGGTTGTTATATAAAAAAACTGTTAACTGTGGGAGGTTTTTGTAATTAGTGATTTCACAGAGTCCTATTGGGCTTGGTGTTGAGTGGGACCCTTCCACCATGTGCTTCCCACCTGTGGGTGCAAGATCCCAGATTCAGAGGGCCCAAGGAGACCACAGAGGGGCCAGCCTCACTGTTCTGCTCACTGTGGCAACTGCCTTTGGGGATAGAACTACCAACAGAAGGAAAAAAGAACATTCTGTGGCAGAGAAAGCGAGGTAAACAAGATAAAATCACATATCAACACTCCCAGAGCCAGAGACCAGGGAAGCACAGGACACCAGCAATGCATCCAGATAACTGAGCTGGGCCATCAGGCAGGAGTGTCTGAGCTCTACCTTCACCAGAGGGACAGGTGACAGGCAAAGGTGGGAGAAAACAGGAGAAGATGGGAGGAGGAGGAGGCGTGGAAGAGCCAAAATGCAATTAACAGTCCTCCAAACGGTTTAAATGGTTATGAATTGAGAACTGCTAAAATTCACAGATAACCACAAATGAACATTTTCCACTGGGAGGTGCCAAGTGGTCCGAAATGCCATTAACTCCATCTGCAGAGAACAAAGCTGAGGCAGACAAGGGGAAAATAAAAGGTGTCCCAAAGTTGGCTTCAGAGACAGCAACAGTGTCAGGAGAGCAGTTCAGGCTTCATCCCTCACCCAGCTACACATCCTGGGTCAATTTTTTCTCAGCTAGTAACTAACTTTATAATTATAAAAATACGCTGGTGGAAGAAATGCAGGAATGGGTGGAATCAGTCAATATGAAAAGCAAGCAAAGCAATGTGCATCAGGGTTTTGCAGAGCCTGGGAGTCCCAGATTAAGGAACTGAGTTTTCAGAAACATTTATTCTTAAATGGTCTTCCAGACCAACTCACTGACCTTATCCATTTAAATGAACAGAAATTTAGGAACATGGGGAAAAGACATTTTTCAAAGATCTCAAGCACACATTTTGCATAATTTACAGGGAACAGAAGGTTCTCAAACCTTGAAGACAGCCATTAGCATTTCACAATACTTTAGCATTTAGTATGCAGCCAGGTCATTTTTAATTACAAAAGAAAGAACTCTTCAGACAGAATGTATTCTAAAGATGTGGGCTAGAAATGCTACAAAATCTTGCCATAATTGGTAATAAAAATGTTAGCCGATGTAATGACATTTGGGGAAAAAATGTGGACAACATTCAAATTCCAGCAGAAAAGAAGACTGACCTTTCATAATGAAAATGACTAACTACACATTAAAAAAAAAAAAAAAAGAAAAAAAGAAAAAGAAAAAGACAAAAGATCAGACCCAGAAAAGTGCATAAAAGGGAGGAGAGAGGCAGCAGCATGTCCAGCATTGACTTTTCCAGCAGTAACAGAGAGTCAAAAGACTCTTGTGGGTTGCATCTCACTCTTTTTTCCTCCTTTCCTCAGTTACTCATTTTCTTGCTCTACTAAAGAATCCTGATGGTGACAGCTTTAAGGTCAGGCCTTGATGTGCCAGTGTTCTACTCTGGGGTGGAAGAAAAATTTTTTCATTCTCCATTTTTTGTTTCCAGTTTTAATTTGACTTGATAGCTTGTTGCACTTTGACTTGCACCAAGTGTTTCCTGCATGAAGAAGTCACATCCAAAAGTTAAAAGACTGTAAAAATCAAAGTTTCCATACACTGAGCTGCACAGCCTGCCCGACCATGCAGGGACCATCTTGCCCTGGATGTAAAGAACAGACTCCCACAGAAAACCCTCTCTGGAAGAGCTCTTCTAGGAATGCTTTATTCTAAAATTAATCAACCAGAGGCATCACTGAGTACAGAGAGAAGAAAGAAAAAGGTACTCATTGAACTACCAGACCTGTCGTGTGAAATGGCTAAATGGAAAAAAGCTGTGCAATCCTCTTAAGCTAGGATGCAGCAAAGATATGAAGGAAGAAAAGTCTTTTATAAGTGCTTCATAGTTTCATATTATTGATCAAAAAAGGACAAAAAACCCAAAGACTACCTTTATGTGCACAAGATTTTCAAATCCCACAATGAAAACTTTCCCTTCCTCCAAGACCTATTCCACGCACACTAATTTTAGACAAAAAAAATATCATTACTCTATGAATCAACCTCTAAAATAATGACATCTCCAGTGGCATCTTGTGACTCAGAACTTTTCACAGCATAACAAAGGCCAAGAATTTATAGGTAGCACGGTAACTGATGCCTACAAATGTTATTAAGTGCAATAAACTTTCTTTCATCTCCTCCCTGGTTGAAGGAGGAGATGAATTACTGCACTATAGAAATTCCATTTAGCAACTCATGTCAGATATTACATGGAATGCTGATGGCATCTCTTACCTGTTGCCTACATGCAACATTTTATTTGTGGTAAAGCATAGGTGAAGTTGGCCCTTGCTTGCCTGAGAAAGTCTTTAAATCCTTTATTGTCCATTGTGCCAAACATCTCTGCCTGCATTTGTCTTCAAAACAAAGTTCTTGCAGTTACTGAACTGCTAAAAATTACCAGAGAAAGGAATCAATGACATTTTTAGGGGAAAATACTTCATTGTGCTGTGTACTAGGGAAGTTTCCAAGTGCTACTGTTGTTTAATTTAATTTCATAGTATCGTGAAAGAACAGAATTATTACTGCATATGCCCCAATGAATTTAGGTTCCTTTCTATGCAAAAATTCTGCAGGTCATTTCTGTTTGAATGGCCAGTTCTTCATGTGGAAAGAAAGCTCAGACAATGTCTTATTGAATATAACAGGCTTGTTTCATGATTCATTACACCTCTTTTTGTCCTTATGTGTAAGCCAGATCCTCTCAGGTCTACACCTACACCAAGAATGCACAGTGGAGGCTGTGCAGAGCCATAAAAATAATGCTGGGAACTCTCATGAATACAGTAAAATGATGAACAAAAATAAGAATATTTTGCAAAAGGTACTGATAGTCTCCCTTTTAGAACTGATTTTTCATTCCATATAAGCTAATTTTTCTTTATACTTAAACAAATGACAGATGTTCATAAAAACGATATTAAGGATTCCTTTTGGCACTTCTGTTCAGTGTTCTCATATATTACTCTTCTGGTAATAGAGTATGCAATGTTATTCTATTGAAAACAGGATCATCAAAACTGCCAGGTGTCTGATGTGTGATCGTTCCCTCTATATGCAAAGTGTTTCCAAATGCATTAGGCTGGTGAATTCTGTGCTTATGGCTCAGTTCTTCAGTGTTGTGTGCTTTGATTATATAAACCCAAACTCCATGAGTTTCATGTCAATAATGTTCAGTCTCCTGTAAGATTGAGCCCTTGAAGAAAAAGAAACTCTTAATGTGATTCTTATAGTGGAGAGGTTAGCGTTCTTGAGCAAATCTAGAAACTCAGGTTCCAAACTATAAAATGCATCCCCATTTTCAAGCTCTAAGGAACAGTCTTTTCTTAACAGAAATGCTGGTCTGCAGATAAAGTTTGCAGTAAAGGCAGTGGGAATATTAGCTGTCTAAATATGAAGCCAGGCACTTAATTTAAGATGCCTGGAATTGATGCTGTTTGTGTAATATTTTGCCTAAATTATTTGCACAGTTCCCTCCTGGGGAGGGAAAATAAAAAAAGTTTAGGGGGAAAAAAAGAAAGGAGAAACAAAAGTTGGGGAAAAAATAAAAAGAAAAAGGGAAAAAAGCTCAGATCCATTCATTTCCCAATCCCCAATCTGCATGGATCATTCAGGTACTGATGTGATAAAAAAACAGATAAACCACCAAACCAGATAAAAAAACAGAAATATGAAGGAGGCATCTGATAGCTTGAACCTGAAACTCACTCTATATGCACACCACACATGCACTGTCCATACACGTGAAACAGCTACTTTATGGAGCAAGGACATTTTCAGGGTTGGTAGAAGAACAGGACAATCTGACAGAAGCTTTGCAGATATTCAGTGGCAGTGAAAGGAAGGGGACTCTCCAGGGGCTCCTTCCAGCCTCCAAAACATCATTTACTAGGGAAACTCTTTCTGCTTCCCTGTATTTTCTGCCTTCTGCTGCAGTCAATGTAAGCAGTTCCTCTTCTCTTTCTCCTGTCCCTTTGTCACCTACACAGCCCACCTTGTCACTCACCTTCCTATTTCCCTTTCCCTCATTTGTACCCTCATTTTGGTTGTTTTGTGGGATCCCCAATTCCCCTCAGCCCCTGACCTCCAGTGCCCTTAAACCACCTTTTAAATTTCCTTTTCTCATTGTGACTTCAGAGCATCTCTTTTCCCACAGCATCTCATATTTCTCTTTTCTATGTCTCCAACTTGACAAAATCCACCAGCAATAAAATATCTCAAACTAATTCATCCTTTAAGTGTTTATGTGTACAAGGGAATGCTATTTTACTTGAACCAAGCCTGTATCTTTCCAAATAATCCAAGTGCTATTGTATATTTATAGGATTTTTAGCTTAGCTACATTCTCCTTATAGAAAAAAATGCCTAATGACTTCAGTGTCACTATGAGGATCATTTTTATTGCCATATTTCTGGTTTGGGATAAACTGTAATTTTATTACCTTAGCCAGAGGGTAGTTAAATGGTGAGGGATTTACTAATCGCTACTTTAAGAGGGATAAATCTGTTTACCTCCCAAATAATAGAGAGATCTTGCTTCTGGCTACTTCTTCCTGCTTCATGTCTAAAAGTTTTTACCCCTTCAGTAAGAACTGAACTAGAATTAGTTAAAACAAAGGAGTTTGTGAGATGTAGCCTAGCAATGAGGAGTAGCGAGAAGTTTGGAACCTGAGAGAGAAATCTCCTAATGCGGATCAGAAAAGCCTCCATTTATGGAAAAAAAAATATTAGAAAATCTTAACCTTCCTACATTTGTTCCTGTCATCTTCATGAATGTTTACATCCCTTCCTTTAAGCCACTCTAGAAATCAATTAATTATGAGACCACGTTCTAAGTGAGAAAGCGTGAAATAAGGAAGAGGAGAGAAAACTGCAGGAAAAAAAATTTAAAAACTATATATAATTTTTAGAAGATTATTACTATTGTAATATGAGTCAAAATTAAGAAAATTAGTTTAACAGACTAGCATAGCTTCTCCTTCCCCTCCCCAGTGCAATAGATACAAAACTAGAAGACACAAAACTATATATTTCATCTTATTTACTGGACTTGTTTGAAAGGTGAAATAAAAGGAATTCAGAAACAGACATTGCTGGAGCAAAGCTACCTCTCCGTAGTTTATTATTTCTAATCCATGTGCCAAAATATGTGGGTGAATTTTTTTTTTCATGGATAGAATTTTTAAGACAATATAAGCAACACATCTTTTCTCCTCTGGATTAATATTTTGATTAAAAGTCAGTCCAATTTCCCACCTAATTTGGCCTGAGAAAGATCTTCTATTGGTTGTGTCACATACAAAGTATAAAAATTACTAAAGCGACTCCGAAAAACATTTTTCCATCAAAAGTATCAAAAAAAGGTAATTATAATTCCTACATCTATATTTTACATAGAAACACTAATCTTACAGGAATCTGTAAGTACTCTCCCAGATCTGTACCTCAACTAATGTTGAAACTAAAAAACTAATCTGGTTAAATGCTGCAAATTTTCAAACTGTAGTTTCTTAAAAGCAGAAATGGCAAACCATTACTGGACTACTTCAAAAACTTCAGGTGAAGAGAAGAAACCAGCAGGGAGAAGGGTGTTATGTGCCAGAATGCTCTGTATGAATCCTATAAATTTAATTGTGATTTATATGACCAAGATTCTGCAATTATCCTATAGCACTTCCAAGGTTATATTATTACTTTTTCAAGATGAACCTTGAAAAGTCAGAGTCCCTGTAAATGAGTAGAATATTTGGATGGTTATAGAAGACCTGGGCAGGATGTGCAAAGCAGAATCAGTCATCCAAAGGTGCATGACTCATCTTGGCACTGATCTAAATACCTCCAAAGACCTACAGATAGGAAATATTTCTTTCTCTTGATATCATTAGTACATCTTAGAGCAAAACTGAGATCCAGATTTGTGTATACCTAAGGATTTAACCGCATGCCAAATCTCTGTTTTATACATAGTCTGCATTTCACCACCACTGAAGTCATGGAAGATATGATTCCTTATTCAAAAGGCACAAAATTCAGCAATTAAAAATTACTCCAACATTTCTTGCACTTTAATCTCCACATCATCCATCATCTGTCTCGTTCATTTATCAGAGTATGTTCTTCCTTCATTGTTTATACATAGTCTTGTCATTCCCACTGTTAGCCCAGCAAAGTAATACAGCTTTTCTTCACTCCATGTCAGATAACATGGTGTAATCAAGCCCTGGTTTTGACAAGCAATGAGAGTTTTCTTATAAGGTTACAGGCTTGTCAAGGGTAGTTGTTGCACTGTTGCCCTCGCCTCTGGTTTATGAGCATCAATTATCCTCAGTATGAGTGAGGGAAGGGAAGAACAGCAGAGTTCCCTGGCTTTGGGAGGTCTATCCCCCTTTAATGACTTAAAACCAAACTCACTTCAAGCTTGAAGGGCAAATTTATCACATAACAGTCATGGAGAAATATTACAAATTTTTCCCCACTTTACAGCCTGACTTCCTGATGAGGTTATTATAGTGTAACACTGAAAAATCAGAGGTTAAAATGAAACCCTTCTGTCTTTGGACCAAAACCAGCTTAAGACCAATATTATTTTTTTTTGTGTGTGTGTATGTCATTCCATATGAAAGAGCTTCCTTTCTTTCCAGTTTTATCCTCCTCTAATTCTTTACTAGGAACAAGTCAGGTTTCAGTGTCAATCTCCCAGTTTCACAAGCTGACTGATGCCAAACCCTGTGCCAGCTGCTACCCAGGGAGTCACAGTTTACTCCTTCTCAGTAGCAAAGTGTGAACTGAAGGGCTGTGGCACTGTGTCAGCAGTGGGCAGGAGCCCTGTGAGCCTCCCAAAGCACACAGTGGGAAAAACACAAGATGATGTCCAGGGTGAGGAACAAGAAAGGTGTGTAAATCCCTTGGGTATATCCTGGATAAGATGGAGGCTAAACTGGAGGGCTCTAAGTGTTTTTGTGGCTGGATTTCCACATCAAAACTGATTGTGATGATTAGATGAAGTTACGTCAGTCATTTCTCAGGTTTAACACAGATTTTGCTCCAACATATAAGCTTCACCTCCCAGCAAGTGCCATCCTTCAGATGCTTTTGGGAGTGGTTGGGTCCTTCCTCCCTGTTTCTGAGGGAGAGAGGAGGATGTAGCAATTAATTACCTTGCAAGCACACCCTCAGCCCTGCTCATCCATCACCCGTGCAGCGTCTGCGGTGCCGCGCTTAGCGCACGGCAGCGGGCACAGGGGCTGCCATCCATCTCTGTAACAGCTCCAGAGCAAGAGCCCTGGGCAAGGAGATGCACGTAGAGCAGAGTTTTTGTCTGGTGTTCAAATCAGTCATAAAGCCTGGCTTTTTCACTTGTGAGCTGCACTGATTCCTGCCCACTCCAGCCCTCCCAGAGAACAAAACCGTGAGAGTGAGAGCGGAGTTCAGCACCAAGTTCATAGCCCACAGCATCTGCACATAAATAACAGGCCATAATGGTTGAAGGCAAACTGTGTCCATTTGGGAATTTCAGAGCAAATTGCATCCTGGGACAGGCACTCATTGCACTCAGGACTTGAGGACAAAAATCTCAGGACCTTGGGCACAGGAGAAGGTCACTCAGCCTGCAGCTCCAACTCTGAAGTGTTTTCATTCTCCTGCACATTAAAAGCAGCCCTTGCTGTACCAGGGGTACATGCTGGCATGCTGACCTTCATTCTTTTATTTTCCAGGCTCTACAACACATTAGTAGAGGAAAGCTAATGCAATTGGCATCAAAGAATTTACGTGCTGTCTGATGGGCTGGCGAGCTGCCAAGCCTCTAATCCACCCTGTGATGGACAGGACTTCAGTCCCCAAGAGAAAGTGATTTTTAACACAGTTTTCTATTTCTCTGAAGTTATCAGCAGTTGCATTCACATCATACAGATCAAATGCCTTCAAGGTAAGTGATTATTTAAGGAATTATTTTCAATAAGAGCCTTTGGTCCTAGCATTCATTCTGATAGTAGCTGGAAGGAAAAAAAAAAACATTTTATTTCTCTGATGTTGAGCTTTTTTGTACCAACTAGTGCGAGATCAGGCTCATGATACCAAAAATAAAAAAAAAATAAAAAAAAAATCAGAATTAAAAAAAGAAGCAAAAGGCAAAGTTCACAGCTAAATATGATATTCATGCCAGGGGTCACCTAAGCAGATGAATCCAAATCAATATTTTAAAATCTTATATCCTTACACTGCAGTTTAAAATACCAGTGTGTATTAGAGCTGTATCCATGGTGTTTGCCTACCAAGGGCTCAGATAGGGCTGAAGAAAAAAGATACCCAGACTCAGCAGAGCACTGCAGCATGTACTAACTTTCCGCAGAAAAAGTATCCTCAGGTAATAAAATTAAATCACTTCAATGGCTTGTAATAGGACTTTAACTTGGCTAAGGCTTTGAGGTAAATCTGCCTAGATCTTTGCCTTACAGTGGGTTCACGGAGAAGACAGGCAGTCTCTTAAAATTAAAAAGGAAAAATATCATTAAAATAAGAACCAGAATAATTGACTCCTTAGGACAGAGAAAATTCAAAGGGATTAGACAGAGAACACATGGAAATTGGCTTTAGGAAAGAATTTCCCCCTCCTCCTCCACCCTTCCAGGCTGTTCCTCTCTCCAATCTTGGTGTGGCTTTTTGGTCTGTGGCAAACACTGCTTTGCCCCCCTGAGCTCTTGACAACATTTCTCTTCTGAGTTCTGGAGGTGTTTATTCCCAGTCTGGCTCAGCATCTCTGTTTTTCCTGTACTGTGGGTTCTCTCCTTGCTCATGGTGTTCACCCACAGCCCCCTTGGGCACCTCTGGGACGTCCCCACCTTTGTCCTGCCTCACCCTGCCTGTAGAGGAGTGGATTGCACAAACTGGAGAGATAAACTGGAGAAGCTGCCATGGGGCATTAATCCATTAATCCAGGGATCCTCCTGTGCTTTGGTGGCCCAGGTTCCCCAGGGGAGCACCCATAAATCTCTCTGGAGGGGCTGTGAGGAGCCAGGCTCCCAGTGAAATCTATGCCCCTCAGAAGTGCCATCGATTTCAGGAGGATGACTCAGGCATGGGAAGTAGAGCCCATACATCCTGCAGGCTGGAGCTTTAGCTTTCATAGCAAGTGATAAAGGAGATTTACAGCCTTGCTTTTTCACCTGGGTTTTACCCCATTTGTCCAGCTGGGTAGAAAAATGACCAGAGCTGGACAGTAACTCTGGTGAGTGAGTGAGGAGGATTCCGCTGCACAGGAATGTGAGCAAAGGAGAAATTATTTTAATTTCTCATATTTATAGAATAATTGTGCTCCTTTATTTTCTCTTTAAAGTCCTAACTGGGAGGGCTGGGCTCCCAATCAAGACAATGCTCCTTATAGACCAAGCACTGAAGAAATGCCTAATAAATGATGAACTCTGCCAAAAATACTTTGAAACTTATACATGAGATGCAAATTAATGCAGATATGCACCCTCTGCTCCCAGTTATATAAAAACAATCATTCAAAAGCCTATATTTCCATGGAGTTGGTTTTTCTCGTTTTTACTACACAGTAGAGAATAAATAATTAGGTAAAAATCTGGTTAAAATTCTCAATGCAATGTTCATTTATCTACACTGCAGTTATCTTGTCTTCTAATTTATTAGTTAAGCTCTTTAATATATACTTTACAAAGTCTAAAATCCAGTGCAAGAGAATCAATTTTGGTATGAGAGATTCAGCCAAGGTATTTGCTAGGATTGGGGTTTTTGAGTGATTAAATACTTAGCGTAATCTGAGATCAAATTATTTCTGGAGTTTAACACAATTTCTAATTCTGCTATGCACTTTGAAGCATACAAAAGATGTTGTACAAATCAATATATGATCATATTGATTTTATTTATACTTTAAATATTCAGGGTAAAAGGGAGGGACAAAAAAAACCAGGTGGACTGATACATACTTTTTCATGCCAGAAAATAGCACAGGTTCAAAAATGATTGGAAATAAATAAAAGCTAGCCTCAGGTGCACATTTTGTATTCCCTGAGATGGTTTTGAAACATAATAAATTATTGGAAACAGAGGCTTTGCATCCAACAAATTAAGTCAAAAATCCCTCCAAGGCCAATACCACTTATGCTCTGCACATTACTGCCAAAGATAAAGCATTTATTAAGGCTACACTCTAAAGATAACATGAGCATGTGCAATATCAAAAGAAGCTTGGCCTTTGGGAAAGCAATGAAATAAACTGTTTCCATTTCTTTAGCATAGATGGCAAAATGCTTTCAGGTATTCTTTTCACAACCTATACAAATGTATATTCTTTGTTTAAAAGATACAGACAGCACAAAAACACTCACAAGACTGGGGAGAATGGACAGACTGAACCCAAATCCAAGGTCAGATAATCTCAACTGAATGCAGCTGGAAAAATTCCAGCCCCTATGATTGCAATGCTAATAAATTGCAATGCAGAATGTCCTGTGTAAAGGGAATGTTAAACTCCTTTATTCCTTAAACACAAATTGGATCCATTTTGCACAGAGTATATCTACTAAAGATTTAGCTCCATTATACTGCAACATGTCTAATATTCCGTAAAGTACATCCAGAAAAGAACAATTTGTTTTCTAATATGACTAATGGAATGTGATTTATGATCCCAAACACAGATTGGTCAGCATGCTCAGGATGTCTCTCTCTGCAGACAGTGGGAACTTATTTTATAAAGATTTTTTTGTTAGCACTGAACCAAAAATTTAGCTGAGTAAGTCCCTCCTGAGAAGTGCATAAAACCATGTATCCAGATGGCAGTGAACTCAACATTAAATGAATTTAAAATTTAAGGGGAAAAATAACATATTTTATATCTCTAATAATTTATAAAGAAAAGGACATGGGCTTAAATCTTCCCTTTTGTGACAAACTGTAATTGTTCGTTTGACACAATCTAGTTTAAATTTATAGTTGCAATGAATGTAGCATCAGAAAAATAGGCCTGAACAGCTCTTTCAAGTATTTATAGAGCTACTGGAATTATCTATATTCTGCTTTAAAATTTTGGAGAATATACACATTAAATTGTAACTTTATAACCTTTTCAATCTAGTGAGTAAGGTTTTAAGTTGTCACTCACAGCCTGATGTTTTTTTATTACTTCAATTCTTCCAAGTACTAGCAATGGAAATTCTTGGCATTATTTACAACCACAACTGACTTGCAGTCATCAGTACTCCTGAGGTCTAAATCTAAAAGTGGGACTTTTAAAACGTCAATAGATACTAATGTTATAGGAGTTTGGGTAAAAAAAGAAATGCAAGCACATAACAAAACACATTCCTAGGCATCAGGAAGAAGAGATATAGAAACTAAAAGCTGTGGACATTGTCTGAAAAGCAGTGAAGCAGGAGGAAAGACTTTTGCTCTGGTCTGTTTAAACAGTCTCTGCTTTTTGACTGTGTGATACCTTCCAGTGGTGCTGCTCAGCCTTAGTGAATGAAGGAAAAACAAGGACTGAAGTGAAAAACAATTCTAAAAAGACCAGCATTTGAAATGGAAAACCTTTTAGTTTATATTTGTTATCTTTTTAAAAATTATAGAATGGTCACATAGAGCTGCACTGTGTTTACAATATAATTTAAACAAACATATCACAGAATTTTAAGACCATGTGCCTTCTCAAATTTGTTAATATTTATCACTTTTATGAAGTTAGTTGCAAGTGAAGACAAAATCAAAACCGCCCCACTGAAGATTGCCAAGGGATTTCTGGTTAATAGAAGTCAAAATAGTTTTAAAACTTTCAAAAGTAAAAGTTAGAAGTTCTGAAATATTATCTTAATTCTTCTGAGTTTAAAGGTATATCCTATATAAATAGTATTAGCTACTTTATCAGTGCAATGGAAGATCTGCTTTCCTGAATTCCTCTTAAGCCCTAACACAGTTCCTCTGCCCCAGCAGCATTTAATCCTGAACTGCAAAGACTGAAAATTGGAATGTTAAGAAATATCACTGAAACACCAGTATGTCAAAAGAATGATTTACAAGGCCACGCTTGCACTAGTCTGCAATCATATATGTATTGCAATGGATCAGATCTCAGCCAGACTGCCAAAAAATCAGTATTCCATTTGAAATGGATGTGTTCTGCCAACTTCGACAAGAACACTTTTTGCCAACATCAATATGAGTGCATCAGGGAGCTTCTCTCTCCTCCAAAGTTCTAAAGTGCCAAACTGAGATAAGCAAAAAGACCAAGGCTGCAGTATAAATAAGGGGGAGCTGCTGCCAGGCTCTCAGTGCTGCTGTCCACGAGGGTCTTTGGCTGCTGTACTAACTCTAGCCATTAAAAAGATATCCCGAGTCTTGCTGCCTGCAGGGACAGCTCATCTGTTTGGGTCTTACAGTGTGTGTTTATTTCATATATATAAATACACCCCAGCAGCTCCAACGTGATAATTTCAGGCAACTGCAGGACTTTGGTAAAGTCCTTTATTTATTTTCAATTTCTGCCCTTTTCATTCTGAAGAACATGTAACTGTGTGGTAGCTCTATGCTTTCTGGGGGGAGTCATCTTTGCTATTGTACTGTGCACAATTATGATTAAAGGTTGCTAATTTTTTGCAGAGAGCACAGAGTATCTTATGAAGATGTGTTGATGCCACTGCAGGCTCAAAATTTCTCTCTTTAGAGAAGGTATCAGACTCAGACTGATGATGAACCTTGATTTTTTAACAATAAAATCTAATCCCACACTGCGCCACGTTCTTGTTGTATTTTTCAAATGATGTGGTAACAACGCATTGATCAGCTTCTGTTCAGAGAGGAGATGAGTCAGCAGTATCCAAAATATATTACAGCTCTCTGCAGTAAGCCCTGAACTTAAATCTGTGCTCCTTTAAACCTTGGCTTAATGAAATGCTGACCAGTGCCAAAAAGTGTCTCAGAGCACTGGATTCCCAGCAGATCCAGCCTCCTCAGTGAGACACTCACAACACACCAGAAAAATGCCAAACTCTTTCAGACTCAACCACTTGCTCTTTATCCTCCTATGAGTCGATTGGCTCCTCATCATGACAACTTGTGAACTTTCAATGCTTTACAAACATTCTCCAAGTACTAAATCAAGGTCATTGTACTGACACCTGTTTTTATTCTGTTCCATTTTTACTCACAGCAGATGTGGAGGAAGGTTGTACAAGGTATTCATTTTAAACCACTCTGTCACCTGTCACTTATTTAACCTACTAACAGAAACAAACTAATGGAACAGTGCAAGAAACATCCTCAATATACATTTCATAATCAGATGGTTTTCTTCTTATATGCTATGCACCTATGTAATACATTTTAAAGCACAAGCACCACAATCTATAATAAAGTCTTGATGAAAAGGAGATCAAATGACAAGGCATTTTCTTGTGAAGAAAATATGAATATCTTTCAGCTAACTCTTCTCTGAAACTGTGTTGAGTCCAGACTGAAGGGAGCTATACCTTAATTTTTAATATTAAACCTAATATAACCAATGCAGTCGTAGAAATAAATTTAAAAATAATTATAAAAGCAAAATGAATTTTGAGATAAAGTAAAATAAGATATAGTAAATAGTAGAAATTAATTTAATAAATTCAAATTAAGCTGAATCCATAATAAAGGGAAGGCAATCAAATGAGCATTCAGCTACAAAGAATGCATACATCTGTGAAAGAAACAGCTGGCTAGTACATACAGGTGTATCCCTTACAAAAAGCTCCCTGTACCTCTTTAGATACATAGAATTATCTAAATTAATACTCTAATAAATATTACACTATAGACATAATAGAAGCATAGAACATGGTAGAAGAATTTGCATTTCATTTTGAAAGGGTGACAAATACAACAACCAGAACAAAGGCAGTAATGACCTTATTTATAGGAAGTTTTCTAGTTCTTTTTGAAGTATCTGCTCACAGAAACACAATAGAGTTCAATAATCAGCGTGGTGCTGCCTGTGCATCTACTTGGGAATTTAGTGGATGTTACTACTTAGAAGAGTTCTGACAAAGCAGTCACTCAGTGTAAAACCTTGGTTGAAGAGGTTTTGTAAAGTGTTGGCACATTCTCTCACAGGTGGCTGCTAAAGTCTGAGGTAAATCCCCAGTTCAGATATGTGCCCGTAGAACCCTTGATGGGACATTTGGAGCTCTCAGCAACTGACAACACTTAATCAAAATGGCAGGCCAAAAGTATTCAGAACCCAAATTTTATATTTTCAATTTCCAATTACAATTAACTATGTATAATACCCACTGTGTTCTGACTCTACAAGGTGGAGCATGCAACAATTTGACTTTAATTTGCTACAGCGAATAGCGGCTGTAGAGCAAGGAGGAGGGGCAAGGTAAAGCAGTTTCATCCCTACAAACCTGCCTGCCAAAAAATGATACAAAGCAGTGCCCATCAGCCCCTGAGCACTCAGAAACCTCACTGGAGTGATCCTCCAGTGGTGGCCAGTTGAAATGCTGAGAGAAGAAAGGCTGCCATTGCTCACTGCAAAATAAAATGTTCTCCCACAAGAAATACTGAGGCTAAAGCCTTTCATCTACTCAAGCTCTGATTAGGAAAGAGATAACAAAAATAATGGCACTATGCATTTGCACGTGTGAGCCATCTGAAGCCTTGGAAAATTTCAGGTTTAATCGAAATCAGCAATTTCATGCAGCACTGAACTCCAGTGAATGTAGGCACATTCTAACATTCCCGGTGTCAGAAGCATTACATTTGCTCTCAGGTTTGGAGGAGATATGCACATGCCGATTGAAATAGTCAGATTAGCTCCCTCCTGATGGCAAGAAGGAAAAAGGGAAGGGGACTGAGAGCTGCCTTGTGCCACTGAGCTGGCTGGCGTATCCCCAGATACGCCGTGCTATCAGCCAGCAGTGTCACACTGGATATCAGCTGGCAATAGTGGAAGGGTGCAGGTCTGAAGCAGAGTCATTCTAAGCAAGATATACACTCACAGGAGCAGAAACTTTCATTTAGAAAGCCCATCACTGGCCAGTGCATCTACAATTTTTGTGAAACCAACACCAAACCAACATGAACAATAAGGTGCACAACCATGAGCTGATGCAAGATTTACAATCATACCAGGCTCAGCCTTATTTTACAGCTACCATAGGAGATTTTATTTCTGGAAAGAAGCAGCATTGATAAAGAGATTTAATTGTCTGTCAGCATGCCTTACACTACAGTTACTACATTTACTTCAAGCCTGAATCTCATTACTGCTTCAATTCCACAGGTCCCCCTCTGTCTCAAGGTGGGTGCTTAATTAGAGCAGCCCCCATAATGCAAGCAAATACAGCAGACTTTCACTCTTTTCTCTCCCTGTCAGCCTGACAAATCTAATAGACTATTGATTTTCCATCCTCAAAGAGATCAGCCTCCACTTTTGCCATTCAATCATGATATTAGCTGTCCATTAACTCCAATTCCCTGGCCTGACAGCTTGTGAACACCTCCAAGGCTGTTCAATCAGCCAGTCAACACCCAGACAACAATGCAATTACAAACCTCTTCTAGACCATAGCCCAGGTCTTAACCTACTGCTTTCTCTCTCCTCATATGTTTATGCTCCTTTATTCCTATTTCTTTTTTGTCAACTTAATAATACTATTGCTTATTTATTTACTGCACTTGAAAGTCAATATATTTCGGGTTGACAGGATGATTGTGTTATTCCCTGGAAAAATCATAATTTTTAAGTGAAATTATTCCTACATCTCTGCTGTACCTCTAATGGCTCGAAACCAAGGCAAGCACCATAAACACTTGCTATTTGTCAGAGGAAATAAATTTGTCAAATCTCAGAGTTCTTCATTAACTCCAGCAGTGCAATCTGTCCTGCCATTTCAAAAATCTCAGCCAGGCATGATCAGCCCACTGAAGAGACCACTCAGGATCTGGTGAAAAGAAAAAAAGGGTTATGATTTTATGATTTTATTGTTTCCACTTGCTTATTAGCTGGTCTGTTTTGTGAAGTTACAATGAATGGTCAAGAATTTTCTGACGACTGTTCTTCCCTCCAATATTTTGGCATTAAAATGCACACTTAGCTAATTAGCTCTACATTATTGGTACACCTGTTCTTTATTTTTTTTTAAGTGCTGACAATCACCAGTACTTATTAGCCCACGGCATTTCTGCCAATTGCAAAATGAACGCTCTAAGTATTTCACTCTGAGTTTTAATAGCTTGTAACAAGTGTGGCATGAATGACCTCAGTTTGTTAAGCACAGCCACACAATTTGGCATGGACACAAAGAAAACACCTGTAGCTCACGGGAATTCCTTGTATAGATAAAGTATATATGGAAAAGTAAGTGCTTGTGGTAATCTGATATATATGGGAATGCAGATAAAATGCTATTTTTTTTTTATTTCTTTTAGAGATTGACAAAAGCAACCAGCTTTCTTTGGGTTTATCTCTAATCACAATAGAACAAGGCCCACGCGATATTCTTTAACGCTTTTTGTTTGCGGTGTTTCATAAGAAATGGGGCATTTGGTGTTCACTGAAGTTCTGTCTTCTACACTACGTTTGACTCAAATATTTCACAGCTGAAATTGTAACAGATACCTAATTCTGTATAATGCCATCTATAAAATGCCCACTTCAATTACTTGCTGATTCCATTGCCTGGCATCCCCCCCTGGAGGTAGCACTTACATCGAGCACCGTGGATAATGTACATAACTTGTGGAAATATTTTAGTTCATTGTTGAGGGGACATGCAGCTGTTTCAGAGTTAAATATCATTTATCTTTAATGAATGAATGACCGGTTTTACACACCTCATACTGAATGTAGACTAATTTTTTTTTAAACAATATACACACTTTATTTTATTATTAGTAATATTAATAACAAATCTGTAAAGGTTTTAGACTGCATATTCAATTAACTGCTCCTGTAAACAGATTTTTGTTCCATCCCAGAGATCAGAGACGTAATGAATTCCATATTACACTTTATGCATCCAGCAATCAAATTCTTACAAGTTTTCTAGTCTGGCCAAATGAATGCACCTCAAAGAACATGGTTCATGTCCTCTATTAATTTCTCTCTAGGATTCTTCAGAAAAGAACTCTTAACCTAGAGAAGCACATTTTTCTACTGTGATGCAGAAAAAGATGAACTGGGAAGAATGAGACTGTCACAATCAGCCCATTTGTATTCTAGTAAGTCTTTTCATGAAGGCATAGAATACTAATTTACACAATGCCTGTACCCTATGGTAAACGTTTGACCAACTGCAAAATTACTCTCATCCCTAAATTGCACATCTGATCCACTAAGATATCAACAGCAGCCTCCTTAAACACCCCTCAGAGTAGCCTGAATTTAAGAGAATCATGTGGTGGCACTTCATACAGTTGGCAAAACTCAAGGGCTATGTGCACAATGATGGAAATAAGACCTATTTGCCTTCAAATTTTGACACATTGTTCACACCTCATAGCCTAGTTGAGGGTAAACTGAGGCTATTTAATTTTTGTAACATCTTCATCCACTCCCATTCCTCCAGCAGGTGGAGCAAGATGTTTTAGAGTCCCTTCCAACCCAAACTTCTCTGTAATTCTGTGATAAGTTCTGGTATTATTAATACTTTTTTTTTACCTCATGAAATTCTAACTGGATTGCTGAATATAAAGAGCCCAGAGGAGGAGGGCACCAGAGGTGGGCTGTCTTGGCCAACCAATGAAAATCTGTTGATTAGATCTTTGATTAATCCCTCTTTAGTAACCCTGCAGCTTTTACATCACTGACATTATCTTTGCCCAGTCTGCAACGGAGACAGAGCATGGTCCCAGCAATGAAATGTTTCACCTGAGACCAAATAAACAGGACCATATAAAACCAATTTAATTTGATTTCCTATATGACCCATATATATCGGAACAGGTTTTGTAACGGACATGCAATTTAAAGCAGTAATAATATAGCTTGCCAACAAATCTACTCAATATGCAAATCATTCAAATAATTTTAAAATCCACTGTTCTTTGATTTATGTAAAAATAGCCTTTATGTCAAAATAACTTTCATATCTATTTATACAGGTTTTAATATACATTTATAATCAGCTTTCATCCAGATTAATCATCTTTATGAAGATTCAGGACTATGTACTTAACTAGGCAAAAAGTCAACTGAACTACAGGGGTGCTTAAAGACTACCAAAATGAGCTAAGGTTAAAAAAAAATTAGCCCAGAGAGAAGTCTTCCCTGAAAGAAGCAAATGTGTAATTAAAGTTCTAATCTCATCCAGAGACTGAAAAATTCAGGGGAGGGACCATTCTAAATAATACATTCTATTTCTAAAAACTTTGCACATAGTCCTTTTTCATCTCCTGACCTTACCATAGGGAAAATTGCTGTGTTTCTTTTAATAAAAATTACATCTCTCATTTGCAGCCTCTCAATCTGTTTCATCTGGAAGCTGTTTCATCTATTCCCTGTAGGTGGAACTCCGCCTTTAGACCTTTAATTAGGTGGTGTTGCCTTGACCACTGTAGCTTAAATTTCGTTTAGTAGACTGATTCTAAAACGGCCACTTGTGTATTTATGCTCCTGTATTGACCCTACAAATTTGCCTCAGAATTTGTTAGAGTTTAATGTGTTGGTTTGGTTTTTTTTCACCTTGATCCATTTCACTGTTTTCTCCTAAGAAGGCCAATATCATTCTTTGATGAACCTTGATTTTATTTTGTTTCAAAACTCATTGCTGTTTCTTTTGAACGACACTGAAAAAACTGGCTAATAGAAAGCACAGAGAGTTCACTTCCATCTTCTGCAGAGTGCTGCTTCCCAACCTGAGTACACATTTCTGATTAGCATTGCTACAGGTTACAACCACGACTTCTTGTTGTGATTTATCTACTGACTATTTCACGTATTTTTTGATACTATCAATGATAAGATTTTAATGAGTTGTTTCAAAGCATTATGTCAAAGACCAGTGAATAATTTCATCCTTCAGTGAATGTGTTCAGAGTTAAAACAACAAACAAACCAAAACCCCAACTAGAAGTACAGAGACGATATTTCCCAATAGAAGATGCTGTCTGATTTCTGCTTTACTTCAGGGTGGAAACTCGGGTTCATATTTTAATGTTGATCCCTAACTGTTAGGGCAGTGTTACTTCTTACTGCACTTTGGTTTGAATTTTCATTTGTATGCAAATAAGTCTCTGATGTATGGCACCAGTAAAGATATTATTCAATGATTCCTATTTTTCAAACTTGCTTTCAGGGTATGTAGAATTAGATAAGCAACAATTTTCTCTGAGCCTGCATGCTGGCAAAATCCAGTAGAGTATTAAACCATCACCCTGCTTTTTGCTAAAAATCACTTTTTCGAAAGAGATTTTTTTTTCTCTTTAAAAGATGAAGAAATAGACCTATACTTCAAAAAGCTCAATATCTTTGATTATCTAGTTCTCTGGTATAGCAGAAGATACCCAGGCTCTTCATTTAGACTTTGCTTCCAAGAGACTAAGGGATTTGTAATAATACTTGAAAGTCACACCTGAGTTTTACTGAAGTTGTCATTGGTGACAAAACTGCACCTACGAACTAAAGTAATTAAATGAAAACAATGAGTAGAATTAATGGTATATCTGTCTTCAAAAAATTCACATTTCCAAATTCTTCTTTCAACATAATCAATCCAAAGTTGTATTGATACAGTTGTATTTTAAAACAACCATGACATGGTTGTCATGATATGTCTGCTGAAGAAACTGGAGAGTAAATTTTTATCCATGTAAGTCATCATTTTCCAACACCTTCTGTACCTTTACAAAGTGTTTGAAAAATGTGCTAACAATCAACGTCTCAATGTTCTTTTACAATATTTAACTTTGTGCTGCACCCAATCCATCACAATTAAGCTTCTGGCTGCTTACGCATTAAATCCAGAGGAAATGGAAAGAAAAAAAGGGACATCAGGGAGGGCACCACACGAGGATTTGCTAAGGAATTTTCTTACATTGTCCTCCTGTACTGGAAGTAGCTGGAAGCAGTCTCAGGTTTGATGGTCTGACGTACTTGGTAAATTAGAAATTAAAAGAATCTTCCTGTGCGCATCCCCGGTGTGATTCACAGAGCCCCCTCTCCCCCACCACGTTTCCTCCAGCTGAAGGGATGCTGTCATTACTTAGATGACTGAGCTTCTGCTGGAATGAGTGGGCAATGGATAATTGCAGCTCAGGGCTGCCTGTTCTCACTGCCACCCTCCATGGGAGGGAGAAGTCTCCACTGCTCCAGTTCAGTGCCCAGGGAACAGCCCCAGAGAGGAGAGGTGGGAAAGGGCAGCAGGACAGCAGAACCTCTGCCCAGCAGGAGAAGGGAAATGCAGAGAGATTCTGGCCATCCCACGCTCTCTAGGTGGGCATCACTTTTGTTCCTTGCTCCTGCTACCCACAGATTTTACCACATCAGTTCACAGACTGATAGGCCAGATGCTCAAACTATGTGATCTAATTATGCAGAACATTATGTTTTGAAATGAGCAATTTATATTGGAAAGTACAGACTGAAAATCCTTTGATTTCACCACTCTTCTAAACACAAGCTTGTCATTTATTGTGTATATGGCATTCCTTTTTTTGACAAAATATTCTTGTAGTTAATTTTTTTGTGTGTGTGTTTTTGTTTAGATTTCCCCAGGGCAACAACCAAATTAATATGTTCCTCATGGGAAAACACATGTTGGTAATAACACTGTAGACAAATTAGGTAGATAACCTGGAATCGCAGTCAAAAGTAATCAGATCAGTGCTGAGTTTTAAGACAGAAAATGGGAAGTTTTGCCTTCTGTAATATTTCTAAATTAGGTTTCCTTGTATGACCTAAAGAAAGTATTGTAGAAGACTTTATGCAGAGCACCTGTACCACTGAAAAGAGATTTTCTTTGCTAAATAAAGAATAAACTTTTAGATTTAACTCCAAAAATCCACCATTTGAACTGTAGTCTCAGAAGGAGATTTTTCTGGGCTTCAAAACTGGTCTAGCACTGAAAGAGCACAGAACTAGGAAAGCATAAATGGTACATCTTCACCTGTTCCTTTTAACTACAGTCACAATGTGTCTCTCTGTTAACCAAAGGAACTTTCACCTTGAGCCCCAGATGGCCGAGCCACAGAACAGTAAACCCTGCTCTTCCCTGAATTTCCTGTGCTCTGTTATAGCCTATTACACTGCCTACAACCCCTGAGCCACTCCAGATAAATCTTCCTCTATTTTGTGCTTAGAGTCTCTGGACATCCAGGACAGTTATGCTTTCTCTCCCTTCTATGTTTACAGCTTGATTCTCCTTTCTTTACAACGGTGTAAATCAAGGGCTACTCCAATGAAATCAGCACATTTGTGCTGATGTAAAATAGGTACTAGAGATATATCAGACCCATTGTTCAGATTATGCGAAAAAAAAATCAGTTACAGTCAGCCATCAGATGAGTACAAAACACCCCCTTCAATATTAGATATTATTACAGGTAATTAAAATTTTGCTGATTATTCCTCATTTTCACGTTCATCTGAGCTACCTAGGTACTATATATTTCATTTCCTATCCCTCTAAAGAGATTGGAAAGGATTTACTCACATGAATGTATGAGTGGGTGCTACAGAGATTATGAGGACCTGAATATGTGTATTTATAGAGAGAAGACAATTTCTTCTATTCTTTCCAGTCCAAAAAAACATGATGAAAGAAAAAGATAAGTCTCAAATTTCAAGAGAGGCAATTCTCTAAATGATGGAAAATTTTCTGGCCTCTACTGGAAACTCTTCATGACCACCAAGGACCTCTGAGAAAAGGGGGAGACTCAAGCCACATTTTACAACTCACCACACCATCCCACCAGCACACTGCCATTATACTACTTCCAAAATCAGCAAAAACTGCCCCATGATCAATTATGTTGTCTGAGAAATAAAGAAAATGCATTTTATAAAATCTTTATAACATGGCTGTCTTGGTACATTGACACCTTCCAGAGCACCTCTAAATAAGCATTTGGGAAAAGCAATCTGAGTAAATGGTTTTAAGGACAGGTTATTTATTTATTACACAAGACACAACTTCTCACATTATTGCCTCAAGTAAAATGAATGCTGATAATGCTCCCACCTCTGAAACTCAACACATTTATATTAAAAATGTAGAAAGTACAGTATACACTGAGGTGCAATCTATTGACTGTGTCAGTAATAGCATTTTTTCATTTTTCCCCTTGTAATAGAAGTCATTGCTTGCATTCAGAATGTATTGTCAAGCTTTATTAATCTCAGCACAGAGGCCATCCTGGGCCTTGAAAGCTATTGGTTTTTTTTAAAGAGATGGCATTCTGTTTCAATGGCCTACTCAAGATCTGTTTCAGATCTGTCATAAAAAAACCTCCCTCAAATTACAGGACAATTTAAACAACATTTAATGATCACTGATGTGTTTAAAGTCTTCCTTGAAAAGCTTGAAAATTAATTATAATATTTTCAATTTTAAATAAGGAGTTTCTTTGCAGGTTGGCAATCAACACTGTAAGATGCTTCTTTGTCTCATTATTCTCAAAAGAAATTTGATTATTAGCCACTGAAGGTGATAATCTGGGCAGAGCTGAATGCATGATCTCAAGGAAGGGTTGAGGAACATTCCACTCTGAGTTTGTAGGCAGAGCAGTCACTTTGGTATCTTAAATCCAGAGCTGAAATTCTGACCCTAGAGAGGTCATTGGCGTTTTTCTATCCACAGGGTTGTTTGGGTAGGTTTTTATTTCTAAATCTATGAGTGCACAGAGGAAATAGTTATACCACAAGAAATCCTAGTATGATTTGGACTGCTCCAGTGTGAAGCTGAAATGCCAATCTGTAGGATTGAGGAAGGGGGCAGTTTTTATAAGGTATAATATCTGCATTGTATTTAATTTTTTTTTTCTGAAGGTGAAAAAAGCAACGGTACAGGGTACATCAGTAACACTTCAACAGTTGTCATTTATATTCAGACTTGTTAGAAACATAAATCCTCTCCCTATTTTGCAGCCTTAACAGTGCAATATTCTTACAGTGGATATCTGTATTTCTTGTCCAACAACCACAGAGGGATCAGAGACAAATGATCTCACAACTATTTTAAACACTGCTGCTCTCCTGACACGCCCCTGACCTACCCACATCTTTGTTTCTGCATCTGTTCCAAAAATTATTTTGTCATGTGATTTGCATGAAAGATCCTACAAAACTCTTATGGCTCTGAACAAGGACCAAATTCCAAACTGTATTACTAAAATACAGGATTTTCTACTGCATGTGATGGTTGAATTCAAACCCATTAATAGTTACATAGAGTGGTAAAGACCCTGAAATATGAAAACACCAGTTTAATTGTTTTATCAATAGTCTGAATTACTTGTCTTTGGCAAGACTTTATGCCTCCATCTCCAACTGTCTCTGGAGAAATGGTATAAGTATTTTCTAGCTTTTAGTAAGACAATGAAAAAATTCATGTCAGGGCTTGCAGTTTTCTGGCTTTACATGCAGGTGGCATAGGCAGGGTTATCAATTTGTTCTTGATACTTGAATATAAAATAAAATCACCCCACACAATCAGGTACTTTCTGCTGAAACCCAGTCCCTGTAAAACTCAAATGGTTTGTGTGTAGCAAGTTAATAGCATCACCAAGAAAGATTTCACTTGGCATCTTTCAGTTATTAGGCCATCTTGGAAATTAAAAAAAAAAAAAGTAACTCCAACAGAAAAGTGCAGAGATTTAAGTCCTGCAAGGGATGAGCACAAAATGAAATGGAAAATCAGATGGAACAAATGAAATAAAAGCCAGCTCGAACAACCCATGATTTACAATTGAAATTTGATAAGCCAAGAAGCACTTACACAACAACTGTTGTGGTTTTTTTTTCAGATTTGGTCTTAAAGTTTTCTTTTAAAAAGTTGAAGGCAGTTTCAAAACCTTAATACAAGGAACTTAGATTCAAAGGAACATGATATAAAGCTAATGTTGTGTTTTGGTGTAAAGCTAATTGGAACTGCTCTTCACCACAGAAAATAATGTCATTACACTAGAAGACAATAACTTATTACTAAGTTGGCACCTTCCCATTGAATAAATGTCTTTACTACTACTTTAGGGGGGAATGTTACTTACATTCAATCAACACACTTTCCAGGAATGGGCTGCAACTTCTTTGCATCATTCCTTGCATATAGGTGGCACTAAAGGTATGCAATGAGTTATTGCAACCTATTTATTATATTCCAGTTTTTAATCTATTTTATTTAAGGTACACTATGCATAGCACAAATATTGCCACAGTTTATTATATTTGGTTTTGCACATTTTGCAAACACAAGAGATTATAAATTCCAGAAACCAGTTCTCCTTCAAGCTGGAATTCTCAAGAAGTACATAGGTGTTTGGTATAGTGTTTTCTTCTTGAAAATAAAAAATATCCTTTACTAAACCTTTGGTCTATGAAAATCAGAGTGCTTTTCTTCTATATGAATTGCTAAATCACACGTTAAATAAATGTGTTAAGCAGCCTTTGAGAATAATTTATACTTTTTTCAAAATGTTTTCACACACAAAAAGGAAACTTTGCTGCAGTTACAGGGTAAGGGCACTCTGTCTGTTTAATACAGGGAATTGCTGTGGAAGTCAGCAAGAAATTTTTATGCCAGAGAACCTTAGAACTGAATAAATTTTGGGTAATTTGACAATTCAAGTAATCAAAGCACTACCACGTACTCAGTTCCTTCCGGACTGAGTAGATGATGACAATATCCTGTTTTACTGCATTATGAGATGCTGAGAAAAATTAAGATTCTAGGAAGAACTTGTAGTATTGAATACCACTAACAGCCTTTAACACTACACATTGCTGGAACAACATTTTGTTGTCTTAACTTTGGCCACACCAACTCTTTTTATATTTTAAAATTTCTCTTAATTGATAATTTTTTACCCTTTAATTTTCAGTCTCACTGTTAGTAAATATAGCATCTATTGATTAAATCTACTCTGAAAGTACCTTTTATTGAAACAATATGCTCATTTGTATGAAAGATATAGAATATATACCTAGGAGCACCTATATATGTAACAATATATGCCTTTTCAACTGAAAATACAACTTCTTCAGGAAATAGGTGGTTAAGACAAGTGAACAGATAATGACTAAACTTAATTTGTCACTTGAGCTTTGCAACAGGTTTAATCAACTCAAAGAGGACTCCTCAAAAGCACTGAACACTACAGGTATATAAAAGTCATTCCATGGGCTAAAGGTAGAACTGATGATGAAGGCATTGTCTTCTACTGGATGCTATACAGATTAAACTGCATTTATTCACTAGGAAAAGAAGTGAGACTTCGCCATCTGTGAATCCTGCTGAGAATAAAAGAAATTTGCAAAGAGAATAGGGTGAGAAACTGCTACCAGTGCTGTGGAGAGCAAGAGTGCCACACAAACTATTTCCTGTACACAAAGGAAAAAAAAAGGAATTAAAAACTCCTGATCACTTTTAAAATTACTGGAACGCTTGCTGAGGGTGGTGGCAAAGGTGCTTACCTGATACTAGATTTTATTAGGTGCAGAAGTAAGATGTAGAATGGGAAATAATGTGTTTGTTTTAAGTCAGAGAGATCCTTATAATCACACATGAATTAATTGATCCAAAAGGAATAAAGCAAGGACTAATGGTAGTTAAAAATTCAACATGATTTTTTATTGTTTGAGAAGCAACTTAGTCTGCTGCTTTTGTCATAGGACCAAGTATTCTGATCATAATTACTGTCCTCCATAGGTAGCAAGAACTGCTATCACAGAATTTTTTGACAGTCCAGCAGTCCCAGCCCAGGGTGCAGGATCCTGTGTCTGAGGGCTTGTGTCCAGCAGATCTCCAAACCCAATCTTTTGCTGGCAACCTCTGTCCTGGCACTACATTGTTGTGATTGTGTTGTGGTGGGCAGAAATAAAAGGAAAATAAGAAAGGAGATAGAGTTACCACTCAATACTGGAGCGTAAACTCCCCACCCTTTGGTATTTATTAAATGCAGACTGTATTTTTTCATATAGCTAAAGCTTTAGTAAGGCCTATGAGTCCAGTATTCCCTTTCTTTAAAAAAAACACCCCAAGAGCCAGGATTACAGTTCTTCCTGCTTTTCCTCCAGCAAGGTAAAAGATGCTAATGTATAAAGGCAGAACAAATGGGCTCTTTATTTTCGCAGGACAAAGAGCATTTGAACTCCATCAGTGGCTCTTTGACTGCCTTCAAAGCTTGTCTCTGACTAAATTAAAGCCTCTGCTCACTTCTGATTTGTAGTACACTGTAGGCTTTCCATTGCACCAGCAGCTAGATGCATGTAATAGCTATCATATAATAACAGTTAATGAAAAAAAAATCAGAATTAAGATTTAGGAAGGGCTATGTCCTCACTCGATGCAAAGTAGCGTAGCTCCCCTAAGATCAATTTTTATTATGCCACTTTACTGTGGCTCAGAATCTGCCCCCTAATTCAATGAGCTAGCTCAGAGAGAAAAGTCTTAACCTTATCCTGTACAACCAGGGTAGCACATTTTGAGGTCACTAATAACATGAAATAGTTTAACTGGAATTAAAGTGATTTTGTGAAGTTAGAAAAGCACAATTTAGCAGATGAACCAGCAAAATTGGCCCCAAAGTAGGAGACCACTGATCCTCATCTCACTTAATTTAAAAGGCACTCCTGCAAAATGTGAGGTTATCTGGGTACGAAAATCCCTCAATCTCAACAACGAAAAGGAGAGCAGGAAAACACAGACAAACCATTTACAGGGCCATGTACCTGATGCACTGGCATTTCTACATCATAACGTTACAGCAACTGGGTAGCACCTAAAAATTTACATATGGAGGGTTAAGGCATTAACGTGTGCCATTAAAGTGAAAATGTACATTTACTTCCCCTTTCCTCACTGCAAGGCAGCCACTGCACTCCTGCGTGAGAAGAGTTGTAGCTGTTGGAAATCTTGCTGCAGGAAGAGAAAAAAGTGACCCCTGAGCAACCTCTTTTAGATGTGAGAAGGGGGTAAACAGCAGTGGTTTACCCTGTATTCTCCCTGCATGTGGGCATAAAGTGACAGGAATAGATTGGCATTGTTGAACTAAAGCAAATAAATTTGCAGTTTACACCTGAATTACATTTAGTCTACTCACACCAGCATCACTGCAGTTTTCAACCAGGTTACACTACAGCTAATAAGTTTTGAAAATGCTTTAAAATCATTCATTGATTTTCATTAAAGAAATCCAAATACCAACTCATGAGAAACTCCCTAATGATAACTAGAACAATAACCTTGAATTGCTGCAGTGTTTTCTTTTAGGCAGTGCAGTTTACCTTGTCTCCAGTATTTAGAAAATGAGAAAATATTTCAAGGAGATGAGCCTCAATGGAGACAATATTTCTATAGTAATACCAAGTGCTCTTATGATGAGAATATCCATGAAAGAAATCACTCACAAATGCAAGGCTGCTCCCAACAATTTGAAGTTTCAAGATGGTGAAGAGAAAAAGCAGAGGTGAACTTTCTTTTGGAGCCATTGGAAATAAAGCTAAATTGCTTGAATTGGAGCAATAAAAATTCATAAAAGCTTCATACAGGAGTTGTGTGCAAGGTTATTTACCATAGGCACCTGCTAAAATCATGACCACAGGACCAAAGTAGCAAAGATTCACTGGAGGCTGCAAGTCAGGAATGGAAAACCTTTACTTTGGGGGTGTATGTTGGGTTTTGTACTACTTATCAGTGGTTTGTTATTAGTTTTATTTGGGGTTTTTTTGAGCTAGGATTATTAGAAAGGTGATTCAGACTTTTTTTTTTGTGTTTGGATTTGGATGTTTATTATATTTGATTAAAGAATTACAGAAGTATGACAGCACTTTTAGCTTTTTGCTAGAAGTAGGAAAAATGGTTTTAGCTGAGTTTGTTTTAAGGCTTTTTAAAGCTAAACAAACTAATAGAAGTTTAACATTTATATTATTTATATTTTTACTTAATAATAGATTTCTATGATTTTTAGAATTACATTAGACTGACTAACTAGAGGTTGCTACTTAAGGTTTGTGAAGAAGGAAGAAGAAGATGAAAAAAGAGAAAGGCACCATCTAAAATTCTCCATCTTGTTCCATATCCACCACTATGCTATAAAACCCTAAAATTTAAAACCCATCACGCAGTGAAAATACACACATCTAACCCACTATATGTTTGTGATTTCTAACTCATTATTTATATTTAAAAACCTTCTCCAAGGTTTCAGGTCCAGAGCAGTGTTTTCCAGGGGACCTATGCCTGGAAGCACAGAAAGCTCAAAAACTCCAGATTCCTGAGATCCAACACTTTACGTGCACTTTATAGAGGGAAAGAACAATACGTAGTCAACCCCATTTAAAATTATATTTTATCATCTGTTTTATTCATTCATTATATCATCATTCAAATGATGAGTTCTAAAGTAACTGATTATTTCATTCCTATAATTTAGAACTGTACAGTTTGAAAGAGACATTAGGACAGCAGTAAGCTGGGAGACAGAAGAAAGTATGAATCATAAATAAAAGAGAAAACATACATGCTTAGTGCGTGTCACAAATTTGAAATAAGTTACTTTGGCACAGCCATGAGACAAATCCTTCCTGGAGGAAGCAGAAGGGATCAGTAATTATGTCAAAATATTAATGTCCCAGTTGACTTCAGTGCCCAGAAGGCAGATGCTTTTCCAAAAGTTCTGAGAACTCACATGCTACCATATGAAATACATGAGTTGAGCAATACGGGGTAGGAGGGGGATTGTTTCTTTTCTCCACTTCCCACTCTATGACATTGCATCCAGTGGAAGATCTGTATAGACCTCATGCCTCAATTACTGCATGAAATTAGCAGAAACACCTGCAGGATAAGGGCTTCTGCACTTACCATACACCTGGATACTGGGCTAGTTATTTACTGGAAAGGAAATTTGATACCTCCAGCTGCCCAAATACATGGTTTGGCTAGCAAATAAGGTTTACTGTAATTTTACCCTCTAAAAAAAGAAATTAAGATATTTACCTATTAAAGCATAAACCTTAATTTAAAACGTAGATCTCATTAATCCAGAAGGATTGGGGTTTCATCTCAAGGGCACAGTTTGGATGTTTATTATTTTCTCGGGCTCTGCTCTCCTGTGCCTGCAGCTGGAACCTGTTGCAGAGCTCTGCACTTTGGGGTCTGGACGCACTGCAGAGAGGAGACAAACTGGAAGGAGATATTTCTGCAGGCAGCCTGCCCCCAGAGCTTGATAAACCACAGAAAAGGGACTGCTTCCAACCACATCCCTACAGCACAGCAGACACAAATCCTCCCAAACCTCTCTACCCTGTTCCTCACATGCCCCCTTCACTCAACAGTACTCTCAAAATGTTCCAAGTTTCGTGTCTTGCTGCTCATAAAGCTCAATAAAAGAAATAGTGCCTATTACCCAGCAAACACAGCAGAATCCTGTTTGTTCCCGCAAAGTACCTTTCAATTTGCTTTTTAATGGGAATGTTTTTGTTCCTAATGATACCAGACTAATAATCCTGAAGGTTTATTCTTCAGGTAAAGCACTAGAAGTGTAACCAAAATGTCTTTATTAAGGCCTTTATGTTCATATCTTAAAAAAAAAAAAAAAAAAGAAAGTGTTTCTGTTTTGGAAAGACCAGTACACCCACAGCCTTAAGCAGTCTGCAGGTCTGAACACTAATAAACAAATAAACAGGTTGAGTTTTTTCCACATTCACTTCAATATAAACAAATCCACAAAGAGCCATGAAACAGAAGTTTCTTTGGCTCCTACAAACTCTGTACTCAAAATGTTTCAAATTAAGAGGCTCTACCTCAGCTCAAGTCAGCTGACATCACTTGCATATGAATGCAAGTAAATAAAATGTGTCTTTTGATGGAGATGCCCATCTTTGCTCTGATCACTCACATTTCCTGCTGTCTAAATTGATTAATAGTCTATTTACTGGGAAATTTTCTGCCTAAAAGTTGCAACTGACAGCTTAGAGTTTTCTGAAGGCTACTGGTTGCAAGTTCTAGGACTTCTTACTGTTACAGGTCATTGCACCAACATGTTGGTACATTCTTCGTGACATTTTGCTGCACAGCACTAAAAAAGCAGCTGTACGTATGTGAACAGGCATATAACCTTGTGTTTCTTAGAGTTCAGAAAAAGTTGTATCTTCTTGAGCTCTGTCAGTCACAGAAGAGAGCACAGTTTATACCTGAGTGCCCCAAGCATCGCCAATTGCTTCCCCCCCCTCCATGTTCTCAGCAGATTCTGTGAAGTGTTGGAGCTTGGCCGTAACCACGGCTCTGTGTGTGATTGCTGCAGGCTCCCGAGTGCTGGGGATTGAGGGTGCACTCAAACAATGCAAACCCACTCTAAAAATGCATCATCTGTCAGGATGGGAACTTATCTCTCCAGGCTCCCTGGCTCTTTGCCTTGAACACTCTGCAAGCGATTTTGTGAGATATTTTCTCTGAAAACACCGAGGCCGCAATTTCTCAGCGATCTTACTGAAAACTGGAAGAGAACGTGCCAAAATCAAGCTCTCCAAGGATGCAATCCCTGTTAGTTCAAGTTCAACCCACACTGGAGAGCATTATCAGGTCTGGAGCAAGGCTCACACCACCCTGCAGGATTCATCTGACGGTTTTCCCGTGCAATAAGGAGGAATTACGTGGTGTCTCTGTCTAACAGTAAGCACACACACACACATAAAATCTGTGGACAACTAAAGGAATATATTTCACTTGACTTGCAGCTTCAGTTTGTCACTGAAATCCTATGCAATTAGGCTTTATTTTCAATAGCCCTCCAACGATTAATCATTTTTCGATAGTTTCATGTGGTCTGTCATTATTATATTCTGACTTACTTTCTATACATTGTTTAGAAGTCCCAGACTGATTAGCTCAATAGCTGGTGCTGTGCAGCCAGATTTTCCCCAAAGATTTTGAAATCTTGATTATAATCAACAAGGGAATAAAACAAATGAGAACAACAGAGACAAACTAAAAAATTATTCTAGAAGCCTTTCCATAGAGTTAAGTGATGGCCTCACATTTGTAGGGTTATTTTTTACAAGTCTTAGAAGTCATTTTAAATGAGCTTTTAGAGGCAGAATACAGTGCTATTCATCTTCACCAGGAAAGAATAGAAATGAGTGAGGGAATTCTCTTTTAGATATTATGAATTTAGCTTAAAACTGAACAGTCACATAAGATCTCTGGCATTGCTGGGGTGTTAGTTTGGACAGATGACAGGATGATGGATAAGGTTTTGATTTAGCAGCGTAGAACAGTTTTTTTAAGCTACTTGCAAATAAAACCAATCAAAGATGACTCATGGTGGGAAAAGAGAAAGCAAACAGGACATATATCTGCAAAAAACCCTCACAGAAAACAGAATGGCTTCAAAGAATGGCTTCCTGAAAAGGAGTCTAAAGGAAGAGGAAGAAAAAGAAGGAATCAGCTGTCTTGACAGCTGTCAAGTGGCCCAGGCTAAGAACAAGTAATTCATCCTGAGGTTTGCCTAGGAAATGAACACACTTTCATTAACATAAAGGAAATACAAAATGGACATTCTGTTCAGAGCTCCAGAAGTGAAGTCCTAGACAACTTTTGGATATACGCTGGCCATGAGCTGAAGATGAAAAGAAGAAGGAGGTGGAGAAGCTGTGAGAAATAACTCAGCACACATCTGTGAAGCCCTACAAATTCCACTTGGTCTGTCTTTTCTTGGTGTTTACGTGCCTTCTCCAACCAGCAAGACAGTCAGAAGTAAGTACACATCTCTGAGAAAAGAACCCTCTTACTTAACTGCTTTTGCTGTAAATTCAGCAAGAAAATAAATGCCTAATGATTCCCATATAATAGCTTCCCGGAAAAGAATGCAATTTCTCAGATATCAGTGTGGGGTTTGCAAATATTTGTTTGCTATCTACAGACTGGGCTGAACTTGAAACTTTAAGAAAAGTCACAATTGGGTCTAGGATCCTTGAAATGATATTTTAAAAACATTCTTCCCACCTTTCATTATGCTCTTCTTGGACACAGCGTTAACTGCATGCACATAATGTGGCATGTAGGTGCCTTGTCTGTTAGCAAAGTAGTAACCATGTATAAAATATTCTAGCCTGGCTTGATAAATTAGAAAACAAAGTAAACTAGACAAGTAATTAAAAGTAATAAACCGGGTTTAATTGGTTGAGTAACCATGAGGAAATTCAGTGCCAGCAGCAAAGGTATAAAATACAGCACCTTGGGTTTTGATGTCATAAGTATCCCTGATGCTGTGGAGCCACAGTAATTTCAGATACTGTGGGGAAGCTACTACTTCATTACTATGAATATAGAAATCATTATCACACCTCACTCTGTACACTTCAATAAAATATGCAGTGCAGATAACTGACATCCCAGACATATCAGGAAGGTGATTAAATAGCAGGTACTCAGGAAATACTGCCAATGGGGCCCAAAAGGCATTTTTATTTTCCTGCTGGGCAAGTTAATAAGTGGCCTGATGACCCCATCTCACAGCAATACACCATTAAATCTCAATAGGAATGATGACAAGCTGCCATAAATAAAAACATCCTTCTGCAATAGCCCCCCACTAAACAGGGGTTAGGTGAGGCACTTGGCTAGCATGAGCTCTTGCAGCTAAGAGCTTTGTCCTTCAACGCCCCGACAAAGCTACAGGAGACTTGTACAGGCAGCACTGTCCAGAAGAAGTGGATGTTCTTAAAGCTCAGTGGTCTCCTGAAGGCCACAGCTAGAGATAGTGAAGGTAAAGCTGTCAAACTACATTAAATGTAACACCATTCCCGTTTGACTCTCTCAGCAGAATCGTGGTCAGAACGGCGGCGCGGAAGGTGGGTAACCTGAGGAGCACCAGTGTGATGGGAAAGATAATGAGTAACTCCAGAAGTTATTGGCTCATTAACAATGCCCTACAGGAAGGAATCTTCTGTCTAATAATAGAAGGAGCACAAGCACAGATTCTCAGTATGATCTGCAGCCTGTTTAATTCCACTGCTTTGGGAGTAGGACTCTTGACTTCTCCCTTTCTCTGTCACTTACATAATCTGGGCACTGAAGTGCTAACTCTATTATATGGTTCAACATGGAAATGGAGACTTTTTGCAAGCTTTATTAACATACTGCTGCAAAAATTGGCCTCAACTGAAGCTCAGTCATTTTACAAGACTCACAATCCCTAGCAGAAGTTGTTGCTGAAAGTAATAAGATGCATTTTCGAAAAGCAAAAACAGGATTACAAAATATTGCATGTGATTCAAAATGGAGAACTCAGAATAGATAAAAACTCTACAGTATAACTCATCTGAATAGTATTACTTTTGGGCCACTATGCTAAGTTTAATCCTAGCCATAGCTGCTATGCCAAAAATGACCTGAGAAAACAGTCCATATTTTGGCCACTTAGGTCAGTAACACCTTCATACTGTCCATCCAAAAATACTGACCTAAATTTAGAAGTATAAAGTTACTGTGAGAACAATGTTTTTGCCTTCTAAAAAATTCTGTTTGCATCTGTTTTCGTGGAGAATGAAGAAAACCACATTTTCCAAACCAAAGGTATTGCAAATCTCAATCTAATAAAAAACCCTAGGAAAATAAATCATCTGACGTTTCAAACCAAACATCTTCTGATTACTGAACTCAAACAAATGTTTCTAATTAAAAACAAGTTTATACTTCAGGTTTCCCTAAATATACATGCCAAGTAGTTTTATTTGGGTACAAATCATATTTTAAATATGAGGAAAAAAAAGGAATCACAACGTAGTTTTCGTTTTCCAGTGATTGTGAGAAAACAGATTATATGTATTCGACACAATTCAAGGCACATGTATTCATTACTCATTTTTATTCTGAAGGTGCTGTTTTTGATAACTTATCTTGTTTTTCATACATGTTTGCACTCTCCAGCAGTGAAATAATTGCACTGTCAACAGCAGAGATAACTCATTGAAAGAATGATGCTGTAATGGCAATAATGACAATGTCTCATGTATCTTAACTGATCGTAATTAGCAAAACATTTAAAACATACTAGCAAAAGAGAATTGATACATAGAACTGAAAGCCCTATTACCTGATGCAATGTACATTTTGAAAAGTGAATATAAATAGAAAATATTATCACAGTGCCATATACATTCTTCAACGCAAGTAAGTTTTCCAAACCACCAGCCCTAACCAAGTATAATTCTGATTTAGAAAGAAAATGAGACAAGGTCCTACTTACTCAACACAACTTTGTCTTATGTGAATGCACAGAGCGACAGGCGATTCGTGACTCCATTTTTACTTCTCTACAGCCTCGTACTCCTTTCATGCTTTACAGATCCTAAGCAGTGAAGTCAGAGCAAGCAGGGTAGAACTAACAAAGCCTCTACCTGGATATGCTGGTTTTGTTGGCATAGTCCAGACTCTTAACCCTTGGCAGCCCAACTGGATCATAGAATGATGTCGTGAAAGTATAAAAAAAATGCATTTATAGATAATTAAGACTGCTTGTAGCAGATTTGGGTTAAAAATGAAAAAAAAAAATCAATGCATTTTAGCTGCAGAACAGAGTTTAAGACTCTTCAGCTTTAGAACAGATTTGCAATGGCAATGATAGGGGAGCAGTGGGCACGTGGTGACACAGTGGCATCAGTGCCCTCCCTGCCCTAAATGAATCTGCAGCTTGGTCTTCATCCAACACTCACATGTTCTGCAGAAGCCTTTTCAGAAAACAAGATGCACAAACAGAAGCAGCACCTCTAGGATGAGCAGAATGATCCTTTGTGCTCTAATAAGCACTGGAAAGGCTTCATCTAGAGAGCTGCCTCTGCTTTTGGACACCACCTTCCCAGACAGGAATTAAAGGAGAGAGATATGTTCAGGAATAGCCGTGGTAACAAGAAACAATGTGAAATATTTAAGCTTTAAAGTTAAGGAAGATGATGTAAAAGAGATTTGATAGTATGTAAGTGACTCCTTCAGGTAATCCCTCCTTCATGGAAGGCAGTACCCAGAATAAATGAAGCAAGAAAGATTTTGGCTAATAAATAGGAAAAAAAAAATCTAAAGATAAAGATAGTTATATAGAGCCATCTCCTCTCTAGAAGCGATGTTGACAGCCATCAGGAATGACAGCAGTATGGTTGATCCTGCTTGGTACAAAGGAGTGAATTAGACACCCTCAGGGAGCCTGACTCTTGAGGCTGCACTTGAAATACCTACAAAGTGGGTGTCTTTGAAATAGCATCCAAATGCATAGATATGGCTCAATAGCACTGCAACAGACTTCAGGGATTTGACTTTGTAATATAGTTAAGGAAGAGGGGCCACACCAAGATATGAGTGTCTTCCATTTTTGAGAGAAACACTGAGTAAACCTGGGGGTTGAAATTCTCAGTTGTAGACATTATTTATGATGGAGCTTGAGACCAAACAGATGAAAGCCTTCAAAAGCGACAGTTTTAGAATAGCAGGACTGTCTCAAGTTTGTAAGATTGGTGGGTAAGTGTTAAAAGAAATCTTCAAGCTGGCGTAAAAGAAAATTCTGTAATTTTCCATTATCGTTTCTTCAGTAATGTTTTCTCTATTAAAATAACATCTGTTTATTAATTAAACACCTTAGCATAATAATCAATGCACAAAAGAATAAACCTCCAATATTGATTAAAGCTTGCTTTGAAAACCCCTTTGAGCTCTTTAATCACAGTTTGTGGAGAGATGGTATTTTCTAGAACAAAACAGAACTGCATAGCAAGTGTGAAAGTGTGACAGAAGAAAGGTACAAAATATGTAAGTGTTTAGCTGAGGATGTTGAAACAAAGCATGTTCAGCAATGGAATAATGTGACGGGTAATTTACAGCGATCTGATGGAAGCTGACTGAATGCCAAATAACCTGGTTTAGTCACTTTTTTCTTCCAGATTCTTTGAGTATCTTTTTTTCAAAGCTGGCTGTAATTGACACATTAGATTAGTTACAAGATCACCTGCCAGGAGCAAAAAGTGATCAACATTGATGTTTGTATCTGTTAGGACCATCCAGGAGTTAAGGGCTTGATCCTTCCTCTACCATCCAAGTACAGAAAATTATGAGCCCCCATGTGGATAACAGTGAGGACGATAGCAGCTTTTGCACACTTTTTCTTTCCTCTTTTGGGAACTAATTCCCTAAATATTATATATATGAATTAATAAATATTTGGATGAAATGCAAAGACTTTGGAGGAAAAGCTGGGAATGGCTCTGGTCACTGAAAGCCATAGAAAGACTCTTGATGATTTCCATAGATATTAGACTAGAATTAGAGATATTTGGTTTTTTTAATTCCCCCAACTGAGAATCTTTACTTATTTAAGTAATTAACTTGTGTAGGTAATTACTTGTTAAAGTAATTAGCACCAAATATCTTAGATTGGTCATGCCAGGCTGGTGCCTCTCATGTTAAGGAAAGCACTTCCTAGAAAATCAAGTTCATAACATGGCAAACAAAAGTCATTATTTTGTCCATACGTATCAAACACACCTAATTTTATAGAACAGTAGAGGAAAGTCCTATATGCAAGACTATAAAAGTACAACAATCCACAGCCTTTCATGTGGCTTTTTGTCTATGTCCAGACTGTGACAAATTATGCCAGAACTTAACTCAGCATATTCAAAAAATTGGAAAGCAAAATCATTCCATATAGTTTAGTTACTCCCAATTTTTGTAAAGGCATGCCAATTGCAATTTAGATTTATTCTTCCATATTATTAATTTCAAGTCAATTATAATACAAGGAAGTTACAGGGTCTGTTAAGTGTTACTCTGATGAGCAACACTTGGGGCTACTTGGGGCTGTTTTTCTGAGAAACAGGGAATGATGAAGTCTATGGGACTGAAGGATGCTTTCCCATGTAAATATGATTCTGGAAGGCCACTGCCCCTTCCCCTGCTGTGAACCAAAAAGGCAACCTTTAAAATTATTATCACAGCATTCTACATACATATGACATAACCTGCCAACCAAAACCTGCAAACCTACAATTACCCAGTTCAGCAACTCTAATTATAAATATTTTTATTTGGTACAACCGTTCTCTTTCTGTCACCAATACCCTGTTTTTACAGATGAGCCACATCCAGTTCTGTTTATCTTCTGTCTTTTTACCTACAATGCATTAACTAGTTCCAGTGGCTTTCTTGAAAGCATAATGACTTTTCCTGTACTCTAGTAAAAATATATCCCCACAAATCAAGAAGAAGCAGGCTCAGACTAAGTGGTTGAGAAGATTTACATTCTATTGCTAACTCAGTTATTACTCTGCTGAAAACCCCATAGCATCAATATAATGAATCCCTCAACCTCTGCTGCTAGCACAATTTTTCTTCCCAACCTCATTGGCTCCCAACTTTCTGCTTGACCTTTTACAATCTGTGTGTGGCAGAGCTTCATTACAACCTTTTAATGATGCACAAATGGCACACAACACCAAGGTCACAGCACATCCCCAGTGAGAACTTCTCCAACACCTCCTGAGCAGGCAAAGAGTTTTCATTTAAAGAGACAGTTCAGTGGGGAAAGAAAAATCTTACGATTTTGCATGAGTCTCAACAGCTACGAATACCCACCAGAAATGGCCAAGTCATAAAAGGAATAACTGCTCCCCCAAAAAGCTTTTTTTTATAAAAGTTTATGTCTCAAGCCATCAGCGACCAAATGAATAAACTAGCTCATTGAAGAAACTCTCAGAAAAAAGTTACAGTGCCTTTCTGTATTAAAAAATTGTTTAATTCTTAAAAATAGAAAAAAAATATACAGAGGGGCTAGAAACATTCATCCCCCTAGAATATCAGAAATGTTTCTAATGTCCCAGCAGTCAGATTATGCATTCTATACCAAATAATCACCAGCATTTTGTTAACACAGTTCAATCCTTTTTCTGCAATTTTTCAACTGGGATGTAAAGATACCAGTGTTAGGCCTATTCCAAAAGTATTTCAGGTTTTTTGTACTGAGTCCTATATAAATGCAAAGCATCTTGCTATTCAAGCATGCAGACTGTAAAGCACATTATTCAGTATTGGTTAATGCAAAGTCACTGCATACATGCATATATTGCACCTCAGTTACTGCTGAAGCAGAGTACAATGTTTCAAGTGAATATTTAATATTACCTTATATGCTTTTTTTATATGGAGCAACTAATGCTCAAACCCATAGAATTACATCTAAAGTTACCTACTAGGCAATGGCGTGCTCCTTTACATATGGCATTTTGATCTGCTCTTTATAATGCATCTATATGTATATATAATAAATATTTCCATTCACTGTGTGCAGGCACCTGCATACAAAGGCACACCCAATGCACTTTCCTTGCTCAGTTCTTTCCTCTTACAATGGGGGAAATCAGGAATAACAAGCAATTCAGTGCAGGCAGACATTCCACTGTGCAGCTAATCTGTGAGGAGATTTAGGACCAAACTAACCTGTATCTCATGACTAAGATTACAACACTCATAGAAGCACAGAACACTTCCAGTGATGAGGATCCACAACTTCCCTGGACAACTTGTTCCACCATCATTGTTGTAAAAAATGTCTTCCTAGTGCCCAGTATAAATCTTTCAGCAAAACCATTTCCCCTTGTCCTGTCTGTACTTGGCAAATTCTCTTCCCACGCTTCTCACAAGCTCCTGTTATATATCAAAAGACCACACTCAGGTCTCCCTCTTGTCCAGGCAGAAAAATCCCAACTCAGCCTCTCTCCATAGCAGAGGTGCTCCAGCCCTCAGAGCATTTTTGCATCCCTTGTCTGACCCTACTTAACAAGTTCACATCTTTCTTGCACTGGGGGCCTCAGAACTGGATGCAGCACTGGAGGTGGGGTCTCACCAGAGCAGAGGGGAAGCATCACCGCTCTCAACCTGCTGATCAATTAATTGTATTAAATAGATCACTTCTACTCCCTGAATTGTCACTGATGCTTTTGACTCCCTCATTGTACTTCCATTTCCCCATTTATAAAAAGTACATTAAATTTACTTCTCACCCATGGAAGAGCATAATGATTGTTGAAGTCATGAAGGTCTCTGAAATCCAAGGACACATAGCAATCTAAAAACGCAAGGCCATGTTTATGATTTTAGGTATCTGACAATTATTGAAAAGGAAACATCAGGAATCAAACACAATCCCTGTTACTAGTGCAGTTTTACTGCTGGCATACTGCCCTGGATCTGAAACAGTGTGGAAAAAACAAAGCAACAAAAAACATTGATTATGGACACTTGAGCTCTGCTGCCTCTGGATAAAGACTGCCAGGGTCAAAATCTCTTTTCATGACTTTCAAAGAAGTAACTAATAAATTGTTCTGGACTTACAACAACGTAAATAAAAGCAGATACTGGCTGTGGTCCTTCAAACAGCTTGTACAAATACACAGATCTGGTGCAAGAATACAATGCAAGCTTTACTACCCATGAAAGAGTCTTGAAAAGCAACACATCCAATGCACTTTAAAAATGCCACCGCACAAAACCAAACACCCAAAACCAACCAAAGAACACCGTGGGTAAAACCAAACATCTGGTCTCCAAGTCAGGCCACAGACAAGCCCCCAAAGGCCCCTTTGTCACACTGCCCCAAAATCCTCACCCAGCCTCCAGCAATGCAGAGCTCATACACATCATGAGGCACACTGATGCTTACAAGTCATTAGTGGATAAGTAATCGTTAATTTTTCTTCTCACCTCCCTCTTTGGTCCTATGTTCCACAGACTTGGCTCATTTGCTGTTTACACCAGAGAATTAATTTGAAGTAGTAGGACTAGAATATGCATGGGAAATGTATTATTTTTGAAAAGAAGTTAAAGCTCAATATAATGCCTGACAAAGCCACTAATAAAAATTCAAGTTCAAGGCTGGATTTTGATCTTGCAGTTCTATAACTGGAGTTACATCTGCACAAGGTAATACAAAATATGGAGGCAGTAAGACAACCAGGAGACCACATAATTCCTTCCAGAACTGGAAAAAACCCATAACTAACCAAAAAAACCTCCAGCAGACTAAGAAAGTTCACTGTGAGTTACCACTTCTTTGCAAAATGTTCTACAAGTTTCTTGCTAGAATGATTACTACAGCTATGGCTTCTAAGGGAGAAATCCAGGATTTTATTTTAGGGACTACAGCTAGACTTTCCATATGCCACTTAGACAGTAGGAGGTTCATACACACTGTATAAAGCAGCCATAGGCAGATGCCTCTATTCACTTTTTGAAACTTTTCCTCTTCCATATTTAGAAAATTGCATTTTGCTTTCCTCACATTTTAAAAATACTTAGTAGCCCCCAGCTGTGCATCCCTATCCAAGGTGGGAATTGGACACATTTCACAGGATACTGCCTGGTCTGTGTCTGCAAATCTGGAAACCAAACAGCTCAAAGCTTCTGAGTTTTGTTATAATGGAAGTAGCAAGATTTCTCTTTTAATTAATAAATTAGTCTTAAATTGCAAATTCTTGAATTTTTTTTCTTTGTTAACAGCCCCTAAATTACAAAAAAGATAAGACTCCATATAAATCAATCCATAGTCCCAATACTTTCATTAGCATGGTCATGAAATTATAGCAGAATGACAAAGAGACTGTATGTAATTAAGCAGAAGGAGAATAGAAACAACTCAAACTGTCAATCAGCAAATAATGAAGCGTAATGTATGAAAACAGAAAGAAGTGGGGTTTAATGCAATTTTTATTAAAAAAACTAACACCATCAAAACATTCCCTTAAGGACCTGGCATTCCTGAAGTATATCAGAAGCTCATTTCTTATTAATTTTATCAGGTGCACATACAGCAGGACAATTAAAAAGATTCTCATTTGATGAAGCTGAGACTTCCCTATGTGTACAGCATATTGCTGTTCACAATAGTGAGATTTTAATACATTAACATGCTGGGAGAGGCTTTTTTTAAAAGAAAAAAGATATCTTTAAATGATATAGATTAATATATACACCCACAGAGAATATAAGGACTTCAGCTTGTGACTTGATTACAGAAAATTCTGGGCTAAATACTGTTTATTTTCTGAGAGTGGAAGAGGATGTGCAGTAGCTCTGAGGGAATAGAAGGGCTAGAGGACAGAGTTCTGGGCGGGATAGAGAGTGAAGATTTACTTGTGGTTGGGAAATAAGGCCCAAACCTTCATGCAAAACAAAGCTCAAATTCAGTCTAAAGCATGGAGAACAAAGTGGAAACCTGCATCTGCTGCACATGATATCAGGTAATGAGATTTATTTTATCTTTTCTTCTTTGTACATTAATGAGCAATAAAAATCACTAACATTAAAACCTGTATAAAATTATACTATGGAAAGACGTGGTTAATTGACCTAATGGTTCCATTTACTGAGAATTTTGCCTGCAACATATAATATACCTTCTCTAAAGTTTTATGATGCCAAAGACACCAAAATGGACCTTGAAGAAACTTGGTTCTTGGATGTTTTCACAAACACCCAGACAAGAATCTGAGCAGCCTCAAATCTTGGTGGCAGCCCCCTGTTTTGGCATGACAGTGGAAAAAAGAAACTTTTGCAGGTCCTGTCTGTCTTCAATAGTTCTGTGGCTGGTGGTTTACTCCTAACAATGCACTCATACAAAAGCAGTGATAATATTTTAAAATTATTCTAAACCAGAGTCTGACTTAATTACTGTGAAGGCATTATAAAATTTTTATTTAAGTTTTTTGTTTTGTGGTTTTTTGGGGTTTTTTTGGGTTTTTTTTGGTTTTTTTGGGTTTTTTTGGTTGTTTTGTTTTGTTGGGTTTTTTGGTTTTTTTTTTTGTTGTTGTTGGGTTTTTTTTGTTTGGTTGGTTTTTGGTTGTTTCTGTTGGGTTTTTTTGTGTTTTTTTTTTTTGTTATTGTTGTTGTTTCTGGGGGTTTTTTTGTTTTAATTCTCATTTTAGTCTGGTGGCTTTAGCCATGTCTTTTGAAGAAGTGAAAATAATACTCTTCAGTCTTGTAAAGACGTGGTTGGTATTGAATATCAGCAAACACGAGGACGCGCCTTTTCCTGCAAGTCTTGATCTTGGAAATTCATTTTGCCACTCACAGGAGAAAACCTGAACAAAAAATTATTCCAGAAGATCTTGCACAAGCAACAAACATTTACTGGCATGGCCACGTTCTCAAACTCAGTGCCTTCTGTCTCTTTACTCTCATCTAGAGAGTGACTGCATTGCCAGAAGCATCTGCATTCCTATACCTCTTGCACTAAAATTGCTTTTCATCTGCTCAAGTGGCTTCTACAGGATTAAAACCTTTTGAAAACATACAGCTAATACACACATGGATGCAGCCAAACCAATTTACTGAGTTAGAATATAGTTTAGTCTGAATCTCACCGTTAGTGTATGTAGTAATGGGGGAAAACCCAATAATTAGTACATTGATTTTTACATTACCTCAATTACCAGAATGTGCTTACTGCTTTTCAGATACAGAAGCAGGAAGGCCTTTCCTAACTAAAAGGCAGAGATTGTTCCAGAACAGGAAGTCACCCATATGCAGGATGATGCCTAATCTGTATCTGGGATATTTTATTTTATTCTACTGTTAGTCCTCCTGAAGGTGAATGAGACTTTTATAACATGTATAATATATACTTAGCTCCATACTTGCCACAGCAGTCAGTTTAAGGTCATCAAGACTATGTATGTGTACATATACACATATGTAAAATTGATAAAATCTATAATTTTATATCCACACCATACCTGTAACACCCAAATAAATCAGATTTTTCATTAATACAGATACTGCAATAACCACTCAGCCCTATCCTGCATGAGGCAGTGCACCATGTTGAAAGGCTGAGCCGTCACATGGCTCTTCAATTTTTTGTTATTCAAACTTATCCCTTACTTTTTCATATTAAAAATTGGTAATGAGGTTCCCTTCTTGCTGAAGAACTGGCAGAAAGACTCCTGTTACTCCCCTAATGAAGTCCCCAGACAGAACCGACAATTTTCTAAGGAACAAAAGAAAAAATGTTGCTCCAAGCTTCAGAACTGACCCTATTGACTGAAAGCTGTGTCTTACCTTGTTGCAAATTAGTGCACTGAGCAAATTATCTCATGCCAAAAAGACAAGAGAAAAGGCTTAACAGCATTCATGCCCCACTTTTCCCAGGTGGTATTGTCAGAAGTTGTTTTGTGGCAAAACCAAGGAACATAATAAGAGCATACAGCTGGAAATAAGAGACAAAAATGCCATCTTATGGCAGGGCTGCCTGGGATCATTTTGAAAAACTGTCTAGCACAGGTGGTGCTCTCCAGAATGGGAAGGAAACAATTTCATAGGGGTGTGAGAAGATGAAAATTGTAAATCTGGGCTTTCTTAGTGTCTGTTCCTTTTAAATCATCTCTGTTTTGGCCCCATATGAAGGGGGTTAACTTTTCTTACTCTGTAAAGTCAAAACTGATTTCAATAATAGAAATTTCTCTCATGAATTAATGGTCAGGTCTGTTTTCATATTTTATTCTTCTGGTTCACTTTACCTTTTCCTTCCTCCTTTCCTTAGCAGCAGTAGTGCAGTGCTTCCTCTGCTACCTTGCCTATCTGCTATTCCTCCTTGCTCTGAGGAATGCAATATAATCTGACCTCCCAGCTTTCAAATTTCAATTTTCCTGTTCCATTTAATAACTTCATTTCTTTTAGATGTTGCTTTGTTGCTATTCTACCTCACTACTCAACCTTACTTAGAATCACAGACCACTTGTTTCATAAAAACTGTTCAGCATTTTTCTTATATTTATTATTAGAGAGCTAAAAGTTTATACTTCCTCTAGGTATTGAATTTCAGGAGTCAAAACAGGCTTTCTGCTCGCTTCATTTGTTCAAATCAATTTGAAATTAGCATTTTATATTGCAGGACCAAGCCAATCTCATAATATTGCCACAATATAATAACAAACTGTTGACAATTTCTATTGCAATTCCTTCCTTGTAGTAATTAGTAACTAGTGTTTTGCATTATAGCATTACTTAAATTCAATTGCTTGACAGACTTGCTGCATTATTAAAGTTTTTGCTCATGGGCCTTCAACTTAAATTTCTGGTTGTGGGGGTAGAATGTCAAGTTGTAATTTTCTGAAGTTCATTCTTGCTGCTAAGGACCAGAACCCCCCTCACTGATAACAAGTTCATTTGCTTCCTAGAAAGAAGCAAATGATTAGGGTTAATTCCCTCTGGTCTTCACTAGGGAACAGATAGGAGGTATCAAGTTGGTAACTTCCACTATTTAAGCATATTTAGCTTTAGCAATACAAGGCAAACAGCTTAAAAAGCATGATTATTTTTTGTGTCCCTGTTGTGTGTGCTGTCTAGAGTTGGGCTGTCAAAGGAGAGTGGAAGAGTGCTTTAAAGACCTGCTTTTATTCATCTGTGGTGAGACAGTTGGAAATAAAAGTCTGAGTCAACCAGTGGCAAGATTTCCAATGTGGTGCTAATAGAGGAATTCCAGGCCTACTGACAAGAAACAGGAGGTAAATCCAGGCTTCATACACAGAAAACCCAGGATGTGCTGAGCAGAGAGACACCACCAGGCTTCTGCTAAGAAAAACACCTTACTGCTAGCATTTATAGAATGAAATAAAAAATTCAAAATATAATATGTAGTATGAAAACCAAACCTTAATATATTAAATATTTGCTCATACGTTATCCAAATTTTATACAAAACACATATATGTTCTTACACCAACACTCTTATGCAAGACACACCAATTATTCCTAGGGAATTGTCACAGCAAAAGCACAGGCCAGGATATGTCTGGGATGGTGGCTAGGAATGCCAGTGAGCCTCCCTGCTGCAATAATGATCTATCTCATCGTTTTAGGGATAGGAAGGGACAAAGAAAAGCTGCAGTTTCATTAAATACAGTAAATCACTTAAGGAGAGTAAAATTGTTCATCCCAGAGTAGTTTCCTTTGAAATATCTGTATGGCTGTAAAGCAAACTGCAAATCCTACCTCACCCTATTAAGAAGGAAGCCAACAAGACTGAAAACTGATTTCCAGAGGATGTTTATCATGCAATGATTCATTATTTTCTGCTCTTTTCATTAGGGAGAAAAAACAAAAAGCTCAAACTTTACTTTGCCATTTTATCTTTGTCTGTTCCTATAGTAATCCAGGTATAAGAGAAGTACTGACTCCAGCACAAAATCAGAGACAAATTCCTAAAAAAATATGTGTTTTAAGAGCACCTCTCAAGTTGTGACTGTACATGGAGAAGTGTACAGGAGAACAAAACCAGCAGATATTCTGGGTAAAAGAAAAGCAAAGAGATTGCTTTGATCCTTCAATCATAAGCCTCTAAGATGAAGCTTTTTGTTAAAATGAGTGAGTAATTTTTGGCTTTTATGGTAAATATCTATGATTAACTTCGAGATATCCTCAGGTATCTTCTCAAGACTCTGCAGTTATGTGATGCTGCAGAAGATGAGATGTACATGCAGCTTTCCCCTGTTCAGTTCCCCTTGTTACTATTTAAAGACATTTCTACCCTTCACAAACTTGTCTGCATTTTTTTTTCAAATGCTTGCCGGGCTTCTTTTTTTTTTCCCCAGAGGTGATATATTAAAGATAATTTTATTATGTAAAATCTTCCTTTTGCTTATCCCTGACTACTCATGCTACCCCCCCTTCCCCCAGGCATTCCCCTGGATATTCCAGACTTTTCTACATCAGGAAACCAGGAGCAGGAACACTGAAAACCAGGAGATTCTAAGATAATCCCTAACCCAGCCTCTTCACAGGCTCATTGGAAAATAAGCACCAGCTCTAAAGTAAAGAATTCTATTGTTATGCTGTTACAGAGAAGAAAGGAACCTTTAACATGAAGCACAGAATATCACTAATTCCATGGTCAATTAAGAAGAATTGCCCATTCAGGTGCAGCAGACATTGCCATGAAATAACACCAAAATTCCAAATGAAACTGATATAGACACACAGACCCCTTCACCAGCAAGGACTGATGCTTCTTGAAACACCTGTGAGAACAGTGGGAATAGCACTTCTGCCTGTATTGTCCATCTTTTACATGGAAACTATTTCAGTTTCCAAATCTGTCCATTTAATACTTTCCCATGTGGCAAATCAACTTTAAGAACGTGTAAATAGAGTAAAAATAAATGGAGAACAACCAAAATAAGGAGTATTCATGTTTAACACAAGCCAAAATGAAGAAATTTTTATTAAAATTTTGGTTTTGAGGAACGCAATTTTTCTTGACTGTGGGGATGGCCAGATATGAAATGCTGGGATTTTGCTCCTGATCTGATTTTTACCCTGTGTGTTTTAATTTGAAAGAAACCCATGACGATATTTCCAATCTGTCTCTTGCTCTTAAACTGACCATATCCCCCCATGTGCCACTTTCAGGAGAGCCAGTTTCAATTACACTGATTGCACATAAGCAGGATGAGAAAATACACATAGAAAATGCTATTTTAATAACTAATGAGCTAATAACTAATTATTTTAATTAGTTATTAATTAACTATTTTAATAACTAATGAACTAATAAATAATACAAGTGATTAAATTATTAGCGATGTCTTCAAACTTCAAACTTAGAAGCCCCAGGAATATCCCTGGCCTGGGCAAAGGTGTGACACTCATGCAGTTTAGGAACAGGAAGGTTTAGGAATGGGGAAACACACCAATCACTGAGAGAACCTGAGAGTGCACAGATATAAGACCACTCTCTGTGGGTTATATCAGGGAAACTTGTTATTCAAAAGCCATAAAGGAAAATATTCCCCTATCTGAGACTTTCTGCAGAATTTAAAAGAAAAACTGTTTTTCTTGAACAAATCAAAGAAAATATAAAACCAAGAAGCTTTTCTGCAAGAAAACAAAGAAATGAGGGAAAAGCTTCAGCACTGACACAGCTCCCTGTCAAGCTGTAGATCTGAAGCAGAAGGGCTCTTACTGGGATGTGTGCCACAGAGGAATTAGAGCATATCTAGACCTTGCAGCATGGTGCATCACAGTTTCCTGCACAATGTCATGGCAAATTTGAAGTTAGAAGCTTCGCTAAGATTTTATAATATTAATTGTGTAGCTGGTTCTGTCTTCCAGAGTGAAATAACCAAATATTCAACTACTGTAAGGGAGACTCACCCTGTTTAGAGGTCTGTGCTGTTATTGCAATTTGCAGTTTATCAATCTGTTCCATAATCTATAAGGGACATTTTCTAAAAAATTGCCAGTGACCTATTTTATAAATATAACACACTGTGGGTTGAAGACAGGAAGAAAGGAATAAATACTGGCGGGGGAAGTGAAAAACTAAAGCACAGGAATAAGTAGTCTTTAATAAACACCAGCTGGCAATAAAATCAGGGGTCTGAAGGAAGTTCTAGGAGTTTTTCTGTAAGTGATGGAGCTAAGAAAGGCAAGTCATTTCAAAACTCGCTTGGCTGCACCACTGCAGACCATAAACTTCATGAGTCATGGTGCCACATTCACTGCATTTATCCTAAAATCAACTATTTCACTGGAAAAATAACCTTTACACTTGATGTAACATGAAGCATGTTTCTTTTATTGGTTTGAGCATTGTTAGAAATTTATACACATGTTGGTAGCTGCTAAACAACAGAATAATTTGTCCTAGGCTTTAGTTCTTAAAAAAAGAAAAAGAAAAGACAGAAAAATAAAAACAAAGCAAAGCAAAAAGAAAGAAACTCAACCTCAAACCACTCCACTCTTGCAACATTATGTTGCTGAAACCTTACAGCAAAATTTAAAAACACAGCAGCTGTCATTTACCAGATTCTCCAGCACTCTTCTAAAGCCAGATAAGATGAATACCAAAATCTCTAAGGACAGTATATAAACTGCAGTATAAATGGGAAAATGTGAAACAGAATTCATTAAAATACATCAGTAGCTCTACTACCAGCTTAGAATGGATTGATTCAGGAGAAAATCCTGTGCACAACTTACTGAAGTGCTGCTGGCAGGCAGCAGAGGCTGAACATGTGCAGAAGTGATAACTGGGGAGACTGCAGAAGGCCTCGTGGCAATTTAAATGCAAAGGCTGCAGACAGCCCAGGCTGATTCCCCACAACCACTTCTGCTGTTTTATTTCATTACTTTCAGCAGCAAATGGCCAAGAACAGAAGGGCAGCTGCATTATTTTAAAAAGGTTTCAGTGCCATCACTACCTGCTCAAAAATTTGACTAAGTCAACTCATCACTTAAGTTGTGTCCTTGCAAGGGGGGAAACCTCTGTGACCATGATGTGCTCTGCCAAGGTAGCTGGTGGTGAGAGACCCTCAGGTGAGGGACACAAATACGAAGATGCTGAGGATCTATTTATCTTTGCATACAAGGACCTTCCAGTCTAAATTCTCAGGCACACTGAGGCAAAATTAAATTATGAGTTATTCAACTAATACCATTCAACGAACTAATGGTAAAACCAGATTTAATACCCTGGAACCCTGAATCATTATCCCCATGCCCTTGAAACCTGTGCCTTCACAACAATGTTGGACTCTGGTACTTTTCCTTGACATATAAATACCTAGACTCTGAGTTTAATACAGAGGTACTTGCAAAACACATTTGACACGGTATTTTATCCCAGTCATCTAACCATGTTAAGATAGCCTAGAAAATTTACTTGGAGGAGAGGAGGGGAGTTGCCTCTGAGCTGTGTAAATTGTATCCAGTCTATCTGGATTTGCTCATTTTATACCTTGGCAATAAGCAAACAGATAAATAAATCATATCCACAGCTGATCCAAACAGCCACATCTTCAAAAGTCTTTAGGGAAGAGCAGAAGAACAACAGATGTTTTGGAAATAAAACTGTGTTAGCACAGCTCTATCAAGAGAACCTTCAAATGAAGACCATGAGCTTAAATTACACATCATCCTACAAGAAATGCTTTTTGAATAAGGCAAAAATGAATTTGGATATCCAAGGTAGTTTGTCCAAGTATCCAGACAAGAACACGCAATTCTCAATTTCCCCTGGTAGCAACATTCCTGAGACATTTTAACTAAGGGACATTACCTCTAACAAAATCCAGACCATCTCCTGGATTTTCTTTTCCAAACAACTAGGAATTATACAATATTTTAGAACATAATCCATTATTGTTGCTTTCCTTAGCCATGTTGGTTTTGATTGCCTGATCTTTTGATATTTATTCTTTACATTTTATTTGCTTAGCTTCTCCCTCTAATTATCTTAAGATATTTTCATCCATCAAGGACTCATTAGAGTTGTCACAAGACCAGTCCTCCCATGCAGAAGTAGATATTTTTATAAATTAGGCACGCAAATGTCCATGGCCTATTTAATAGTTCCTAATTCTGCATGCACAGAAGTAATGCAGAGACAGCCAACTAAACCCATCAGTGCTCTGCTTCATGGTGTTCTTCCTGTAACAAAAGCAGAAAATATGATAAAGGGCTGAAATGAAGGCAGCAGAGCTATGCTTTAGCTAATTATGGTTAGGAAAAAAAAAATACAGCTTCATGACTGCCATTTGTCACAGCCTTAACCATGAATTATGGGAGGGGTAACAAAACACCAGCATGAGTGGCCATATACCAACACACACCATGTTGTCAGTCTCTTCTCAGAAATTCTTCTGGAGATAATACTTCTGGGAGTGGCACTAATTAGTCACCAATTAACATTAGCAGCTCTGTAACCCTGTTACCAGAAACAGCATCTTTCTGTAGTGGCTTTTCCAGGAACAGTCCATGGTACGTTTATACAGGCAGGCAAAAGATGCAATAGATACTTCAATGTACACGAGGCCAACAAGACCCAGCTCTTAAAAGTTAAAGACTTTGCTAAGGCCTGCTCTTTCAAAACAACACTTATGAGCGTGTTTTAGTCAGAGAAAACATTATTATTGATTAAACTGATACAAATTTTATCGAACTGGGCTCCTTTGCAGCACAAAGTGCATACCATCTTTCGTGTTGTGCAGCATATAAAAATCAGGAAACTGTGACTGATCTGTTTGCATTGGCACAATGGAAGCTTTTGCAGCTGATCTGGAACAACAATCCAAGTCCTTTACCAACATGAACAGACACCTTCCACAGTTTTCTTAACTGCATTACAGGATTTGGACCCCTACAGCAGCTTCAAAGGTAAACAGGAAGGAATTAGGACGCTTAAAAGGCAGCTGAACAGGTTACAGATGCTGATTTTATAGGGAATTAGGTCCCTAACTCGGTTAGGTGCCTTATGAAAATCCAAGCTCCTGCACAGTTAGATGCTCAGGCAGCAGTGAATCTGGCTCTTGTTCTCAATAATTAAAGCTATTGCATAAATTACCAGCCCTTTTATCATTTCAATGGAACTCCAACTCCCTGCACAAACTAAGATGCTAAGATTCCAAGTCACCACATCTGAATCCATTTTCCTACCCAGATTTCTGCAGCTGTTTTTTCTGCCCCTTAGAATCAGGCTCAAGCAGTGATTGGATGGGGGAGCAGTGCTTAAATAACAATGAATTTAATTTGACCAATGAATTTAATTTGACCACTAAAATGGTGAAAGTCACTCGACTGTGGAGCATATTCATGGCCACTTAAAATCAACTGAAGCATTCCAATTAGCATTTATGTCAGAATATGGCACGGATGCTGATGTAAAATGAATCCTTTACAAGTTTATATGGACTTCTCCACACAGATACTGTAACAGATTTCCTTGTTAAAGCAGATCTAATTGCAACTTCAGGAAGAAGAATATACAATGAAATACGAAACAATCTGCATTGAAAAAAATAATCAGAATTACAGTATTAAATACCTCATCAGATAGATTGAAGGGGAAGGACTGTTTTTAAGCAGTCTGCAAAGGTAAAAACGGATTTACACAATTTATTGTCTACTTTTCTTTTTCAGCAGATACTAGAAGTTCTTTCAACAAAATAGAGCCAACATTCCCCCCCCCCCCAAGAAAACACTTAAATTTTGGTAAAAATATAAAAATATGTAAATTTTGCTTCAGCCATGATTTTTTTACAGAGGGAATCAGAAATAAAGATAATTTTGAATGATAAAATTGATAATTGACTTGATCAATGAAAAGGGGCACCTGAAAACCTTTCGTTGATTCCAAGGGTAGATTGTACCAGGGATAACTTCAGAAACTCTGTGCCAGAAGAATGCTGAAGAACTCACTTGGAATGAAACCTGCAGAATGCATGTGCTAATTTTCATGAAGGCAATGCAGATTTACACATTTGAATCTTGGCTTTAGTTTAAGGCTTATTGGAAGATCAAAATATTTTGGGTAATGTGCCTGGCTGAGGTTCAGAAGGCATCCTTTCCACATCATCACTTCCCTTACTGACCAGGCTCCAGCAGAAACCACAGCAACAAAAAGTGGAAGCAATCAAAGCTATCAGGATTTCACTTCTTAGCCCAATTAAGGAATGTGAAGAATATTTTATTGAACTTCTGTTGTTTTTATTGGCAGTGACCATGAAGAGGCCGAAATGTTTTGGCAGTCATTAGACAATAAAATATTGCCAAAATATTACATCTAGAAGACCCATCCAATGTTGGAGTTAGTGTAATATGTGCTCAATGCTCTTTTTTCCCCTGCCATTTGGAATTTCTGCAGTCTTTTCCCTATATGCTTGTTAGGGAGAAAGGAAGGACCAAAATGATTTAAAGATTGTTGGCTCAGACAACTTTAAAAGAGGGTTTCTTTGATACAGGTAGACAGCAATGAGTGCTCATGTTCCAACATTTTATTCCTGCCTCATCATGGAGACATTTAAATAGGAACACAGACCTATGGAATATGCCTTGGCTCATTTGCTGAGAGCAAACTTTGACCACACCTAGCAAAATAACCCCATAAACAAAGGGAAAAAACCCTATAAATTGTAAATCTTCTATCAAAGACATTATGGCCCTTGTGCCACCAAGAAACTCACCCTAGTTATGCCTCACCTTCAGAAATGCTCTCAAGTGTCCACCAATCAATGAATATAAACACGGCTTTAAGTCAAGCTTTTGGCTATTTTGTGATAGATAACACAAAATACTGAAAATTACAAAGACATTGAGGATCGTGAGACTCTTCTGGTTATTTTATTTTTCTCCCTAGTGATGACCTGTTTTCCATGCCCTACAAGCAAATATAGCATGAGGAAAAGCACATGTGCCAATTTTCTGATCTTTCAAAAGGGCTTATTCATTGAAATACTCTTTAAAATGTGAAATAATATATGTATCAACTACAAGTATAATTTTCTAACAAGACTAAATGTAAAAAGAAATCTGTTCATATCAAATTCTATTATCTATGCAAGATGGCTCAAGAACATATATATTCAGATGTGGCTTATACAACATCAGAAACTAGTAAAATACCAGATAATTATGAAGAAACAGCCTGCAGATTTGATTATAGATATGAAGACTCTCAAGATTTTTACACTTATTTTAAGCAATGTTGGATTATGTGTCTACAGTGTTATTTCCAGAGCTGAAGGAGAATGAACACAATATTTTTTTTTAGTACTGCTCTCTGTGAGAATGCTACTTCACATTTCCAGCTTGAGCCCACTAAAATGCTAACGAGGAATTGTTATTAGATGTTGAGAAGGGGGGCACATCTGCCAGGCAGAAGGATCATAACCTTCACCTCTGCTAGAGCTGGACCTGCATCAGGATCTGGTGTGAGGCCAGGAGAAGCAGTTCAGCCAAGCCCAGAGGAGAAGTTTCTGCCTGGAACTTCCCACACCAAACCAGCAAAACCAGGAGGAGAAGGAGCGTGAGCAGTAAGGGGAGGATGCTTGAGCAAAGCTGTGTGGTGATGACCTGAGCCAGCTCTGTTCCTCCACTGCTTGGTGGCAGTTCTTACCCACACCTACAGTCTCCAGAACACAGCACTGCTTGTTGTTAAAACCAATATTTTCTTTTTGAGCTAACCTTCCGCTAGAAATTTGAACATATTTTAGAGTGGGAAGGATCATATCAAAAAATTGCATTCGTTATAATATATTCCCAATGCTTTCCTTTAAGGGGATGAAAATACAGTAATTTATGTCAGGATCCTGAGATGACAATGACAACAAAACAAGATTAATGACTGCTACAAACACCTTGCCAAAGAAAGCAATTCTGTTAATGCTACAGAGAATGCCCCTGCCAACCCACCAAAGAAAAAAGCACTATTCAGAGATGTTTAGTTTACTCAGTGTAAGTATATTTAGCAAAAGCCCTGGATCAGAAACAGAGATGGCAAATGTTGGTGTAAATTATAGAGTAGGAAATGTGACAAAGGCAGAGAAAATGGGCATAAATTGAAAAAAAAGAAGTAATTTAGAATTTAACTCCTAAAAATGGCTATGACATGGGATGTGAGACCAGTGATGACCCTCTGGCATTTTGCTGAGAAAATTTTAAACTGATGGAACAATTCTCATTCATGCTTCTCTCTACCTGGAAGCTGAGATATTTCCTTGATTTCTAAGTGCAAATTTATAGATTTGTGAAAGTACTTACCAAAGACTCATATTCCTCAACAGCCACAGAATTTATTAGATCAAAATTGCAAACATGCAAATTGCTCAGTAGAATGCAAATATACATGGTAGGGGAAAAGGAAAAATAATTAATGGCTAAAATTGTACCAATACCACTGTAAACTTTACAGCACTTTTTTTCAGTATAGACTCATTTTTTAAGGAAACAGACATGTCACTTTGACAATATAACCATGAACATTTTAACCAAAACTTAATAAAAAATAAAAGCTATTCAGTGAATAATAATGGGAAAGTATTACATTTATTTAATCCCTCACACAATGGAGCCAATGTGCCTACCAATTGGGCTATTCACACATAAATTGTATTTAATGGCTTCCTGTTAATATGCTGTAGTTATATAATGAAACCCTAGCAATTTTGCAGCTCAAGCATCTGTGTTCCTCTACTGCCATCAAACTGAGCAGAAACTGAGTCAGGAAAGGACATTTGACCTTGGAGCTTTGAATTTTGATTATTCCACCATGTCACAAAAAGAGATGTAAAGTCACCTGTAACTTTCTTTCTCTTAAAAGGGCGGAGACAGTAATAGGCCTCACATTTTAGTAGTTTAGAACTGATGCAATTTCACAGAAATCAATTAGAAAACTGAGGTTCATTTCAACACAAACTGGATCTGAGGACTTCTGCAATGGTCTTTTGGCACAAAATTGATTACATGAAGGGAAAAGACAATAAATCATCAGTAAGTTCATAAATTTTCATTCAGAAAACTAGAAAAATGGACGAAGCAGAGCATTAGGTCACACAGATTCAATTTTTTAATTGTGTATTTCACTAACCACAAGCCATTTAACTAATAAACAATTTAGAAATCTGTCAGAGGAGAATTTGTTGCTGTATTGTGTTACAGGAACCATATCAGTTCAGTAACATGTGCAGCACAGGTTTACTGATACATACCTTATTCCTACTCTATTTAAAGAAGGCAAGTCTGGACCACATGATACTTTCAGGGGGTTTTCAGAGCTTGGTGCTTTACATTGACTGCATGGAATTTGCAGCACGTGGCACAGTGAATTCTTGGCTCCACTGTATCCACTGCTATTTTAGATGTTACACAGAATTATTTTTCTTGGCCTAAAGGTCTATCATGCAAATTTGACTAGCAATAAAACTTCATCTGAGCCAAAACTATTACAAAAAAAAGAAAGCCCTTGCTAAGCTCTCTTCCATCTCCATGTCTGCCTCTCTGCAGGGAGGAAACAAAGGCCTCCACAAATCCCACAGTGGTGTGTACAGCAGAAAGCTGTCCTGGTGTCACATCTCAGCCTGTGACAGCTCAAATACAGAAAATCCCAACTCCACTAAGTGCATCACACATCTTACAGGCAGCACTGCTCCCCTGCACTCGAGGAGATGAAAAGCTGCCTCAGTACAGATGTGGCTGCTGGAGAACAAAGCTTTAATTAACGAGGCAGAGACACCGAACTTCAGTGGATTCTAAATGATATGTTTGATTCTTAAATACCAAAATGACTTGCAAGTTCTTGAGTTCATGCTTGAGTACACCATAAAGGCCTTTTCGTGTAATTTAAGATTGAATCAAGCAGCAGCATCTCACATCTCACTACAGTGCTCTTCAACACAGGATCATAGGATGGCTTGTGTTGGTGTTAGGTAACAGATTAACAAACTTCCTTTTCTCACCGGTGTGTGTGGCTGACAGGGCTGTGCATACAGGAGGAAATAGACTGAAGTCATTTTGGTACAACTCTCTGCAGAGCTTGATACAATTCATGCCAGTAGCGCTGGTTTCTAATCCAAGTTTCTTCCAGAAGAGTGGCTCTCCAGAGAAACTTAACAAATCCATTTTCTGTATATCAGTGAAGTTATATCTAACCACCTTATTTGATATTCTGATTCACTTTATCCACATTTTCTTATGATGTGTATTTGCTAATTTATGTCCAATGCTACTCTTAGGCATTATTTATGAAATTTAAAAGTAACTCATCACAATTAAAGCCTAATGAATTTCATCTGAATTTACTAATATAAATTAAACAAGTCCTAAATATCACATTTACATTATTGACTCAAGTACTGGTCAAAATTATGTCATATAGGAAAATCAACATGTTTGTAACCTGCTGCACCATCTACTGACCAAAAGATACTACAACAGACTTCAGAAAAATACTACACAAGCCAAAGAACATACTTAAAGAGTAATAGGTTTTTATGTGATAGACTGGGTTCTCTAAGGGGCAGTGCTTATGACCCTGATAACTTTGGACTTTGTTGCAGTGATATTGTAGACAGTACTTATGTGGGGCATAATTACTTAAAGTTCTATATGGTAATAGGCATAGGTTTTTTTCTTTTTTTCTTTTTTTTTTTTTTTTTTTTTTTTTTTTTTTTTTTTTTTTTTTTTTTTTTTTTTTTTTTTTTTTTTTTTTTTTTTTTTTTTTTTTTTTTTTTTTTTTTTTTTTTTTTTTTTTTTTTTTTTTTTTTTTTTTTTTTTTTTTTTTTTTTTTTTTTTTTTTTTTTTTTTTTTTTTTTTTTTTTTTTTTTTTTTTTTTTTTTTTTTTTTTTTTTTTTTTTTTTTTTTTTTTTTTTTTTTTTTTTTTTTTTTTTTTTTTTTTTTTTTTTTTTTTTTTTTTTTTTTTTTTTTTTTTTTTTTTTTTTTTTTTTTTTTTTTTTTTTTTTTTTTTTTTTTTTTTTTTTTTTTTTTTTTTTTTTTTTTTTTTTTTTTTTTTTTTTTTTTTTTTTTTTTTTTTTTTTTTTTTTTTTTTTTTTTTTTTTTTTTTTTTTTTTTTTTTTTTTTTTTTTTTTTTTTTTTTTTTTTTTTTTTTTTTTTTTTTTTTTTTTTTTTTTTTTTTTTTTTTTTTTTTTTTTTTTTTTTTTGTTTGTTTGTTTTTTGTTTTTTGGTTTGTTTGTTTTTTGGTTTGATTTTTTTTTGTTTTAATATTTGACTAATTTTCACAATAGACAACTACCCATAAACACTTTTTATGGGAAATACTCATTGGATCATTAAGGTATAGCTGTCACACAACTCAAGCTTTCCAGGCAGAATAGCTAAACTTTCACCTTTTCACTGTATATAAGTCACACATCATAAAAATGTTGATATTTCCTTGGTGACACCAAAAGCTATCAAAAGCAGCTGCAAGATGTCTCTTACTTATTTACATATTAAAAAAAAAAATAATAAAACCCAAGAAAAAAAAATAAAAAGGGCTATTAATTCATTGAGCCTGGAGAGTTTCTTGTTCTATTAAGCTTTACAATTATTCATTGTAATTGCCCCACTTTTTAAATAAAAGCATAGAAAAATAAGTCAAGACACTTTTCTCACTGGGGAGGAAGATACACACTGCAAGTCCAAACTGTCAATAAGGATATTCTGTAACTACAGATGAGCATTTTTCCTTTCTAAATGATTGCTGGAAAGATGCAGCAGCACATTACACATTAAAAGTATTATTCCCTCTTTACAGAGCAGCAGCATAATTGCAACACAAAGAATGCACTTATTTCCAGCTATGTACATACAAGGAAGAGACTAGAAAACTGTAAGGAAAAAGGAGAACTGAAAAAGAAGTTATTATGAAAGTGGAAAGAATAGTTTATGAAGTAAGAGTATAAGAAATAATGTGCATAGCTTGGCTATTCAATTACTAAATGGGCTCATTGTACTGTGTACAAGTTTTTCAAGAATGGAAACATGAATGAATTTCTAGGGGACCTTGCCAACATTAATGGGTTGAAGGAAAGAAGAAAAAAAGTTTAATACTTTGTATTCTTCATTTATAAGCAATCCTAGGCCCTCTAATTGCATTCTATATTCACCAGTCTTGTTGGTGACTTTTAAAGGAATAAAGATTAAAATAAAGATTATCAAACACCAGAACTAAGCACAAATTTTCTCTTTTAAAACACCTCCTTGCAGTACTACAGGTGGGATGTTATGACTACAAGTTTTTCAGATATTTCAATTAAAATTCAGGGGGCAAAAACTCCACTTAATTTCATTCAGAGTTTCCAATCTTTTAAACAGGAAAATGAAGGCAAAAGAGAAGAGCAATGCTATAAATTATTAAAAAACTATAACATGAAGAGTCTCAGCTAGTAACTTTTTGATCCAATCCCAAATTCATAACACTTCCATCAGTAAAGTGAAAAGGAAAAGCTTTTTAAGCACTTGACAAGGGCATGCACCCTTCCTAGAGCTGATAGAAGCCCTGATAGAAGCTGCACACAGTGCTACAGGAGAGGTTAACAAAGCTGAGCAAAACAAATCCTGCACCCAAAACCATCAGCTAATGCTTAAATGGGTTGTTAATAACTAGAGGAGAACAATTAATTTGTGCCACGACACAGAGACACTACCAAAAACTGGACAGATGTCACCAAACGCAGTTTCTTCTCTCCATGGTATGGAAAAAATGCTGTCCTTTACAGTTGGAATAAGGGACAAGAGACCAGTATTTAAGTCACACAAACCACATACAAACTGGGGAACTTACAGACAGGATGCTCTAGAGAACAAAATTATCACACTAAAACAGCTACTGAAAAATTCTACAAGAGTGCCATCAGGAGCTGTTCTGTATCAACACAACACACCCTGAAATGCATCAGGAGCACCAAGTCATGAAAGGACTTTCTTATTCACATTTGAATTGGTGCCAGCCTGCAAACTCAAATCAATAAACATAGCTGGTTGGGTAGGGATTTGCCTTATGCTGTTCAGAGGTATAGGATGTACAATCCATGTGGTGACCTAACCTGAGAGCTCATGGCACCCAAAAACTTCTTAAAAGGCTTAAATGATGCTCCAATTTAGGCATATTACTCCTTCTTTCCACTTGCTTCCCTCTTTTAGGGGCTTCTATATAAACCTAACTATACAAGCTGAAGTTCCTTTTCTTCTATACCCATTGAAAATTTACAGGACTTTATAGACTTCAATGAAGCCTGACCTATATCCTCAGCAAAATTCCTCTATCAAATTATTTTGATTAAGAAAAAAAAATCTGATTCCTTCCAGGACAGGATCTCTAGTTCTGCTAGTTAAGTGAACATTAAGCAGAAACATCTTAAGGAAAAGCTTTCTTCCTTTTAAAGTTCATTGGAGTTGCCCTAAATTAAATTAGTACCAAAACCAGTATCAAAGAAGCCCTCGTGATCTGCATAACAGCTTCTGCTTATTGACCATCCCACAGAATCTAGTTATACCTAAATTAAATTCATTTATATAATGGTTCTGTTCCCCCTCAAGGATCATACAGCACTGAAAAAAAATCTTAAAGGTGGTGGTGTTCACATCAAGCTCCCACAGAAAAAGAAAATAAAACCCATCGTCTCAGCTGTATAACTTTATGCCAGATCAACAATTCATCATCCATTTGAGAGAAAACCCACTGTGAGAACCTAATTGGATCCACATCCTCTGGGAACTTGTGGGAAAAAGGAAAGTTACTAAACACTAAGTGTTCAGTAAATCCAAACTTTTTCTTTTTCAAGAAAGAGCAGAACACGTGAACCATTGACTTTAGGCTGCTTCACTTTATTGATTTTCAAGTAATCAAAATTATAAAACTACCTACGAGCACTTGAAAGAGGACATTGAGCAAGGCTATTTCAATTCAAAAGTCAATCATATCTTGCAGGTGAGAAGGGAAGTTTTAATTTCATATTCTGACTTCAGAAATTATTTTCACACAATCACACTTTACACTTTCAGAACCAAGATGAAGAAATACTGTGTAAGTCTCAGAGAAGGGAACAACAGAACATAATTCTGGGACAAGCCATAAATTTGTACACTTTGAGCAAAAATAACCACCTGCATACAAACAGGGTACCGAAGGGTTGGTTGGGCCTCCATTGTTGCAAAAAAGTCCCCAAATGTCAGAACTACAACGAATCATAAGTGCAATATACCTCAGGTGTATCAGACAAAACAGACATCAGAATGGGTTATATGGCTAAGACTTCAGGAGGAACAAGCTAAGCTTTCCATCCCATGAATTCCATTGCTGCAATAGAGCCCACACAACCCAACCCGAGTACTCCACAAAAGGCACAGTTGAACACAGGTTTGGAAAACATCATCTAAACAAACAGATTCCAAGAAGATATTTATTGCTAAAGTGGGATCAGAACAAGAGGAGCCAGCAACATCTAAATATGCAATATATGAAAAAATGAAAGGGGAAAAAAAATTTCCATATCTTTCACATGAATGAGGCAAATAACAGTTTAAATAGCAGAGATGAAATTTTTGTATAAAAGAATGATTTAGATTTGCATGTCCTGGAAATCATCTAGTATAACTGCCTCAAAAGAGGATGGATCAGGTTATATCTTTAAATTTATACATCAGGAAAGAAAAATCTGTTTCATGGCACTGCTCTAAGAATAGATTGCTTCCAACTACTGATATCTCCACTGTTTGAAACCAAGAACAGATTCCATGTCTAGGAGCTTCTGCTACGTTTGGGAAGAGAAATGAACCCCTTGGGGACCTATTCTACAGTTTGTGACCCTGGTGTTTTAGCCCCTCCATACCAAGCACAAAATGAAAAAAACATTTGCCTTGATGATATTTAAAGATTCTGCAAAGCTGCTTTTTGTGATGTTTAGTGACGAAGTAAATGTAGGGAGATTCACGCATCGCTGACACCAGCCACGGAAAACAAACTGCATTATTTGCCAAACATCAAGTTATAAAGTATTGTTTAGTTGTTTCTCTGCAAAAATCAGATTAATAAGCATTATTGTATGAAATATTCATGAATATGCATTACTAAACAAACATTTTGCACAACAGCTGTGAGTTGTTTACTAATTCCTGGTTTAAATCGTAATGACATTATTTTGAAGAGGTGAATAGTGCTGTAAGTATGATTAAAATGAGATGTAATCAAGTAGCCAATGGAGTAAACAACCGCATTATCACCACCAGTATCACAGGATTTTGAAAGTCACAAAAATTGTCATTAAAAGTGGAATTCAAATTTCTATGGAAGCAATTTTTTTTTGTCCGGATATTGCAACAGGTAAAAATGAAAAGAGGGTTTTCAACTGTCTCAAGGAATATTTTTTTCCAGACACGTTTCAATGCAGACTCTGAGAACAGAATGAAATTTACAGCAGGAAGATATGATGGGAGATGAAAAATGAAGGACTTGTGTTTTTCACCTTGTTCAGATCTTAAATTAAAAAAAAAAAAAAGAAACTACTCATTTAATGCAAGACAGTGGACAGCTCTAAATAGCACAGTTGTTCAGTAAAGTCAATTATGATTTTAATTTTGTTGATCCCTGTACTAGAACACAATTGTATGCACCAAATGAGATCCTCTACCAGAATTTGTGCATGCCCTTAACTGTTCCTGTGTTGAATTACAACAGGAGAATGAGTTCAGTGTTATTTTTAAATTCTAAATTTACTTTTATCTTCTTTTTCCTTTTTCTTTTTTTTTTTTTCCCCTCCCACGATTGTTCATTTGCACTTGAACTTTTAGGAGATTTCATACAGGAACTATTCCTGTACCTCTGATTATGTTTGGAGATCCTTGAATTCTGCATCTTTCTACTTGATCACTTCAGGGCCAATAAAACCTCATTAACTGCTACAGGATAGTCCTGTGATGAGAGAGTGACAATGCCATGCCAGAGAACATCCAGAGCCTGGCACAGGAAGATTCAAGCTTTACAACATGATGCTGACAAAGAGTCCTAAGAAATTACAAAAACTTGAGATACAGCAGTCTTGCAGGACTGAATTCTGGGTCTCATATTCCCAGAATTTTGCATATAATCAAAGGCTAAGATATATTTGGAAGCTAAAGACTCATATTCCTTAAGATTATGGGAATCTAAATGATGCTGAAGGTAGGCTTAGGGTCATTTGCATTTCTTTCTTAAAGCTGCAGGACTCCAGTTCCAGTCCCAGTTGCATCACAGTAATGCCATTAAAGCCTTTATTGCTCACTTCAGTGAAAGAATTTCTCAGGAGTTCAGCTACAGTACCTTGCTCAACACCTGAGTCTGTACACATGGCAAACTCAAACAAGACCCCAGTCTTACACTTCCTTGTGGGTAGCCCTTGCACAAACACTCAATACCATGTTTTTGCACAGGGACACCTAAAGACAAGTTCTTTTTTGTTTTCCAGTCACAGGAAAATCAAAAGAAAACAAATAAACCACCCTTTTCCCTAAATAAATTTGGAGAATAACTAACAACAATTTATCTGCTGTTAAAATGCGAACTCTGTAGCCCTTGTCATTGCCTCCCTTTGCCCTAGATTTTCTCTTTCACCACTTCAGGGCAAAGCTGGCTCTTTTTATATATATATATATATAGATATATATATATATTTTGTATATATATACACACAGACACACAATTCTGTATATCTTCCACTGTATTTCTGAATGGGTTGTGAGCCTTTATACTGGAGAAATGGGGATACTGGAGGCAAAAGGATCTGAACTTCCCAAAACATTGGCTCTTCAGAACCACTTCTCAGGACCTGCATTTTTAATTTTATGTGGTAGGTATTTCCTATCTCTATTTTGCCACATATTACTTTTTAAATCTGTTGCAAAATGCAGGGGTTTTCAGATCCATAAAGTTTTTTTTTTACTTCTATTATTAACATACCAGTATTTTGCCAGCTGTCACAGGCATATTCATTAATAACACACATATTAGGGAAAGTGATTAATATAATGCAATAAAGGGCATGAAATTAATCTTTTATGGAATGTTAATGACAAGCATACATAAACTTTGATCTTCTGCCATGAAGCATTCTGCAGGAATTGATTTGATTTTTTTGTTATCACAAACAATGTGTTTACATGTCACGCATATTTTAGGCGGGAAACTTCCAATAAATCTTTCATTTAACACACATCTGTAACTATGCACAGCAATCCTATACATACCAGATGATTTTTATCAACTTTAATTATTCATTGATAACACATCTGATTATGTGCCCCAAGGCAACATTACAAATTCTAAGTTGTTTTTTCACAGTTGTAATTACCATATGTTCCCATTAATCCAATTCTATTAGCTCAGTCTTTGCCTACCGATCTTGGTGTCAATCAATTGTTCTTCCAGCTCATGCATCAAACCAATAAGAATGGATTTTGGAAGCTGGAAATGTAATTTTTTTTGGTTCAGAGGGATTATTCCAACAATCTGACTCACAAAACCTGATTTCTAAACAGAAGTGACAATACAACCCCTGTGTTTCCAAGGGGGCTGTAATTTATTCATCTGTACAGCATCCAGCATTTCTGTGTCCATTCCTTAAAAAAAACAAAACAAAACAGTAAGGACACAGACACCTATTAAAAATATTAATAAACCCATAATCTTCTTTGATATTTTGAAGATGTCAGGAAGGGTAAAGGAGGAGTTGCTCTGGAGCAGCTGCACACTTCATGGTGTTCCTTAGCAACAACTTCTCAGGCAAAGTTTGCAGGGAGCTGGAAATAGGATTCTGGCAGTACTTTTTATTTCAGGAATTCAGTTCCTTATTCCTAAAATGACCCCCAGTCTCCTCTGTTTATGAATAGCATAGTTAATATAGAATCTAAGCACCAAAGATAAATTTATCATTAATAAATATGTGCCAAATAACTCCTGTAAGATTGGTTTGGTAAAATAGTCCCAGCAAGAGTGAACAGATTCTGTACTCAGCATTTGAAGCAATTTAAACATTGACTGTCACTAAAAAGCAATTTTAAACTTACCATAAAGGATGTCTATGAATATTTTTTGCTAAAATATATTTTAAAAATTTACAAGACCTTTGTTTACCACAATCATTTAAAAAAAAATTAAAAGCGCTTTTGGTTTTTGTCTTTCATTATAGTAACTTACTCCCAGAGCTTTAGTCTACAGAGTCTAAATTACTGGCCATAAAATAGATCCTATGTGTAACACACAAACTATTTCATTACTGTTAATCAACTGCATCTAGGAAATCAAACATTTTAAAAAGGAGCCCCCTAAATGCATCTGCTGTGATCCAGAGGTGACAAACTCACATATTGCCAAAGCACAGTTCATATAGAGCAAGATTATATGAATCAATGTTAAAAATAAAAATAAGCCAATAATGTCACTATTCGTTCATTTCATCAAATTTAACTCAAGGAAAATATTTTTCCTAGGAAAATCATCTTATCTTGATAGCATTAATTAGAAATTATATGCAATGATCTGTCTTCAGTGAAAGGACATTAATGAGATGATTGTGAGGGAAGACATAGAGCTTGGATTGCAAAAGTTGTGGTAAATATCTTAGTTCTTGATATCTTTCTGGATCATGACCAGAACCACCAGCACTCCTGCTTCTCCAGTAACTAAGAAAGAGATGCACTTTTCGAGTCTTTGTGGCCTGGGGGTCTTTCTGTAGCCTCTGGAGTAGCTCAAGGGCTGCTCCAGTCTGGTAAATCCCGTGAATAATGCCAGCAAAAGGAGTGGCAGATGCAGCTCCACACCTTCCTTTGGGGCAGCAGCACAGTTCAGCTGCTCCTTCGGGCAGGTGGCAAAGGAGACAGCTCAGAGCATCTCATCATCTCCTGCAGCCACCCAAGTGCTTCTGTGCTTTGGGAGTTGAGGAGCATTTAAGTATTTCCTTTCCAAGTGAAAGAAACTGAATATAAACTGAACAGAAATCCAGTGCCTTCCTGCCAGCAAACAGCAACTTCTGATTAGGTCAAAAACTGCTTCATATTTTGAGAGCAACAGAATTTTTTCTAAACTATGAGTTCATCCAAAGATGATAAATAAAAATGAAAAAAAAAGATTGAGGATACAGCTCTAAGGAGGTGCAGACACCTCTCAAATGGCCTCCATTAAGCTCAAATCTTAAATTAGCCAAGTTAATTCTTACACTTTTTTTCTCATTTCATAAATGGAGACACAGCTCTTGCCAAACTTATTTATATGATCACCAACTGCAAAATAATAAATATTAGAAATCAAGCCTCCTAATACTATTTTTTAAAAAACCAAAATGCATCGCAAATGGTTAGAAATATAATTTCCATGCTAAACAGTGAACATTAGTAACCATTATTTATATTTCTACATTAGCAAACACCCTTCTTTGCATTCCTGACTTCAGCACAGACCATAAGTACATTTATAATTACAGCTTCTGTTCATGCAAATGACAGTTATGCCTCAGCATTTATCAGTGGAAAAATTAGAGAATTCTAAGCAGAGCATGACACATTCAAGATCATTAAAAAAACTCTCTATCAATAATTGACATACAGTAACACACTGAACAGAGTTAAATGCTTGTCTTTGGAGATTTTGGCATTAGCTAAAGAGTGATTGATAATGCCAGAATTCATGATGGATTTGTCTGTGGTTTGCTGTCACCTGTTTATCTGAGATGCATTACTGGAAATAATCTCTCAGTATAAAACCAAGCTTAATTAGAAAGTCAATGCAAGCAAGCCATTTACCAAAGCAAAAAAAAAAACCAAGAAAATTTTGGTTTTCTGTCCAAAAAAATCCTGCTGGATTGCCTGGTACAGAGATAAACACTTGTGTGTCAGATTATGCAGGTTGTCTGTTAACCCAACAGACATTTTTCCACATAAACATTAAGACAGGAAAGACACTTAGTCACTGCCCTTAAAACAGTGTAAGCCAGGGGAAAACATGTCAAAAGCCTGAGAAAAAACTGAAAATCAAAAGTTCACATGGGGCTATCACTCTGTTTTAGACAGCGAGAACCTTCTCACATGGCACATGTGTGTGCCTCTGAGAGGCTCCATCCAAAATAATTCTTTAGACTATTCCTATAAAATAATTCATGCCAGGTGTTCAAAGGTTTAAAGCTACAACAGAGCCTGCTGGGCTTTAGTTGGTGTTTTTACAGCAGCTACAGAAACAACAAAGTGATTAAACAACAATGAACTTTTAAAATACAATAATAATGACTTCATGAAGTCCATTGCTTGCTCTAATTTGTTCTGGCCCTGGTTCCCCTCCTGCCAGGCTGATCTCCCTTCAGTGGCTCTTTGGAGGTGTCTCTGCCCAGCTCTTCAGACACTTTTATGGTTATAATTGGATACTGTCATATAGAAAAGAAAATTTATCTTACCAAGATTTTGAATTCTTCTCAAAAACTCTTTCTGAGAATTCACAACATGTGCATTAAGGCAGACATACCTGAACCCTTGATAGAGCTCCCTTAGGTGGCAATTCAGTGATGTTGATGTAGCACAAATTGGCCAAATAATTCATAAATTGCAAAATTCATTTCCCACAACTTTACATGAAACTTCAGTTGTTCCATCATTAGTCCCATCACTCATAAATAATGCAGAAGTATGTCTAAGTGTGCTACAGTCACATCTCCAAGGATATTCAAATGTGTCCTGGCACACCTGATGTCTTACACCTGAGGTTCTTTATGACAGTGGGGTCTTGATGCATATTTAGGTCTCAGTGTTTTGATGAGTGAAATCATGGGGCATTACACAAAATAATTGGAAATTTCAATTTAACCTAGTTCTCTTTGTTCCATTTCTACATTTAAATTCTTTCAAGCAATGCTGTGGCCTCCAAAATTTTAAGATTTATGTAAAAGAAGTATTTTTCTTTCTTTAACAACATTCTTGGAAATTTCAGTGTTTAAGGGGCTTCTTGAGGGGTGTGGGGGAGGGCTTATTTTTTTTTTCACCCCAGAAACTATAGAAGAAATTACTAGGAATTCCAAAACCCTCTAACAAATATACATAAGCTTGGCATTATACAAAAGGCATAATAGCAACTCTGTGGAGCAAAGTCAACCTGGGTCTTCCACACGATACTGCAGAAAAAGCAAGGTATATAAATATCTCAGAAGCAAACACACTGATGGTAGTTTCAAACATGCAGATAGAGACTAGCTCAGCTGAGCAGATCACCTACACTGAAACATAAAAGGAAAACTTGAAATTAATTTGATCTGCGCCTATCACTCTAAAAGACCTATTTTCAACACTAAAAAGAGTTAATAGCTTTTATAATAAAGTTCATAACATTGTCATTTATAAATATGGTAAAAAAATTTAATCTTTTACTTGTACAGTAGTAGAATAAATACATATAATTGAAATCCTGAAATTTATATATTAGATTTAATCTGCATTTTTTTGAGAAATATATTTAGAAAAACATGTTATCCCCTCTTTATTAGCATCATCATCATCTAGAGCCATGCTTACAGGCTAGCAATAGCTTTTTGCAATGTTCTGATTTTAGAGGTGTTTTCAATTGTTCCTCCATTAAAATGAGAGTTAAAAATATTAATTTACGCAATCTAAGCCATGGAATGACTTCAACCAGACTAATTAGCATAACCTTCTCAGATGTCATCCATATTCATTTTGCAGACTGGGGGCAATGCTTAATGGCAGAACCAGAACTGCTGGAGCCTTAAGCTGTGTCAGTGCTACACTTCACAAACCTGTGAGTTCAGCAAATCCTACCTACAGCAAGCTCTGTGAGCTCTGCGTATAATGTGCTGTGAAATTCATTAAAGCCATCACAGGATCTGTGCAATTAGTCACAGCAAAGAGCAGGAATAACACCAGGGTGTCCAGGTATCACCTCTCCCCAGTGTGGGATCCTCTGGGCTGGTGGAACTGCCCTGGCTGTGTCCCCCAGGAGCTGATGGATCCTGGCCAGCAAGGACAGCTCTTGGTCACAGAGAATGTGCCACAGCAATCACCAAGCAGCAGCAGAGGCAAAAGGTCCAGATCCCCATGACCTGCTCAAAATTTTAAGTGCCACCCCCTGAAGCAGCTTCCTGGGCTCACACTCCTAATGATGTGGCTTGGTGATAGCCAAGCCATGCTGGGCATTGAGAGGTTTAGTAGTTGCCAAAGTAACAGTGGTTCCTTTTGGAAAATTAGCTTTCATTAACATTCCCATCCAGTCTTGGAACCAGCAAAAAGAGGCCATTCAGACCTGCTACAGACAAGTAGATTTGTGGGAAAACAAATAATATCATTATAGAATGGCCTGGGTTAGAAGGGACATTAAAGATTGTATAGTTCCAAATCCTTGCCATGGACAGGGACACGTTTTACTGGACCAGGTTGCTCCAACTTTTCCTTGAACACTTCCGGGGATGGGGCATCCACATCACCTCTGGGCAAACGGTGCCAGTGCCTCACCACCGTCAGAAGGGAGATATTTTTCCTAATATCTGATCCAAACTTCCCCCCCTTCCAGTTTGAACTCGCTATCCCTTGTCCTGTCACTCAATTCTCCTGTAAAGAGCCCCTCTGCAACTGGGGAGAAGACACTATATTCCTGTCTTAAGGTACATCTTCCTGAGTGGTGCTCGACAGCAATCTGGGTTTCCATGTGAAGTGTGTATCCTCATCAAATATAAACCACGAGTTATGAGTTTAACACTCATTGTCAATAATATCACACAAACATTCTGATGAGCACATTCCACAGGGCTGCTATCCTATTCCTCATCCCTGTGGTTTTGAGGACACTACAGTGGAAATAAATTCCTGATATTACTACTTAGGATGAGAGTTTTTCTCTGAGCAGCCTCTCCTATACTTCTCCCCAGCCAGCCTTGGACAGACAGGATCCACTGTCTACAAGCAGTGATTTACTTTATGAGCAGGATCCACTGGCTACAAACAGTGATTTACTTTGTGAGCAGGATCCACTGGCTAAAAACCTTTTACAGTATTTACACCCTTAAAAATTACAGCCACACTGCTTCTCCTTACAGTCAACTTCCTCAAATATCAACTTTGCATGAATCTCAAGAAAATACAGCCTGACTTCATTAATGTTTATAGGGTCATTCAAAGGGAGAATATCCTTTACAAACGATTCAAATACATGTAAAGTGGTCACCAAAATATAAGGTTTAGTCTTATCTACAGCAAAAGTTTTATCTAAACTTTTTTTTAATTTTAATCCTTTCCCATAGCAAAAGGCAAAAATTTCTGTTAAATACATTAATCTGCCCTTGTATACACACAGTCCAAACACCATTACGGAAACCAACAATTTATCCAGGAGCCCTCCAGCCCTAATCTTACTTCTATACCTTTCTATACATTAATGCTACAAAATGTGAATACAAGTAACAAGCAAAAAACCTTTCTATTGGGCAGAGATGCCTGTGGCTCCCAGGACAAGTGGCACAAACAGCAGCTTTCCTCTTGGTGAATTTTAATTGGAATTTTAATAAAGGCTTTACCACAATGGAGAAAACTGCCTTTAGCACAGCTCTGACTCTTTTAATCAAATTCTCTGGTGATCATTCCTGGGACTGAATGGAATTCAGAAAGTTATTTTAGCAATATTTATATTTTTTTCTGATTTATAATTAAAACTTTTACTCAATTAAAGAGATCTAAAAGTGTAACATCTTTGCATATATTATATTGGATGACTTAGGCTAGGGGGTCAGATCAGGTTTTTGTCATATTTCCATTCCAGCAGGCAGATACACTAAAAAAAGATTTACCAGGCAAGCGCCAAAGATGCTTATTCTGAACCATTCTTCAACATACATTTTGCTCTTGACATGGAGCTACAAACTCCTACAGAACTTCAATGCATTATTATCTTTCCATAAAAAATTTGTCCTTTATCATAGAAATGGTTCTATGATAACAGTAAATGCAAATAACTAAACTTCACTCTTCTTTGAAAGCCCCCTCCTCAGTTCACCAATTTAATTTATTTTTAAAAAGGACATGCAATGGCTACTACACTCATATTTTAAAGTGAATACTTTGTGTTTCCTGTCTCAACCTGAATCCAAGAGGCAGAGAAAATAAAATCTTTGTTGCTTAACTGTAGATTTTAGAATGTGAATATTTCTTACCTCCTGTGAATCAAACTAGAGACATCAAATTATTTCATTGAAAGTTTTTTTTCTGAAAAGATTTTTGAAAACTGCAGTTAGATTATGCATGTATATTTGTCATTGGTTTGTATTCAACAAGCACTTGGGTCAAACAGCATTTCATCTCTGCAAATTAAAACCCCTAGAAAATGGATAGCTAATATGCTTCAACAGGAAGAGATGGAATTTATTAGACCTCGTTCTTCACTGGCACAGTGAATCAGGTAATGGATACATTAATGCAAAATATTATTAATGCCATCCTTTCTCCTATTTGTAAACCTCTCATGCAGTCTTTGAAATCCACTGTGGCAATTTTTGTTACTTCCACAACCCACTCTCCTTGCCCTGCTCCAGATTTCTGCATCAGAAACTTCCTCAAAATTTTTCTGACACTTATTTCAATGAAGACAAACTTTTAAATTCTGGAATACACCAGTCAAAGATTTTCCAAACTAAGGAAGATGGAAACTTAACTCCAAGTTATGTTCCTGGTCCATTAGTTACTTAAAATCATAGCTTAGTGAAAGTTATTGTTTTGCACCTAAAATTTCTAATATATAATTAAGATATATAGCTTACAAGTCCAAGCTAACTGCTCAATGACAGTTCCCCAAAATATTTTTTCCCTTAAAGAAAGGTAAGTATTTTAAAGGCTTTGCATTGGGCAAACATTGCTTCACCAGCATCACTATGCTAGCAAAATATTTCGAAACAGTTGTTTTTAAAAGGGAAAAAAAGCAAAGCTGGGCATCCATTTTCTGTTTCTGCTGATCTGAATCCAGTGCTCAAGGCTGCCGTGAGCTGGGCTCGGCTCAGCAGGGTGTGATGCCCTGCAGCAGGAGGGTGGGCACGGCTGCAGGGCAGCTGCCTGGGCTCACACTGCAGCAATTTTCCTTTCCTGTTTTGTAAGGAGGGATGGAGCTGGAGATGTGCTGCACGGCTTGACAGAGGTGCTGAGCAGCTCGTGGGAGGGCAGCAGGTCCAGAAGAACGCTGTGTGTTAGATTTTCAGGACAGTGATTGTAAAACTGGCCCCGGCTTTGCTTCCCACGGAGCGCTCAAACGTGTCCCAGCTTCATCACTCTGACATCATTGCAGCAAGGGAGGTTAAAAATGACACAACAAACCAAAATAACATGTGCCAAAAGACTTGATTTATAAAACCTATATTCAGAGCCAATAAGAAAGAACTTCAGGACATTGTGACTTGGATAGGTGCTTGGACTGTCTCAAACTCCAGAATAATAAATTAATAATTAACTGCCTTCAGTCCCCCTTTATTTTCTCTTTGTACAAGACAAGTGGACACTTAAACCAGCAACTTCTCTGGCAGATCGTGTTGCCTTTGGGATTGCAAGTGCTATACTTTCAAGATTTAGCCACTTTAGGCTTGACAATTTGAGAATCTGCTGGTCTTATTCTTTCACTGATTTCCAGTCCTGTCTCAGAAGTCCACATCTGTCCTCCCTATGAAGTGGAAATAATACAAATAAGAAGGTTCTGACTTGCCCAGCACTTCTTTGGTAGGTGCTCAATCAGAAGTTATTTAGTTCTTCCCTACACTCTGAAAAAGAAATAATCTTCCCTAAGAACTTCCTGGCACACTGAGAGCAATGTAAGAGTGAAGGCTAGAAACAAAAATCCCCAGAATAAACATCTGATTAACTACTTTAAATAATACCTTATTTGTGGTTTGAATCTTTGACTATTTCTTACCCTTAACAATTCACAAAGTTGTCCTTCCATTTTTTAAAAATCCATTATTTATAGATAAAAGGACAAGGAGGAACACCTTGCTTCAATTGAGCTTTTCTCTGGAGTAAATGCCTTTTTTTCCATTCTTAAGAAAAGACTGTTTGATTTGGCAATATTAATATTTTAACACCAACTTCGTGCATCTGAGAAGCTGTTGATTATTACATATACTCAGTCCTATAGGTGAAAATTCTGTAAGAACTGGTGTTGAAAATGAAGAACTAGCAACAGAAAGAGTTTTCACAATCATTAAAGATGCATGCATTGTTATTATGGGAAACATTTTAATTAAATGCTGGTAAATAACTTCCCCCTTAGTTTGCTACAGTGCATCACATCCTTCAGACCTTGTTTAACTGGCCCTGGTCGTAGCAGGGGGTTTGCTCCTGAGGTGGCTTCTCAGGGGCTGCTGGAACATTAACTCTGAGCTTCCTGTTCTCATCTCCAGCCCTGACATTCACTTAACCAGCCTGGGTGGTGAAAAGTCACCAAGATCTCCCATTTCAGACAGGCTACAGGCTAAGCCATGAGCACATTTAACATCTTCCTGATGCTCTTCATGACCTTTTTCCAGTTCCCAGTCGTGTAAGCAGAAGAGAGATATCTTGCAGTCATGAACAGATCCTGCAGCCCTGCCTCTGCAACAAACACAACCTGGGGTCATGCATTTACATCCTTGTAACACACTTTCATCAGGACAACAACCAGAATCTGCTGGTTATATAAAGAACCCACCTAACCTCAGGGGCAGAAGATAAAACTTTCAAGTGTGTTCACCATACTCTATCAATAACAACTAGAAATTATAATTTACTTCCATCTTTTTAATTGCATTTGAAAAAAACCAAACCAAACAAACTTAATAAAACACCAATTACACGTCACAAGGAAGTCTCAAAACTAATACTGCGGGACTAACACCTCTAATCAACTCTGAGCTAAGAGAAAAAGAACTTTTCTGATCACTGACACAACAGCTCAGCAGAATTCAAGGTGCATTGATGCAGCTCACTAGTGCCCATGTTACACACATGGACCACCTCTCTGACACACGAGCAAGCACAGCTTCAAACAGAACCAGAATATCCATTGCAGAGAAACTCTGGCTAAGGGATGATGGGAAAACAAAGCAAAATAAACCCCAAGCTACCGTACCCCATTCTGTTTCATCTCTATCCATGAAACTCTACCAAATCATTTGGAAGCTGTTCAAATATGGTTTGGAAGAGCAAAAAGGACAGCTTCATTTCAAAGCTAATGCTGACCATTATTTTCCACAGGTCAGCACATTAAACACTCTCAAATCTTGAAAAAGCTTGAGCAAAATGTAATTTCTTTCCTTTTTTTTTTTCTTCTTTATTTTTGACAAAAATCAAGAAATATCCATCCCACAATACTGCCACCTCCATTTACTTTCTCACGTGGGATTCTGGATCAGCCTGTGAAGTCAGAAAGGGAAAAAATGCTCTTTGTGGAGAAAAGAACAGAAGGCAGGCAGGATGGGGACTGCAGAGCAAGTTCCTCTGCTGGCAAAAATGCTCCCTCTTCCAGATGGTGGGAGAAGGGAGATGATTATGTTCCTGTGGGAAGAACTGCCTAGCCAAATATTTGCCAGGTGCTTCAAGTTTCCTGCTCTGTACAATTGTCCTGCCCTCTACTACTCCCTGTTGTTTAGCACAGAAGCTCCACTTCCAGGACAAATTGACAATTTAGAGATTGGAAGAAAACATTCCCACTGAGGCCAAGACTGGCAGACATTTTTAGGAGCATGACTTCAGCACACTTAAGTGTGCACGACTCAGAAACCCAAGTAAATAGTCTGAGGGGAGGTTTAGGTTAGCACATTTTCTGTCTGACATCCAAGAGTGCTAAAGGCAGAAAGGAAACTCAAGACAGCACTGGAGACACCAGTTTTCATGGCTGAACATTAAGTTGCCATCAAGTTCTCTATTTTCTCTTAAAAAGTTGAACTGTACATAGCACTAGGTAGAGGGAAAAGGGCTCCTCATTAGAGGCTTGCTGTATTGGGGGCATAAAGAACCACTCCATGACTCCTACACTAGTACCACTTGAAAAATGGCAAGTGCATTAACAGAGCCGCAGTGTGAAACTTCAAAATCATCCTTTTAATCACATGCCACTCAAGATCATATAAAAATCCTAATAAAACATCAAGCTGACCACTTTGTGCCCACTACTGCTCTGAAGCATGTCATTTGCCCTGCTGAGATGCAGCAAAAACAAACAGTTTTTAGCAGAATATTTCTGGTGAATAAAGGAAAGCTACAAATACAGTCAAATCCAATCTTTCCCTGCCTAAAAAAAGGAAACATCTCCACCAAGTTCAGACAGGGGAGCTTGTGTAAGCAGGTATGAAATTTTCCATGAGAAAAGAAATATTCCTGCACAATAGCTGTGCAAATTTCAACTACTTTATTTCATAGGCCTGAGAGAAATAAATAAGTTTGTGCTAACACATGATTCTAGCAGTTTTTCATGTACAAAAGCAAAAAAAAAAACAAAAAAAAAAAACCACCAACAAACATCAACAAAAAAAAAAAAACACCCCACGAAACAAAAAAAAAAAACCCTGAAATTTGCAGAGTAGCAAATTTTCAAAGGTTCAGGGTATGAGAACACACACACAGGACCCATCCCTGCCCTGCTGCTGGAATCAAAGGCATGGGATGAGGACAGCTCTTCTCCAGTGAGCAGCACAGGGACTGAACCAGCACTCACTACTGATTTGCCAATTGTGCCTCATTAGATATATTTCTTGTAATTCCATAATTAAAAATATTTTAAAAGCAGTTTTTTCATTATCAACAATGTATGTAGGAAAGGCTCTGTGTGCTGGTAGCTACATAATGAGTAAATGCTTTTAGTACCTATTAAATCTGAAACTGAAGTAAAAAACCCATTTTTCTCCTGACACAAACATGTCTCTTAGACATACCAAGGCTCTCTAAGCTATATGGTATAAAAAGAAAAAGCTTTGTCTTAATCTGTGATGATATTTCAGAAATTACTTTTACAGTACAGTAATTCTGAAAATGATGAGAAATGAAGACTAGCAGTGACAACTGAGTTTAGAGTTAAGCCAAGGTTCCTCTGGGGAAAACACAGCTACCAGCATAAAAATATTCTCATCCTGGAAGAATCCAGCCTTCTCAAAATAGGTTGTTCACCTCAGTTTACAATATATTCACTTTAATAGAAAGGGAAAAAAATAGATACGGCCCAGAATGGTCAAAACAGATATGAAGGAAGATAAAAGATCAACCTGGAGCACAGAAAACTTGCATATTTGAGGTGTATTAATGCCCTGGCAAGGTGGTAAAGACCACAGTAGGAACAACAGGTATATCCAAAGTTCACACAAAAGAAACACATGATGAAAGTCACAGAAAGGTTTATGGAAAGCTCAGGATAGTAGAACAAATTTTGAGATAGCTCCTCAACATAATCCTAAACACAATCACACTGTTTGCTCAAAGTCCTGGCTCCTGCAGGTGTATAAGCCATATCCATTTATACCAGTGTAATGTGAACTTAGGGCAATCTGAGACTCTCAGAGTCAGGAGACTCATGGAAAAAAAAATCATTTTGCAGACCTGAGAGAAAAAAAAAAAGGTTATCTTATTTCTCCTTTCAGATACTTGAGGGCAATTTCCTTCTTTCTCTCTCTCTTTGCACATGAAAAAGAAATACATGAAATAGGTCGACACTTGTCCTCCTTCCTCAGCAAATTATCCCACTAACTCCAATGGGAGTTAAATGCCAGTAGGAGCAAAGATGAAGCATAGCTGAACCTGACTGAAAGTCCAGAAAATATCAATAAAGAATTGAAATGTCTTTATTGAAAGATTCAAACCATATCACAGACCAAGGGTTCAGCACCACTGTGATTATCTGATCAATACCCAAAACTCAAGTATAGTTTGACTGCCACATAGTTAGATTTAAGCTTTTATAGTCCAAATTCAACTAAACTTTAATAGCTTTTCCATGAACACATCTTTATGCAATATTTTCTAGATAGCCAACTTTTTCTCTAGATATTGAAAAAAATATGTAGAGATAGGAGAAATGCAAAGATTTTAAACTTATTCTGCCATTCTATGGGCCTAATAAAGCTCCTGTTACATCACCATAGTCCAGGAATTGCCTTGAGAAAGTTGGTGTAGTTAATTACAAGGCTTCACTTCAATGAGAGAAATGGAGAATCTAGACACTTTTAACATCCCTAAGTATTATTATTATTCTACTTTTTCTCTTCTTTCTCTAGGAGACAGATAATAACTGTTAATACCTTTTAGCCAAATATTTGGGACTCAAATCCTTATTTTCACATTAGGGACACCCCTACCTTAGCATAATCCAGGAAGATAATTATTTGAAGAATACCTGGGTAAGGTACCTACTGCTTTCAAATCCTACTGACAGAGGGCAGAATTTTTGAATTAAACACTCCAGTTTATATGGCCTCCAATGTGCTTATTGGAGATGCCCAGCACCTATTTTTAGCCTCTTTAATTTCTTGTGTCAGATGGGTTAATTTTTCTAAGTGCTAACCAAAAACATTAGGTTCACATTCAAACCAAAGTATATTCCCACAGCAAGACACTGTAATCTCAGATCTAAATAGACTCCACAGCAGGAAATGTGTCTTATCTTTGATTTGCTGGGTTGTGCCAGTGTTTGGGATTGCTGTTGCAGATGAAGCATTGTCATGTGTTTAATTTGATGTAAAGGTGTTAAAGTTATGTTAGCCAGCTTCCCTAATGAAAACTGCTGGATTTCAGACTGCAATTCATAGTGAGGCTGGGGGAGGACACCAAATGATCTAACCTGTCAGTCACAGACATTTTGAGATGCTTGATACTAATTAAGCCTATCAGCCCTCATGCCAGACTTCTCTAAGACAAAGGGTTCCATCAAATTGATAAGACTCTGCTAAGCAGGGTTTAAAATTAATTCATAATTTCTTTTATGTTTGTCATGTTTTGTGAAAATGAACTGCCATTCAATTTTTCATAAGCTCTGCACAAGCAGAAGAAGTTTAATTTCAGGCACTATGCTGACAGGCCTGGGTAGTTTTATGAACAAATTATGATTACACACAGTGATCAAGCTTCAGATAATTGAAGCAGCAAACCAAACCATCCAGCATACAAATATTAATGGCTGTCCCCAAAGTCTCATTGAATCTGCATAATGTAAGAACTTTTAGCTTCCTGTTGCACTTGGAATATTTTCAGCATAAATAATTAAAAAGAATTAACTAAAGGATCTTCCAGTGAAGATCATTCCATCTTAGATTTCCTACTGTTTGGAGGTGGAACAGAGTGAGCTGCAGCCTGACATTCAGAGCACATGCCTGGGGAGGGCTATTTCTGCTTCCCATTTCTGATTGCAAAAATGAACATTCTCTGAAGTCAAAACTTTACTCATCTATTTTTAGGGGTGCTGAATGCACTGTTCTCTAATAAATCAGCAGATCTTTGAGAACACAGCACCTCCAAAAATACCAGAGTGAGTTTTTCTGAAGCTCTAAGGCAGAACCATGGTGTGACAAACTAGAAAATATGTAGGCCAATGATATTAACTCTGCCTAAATGCCTAATATCTGATATATGTTTATTTTAGGCTGCCTTGGAGTTCTAGAATTAAGGTATGTCTCAGTGCAAAATATTGGCGTTATGAAGAATAATCCAAAGATTATTGTGAAGATTTAGTTAACTTCTATATCTCATCTACTGGTGAATATCAAGCTTGTGAATTAACCAATTATAGTGAAAACCAGTAAAGAAACCTGTCTTTAATATTAAAGTTTAAAGCCACAATTTGTTTCAACCTGGCAAAGAAAATGGTGAGACTCCTTGCTTTAGGCATTGGGGAAAAAAAATAGCATTAATATTGTCAAGGCAACAATGAAAATACTTTACTATTATTAGGTGGAAAATTGAAGGTGCAGAAATCCTTCACTTGCTTTGTTATAGCTTGTTTAATAAAAGGGGACCGGAATAATCGTTTTTCAACTTTAATATTATTAGAGAGAAAGAGAAAAATGGTGCCTGTGATCTAATGCTGAAAACCAGTTTCCTGCTGGATGCAAAGAGCTCTGTCTGGTTTGAAAAATCTATTGCTGCAGTAAACAAAAAAAACTCCCTTTCACTATCACCTCATTAAGAGAGTCACAAGTGGTTTCCATTGATTAGCTCCTATTATAGCAATAATCCTCAATATGCTGCATGCTGCATACGAGCACTGTTTTGTGTAAACAACTGCCAGTGATTGGTGATCAATGAATAAGTTTAGCCAAATGTAATTGGATGAGAACACATTAAGAGCTACTCCATTTCATCCTCCTGATACTAAAAGGAGGAGGAGAAGTGCAGAGAGTTATCCCACCTTGCTAATTAGTATTTCCTTCTGAACACAAACATTAGATTTATATTAGGCATTACGTCTGAGCTGCATCCCCACAAATAAATTTGAAATAATCAAAACTAGGTCCTGTATTGCTGGTTTTTTGCCCAGATTTCTAAGAGATCTCTAGTTATTAGTTCTGTATATTTTTCTATTTTTCAGAGCAATTTCACAGAGAATGGCTGTAAGAGGTTCAGCAACAGCTCCAGCTTCCACATTGGTGAATGGCAGCATTAGAAATGAAAAGGGGCTGCAAATGCAGCGTCTCCTGGTCAGCTTCTTCCCACAGAGCCCTCCCATATTGCAGCATCAGACAGTCCCAGTGGGGACAGTCAGTGGGGGCTTCAGGTGAAAATAATTCTTGATTCAGGGTTTGACAGCTCTGGCACATGCCTTCCTACAGGCACACAAAGTAATGCTTCTAAAATCAGTGAGAAGCACAAGGTCTTTTCTTCCCGAGTCTGGTTTCCAAACAAAATGCAAGTCGAACAATGTTGAGCAAAACACACAGGTTTTACACTTTTGTGAGACACTACAGAGCACTAAGTTCAGCCTTCTTTTAGCCAAAAGAGTTTCTAATCCCTTCTAATGGATGGTCCAGCTTTTGAATGCTCCAACTTTTGAATAGTGTTCTTACTCTCTTGTGGAAATAAAAGTATCATATGACTGCCAGTGGCATACCCTCCCTGACTTTTGTCTATTGCCAGAGATACTTGTCCACGTTTTTCTTCTCTCACTTTCCCATTTTTAAGGTGACTCACTTTCTTTCTTCAGTTTTCCTTTTGCTTGAAAGCAAATCACAATGCTGCCAGTGCCCACACAGTCACATACAGCGTGTTCTCAAACTAAGGAACATCTACATTTCAGATTCAAGTAAACACACCAGGAATGTCACCAGCAGTCTAACTGTCCTCAGATTAGCTTAAAATGTAAATAAGACTGTTCTTTGATGTTTCTGACTGCTTTTCACTGCTCGGTCTCTGTGATGAATCCATAGGTGTACTTTATTCTTAGTCTCTCTCTTCCTTCAGGCTCAAAGATTACATAAATTGAGAAAAAAAGTCACTGCAAAGTGAAAGAACCAACTTTTCCCTTTCAGAAACACAGGAGCTCAAATCCTATTATATACAAGTCATGAACTACAAAATTTGATGTAAACTCACTGAAACACCTCACAAGTTTTGTTTTAAATTGAGACTCCAGCAAGTCAGCTGTGGGGATGGTAACAAGAGGTGACTGGTACAGCAGGGATCTGTAAGAGGGAGTGAGTTTTAGAAACCTACATAGCTGGAGCTATAACAGCTCCTGCAGCACACCCAAGAGTGCAGAAGCACAGTTAGTACAAAGATAATGATTATACTTAAGAATTTGTATAAACTGGGCTGTGTAACTGCAGTGGGAGAACAGCAGAGGGCAAGGGGATGGCTGGCTACCCACACGTGGCTCTCACCCTGAGGACAATGAGATGGGCACCCTGCAGGTACTGAGAAAGCAGCTCTCCTTATTTTCTGGAACATTTTTACCACTCCTCTTCACAAAGCCCAGCAACAGTCTCTGTCTTCAAAAGTGTGATCTCACCCTTTTGTGCTGCCCTTAGTGACAGAAGATGTGCTGTCACCATCTGAACTAACTCCCAGAATGGATCAGCTCCTTCAAATTTGTCTCAGCTGGTCATTTATGACAAACTCCAATGCAGTATTTCTAGTTTATCTTCCCAATGGTCAGGTCTTGAAGCATTCTGTCACTTCCCTTTCCTCAAAATTAGTGCAGATTTTAATGGGGCTTTCCCAGGTGAGGCATAAGGGAAAATTTCAGGCAATATCCAAGTCAGTATTCCTTGCCAGGATCACACCTCTACTAAGGAACAACTGACAGCCACAAAACTGCCAATAGCATCCTGGAATTGTGCACCTTAATTAACTTACAAAATCAATCTACACACACTAACTATTCATTTGTGAATACTAAATACTTTTCACTTGAAAGTTAGAAGCCTAAATCAGACACTTTGAAGTTCTTATTGTGAATCATTGTTTTCTGTTACTGTATGCATTGTAAATTGCTGCAGATAAAAGCCTTGTCTTTCATTTACAAGTACTTAGTAAACTAAATTCTTTTTTATTAACTACAGCATGTAAAGTTTTGTGAGTCTGTTATTAAAAACACCTAATTGTTCTTTGAAACAATAAGTACATATTTTTCTTTCCAATTGAGTTAAATTTCTAGAGCACCAAAATATCCTGTTGCGTACAGCAGTTTATAGACTGCTTTAATTATTTGTGCAAAGCCTCAGAGTAAGTTCTCAAGCCCTTAGCTATCTTGCTTAATCCAAATAAAAGATTGTTCACAGGGTAACAACAAACTTTGGTGGAAAAAAAAAGTAAAAATTAGGTCAGTAAGAGTTCAAAAATACATTTTGTTATTTGGTCACCTACATAACACATGGTGGTAATAATAATGTTGAAACAAAAGTACCAATTTCAGTGGCAGCTCTACTGAAGGCAGAAGTGTCTCTCTCCAGGCTGTAACATTATTACAGGAATGGCACTACAGAACCAGGCACACACCTCGAGGCCTGCAGGTGTGACAGATGCAACACACTAATTCCTGATGGCTAAAGGATGTTAGTGCACTATAAAGGTCATTTGTTCAATCTTGTGATACATCTTCAGCTGAGAATGGCAATTTAGAAAGTTTAGTTGGGATGCTACAGTCAACAAGCTGAAATGGCAGCTCTGCAGGTAAACAGATCACTGAGGAGGACTTCAAAATTCAGTAATACTCCCAAATGAAGACCTCAAAAATCAATGATTTTGAGGGACAGGAAAAAGATGGATACTACCTGCATTAATCTATTCTCATAATCACAACATCTGTGATTGTTTCAAAAGTAATGGCATCAAAATTCCAAAGGGAAGTAGGAACTGACACAGCATAGACTAATAATTAAGGATTCAAAATACTGCATCTGTTTTTCCTTGTGTCTCAAGGGGATATACCCTCATGGGTTCCCCCAGCCCCCCTTCATATTTTTTGCAGGAGATATCTAGAGAGAGAAAAAGAGAATTTGGCACAGCCTGTGTAACTTTTAAAGAGAAACTTGTCGTGACTATTTAGCAATGTGAGTTTGCACAGAATACTAGAGACTGAGAGAAAACAAAAATTTAGAGAAAGTTTACAAAAATTAAAGTTCAGTTCTATTATGTATATACTTGTACGGAATAAGAGGGAAAACACATCAATACAAAAAGTCTCTTTCTCTGTGACACTGCCAAGCAAGCTGCCATCAGGTCTTAAGAAAGATATTTTGATAATCCCTGCCAGGAGCAACCCCTCCATGACCTCAGATCTTCTACCCCTTCCATGCTGCTCGTGAGAGCTACTGCAGACAGGAGGTCTCTGCCAGGGTTGAGCAATAGCCAAACCACCAAGGGCTGTCATCAGGGATGTGCTGTGTCTGCCCTCAGTTTGCAGCCCCCACCTTGCTGGGCTTGGGCAGGAAAAAAAAAAAAAGAGATTTATATAGGGGGTGCTTTTCCTTTCTTTTTATTTTTTAAAAAAACCCACCCAATTGTCTTCTCTGGCAATTGCTTTTAAAATAACAGACCAAATTCAGTAATAGAAGTTTTGCTGAAATATAGTCCGTAATAAATTTTTTTGTTATTTTTTTTCCTTTTTTTTCTGTTAAACTAAGAATAAGAATCACTTTGCCTTGCAACATTTAATTAGATTTATCTAGAGTTTTTAGCCAAGGCGGCATCTTAAATAATTAAAGAGTTACATGGTATGCAAATATTTACTCATAGTTTGTGTCAAAGATGAGCAGTAATTGTTTAATATATACAAAATCCTGTGTGCTTTCACTATATGGAAGATGAGCACTTCCTTTCCTCTCTCCAGACAGCATGACACAATACGTGCATCCTTTATCTGAACATGGACTAAACCAGCTCTGAAGGCATCAGGAAAGGATTAAATGCAGCACTGCAGCAATGCCAACTCGATGGGATGTTAGGGGGAACACTGACTCCACCTGTCCTTCCAGCACACAGCTTTTCACTTGAGATAAGCAGGGGAAATTTCTCAGTTCAACCATAGAGATGCCACGCATTTGTCCAAAAGTATTTTCTTCAAGATTGAGCTCCCTCACACTGTCCTTTGCCAGGCAGGGTGAGAGTACCCATGAGGTTGATTTGGCAGCAGATCCTCAAACCCAATCAGCCCTGGCTTTTCCAAGTGTCCATGTTTGCTTGGGGAGCTGCTCTGACATCTATTCTGTCTGCTTCTCAAGAGGCACTGGCTGCAATTTAGGAGAGTCAGCTCTGAGCAAGTTCAATGTCAAATTGTGTTAAAAACCTGCCCTTTCCATCTTCTTTCAGGTTATTGCACTCAAATGAATAGGGGATTACTCAGCTTGGAGACCTTCTGGAGCACAAAATACAGCAGGAAAAGCACAGGAGGCACCAGCAGCCTGAGGCACCAATAACTCAAGGCACTGGGATGCCCAAGACAAGCAGGCAGCAGACTAGTGTCAGCTCCTGGGGGACAAAGAGGGGTATGTTCACCTGGGAACCCAAATTTTGTACAGGTTCTCCAACACATGGAGCCACTGGAAATTGCTGGCTGTGAGAAGGAAAAGTGGAAGGAAAAATCTTCTCATTCTAGGGCACAGGGAAGAAACTTGCCTTTCTCAGCTTTTATTTGAAAGCCAGTCTCTGGAGATCAGCAGCCCAGCAGTACCTGACAGCCTCTTTATTTTAAGGAAACAGAGCTGGCACTTACAATTCAAAGCTGTGACTATCTCAGGATCCTGTCAAAACTTCCAGAAATGCCATTTGGTTAAACACGCAGCACCACCCTGAGACACAGATACAAGAATTATACTCTCTGAGGGCCTTAGTAGAAAAAAAAATATTAAAATAAACAAAACCTTGCTGTTTTGAGTGTGGACAACCTTGCTGATGACCTTCACAATAATCACATATTATACACAATCACATGTACTGCATTCTTGATGTAAAGAAGTAAAAATCCTGGCACGATAATGCCATGGAAGGATGCAACTGAACACAGGTTCAAGGAGGCAGAAATTCTACAATATTTCCATCAAGAGCTAATGTGGTTTCACTAGCAGTAGGACAAGGTATTTCACTGCCATTAACTCTAGAGTGCTTTTAACATCTTTCAACACCAAAAAACAGTCAAACTTCATGCTACTTAACTTTTCTCTTTCCTATCCTGTTTTTGAACATGCCTAAAAGAGCTTCTCAACTACTTTTATTCCATTACCTTAAGTACTTAAGTTTCATTTTCGGCAAGGCTCTGTTTAATGAATATTTATAAGCAAATCCTGCCGTGTTCATTGAAACTGTAGAACATCACTTCACAGCAGGCTACAGATTTACATTTTGGTTTTTATTACTGAAATGTTAGCCACACAAATCGATGTCACTCAGAAAATACGATGACAGTTCTTCCTGCAACCCCTGCCCCTTCATCCAAGTAATGTTATGTATCATATTATTCTTTGGCTCTAGAGAAATATAATTTATATTTTTGATATGCACTATTTAATTAAAAATACATAATTATAAAACATCCAGCAGCCATAATTTACACATGGCAGCCTCAAGCCAGCAAACCACTGTGAGCAGTCTCCCCAAAGTCATGGAGTTCACTGGTGTGAATAAAATTACTCACTTGCATAAGTGATCAGAAGACAAGATCTTCATTACAGCTGTACACAACCTGATAAACAGAGTTAACTCTGTGGTTTTTCCTTCTCTAGGCACTGGTTAGAGGCTGTTGAACTGAACAGTGGCAATGCAAGGCAGTGCAAGTGTTTGCCAGACCCAGAAATGCCAAATCTTTCTCACAGCTGGCAGTGACCAATTAAAGAAGTTGCTCCATTGCAACAATCAGGGACAACTAAAATTGTCTGAATCCCTCTCTTTATTAGCTTCACCTTTGCACATGGTAAGCTGATCTAATTTTATTCAAAGATACACACACATTCAGAGAACAGAGAGTCCATTTATTCTAAAACAGGTGACCCAAACATTTCACACAAACCTATGTAGCTAACCAGAAAATGAGCAATAAGTTCTTATTTATAATCAGCTGCAGTCCCAGATGGACTTAAACAGATCAATTCAAGTAAAGAAGCACAGAAAATGGGGAGAAGAACAAAAAAGACAAAATATTATAAAACTAGACTCTAGTGCTCCCCAATTTCCTTAATGTTATTGTTAAATTGAGTTTATTTCTCCTTTTTTTTTAGAGTAGTAAAAGGTGTGAAAAAAGTAACAAAACTTCTGTGATGTCAAACAGCATTTCAAACATATATACGTTACAGTGTTTGCTTAGGAGTGTTTGTTTCCTCTGACTAAAAGCATCCCTGTGGGCTATGAACAGGTTGCAGCTGCCTGTATTGCAGAATTTCTATGGAAGAAGTTAAAAACATGCTTTTGTTTATTTATTTAGACAAGCTTTGCTGTCTTAAGCTATATACATATATACAAACATCATTTCTGAAGGGCAAGACACACATTACACCCGGGGTTTCAGTAGGGAAGAGGCAGCATTTCCATTGCATAACCTCCTGGGTAGAAAGTTAACAGAAATGAGAGTAAAGAATATTCACTTGAAATAAAAAACAACTGGGCATTGTCATTTGCCAGTTCTAGAAATATTGTGGATGCAAATGTTACAATATAATCTGACTTTCAAATTGCAATCAATGTTTGATTTGTAAGCTCACCACAATAATTTAACTCTTGCTACTCCAGTATTTTCTATCATATGTGGAAGGCTTTCTTTTTTACTTAAAGCTGAGACAGAGGAGAAGTCTGTTATCCAACTTCAGGATCTGGAACCTGTAGACAACATCATTCCCTTGAGAGTGTGTGTCACAAAAGGACTTCACAATAACCTGTGCCTTGCAGTTATTAATGGAAGAATTACAAATGCTTATCATACAACTGTAACTGCACTGTTAAAGCCAACTACCTCTAATTGCTCCTGGAATTTATATTAAAATGCCTCCTTCCTTTCTAATGTGAGATGATTTTTTGGCTTTGGATGACAAACATCAGACAGGAGTTCCAGATGCCACTTGAGCCGGAGAGTGATTGGCTATGGACCCATTCTTAGCCTATTGCTAATCCAGAATAAAATGAACACAAATGAGAACCAGGAGATGAAAGTCGTTGAAGTCATTGAACATTAGTTAAAATGATACCTCAGATAAGCTCAACGCTTGTGTAATAGACAAAGGAAATACAGGTCATTGAAACTGATAAAACTGGGAGTACACTTTGATGTTAAGGTCTACATTAAAAAAAACCCAAAAAAACCAAGAAACAAACACCCAAACAAACTACCCCCCCTGCCTCAAACAAAGCCAACAAAGACAACCAGCTCCTGTATACACAGTCCCTTTTAACCATCTCACATGCTTTCCTGTTGTTGGGTTAACTCTACAAAAATAGGTCTCAAAACTGAACAAAGTGTAGTGGAAAAGCCATGGCTACGAATCTAGTTATACACAAAGTGTTGGTTCCTAACTCTTTAAGATACAGTCTAGCTTCCAAGTAACCAAGGAAGGATTTTCTCCAGAATAAAACATGTTTTCTATACATAACAATAATATCTAAGCAGCCAACATGCTTTCCCCCATGTACAGACTAATTCACTAAGGAGCTAGGAGACATCTGATTCCTGAACTCAGTGGTAGTTCCCTAACCCTTAACACAAAGTACAGGTATATCTTACTGATCAAGGCTATGGGATGCTGCAGAAAGAACAAGATTGCAAAACTACTTACAGGTATAGCCAGATCCTATGGAAGACTCAGTTTTCATAATCAGAAAGGCAGAAATAATGCAAATGCCAAACAAAACACACCAGAGGTTTATATTAACACACCATTTTATAGCATTGATCTTTTGCTGTCAGCAGATGGAGAGATTAAACTGGTAGTGTTACACCTCAGATTTGAAAGAAGCACAGCATGAGATACCAAAGGATTTTCCAGGGAACATTGTAACAGAAGAGTCTCAACGGGAATTCTGCAGATAAACACAGAGGAAAAAGCTGATCATAAAGCATGGTACATGCAAGGTTTCTCCTTGTTGGAATTCAAACAGCCAAATTGCCTACATAGAACAAAACCAGATTTTCAAACAGAATCAACCTCACCTGGAGATACACAGCTGTCATCTGCACTTGCATTTTAGCAGCCTGCCTGGAAGAGCCTGGCATTTGAACAATTACTACAGTCACATTTCACTTTGTCCTTCTGCCAGATTTGCACTTTTTTCATTTCTGAGCCTTCTGCAAGGACAACTAATTTTTTGCCAAATGGCTAGCTTCCATTCAAAGTTCATGAAAATCAGGCACAAAGGCTAAAAAGTTCTCAAAACATCCAGGGCATTTATCAGCATCAGATAAAAACAAACAGCACATTCCCAAGATTCTTGCTCTTTCACTAAACCATAAAATTTCAGTGGCAACTCACTTTTTCTGTGTTACATTAAATTTAACATGGGATAGAAAGTCAATCAAAAGTCCATCCAGCATTTATTTCTATAAGAGGTATGTATCACAAGTATAAAAGTAATAATTTGTTCATTATGATGTTTCATTAATATCCATCTTTACGAAAATCTTCTTTGAGAAAACCGAAATATAAATCAGAATTGCCTACAGAGCTCAGCAGTATGGAAATGACCACACTGTTGCACTTGCTAAGGAGCTGAAAACTTCAAGTAAATTGCTGCAGGTAAGCATTTATGGATCCATCTGTTATGAAAGTGAATGTCACCTTTACTGGTTTTTCTATCTTTTATATAGAGAAGCAAATACAGGGTTGCTTCTATAAAAAACTAGGGTTGACAGAAGAGTATGGTAAAATAAAACTCTCTTACAACACAAACAAAACAAAAATCAGGTCAGAGAATGGGCTGAAAAACAAGACTTTGCACAAAGTCCAAACAAGCACCTGTTGATATTGCAGTTATTAAGTACGAGATTTTCATGTGGCACTGTAGTTACTGATGTCAAAAACCATGACAGACTGAGAACAAATAGCTTTCAAACAACCATGATATCCCCTGGGCTGTCAGGCGTAATAATTACTTTTTTTCCCTTTACAGATCAGTGATGTAAGGATGAGATTTAGCCTCCTTATTCACGTTCAGCAACATATTAACTCAGAGCAAACCTCACTGCAGTAAACAGATGCAAGTAATAAGGGTATCACACTCCATCTGACAGAGATAAATTCAAGTTATTATGTTTGTTAGCAGAATTGGTTTGGTCCTATAAATAAATAATTTCCCCCAAATACACAATATGAAGGCAAAAAGTAGCCAAAGATGATAACATTTCCGTTCCTTAATCACAATCACTTCAACATTGTAAAGATAACCAGAGAGGGCAAAAAAAAAGAGAAGCCAATCTGAAGCACTTACTGTCAGCAAGCTAGGATTAAGCACCTTGTTGTACAAGGCATAAAAAATAATTTTAAAAATTCCTTTTTTCAGAACACTCTCCAGACATTTGATTTAATGGATTGCACCATTAAGTGCTGTTACTAAAGAGGGACCTTCCATCCTGCTGCTACTTCTCCCACTACAAACACACAATATTTGATTGCACAGAGGTGTGTTTCCTCTTGTGACAACTCCCCATGAAATATCTTGAGGTCCTCTTCTGCATTTCACTGAACCTTTTACACCAAAACATGTCCAAGGAGCCTGAATACGGCTCTAACAACTCTGCTGGGGTTCCTGGTTCCTTGTTAAAACTGGAACAGAATCATGTTTCTCCCTCAGGCACTGCCTTAAAAAAACTTTAGGCCATACGTTCTTGAATTATTTATCAGAAGTTATTATGCAAACAAGGATTAAATAATTCTCTTTGAGCTGCTGGTGGTAAGCACAGCAGCTAGAGGCACAGTGCCTGTGTGATATCTACATTTTATCCAGCCTTCCTGGGAAACCAACTGCATTTTGCTAGGTAGATCCAAGACCCACTTTTTTTTTTACTCACACTGGTGAAAATGAGAGAACCTCCTCAAAATTTGATGCAATTACATCAGCATAATACGGCTTAAGTAAATCAGGGCACTATTTGTTTCCAAACGCGTTTGATTAATGACTGTTAGACAAAAATAGTACAGACTTCAACTTTATGCTGCCCTCTTGCTCAATTCATCTGGCCTTAGTTTAAAAAACAGCTACTCTGTACAGGAACACAGGAAATAAATGATTACCACGATTCTGTGGTAAATTTCACCTTTTAAAAAACACCTAGCTGTGACACCTACCATATGCAGTAGATAAAGTTCTCAGTGTTTTCCAAAATAGGCATCACTTTCTAAACACACTTATAAAAAATATTTGCAATCTCTATACGCTTAAGCAACTGCTGTTGCTTCTGCATGATCTCAGTTCAAGAAAGTTACAAGCCTGTTTAAAAATGTGGATTTGCCCAGTTATGAAATAGAAGTAATTAAAGCATAATAGAAATGATGAGCTTTATCCGAGTGTGTTATGTGGCAGAGAAGAGCTGGACAAAGAAATAAAACAAGCGTTGCTGCTGCCAAGGATAAATACTAATTTATTGGGGTTTTTTTCTACAGGCAAAATTAAAAGTGTATTTGAAATGCCCATTCCCTTTACTAAATTCCCTAAGAGGACAGATTGCTTTGCTCACTTCTCAAAACTGACTCATTTACACATGCACTCAAATATGCACATGAGGCTTCCAGTTTCTTAGCTTGGCAAAGCAAACGTTCCATCTGCCCCTGATAAAGGGAGGGACGCTCAAAAACTAACCACAGACCTCCACAAAAACACTGTGCCCATGCCAGTAGTCTCTGAGAGCTGCACCTTTCTGAATGCTGAGGCAGGAAAGAACACCCAAAACACAGCACACATTGATGTGGAGTCAGAGCTACAAAAGGCTCAGTTGTACTTTCACCATTTCTACCAAAAAATCAATGAAGAAAAAACACTGGTTACTTACCCTGGAGTCAGTAACTCCAGTTCTTCTGTGCCAAACTGCTCCATCCCCACCAGTGAGTCACAAGCTCCACTCTCCATCACCAGGTTTACTTTTTTATTTAGTCCAATGACTTTATAGCCCACAATAACTACAATAAGCTCAGACTAAAACTTAGTCTGATCTTTCTCAGGTAAAGAAAGGCCTTAACTGTTAAACTAGGCTCCTTCCACACCTTCTGCCAGGCTCACAGGAGACATTTCCTATCTGTACACAGCCCTGAGCATCCTCCCCTCAGCCACAAGAGCACAACAGATCCCTGCAAGGTCAGAGGGCAACAGAGAGAGGGGAAGCAGCTGGGATACACTCAGCAAATATTTATGGTGCAGGCCTCAAAGTGAACCCCACAGACTGAGGAACCACAGCCCAAAAACTCCTAGGCAGCCTCTGGCCACCTTTTAAGCACCTTTTAAAAGATGCTTCTCATCAGAGCAGGCTCAGGTGCTGCAGGGGAGCCCTCCTGGCAGCCCTGGGTCAAGCAGCTGCGTTTGCAAGGCAGGTACAAGTTCAGCCTCACCTTCCTGGCACTGAAATGGATTCAGACATTGCACTGGGTAATTCTGTAAGTCTTCCCCTGGGTGAATCTGGCCCCAAGCAAACACAGTGACTGATAGCTGAAAGCCAATGGAACTTCTTAATTAATGTCAGTGGGTACAGAATGAAGTCCTTAAAGAAGTTAATTAAAATTGAGGGGTTTGGTGCAATTTAAGGATGAAAAATGTCCTTCATGCATTAATAGAGAATTAAAAAGAAACCCCAAAACAGTAGCTCCAACATGGTTCACGATTACTAAAAAGCTCCAGAGGCAAAAGAATGAAAATCCAGAATGGTCTTTGCTGTGTTTTAACACTAAATATTCCAAGGATAATAATATCTTTAAAAATAAAGTTTTAGGCCTACAGAATTTCACCATTTGGAGAGGAACAGTAGGAATAACTTGAAGGCCTTTTACAGTTCAGACCAACATACAGCTGTTTGCTGATCCAGGTTGGATTCAATCTGTAGCAGCAAATAAAACCAGAGCAAACAGCTCCAATGTCAGGTCCCACACGTGCTGCCAGCACTTGCATCTCAGGCCGTGGAACCTGTCCCTGGATGCCACCCTACTCCACTGCATCTGCTTTCTGCTGGAACTTTCAAAGAAACATTAGTAGCAACATTTCTTTTTGATTTTGTCCTTGAAAATTAATGCTCTGTGAGCCACTGCGACACACGGGCTGGTCTTGCCAGATATTAAGTGCTCTTTTTCTATGCACTAAGTGCCTCTCAGAACCAAGATAAGAATCAAAATAAAGCACACAATCAGATGCTATTCAAGTAGATTATTTTCTTTTCCCATATTTAAGTTGTTGATAGACAGATGCAAAAGACTGCATCTCTTCACACCTCATTAATTTTTATCTTTGGCAGCTTGAATTTAGAAAGTCCCCAAAAGATTAACACTGATGTTACATTTTCTGTTTTAGAAGGGGGAAAAAAGAAAGTGTGATGTGTTTTGGAGTTTTTTTAAGTCCTGGATGAATAATGATTCAAAAGAAAGAAAAAAAAAGGTGTGGAGTAAGTACCAAATATACCAAATATGTGAATATATAAGTGATCTCAGTGACTAACTGATCTCACTGCTCTCTGGGCGTTACTGCTTCCCCACAACCTGTTGTTACTGAGCACTGAGGGGAGATAAATTCCTCCAGCTGCTGAATTACAGCTTATCAAGGTAGGGAGAGGGTTGTCTGCCTTGTAAGCAGGTTTCTGTGTGGTCTGAGGAGCTCTGGGTCTGTGCTGGAAGACACATTACAGGAGAGGTTAATGGGGATTTGGTTTTGGTCTAGTCAATTCTATGTTGGCTGATAATTAAGATAAACTGCTCGATTTAGAGCTGGGCAGGGACAGGAGAAAGTATTGGTTGTTGTAATGGCCCAAACAATTATTTCTTGTAGACTAATGGCTTCCTGCTGTGTCATTTAAGATAACTTTAATATGAGTCACTGAATTTGATCTTAATTTGGGCTTGTTTTTGTAAGTGAAGCTTTTTCCATTTTCCTTTGTATCTGAAGCTTTTTTTTAGGTAAACACCTGCACATTAATCCAGAGATAGCATGAGATAACCTTGCTATTGCAGTTACAAGCTTCCCAGAAGACTAATGTTTTCAGTATAAAAGAAACTAACCTAATTATTCCACTCATATTGCTACCTGCATTTTAACTAATATTCATTCCATTTGATCCTGCAGCATACTGAGTAATTTATACACCCACCACCTCATGAGACCTTTGGAGCATCCCATATAGTCTACCTTCAAGACCTGGAGTGCACCTGGGAATTGTTGCTGCTTTCATGGAGGCCAGGGTAAAATTTGTCAGACCAGCTACTGTCTTGCAGACACATAATTCTGTGATAAAAAACAGCTTCTCCTTATCAGCTTAGTTATGCAAGCTCTGAGGAAGATAGCAGGTTCTCTGAGCCCAGTGGTTTAATCTTCTCCAAAGTAAATGGTTCATCAGTTTTAAGTCCAAATCCAGTACAGACTGGTGGGAGCAATTTCCAAAGATAGGGAAGCCTCCCTGTATGAGTGCTTTTCCCCTCACATATAAATAGGTATATAGTCATTTGGATTGGTGAGTTGAATGCAAGAGAATGCAATATTAGCCATAAAATCAAAAGAATTCTACTCTGAATTGGTTTGAATTGAATTGAAAAGAACTTTTTTTTCCCTCATGTGGAGTTAAAATTGTCATTACTGTTGTTTCATGCAGGAGAAAATACAGGTAGATGCTCCCTCTCTTCAAGCCAGACCATTTTAAAAAGAGATCTTAATTAATACATATGAGATTTGTTTGGGAATCCTAAGGCTTGCAGCACTTCCTCATGTGAGTCTCAGTACATTTTAAGTAGTGCACATTTTACACAAAAAATTGTCCTAGGAGGTAATATGGACACCACTTAGTTTCTCAGTATCCACCACAAAATACCAAAGATGAAATGCTAAAAGTTAGTTATTAAACAGCTACACAGCTTTTAGGACTCATGTCTGAACATGTACTACACTTACCACTTTTTAAAGTAGAGCTGAAACTTGTAAGTGAAGGCATACTTCCTTCAATACATATTGTATGGTAAACAGAATTAAGAAGTTTTGGTTCACATGAACCCACAGGGACTTGTGACTTCTCCAGTCAGTCCATGTTTCTGTTACAAAGCCATTTTTCACAACTTGCAAAATATTGGGATCTGGATGGTGTTTGATTATGTGAAGTAATTCTACTTCTATTCAACTCTTTCTTTAGAATTACATTCATATACAATCTACGTTCATATTTTACATAAACCAGTTGCACCACAAATTCAAATTATTTGCAAGACCAGTTGTGTTTGCATTCTTTAGAAAACTTCATCTGATGTTGAAGCAGTTCTGACTCTCTAATTAAAATTTAGGACTTTAGGATTGCTCATAGTCATGATTGCATCTGATCTGAGCCACCCTCTTGATAATCTTTTAATCTCATTTCCCCTTGCTCCAACTGGATCCCATTCTTTCCCTTTCCTACCCCTTCCACACAATCTCTCATTTTATTTTCTTGTCTCTTTAGAGAAAAAAATTCAAAGTATAAAAGCCCATTACTTTGGTACAAATGTGATATTAAATCCTTTTCACCTTTCAAGTTTTGTGTCCTAAAAACAGCACACACTCTTTGAGAAGAACCTCTGGCACTGTGTCGACAAAACTAAGGCTCCATGAGATAAAAAGCACCAAATCTTTATAGCAATTAATATCTTTGATAAACCTTATTCTAACTTTTGTATAATAACTTGAAGTAACCAGTGCTTTGCCATAAAGTTATCTGATACCACTTTGCTTTCATTTAACAGCTTGGTGAGTAAATAACAAACTCAGACTATTATCCATGTTGTATATGTGTATGCCCTCAAAAAGAACGTACTGCTGAAGATTCAAAATGAAGAATTCATTTGCCTCCTGAACACATCTCAGCCAATATTAGTGAAGCAGGATGGTCAGAGAAGGGAAAACAGGAAACTCAACTGAAAAAAACTGGAATGTGTTGGCATCTCCAGCACACTGGGCACCATGGACATTGTGCTGGGATGAGAGAGGTCCATCCTCCTAAGCTATGGGAGAGCCAACATCTGTGCAGGAGCTGAGGGCTGGTGTCCTTCTGGCTGAGCTGCATCTGCCAGAGCTGGGTCAGCGTTTTCAGGAGGGATCCAGCCTTTGGAGCAGATGCAGAGCCTCTTCTTGGCTGCCAAGGCCAGACACACAACACAACTCACACAGGCAACGGATGTAAAGACCATTTTGAATCCTGGGAGGGCAAGACACAAGATTTTTTTCACACAATTTCCTTTTTGTGTCAGGAACTGTGTTGTGTTCAGCTCCGCTCAGTTTGTTGTGTTGTTTAACTCCATATAATTGACAAACTGTCCTATAAAACTTCTTGCCAACATCTTAGTGCTTTATAGGTCATCAATCTCAGCCTCCTTGGATGTTTCTATTCCATAAATGCAAGCCAGTAAAACAAAAAAGGAGCAAGAGTGTCATGGAAAGTCAAGTCTCATCTACTCCATTTTACCCTTGTCAGGGCTGGTAACTACAGGACCTGGTTGCCCCAGAAAGAAGCCCCAAATCTCAGCATGACAGCGTAGTTTAATTTGTGGTGAGACAGGTGTGGCTGCAGACAGTTGTGAAGATCTTTGCCAGACATCATTATGCTCTCTAGGTAAATTGGGAACTTTCTAGCACAGATGAAAAATGAGCAACAAAGCAATACTTAGCCCTGGAAAATCAGTTTTGCATGTGCCAAATGAGGTTTGAGGTGAACACGACAAAGGTATCTGTGAGACTGCAGGAATCCCTTTACAAAAGTAGCTACTCTGGACTTTCCAGAGCAGCAAGCTCAGCTCACTAGCCTTTGCTATGAGAGAAGATGGTGATGATGAGGGGATTCTCCCTCTCAGTCGGGCAAAAATAGCTCCACCTGTTCTGCAGTGAGTGTATTCACTCAGAGATTACAGATCAAATCCTGTTCTGCTTCACTGCAGGTGTATAAAGCCCTTACCTCCCATTTCTTTTTTTTTTCAAGGAGTGAGGCTACAGCTGTGGGCTACTGTGTACACTTAATGGCATCATTGAGAGTTGTAAGACCAGTTCTCAAAGATGACGTGCTCCTTGAGCAATCTATTTCGTGGGGATATGACTCACACCTTGCTCTGTGTGACAGAATCTAGCCCTTGGCTCCCTGGTAATGGAGATGGATATGCAAATCCACCAGTGGCTCTTGTACTGCTCAGTGCCTTGGGGCTCTCCAGTTTCCAATGCATGCACTTGGAACAAGAGCTCTTGCTGCAAACATCGCGTGTGGTCGGCTGAAACGTGAGAGATCCCTCCCTTTTCAGAGGACTGTGCACTCCCCTGTATTTTTCATTACCATCAGGCATCAAACCACAGAACAAGAACTTTCATGAATGTAAATCTGACTGCCTGAGATGACTCAATCCAGTCCATGCCAGAGTACCACCCCACCCCACTTGTATTGATTTGGAGTTTGAGTGGTCCCTGCACCACAAAACAAATCTATTGCCGCACTTGTAGAATGAAATCCCTGAAGCTTATACAGGTCAGTAAACACAACTTCCCTGCTGTAAAATTTTTATTGCATATCCTGCCTTCCTCATCCATAATAGTGCTGAGATGCACCTTATACATTTACCAGTGTATCATAGTCTGGTAACATTTACTCTATCAAGCAGTGTTGTCTGATTCCTTTCCTGAGCAAAGGAAACATAAATAATGTAAACACCAGTGTGAACAATAGAGAATTGGGATTAAAAGCTTCAAGTCAACAGAGGAAAATTTCTGGATAGAGCAAAGATATGGAGAATCATAGAATTAATTGGGTGGGAAAGATGTTTATGGTCATTGAATCCCACAACCAAACCACATCCCCCAAAAAAGTGCCACCTTTACACATCTTGTAAATATTTCCAAGGCTAGTGACTCCACCACTTCCCTGGGAAGCCTTTCCCTGTGCTTAACAACATTTTTGGTGACGAATTTTTTCCTGATAGCCCATCTAAACCTGCCCTGATGCAACTGGAGGCTGTTTCCTCTTGTCCTGTCACTTGGGAGCAGAGCCTGATCCCCAGCTGGTGACAACATCCAGAGAGTTGTAGAGAGTGAGAAGGTCCCTCTGAGCCTCCTTTTCTCCAGGCTGAGCTCCCTCAGCTGCTTTGTGCTCCAGACCCCTCATCAACTTCATTGCTCTTGTAAGCAGAAGTAGATTTAAGTAGAAAATAGGTGCTAAAATAATTAAAAATCCCCAAACCAATGAAAATATACTGTAAAAACAATTAATCTAACTGACAGGCAGCATGATTGTCCTGGCAAAGCTCTGTGTATATGTTGTTTTTCTTCCTTTGCTCTTTCTTACCCCAAACTTACTGTGAGGGTTTCATACCCACATGCTGCCATTGCAAACCCACAATTACAGCTTTTTTTTCTATTGAATAGTTTCAATGATAATTCCTGTGTCGAGAGAGATTTTCTCTTTCTCCTCAAATAACTTAATAGAGGAGCATTGCTGGGAGAGGAAGAGGCACATCCATAGCCATTGTTAGTGGAAATCCTTTAGCAAGTGGTTCCATCATAACAATTAGCAGGGGGAGTTCTGTGCCAGACCCTGGTGTGCTGAACAATTGTAACCAGTGAGGCACAAGGACAGGATTTCTCCATCTCTATCACTATTAGCATTTTGATATCGTTTTTATTATCACCATTATGTCAATATTTCCATTACAATTCCATCACACAAATTCTTTAAAATAGAAAAGTCCTTTTAAGTGTAGACATTCATAAAAGCTTAGCCTTTGGACACTTCTTTAAATTCAAAAGTTTTTGAAAAGCAACACTCTCTTAAATAAATGCAGCTAATTTCAGAATAGGAAAGGAATTTAACAGTGTTTCTCTCATGTACCATCCTGATTATTTAAACACTGAAATACAGAAGTGAAAAACATTTTCTAGCACCACAGAGCACATAAAGAACCCAAACAAAGAGCTGAAACATTATAAAGTCTCTTTTTAATTTTTACATTTTATGCCAGACAGAATAGCAAACCTGCAATTATAATAGCAGAAATTCAGAAAGTAGAAGAATAACCCTTCCCAGACCACAGCCCAGCATCAGAGCATCTGTGATTTAACTCATGGGAAGGGTGAGAATCAGGATTTCCCCTTGTACTGAGCCCACTACAGAACAGCTGGGACTGGAAATTGCCTCAAGCATTAGCATTTATATCAGCATCTCATGTTGGTAAGCTGGGTTGTCTTCATGCAGTTTTATGCAGGTTTTTCCCATTTTCAGAAGTTATAGTTATCCCATAACTTGTGTGGCCTTCCCCAGTTTACCCACCAATTATTGCCTGTAAGATATTTTATTACAATCCAAACTATAAAACACTCCAGCAGAAAGGATCTGCCATTCTATATTGGAGCACAAGTGCAAGAAGTGATACTAATTGCAGCTAAAGATGAAACTACTATGGGTCCAAATTAAAGTTTAATTAAATGTAATCCTTTAACCATTTAACAGATGTAGCCCAAGCTTACAAAAAATCAGCAAAGGAGCCTCATCTCACACAACATTCCCACACCAGATTTACATTTTCTTGGGAGATGAATTTTACAGATAATGTTCAGGTAGCTTTTAACAGCAGCAAGCGCCCTTGTTAGGACAGAGCTTGAGGTGCTCCTCTTAAATGACCCCAGTCCTCCCTGGTTTCTCTCCCTGCTAATCCTACACCTGCTACAGCTGTAGTGATCAATCTCTCCTTTTCCAGCATCTTTCCCACTCCTTTTTCTGGGATGCTTTTTGGCCTTTAACACTACAACCTGATTCTATGGCAAAGAACTGTATAGAGTTCATTTAAATCTTTCTGAGGTCCTCATATAGTTTGTGAACACCGATTTTTAGTAATTTAGCTTTGACCCATGGTGCTTCACTGTACGTACATGCATGCTATATCAATGCCTTCCACAAGGATGCTATGGAGCTCAGTTAATATGGAATTATGTCTTTTGCTGCTTAGCTGGACTGTGGTGAAAAAGAAGCACCATTTTTCCATGTTATCAGCAACTGCACTCCTGCAATCAACATTGTACTGAGAAGATAAAAATGTGCTTTCCCACACCAGGAGATCCTTTCAGTAATCACCATGCTGCTGCTACAAATTTCTTTCTGCCTTCCCTGTTCATGCTGCTGGTTTGCCCTGGAATTTCTCAGCTCTCTCCAAAGAAGGCAGAAGCCTAGGAGTGTCCCCCCAGAATGTCCATAGAAATAGAAATGTGTATTGTGGGCCATGCTATGTACACACAGCTGAGGTCAGAGGGGAATGGTGGCTGCTGAGGTAGGTTGGCACATTTTGTCATACTGCCAAGACACAGATCTCCTGGCTGCTCTTCTGCCCTCTAAATTATTCCAAATGTAAATTAACTCTTATTACTGCCACATTCCATGAGCTCCCCAGTACCACCCATTAGAAAGGAACTATTTTATGGAGAATATCTTTAATGTCTTTTCTTGATCCATTGTTGTTATGCATCTGTTTTTCAGCTGTGTAAAGTAATTAAGGAATGATCTAATGGAAAGAAGAGCAGAGTTATCTCTTAGGAACGTGTATGTGCATACAAAAAATCACTATCAAAAAGTACTTTAGTAAAAAATTAGACCTGCTACCACCTTATGTCAATCCTGCAGTTAATTGCAAATGCAGATTTTAAGAGGGGAACTACTGTGCACAGTAGACTTGTCTATTCAGAAGAATAAATAGGTCTTACTTGTGAGATGACAGGAAGAATTCTAATTTCCGAATAAAACCGTGCTTGATTTTCCACAGAAAGTTTTTACTTTCAGCTTGCTTGCCACTACCCTCTGCCATGTAATAAAATCTCACCACATCTGAAGAGTTCTGCGGTGCAGTACAGGACAATGAACTATAAATAAAAACCATTTTGTTGTCATTGTTGTTGTTTCAAGAGCAGTTTTTAAAAGCAAGCAGGGAATGTGACTTAGATAAGTGTGCGCATAGCAGGGCTGGTTCATGTGTGTGTGTGTGCAACACCACGGGGCGTCTCTGGAGAGACTCTTCAATGACTAAAAGCTTCATTTTCAAGCCAACAATTCTCCACTTTAACCATCTGTAACAAAGTAACTATAGTTCTGTTTAGCTTTTTCCTCCTTTCAAGCTTTACTTCACATTTATTGGAAAATCCTTAGAAGCAAAGGCGCGCTTGGGTGAAGTCTGTTATTAAACAAGCTGAAATTGCTGCTTTCATTGTGGCACTTAATTGGGATGTTGTGCGTCAGGAGCCATTGGAGCTCTCCCGTGGTGCGGCTGGGGATGCCATGGTGTGCCATATGGGAAGGCTAAAGCTTGGAAACGATTTTTGGGGTGTTTGATTTTTGTGTCAGTGAAGGCTGATATGAAAAATGAGGTGAGTCTGAGCTCCAGGGACTGAACGCACAGGTTGAGAAACTCTGATGGCCCCTGGTGCCCGGCAGAGTCCGTGGGGTTTAAAAAGTGTCTCCTGTTAGTCACAGACTTAATTGTGTAATGGGCACATGCAACCAGGTAATTAATACTGCTTCTCCCTAGGGGATTACCTTAGATTATTGTGTTGGGCCCAAGAACTTCCCTGTGGCAGAAAGTGATAGAAAATCTGGAAGGGACCTGCAAAATCTGCCAGAAAGAAGATTTAAATTTAACATTTCCATGATGCAACAACAGTGGGAGTATATTAGATATTAGGAGGATGTTAAAAAGCTAGAGATATATGACTATGTATGTTTTTATCATTAACATTACTAAAAATGTTCAACACAGTCTTTTAAAAAAGTGCCATCCTTGTTTTCTGAATAGACTCCCAAATTTGTGGGGGTTTGACACTGGAAGATTTTAAATACTTTTTATGACTAATTAAAATGAATTCTGTTTCCAGACAACATACTGGGCTATAAGAATCGTGGATCGGAAGCTCATTCTATCTCTCGAATTAAGTTTCATTTATTGGAAATAAATAGAGTGTTCAGAACTTGTTTATATTGCTACTTTAATTTCCTTCAGAAAATATCTTCATTTTTCCCTCTCAGTTATTTCTGACTTAATTAATAAACTGCCTCAAAAATAAACTAGTTTTGCTAGGTGTAATAGCCTTGGTGTCAGGGTTATGTCTCCCTCTTTAAGAAAAATAGCTGCTGCTGGATTGCATTTTTAGTGCAGCTCTTCGATGAATCCTTCCATCTCTGCCTCTGATTCCTGCAGCAGATTTTTACAACTGAAGCTCCATTACATTCATAAACCATTGCCTGACCTTCTAGTTGATAGATTTGAGGCCAGAGCTTGCTTGAACTCACAGCAGAGCATCCAAAAATAATTTTACCTTCAACATTGTTGCGCTATTTGTAAATCCCCTTATGCAGACAAACAACAATTACTGGAATGTTGACTTTATTTTCCTCTTTCTGCATGAAGATTTACCAATTCTAAAAAGTGATTGCTATGAAATAGTGAGCAGCCAGACTGGCATGTAATGAGATGCAGAACCTTGTTGCAAAGTACACTGTCAGTATCAGTGCAGAGACTCGTGATACATAAATACATTCTACTACACTGATATAACAAGTTATGTTCAAAATTAAAACAAATTTTTGCAGAAAAAAAAGGCTAGAAACAGCACCTAGGGTAAATATTGCCTGTGCCCAAGGAAAATCCTTGGGATTCAGCTCTGGTAAAAGCAATTTAAAGTATATTCATGGTGTCATGGTTGTATAGATTTATAGGCAGACCACAAGTATAGCAGAGCAGGTATGCAAAAATGACAATGCTGAGGCTTCTTAGAGACCCCAGCAAAGCATAAAGTCAGGCTGGAACTGAAACTTCAGTTTTGGCAAGATTATCATGTTTATAAAATGAGTAATTTTTAGCATGGTTAGTTTGGGGTAACATATTACAGAGTCAGAATTTGCAGTAGAGAAAGCCCCTATAATTAATTTTTCTGCTCCACCTTTATGATCATGATCATACCTTTCTAAAAATATTTTTTTTTTATTTTTTTTTACTTACTTGTGAAATAAAATATTTTTGATTGAGGTTATTTTTGATTGGCAATTTTATTAACCAGCCCACAGGAAAAAGCAGGCATTGTTTCAGATCTCTGGAACTTCCCAGCTGCAATAGCAATACACAAATCATCAAAGGCCCAACAGGAGCAACAGAAAAAACTGAAGCTATGAGAGGTGTTCAAAAAGTGAAAAAACAAAAACCTAGAGGTTGCCCAAGGCTTTGGCACTGGCCACCAGTAAATACAGGAAAAACACAGCAGAAGAAAATTATTTCTGCAAGGTAGATGCTTTTGCTGGGGGTGTCTTGGAAAAACTGAAGACAGGTCTTTCCTCAGTTGGAAATTTACTCTAGGCTCCTGTCCACTACATGAAGCCAAACTCCAGGAGCAGCAAGCAGAAAAGGCAATCTTCCTAACTAAAGGCATTTATTTGTCTGTTTGCTTATTTAATGGAGATTCTTTTGAAGGAATTAAGGGCTTCTGCAATTCTCATGTTGAGTGGAATACATCCTGAAATGTTCCTGACACCACTGCCTCCATCAGTCAGAGGAGGTGAAAGGTGTATTTGTGCAAATGAACTGTCAGCTTCAGGTGAAATCACTTGAGTGGGAGGAGGGGAAACATCTCTCTCTTCTTTCCAGAGAGAGCTATAAAGGTACTGCCATTTCTTTTAATAGATTTGCCCTTTGAATCTTGTACTTGTAGCCAAGAGCTCAAAAAGCAGAGTATGAGGCAGGAGACAATGGAGAAAAAAAAGTATAGTTGACTAAATAATAGGGAGAAAGAATGAAAGAAAAGGGAAAGAATGGAGATAATCTAGATAGCTGATAACAAAAGCAATTCAAAACATCCAGGAAATAATATTGTCATAAGAAAAAAAACAGATATTTTTACCAACCTTATGGATAAAAGAAGAGATGTAGGAAGAAATGGTATTGCTTTAGTTCTCTGACTGTTTACAGATTGCTTTCTGGTTTTTATATTTATATATGTGTGTGTGCATGTATATGTAAATACATTTAAGAATAGTGGCTTCAGTCAGTTCTAATTCAAATTCAAGCACCTTCCTAAGCAAATGCATCCCTGCACCATCCCCAAGGAATGCATTGAACAGATCTTACTTCACAAAGTAATAATTCAACACTTTCCTCCCTTTAACACTCTCAAAGCATTATCTTGTGTATTCATCATCAAGTCTGTCTCTCTATGTCTGCAGAATTGTTCCAGTATAATTTATTTTTTTAATATTTAATTTTCCAAATGTACCTTCAAGAATTACTCCTACAGAAACTGCTCAGGAATAGCTGCTGTGTCCCTACCAAAGCACCCCAGAACAATTTTAAAAGTTACATCTGTGCTGCTGAAGCTGGAGGGAACAGAAGCAGACATGTTTTCTGTGGTTTGTGCAAGCTTGGCAGTGACATGCTATAAAGTAAGTAAATAGTTTCAAAGACTTGTTTTATTATCTCTATCGTTAAAAATCCCACAAGCTCTTCTGGCATTGCAGGAATGAGTGGCAGGACTGCAAGACACACAACTGTTATCATCATCTGCTTCAGTGAAACCAATATCAATTAATTTAGTTAATTAGTTCTTAAAGGCCCTCCAAATTGAATTTTGTTAAAGAAAGTTTTCTCTGTTTGACTCTATTCACATCAAATCACAAGTTTTCTAAAAGCTTTCTAAGCTGTTAAGAATTTGGAATATTTTGCTTTCCACAGTGAACATCCTACTTAATTAAGCAATCAAGAAAAATAAATCCCTTTGCTTATGTGGGATTCAGAAAGGGACAATTGAAAGCAATCTGATTTTCAGCTGTTAAAACATTAAAAACACACATGCAGAGAGCCAATCACAAATCCTTGCCATGATCATACACCTGCATTTGGGATTTGAACAGAAGCTGCAGGAAGAACCATTCCTCCCTCAAAATGAACACACTGTTCATTGGAAGATCTCTCATATTGAGGGTGAAACATAAAGGCTTCAACACTTTCCCAGGTGTACAAAAAAGGATTGCACAGGAAACAATATAGAAAAAGAAAACAATTGAGAAACATTTTGAATAGCTCTCATAACCACAGATTATCTAGATCTGTGGCGATTTCTGTGCCCTCCTGCCACATGAGCAGTTGTTCTGGAATGTCGAGGAGAAAATAGTCCAGGCAAAAATAAAAGCCACCATTCTGCTCTGAAATGTATGCATACAACACTCAAAAAATTGTAACAGACTGCAAATGAGCACAAATGAAAGGATGTTTAAAAGCACAGGATAAAGATATGTGCTTTCTGGATTCAGAAAATGAAGCCAGGCTCCTATTCATATATTTCTGGGCTGAGAAAAATGTAGATTAGAAGCCTCTAAAAGCCTGTCATTGCATGATACGTACCTTCACACATATACATACATAATAGACATCAGCTAAAAGTGCTGCCCTTGGGTTCATCACTTTATATTTTATTCTGTACAATGCTATCTGGATGCTTTAGCTGGGAAAAAAAAATGTGGTTTCATCCATGAATGGGTCACTGACCTTAGAATTGAAAGATTTATCAGGGTATGTTTGCATGACAAAATACAGCACTACACAGAAATATACGAGCTCTAAATGTGACATCTCCAAAATGGAAAAGGATTTAACTGAATTAGCACAGTCCTCTGATCAGCCTCCTCTGCCCTGCTGTTCAGCAAAGCTACTTAACTCAGACAGAGCTGTACTAACACAGTTATGCTTGTCCTGGTTTCTGTGCCAGCCCAGCATGACTCTCACTGAATTTAACTCCAAAGGAATTTACATGATGCTTTCCCAAAAGGACTCCTAAAGCTCCCAAAATCTCCTAATTTCAACCTAAATAAGATCTGTTACAGTAAAAGTTAGGGAAAAAACAAACAAAAACAAAACAAGACAAAACAGCAAAGTCAAAATATTTTACTTATTACTATGGCTCCTGAGAAGGAGTTGGGGCCAATAAACTTTTCACATCCTCACTATAGAAGAGCTGGAAATATATAGGACACATGCACAGCACTAGCACATCCTAAAAACACCTGGATTCCCAAATGCAGCAACAGAGCAGTTAGTGAGACCTGAAAGGACATGCACCCAGGGGAAAGTGAGGGGGTTCACTGCAGCCAGCTTCTCTAGAAATATAACACATGGAAAAATGAAAAAAAAAATTAAAATAGCAAAAGCAGCATTAATTTTGCTCTAAATGAGATCTTGAGAACAGAATATATCCAGAACACTAGAATGTGGAAAGACAATCCAGTGAGGTGCCTGAGAAATGAAGGAGCACCATTGGAATTGCCTCTTCAGGAACACAACTGTAACCTGGCCAACGCCACTGAAACTCAGTGGGAAGAATGAAATTGCAAAAATGATGCTAAAATCAGTATTTAGAGAGGGTTGTGGGACAAGAGGGAGGCATAATAATATTCTTTGTCAAGTAATTCTGTGATTGTAATAATTAATGAAGCTTGGTCTCTCAGAGATCTTCCTGTGAATGGCTGATGTCATCTAAGATAATATCAATTGGCCTAAAAGCTTTTTCACAGGTCATCATTTATAAAAGAACTCCTCCATGGGGATTCTTTGGCATCTCATAAAATGGGTACTCCTAGACTGCTTCTTGGAAACTGTTTTCCTAGCTAACATGAGCCCAAATTTTAGAACACCAATTGTTTTGAGGCTGCCACTTCAGTGCCAAATTTCTTTGGAAGAGTCCAGAGAAGAAGGAGACAGTCAGAAGATCCCATAATGCTGTGTGATCCCATCGCATTTTTCCATGGGACAACTTTTAAAAACTTCGGTTTAAAAAAGGGTTCTATTTGACTAATGGATCCTAAATAAGAGAAACAAAAGATCTGGAATGCTTATGGGTGCATACTACAGCTGAACAAATGATACAGTCCCTGTTATCATCTGCTACACAGCATCAAAACGTGATGAAGGGGTGCATCATCTGTCTATGCTATGCACAGAGGCAATGGTAAAATCATGGGAGAGTTCCATCTGAGAGCTCAAGGTCTGGATATCCCTCACAGCTGGAAATAAAGTGGAACTTTGGAAATTACAGGAGAAGGTCTCCAGCCCCAAAAATGTGTTATTAGGGCTGTAGAGTGGCAGGACAGAGTCCTGAAGAAAACACATTTGATTGGAAAGGTTACCATCTCCTTCCTTCATTTTCTTTCCTTCTCAATCTGAACTACATTCTTTCTACATTACTGCTACATTCCATTACTACTACATTTCATTACTACAGACCTTTCTGGAAAAGATTACTGCTGCTGAGTAAGGGCAAGTCGCCTGGTCTTTGTCATTAAAACAACTAATTGCATAAAGTTGGAAAATATCATTAATCAAATCACTTAGGAGAAAAAGCTAAGCAGGGAAAAGAATAAAGAGAATATCTTAGTAGATACTCAATTCAAATGGAAAATAATTAATTATAATTGTGAACTGCTTAAGAGCATTTTCCTCTATGCTCAGAATAAGACATCAAGAATAGCAAGGCTCAACTTTCTGAAAATTGATGACAAACCCAAAACAATGTGTTTCAAACATAAGTGAATGCAGCTATTTAGGCAATGTAAAAGGATATTATTACAACAAATATGGGGAAAAGGGATAAATAGCAATAGATATCAAATATAAGAAGAGGATGAAGGAAACTAGCAATAGAAACTAAAGAATATAAAATCAAGGGCTGGCAGATTTGATTAAGATGGGAGAAAATTATGAAGTATGTGAGGGAGGAAGAGATTCTTAAAATTTATTTAAATATTTAGAGCAGTAACCATAATAAAGATGAAAATGCAGAATAATTCAAGTATTTTTTTTCCACATTTTGAACCAACTTGTTGTTGCCATATAGGAGCATGATGGAAAAATATCTATTCCAGTGTAAACAAGCAGAAATTCAGTGGGACGGTTCATACAGGAGGTTTAAAACCATCACCCCAGAACCTCAGTGGACCATATATGTTAAATATATTATCAAAATATATTAAATCATTTTGGATATTGAGAAAATTCAAGACAACTTGTAAAAAGTTTAAATTGTGCTAATGGTAACATAGAGAGAGATACAGATAAGCATTTGTATTTAACTTCTCTTGACAACTTTTAGAGAAATTAAGTTTGGCTTCTAAAGTATTGACATATTATACAGCTAGAATACCACAAGAGATTTTTTTAAATAAAGTGGAATGATTCAAAACTCAGTGCAATAAATATTTTACATTAGTTGCAAGCTGGTTGCCTTCTTGAAACAGGAATTAAAAAAGGAACCACTTTTTAACCATCTTTACCACTCCAATTGCACTGGGTTATGGCAATCCGTGGGCATCAGGAGTAAAATGCTGACATGCCAATAGCCAGGGTGAGCACTGAGCACTGCACACACTGGGACATTTGCACAGAATCCTCAGCTGTGAAGTGCAAGGTCTTAAAAGCCCAGTCAGGGCTCTCCTTCAGGCTTGCTCCTGTTTTTCCATTCAAACCATAATCTCCTGGCAGGAGAGTAGATAATTTTTTCATGAAGTACCATGTACTTTATTAGTAGTGTGATTTCCTAAAAGCTCTTTGTTATATTTCAATTTAGTCAAGAAAGTACAAAAAAATCTCTGTGAAAAAGCAGGATGAACCTGCAACCAGAGACCAGAATTTACTTTAATGGTATGCTATAGAGTACCATAATGTAATAAAGGTTACAAAGGAAGCCCAGGTGTCATAAAGCAGTTCCACTGACTTGGGCAGAATATTACACCTGCTGATTTTTCTATTTTCTCCACACTTAGACTACATCTATATTTATGAGGGGGAAAAACGATGAAATATTTAAACAGTAAGCAGCTTGAAGACTTTCTATTTGTTTGCTAAAATTTAACACATGCTGCAGTAAAAGACCAAAGTCCTGGAAGCAAGCTGCAGGGCTGTCAGGGGGACAAGGAGCTGTCTTGGCACATGCCCTGCAACCACAGCAGCTCACCCTGAGCTTTTGGGAGCTCTGCACCAGGGGCCACTGCCACTGAGCCTCAGGGAGCTCACGGGCTCTGGGTGCATTTTAGAGAAGGACAAAAATAGGATGGAATGTCCTTTTTGTCTTTAGGAATGGATCTGAGCTGGAATAAAGAATGAAGCTACCAAAACAACGTCCCTGGCTAATCTGTAGTATGATACAAAGATGAAGAGTTGTGTTTCTGTTTGGAGCAGTGGTTCTCAACTTTTTGTGAGCAGAATTAGGGATGACCCACACTTTTTCTTTTTTCATATTGGCAATTGCCATAAATATTTTTTACTGGCATCCCAGCCTGTCTTAGGCTTGGATGAAAAAAAACCCCAAAGGTCAGAAATTCTAAGTTTTAAAATTCTTGCTTCTGGGTGAGGCCATTGCATGAGATATATCTGTGGCAAGAGCAAAGTAAATGAGAAAGAAATGAACTCCAATCTTCTGTACTTACTCTGTGGCTTCAGTCACTACCTGACTGTGGCTAAATGGAGTGTACCAATGAACCTGCCCTTCAAAACAGGAATGTCTCGGGCATGAGAACCAGGGATTTGAAAACTGCAATACTCTTAACCCTTCAAAAGTTGCTAGACCTTTTCCACCAAATCTTCCAGGTTGTAAATGGGGAGAAATAATCAGTTTCAAATATAATCAATCAATTAATCTGGGTATGATATTAGTCTACATTAATTTAATTAACTACAATTTAGCTAAGTGTTTCTAGGCAGGGAGATGCAGGCAGGAACCTGCTCTCATTCAACAGAGAAAGCACACAAAGCCTTCGAAGCTATATTCTCAAATTGCTCCTGCAATTCATCATTGCAAGAGATTGCTTTGACTGGGGAGATACTAATTTACACTGAAAAGTGCAAACATGCTCATAAACACTGGAAATCTCAAGTAGTGATTTACAAAGTTTGTAGAAATAAAAACCTCAGCAAAAGAGATGATAAGACTGGATTTAAAGGCATATCCTGGACCTCTGTCTATGAAATGACCCCAAGAAGATATCTGGGCCTTCCTCTGCAAATAAATTTGGGCTTTATGAACTATTAATAAAATCAGTAAGATCATGTTAGTTTACTGGCAAAGTGAGACAAATCTCTTACTTTGAACAAGGTGAACAGGATAGAGTTTATCCTTAATCAGTGCTGTTTCCTCACTAACTTAACAAAACGATGAACTATTTAAAGGAAATAGCACATATCCAAGCCAAGGGAGAGTAAACCCATCAGGAAATATTAGAACAACAAACCACCTGATAAAGAACATATAGAAATAAAAACAAATCCTAAAATTCATTTCATAATTTATTTGGTTTGGATTATTCTATAACGAATTTTTATTTATATGTTTAAAGCCATGCATATGGAGATGAGGTAGTGAAAGGAGGAGGTAAGTGAAATAGAACATTGTGTTATGAATATTAATATCAAGAAATAGTAGCATAAAAGGTTAAAAAATGGAAAATTAAACCCAAAAAGACACAGAAGGCACTAATTCTAAATCTTAATTAAAATGCATGTCTTAATTCAGAAAAGCATGAAAAGAACTCCCTTATTCATAAAAAATCTGATAAAAATGCTGAGGTACAACAAATTACTTATTCTGATGGATTGTTAGAGAAGGTGGAAACAATCACTTAGCACAGAATGGAGCAGGAAAATTTGTAAAAAAGATTGGAATTTGTGTTTCAAATGGCCACATGCTCTATAGTAGAATTTGGGGACCCAAGTGATCCCGATGATTTTTTACTTCTTTGGAAGACATGGTGCCAAATACCCAACCAGGAGAAACCCTGACAGTTCAATTGTCAGAAATGTGAAGCCTTTCTCTTGGGAATATTCTTCACCCTGGCAATGTCACCTTTTTCCCATCCAGTCCCACCCCACCTCTGCCCTGTGTTCAAACCTCATAGGAGCAATCAGTGACTTGATGCAGAAACAAAGTTGAATAATTTCCACGTACACAGTGACAACACCAAGCAGAAGAGGGGGAGTAAAATAATTAAAACATTAACTAGATTGAAAATTAAATGGCATGGATCATTGGGTAGCTCTGCGTTGGCTTATTGGGTGTTGATAGGTTACCTCAATTATTTGCAATTTCTCCTGCAGAGGCATTAAGGGCCCTGGTGAGCCCGTCCTGTGTGTACAGACCTGCTCTAAATGACTCACACTAAAAGGACAACACATGGGAAATGACACTGAGCCATAAAAAGGTTAATGGGCTTAACCAAGGTTACAAAACGAGATAATAGGAGGGATGAGAATAAAATAAAACAAGCAAAGAATACAAGCCATTCCTCCTCTCCCGCTGTCATGCTTAAAGAAACTCCTTCATTTAGATAAATGAGCTCCACAGCAGTGAGTTTGCACAGCCTCAGTAATGTGCATCTCAAGGTCACCTGAGGATATCTGGTGGTGTTAGTGGCAAGATGTGTCTGTTGAAAGAGGTGGTGAGGTGCAGCTTTGGTTGCCAAATTTTTGTGTCAAGAACAAACTGAACAAAGCTTTTGTAGAATGTCCTGCCAAGGAAAGGTATTTAAACCCAAAGAACTCTTTGATTCTGAGAATTTTCTATGTAAAAGCGACCTCAATCATAGTGGACTGAAAGTCAGAATTTAAACTCTTGTCCCTAGCTTGGATTTTTGAGTTTCTTCTGTCTTAAGTCATGGCATAGTAACAGCTGATTTCCAGCACTGATTCAGTTACAATGGTTACATGATTTCCTGATGTTAGCATAATTAAATTAGACACGTTAATGAAAATATAATAATGCTTATCAAAACAAGGCTTTGGCTTGTTTAAACATGCTGATAAAGTTCAGCTCATACTCTTAGAAGAATCCAAAATATCAGTTTGCATCCACTTCTTATGGTTTCCCCTTGGCTATTAATGAGTCTTATTCCTGTATATTTTGAGACACTGAATTTAGTTCTACTCATAAAAAATAACATTTAGACTGAGCTTCAACAGATACACCAATATGTTGAATTAAGTGTTATATTGCTGAAATTCATCATTATGTCTGTTAAAAGCTGAGAGTTCTATTGTTAATATATATATATGAATGTGAAAATGAGATCAGAGTACAGAACAAATCGGTTTTTGTTCCTGTTCTCTGATTCTGCAATATGTCCACAGTTACTAGAAACAAATTCTCTGAGACAGCACATACCCCCTGTTGAGGCACAAGGAGCTGCTTTTCTTATTTTAGCCAAGGGCAGCTTATATATTTCATACTTTCTCCTTTTAGAATGATTTTACTGTGTTATATAATGTTGAATTAGGTATGATTTTGCCAAAAGATTTAACATTTGCAGGACTTTGTTGTTACAGAAGAGGCAAATATTTCACATCAAATAAAACCTTTCTGAGATGCTACTTTTGCTATCTGGTACTCAGAGTTGGTTCACATAAAATCAGGCCAGTGAAGGAAAATATAAGAAAGCACTGCCCTTTTCATTAAGAAAATATTTCCTTTTGCTTTCCATGACCTTTGGGGACAGCTCTGCTTCCCCTTTCACGTCATAGAAAACATCTCTAGGAAGGAAACAGAGGATTGTGGCAAAGCTTTTTTCTTCTACATTGAAGTCCCAGATGACATTTCTTCAAATGATTTTATCTTCTCTAATACACTGTTTTCAGAAAGCACATCCCTTCCAGCCTATTCAAGCTGGAGTCCAAGCCAAACACAAAGTGAGAATATCACTTCTTTTCCATTTGTTTTCTAAATGCTTTTTTTGTGGAGAAATTGAATAATTCTTTCTGTAGCTTAGAGCATCCTGTTGGAAGTAAAACACACTCTGCTTCATGCCATTTTAAAGCTGGTGGTATCATCTGAGCTGATGAGGGCAAGCTGACCTTTCATCTTGTGAGAGCCAGGTAGTTTATGGTAAAGCACTGCCATGGAATGAGGTTTTTTTACTTCCCAGTGGGTTCCTGCTATGCCAGCAGGTCCAGGTAAGGTGTGTTGCCTGTGTACCACACTGTGCATGCAAGCATCCTGGTTTTCCATACAAACCCCTCCCCTACTGCTCTCATTGCTGCATTTGTAAGTGCTTGCAGAACTTCCTTAGATTTTTTGTTTTCAGCTAGGAAGACTCTGTTCTCTATTTTTAATTTATTTTTTTCTACAGCAGCAAAGCCACCAGCCTGAAATACCCATGTGTTGCAAGACCAAGTTAACTGAGGCAACAAAGGTGAGATTTAGCCACTTGCCACTCTGTTGGCTTCAGCTGAAAGAATGGTAAGGTAACATCTCCAAGAATCTGCACTTGATTTTTTCAAATTGAACATGTAAAATCAGCAGACACTCGTGTGATGTGAATGTTGTAAACTCTTCCCTGCCAGAACAATTTCCTGAGGCTTAAAAGAAACAAGCTGCACTGTATTTCCCAGCAATGTTTTTCTGGAAAGTAAAATAAATAATTTCTCATGGTATTGTATCATGTAAGGAGAGATCTGAAGGACCAAAGCAGAGAGTCCATTCTGTATTTGGAGCAAACTGTGATGAGTTTAAAAAGTGTATTTTTCTAAGAATGGCAATAAATTAACAACCAGATTCTAGAATTTAAAATTCTTGCAGTTTTGGGTGTTCTCTTCATGTCACAATTTGGGTAAAAGCATTTTATAATACTAAGGGATTGCCCCTGAGGAAAGAAACTTGTCATCCATGATGCAAGTAGATTTAATACAATGGAAGATCACATTCTAAATTTAAAAAGGGCCAGTAAATGATAATCTACTAAGCAAATTGCCAGTGTGTGCATCTATTAGCTCTCAGACCAATGAACTGCAACAAATTTCACAGAATCAATTAAGTTGGAAAAGACCTCAAATACCATCAAGTCCAACTGTTGACCAAACACCACCATGCCACACAAACCATAGCGCCAAGTGCCACCTCCAGTCATTAATTAGTAACTAAAGCTTGTATTTCCACAACTGAGAGACAAAGATGCTTTTCTTCATGTGGATTCAGAATTAAAAGTGGGGGTTTATGGCAATTCTTGACCCACCCTCAAATGCTCATTTAAAAATTAAATTTGGCAGTCTACCTTCCTACTATAGGTCTGATTGACCTATACCTTATATTCTAACTTCTTTTGTTTAAAATACTATGTATTAGTAATTTATTATAATTGTACTGTTAGAGATGATATCAGTTATTATGGTACTCACCTTCTATTATTTTCTCCATCTATTCTCCCTTTTGGCTCTTGTGCACCAGAGATTCTCTTTGATTTAGGCTGAGATGTGGAGTCCACAGACAAAGGCAGAACCAAGGTGATTGTTTAAAACACCACAACAGCCCCAGTCATGCTGGTATCAAACAAACAAAAATTCCAGAAGAAAAACACCCCACAAGTGTCCACAGCAACAAATAAAATTTTCAGTGAGGGAAGTTTTTCATAGCACCAGCTGCATGGAACAGAACTGGGTAGAATTCAAATAAAATTGTTTTGGTAGACAGATTAATGCATTAAATTATAAAAAAAAATTATTTAAACTACTCACACCCAGACACAGGAGCCAGCTGGCTCCACGGTACCTTTCATCTCCAAATTCCAGCCCACTGCACAGCTAAATACTGCACTTAGGTTAGCATCTTCTAATCTCTGGCATGAAAACTCCAGAATATTTTATTTCTCAATGACTTCTGGTAGTATATTGACAGCACGTCTCCAATGATGGAAGAATAATTAGAATTTTCAGGGACAATTTGATTAAAATAAAAACTGTACTAAACTTCAGCTTGTAGGAAGCACAGAAAAATCTTTACAGGACAACCTCTGTTTTCTCTAGGAGGCAAGCTTTAAAGCCAATAAATATCCATGCTATATTTGGGTATTACTAGATTCAATCTTCCTTAGTTTTCAAGTTTAATTGTGAAGTGTTGATACCAATTCTAATGAGAATAAAACCTTGCAAATCTCTTAATTACCCTGCATAGATCCTGGCTAGGTGTGAATGCATAACCACTGCCTGTGGCATTCACCCAGTTGTGTAAACTACTTTATTGATCTTTCCTTTTTCCAACTGCCAAAGTATCCATACGAAAACAAAATGGATGGACAAACACTTGGCTGTTGATTTGTTTTTTCCTCATAATTACATTTTCCCTTTAAACAAAGTCACTCAGAATCAGTTCACTTCCACAGGAGAAGACACTTCATGGAATGTTTTACTGTGATTTCTTGATCAGGAACCAGTCTTGGAATAAATAACTAATCTCCAGGGTTAGTAACTCGAGACTTTTCATCTGTGTATTCAAACTGATAGAGAAAAAGCATGAAGTCAACGTGATCTCTAACAATCAGTATTTTACAGACCACACTTGTCTGTCCCCAAAGTGCCAGCCAAAGTTTTGTCAAAGAGCTTTACTTGACCTTGCCTCAACCATTTCTAGATTGCTACTGGAGCAGCCACCGAGCAAGATGAGGGAATTTGTTTTCCAAGTTATTGTTGTAGAGAAATGTCCAGCACCACATAAGTGACCTATTCTAGACAATTTACTCCATATGATGAATAAAGAGCCCACATAAAATATTAATTTGGACTCAATACTTAAGGGTTTAAAATCGACATTTAAAAGGAAATGAAAACCAGTAGTGTGCAGGCTGAGGATTATCATAGGAGTCAGGAACGAAGATGCCCTTGGAAATTAAAGTTTTGTGTTTACAATAGGATAACCCATGATAAAAATCATAGCCTATTTTAAAAAAACAGCAAGAAAGAAAAAGGAAAGTGGAATACATGGAATTCCTATTTAATGGTAGTATTTAGAAAACAAATCTCTGTATAACAAAGGCTAAGTTTTTGTAACAGCTGTAGTGGTTAAATCCAAGAGTGTTGTTATTTGGGATAATAAAGATCCTAGAAGAAGAAATTTTTTTTTTTTTCATTTTTTGAATTTGTGGATATACCCTGAAAAATAAAATTGCAAGCACTGCTTCTTTAGACAGCTTTTAAACTGTTGTGGGTTTTGGGGGGGGTTTTTTGTGGGTTTTTTTTGTTTTGTTTTGTTTTTGTTTTTGTTTTTGTTTTTGTTTTAATGAAAAATACTATAAAGTATTCCAATTCAGGTGATCAGGGAAATTTTAAAATAACATTAAAAATTATTAATATTTTTTCGTTGTACAGGGAGTGAAAATTCACTTACAGGATACAGCTCCCTGGGGATCTCAAACCACTTTATAAATATAATGAATGATGACAGCTTTGTAAAAAATTATTCTAAGTAACAATTTTCTATTCTACAGAAGAAGAAATTATGTCACAATCTTTTTTAAACAAGAAGTGGATAGGAAGCAAAAAGAAGCCAACTCTTATTCCTTCTCCTGCATTACAAAGAAAGTTCTTCCTTTTGTGTTTGATATGGAACCATTTATTGCCTCCACAGTGAGGATCGTGTGCCTGCATCATTCTTAGAAATCATTATGAAGGAAATGAAGAAAAAATTACAGAGATCTTTCTTTTAAAAACTGTATTCTATGTCTTTTATTCAAGACTCCTCATTAGAGATGTTTCATGATGAGTAGATGGAAAAAAAGGAAGGTGGCCAGGTGGCCCTAGCTACTCAAAAGTTCATAAAAATTTAGAATGTCCTTGTAATCCTTATTTTTATATTAAAGACATATACATAGAAAATAATTAAATCACCTTGTCTACAAGTCACCTTCATGCAAATTTATATTCCATTTTTACCATTTTCTGAAGTGCTAGTTACATCACATTTCTTTCAGAAATTATGACTTTTGGATGTAATTTTGGGACAGTATATTCTTTTGACAAAAAATAAAAAATGCAGCTTAGATTGAGCTATTCACAAGCCATGATTGAGCATCTAGGGCTTGATTTTGGGAGTTTGTGAGGGAGCAGTACTAATCTATAGGGGGAAAAATAACTGTCCATGATCTTAATATGCTTTAAGGAAGTGGATAATACCTTTTTGATTTTTAGCACAATTTCTGTGATATTTCCTAGCTATATATATATATCTAACTGTGGACATCCATTTTTGCTTTAGGCCTTTCATACCATGCAGTAATTTGAGACAGTAAGTGCAGTAAAATTTCCTTATCAGAAAAAGGATGAAGAGTTGTGCAAAATCTTGAAAAAGCCCAGTCTGCTATTAGAAAATTTTTCTATCTCCTTCAGGTAAAACAGAGATAGATCTCTCAAAATAATAAAAACCAGATATGGGAACATATGAGGCTAGGAGAGGGGGATGAATGTACAATTAGATGGTCAAGAAAGTGAGGCTTATGATCAGATCATTTAGTTTGGCAGGTCTGGACATGAAAGATTTGACTTTTTTTTGGAGGAAAGATGGGGAGAGAATGTGTGAGTAGTTGGGGTTTGAAGCATTTGTATCAGCTCCCTCCTGGTAGGGCAGAGTTCCAAGTCAGGTGCCTACAATTGCTTGTGAAGGCTCATCTTTTCAAGACCAGAAAGGACTGTTCAGAAAGGTTTCTTTTTCTCTTGGGATACTGCAAACCAGAGAATTAAGCATTGTTATTTATTACAGTGATTTTCAGAGAAACAATGGGGTAAGGTAAGAAATTTCCATTTCATTGTGATGGAAAACAGGAGCTGAATTCATTCACTCAGTAGTTATCTCAGGATTGCCTGGTGCCTGTGAAAATCAGAGAAATCCCACAAAGAACCAGCCCAGGGAGCAACCATAAGTGGGGTGGGCTGGAGCACTTTCCCAGGCCTAAGCAGATACCTACAAACACAAATATGCTAAAAGCAGGCTGTGAAGGAGCTGTAATGCTGGTTACCATGGCTCCTGAGCAATCAGCCAGGCACTTCCAGCAGCAGGGAGAGGTCTGGGGACAGGGATGAGATGCTCTGCAGGGACAGGGAGAGGTTTGGGGACAGGGCTGAGATGCTCTGCAGGGACAGGGAAGGGCTGGGACAGGCTCTGCCACTCTGCCTCTGATAGAAACTGCCCAGACAACTGCACACAGATTTCCTCCCAGAAAAATGAGTCTCCTCACTCACAGAGCAAATCTGGGAGGGGAATAAAAAGCACAAGATGTGGCTACTTCAGCATGAAATAGGAGATACAATTCTTAAAGAGTTGAGATGTATGCCAAGGGTGCTGGAACACAACAGCTTTCCCAGACACTCACAAACAACACTCTCCTTTGCAGCTCAGTCTCTCTTGGAGACTCTGCTGTACAAAAAGGGAAACCCTTCTCATCAAGGCCATGACTCAAGCAGATCTGTCTCTTTTTGAACTCTCAATAGTGTCAGGGAGTCCAAGGTCTGCCCCTCTATCAGCTGCCAGGCATTTTCAGGTGACTCCAGTGACCAGCACTCACAGTGTCATGATACAAATTGGCAGATGCCTGTTGCCAGAAAACCTTATTCTTGTCAGCTCAGCCATGTGAGCAGCAGTAGGTGGTAGTAACCCACTGTCATGCACAATTATATTTCAGTGGTAATAACACTTCAGTCAAGGTTTCGCTGCTGGAGACCCTTAATGTGGCTCAAGAGAGAGGGTAAGTGGAGAGACAGAGTCAAAAACTCAAAAAAGAAGTTTGGAGTCTGACTAGGGCATGTGCAGAGTTCATATCCCCAAAGGTAATCAGTCAGCAGTACACCAGAAAATTGCATAAGCTGTTATAAATGACATAAACGAGGAAATCTATTCCTACTTTTTTCTTAATTATAACCAAGGAATGGCATTAAAATTCTTCCTGCCATTCTTCATATGCTGTTCTTATACAAATTACTAAAAACTAACATCAAAGAGGAACAAATGAAGAAGGGAAGTGAAAAATCATCTATTAGGAATATCCCCTCAAGAAAAAAACAACTAGCAAAACCAAAGGAAAACAGAAAAAAATAAACAAACCCAAAACATTGCAAGCAAACAAACAAGTAAAACTCCCAAAAAATCCCAATGAAAAAATTATAGCCACTTGGTATATTCTGTACCATCATAAAACCTAAAAAGAGTAATGTACTCAAGCATTTTTATGAGTCAGAAGGAAAGTTATCCTTTTAGCCTGCATAGCTGTGCACTGTCATGGGACACAAGAAAAGCCAGAGGCAAAACCAACACAAAACAAACACAAACCCAAAACCAACACTCGTTCGCCCCAAATCCTCCCAGTTTGTAAAAACAACTTACAAACAAAAATTGTGGGTTTTGCCTGACAATGAACAGGGTCAGCAGAAATTTTTTCCTGTAAAATATATATTTAACAGAATCCCTAATTTATTCTTTTTTTGCCTCAGAAAGTAAAAGGAGAGGAAGTCAAATAGTATCTGCAAAAGTTGATAGGAACAAGGATAATATCTTAGTATGGCTAATTGTGTACCAGCTTTGCTTTCCTAATAGGCTGCTGCTCACACTGACTCATCCTGGTTTCCATTTGATTTCTGCATCCCCTGGATTACAGAGCACTCTGCTTTGCAGCTGACTCCATTCAGCATTTTATTTTGTATTATTTTATTTCCTTTCTATTTAAAAGCAAAATCTTGCCCAGAATTGGAAGTTTTCCATTCAGGTATGTGAGAAAATATTTTCTAGCTGATTCACCAAGACTTTTTCATGGTGCTTCATAGGCCAAGTGGTATCATTAGATTTGGTGTTACCAGGACAATTTAATAACAATTGGAAATTTTGTTTTTCTCTTAAGTTCCTGGGGAAAGCAGCCAGCCCTCTTACACGAAAATGAGAAAGTGCCAGAGAATTCTCTAAACTAAAATCACAGGACAAGTACATAACTCCTAAAGTAGTACAATGAATAGGAGAAAAAAAGAACAAAAGAAGAATGTTACCAAGTCTCTGAAGTTTAACTTGCATCCTCACAAGCTCACTAGCTCTGGTGCTCCTTCCCAAAAGATGCGTTATACCTGCAGTGTTCCACTGCCTTTGTACTGCTCCAACAGCTCGCCTTAGCATTTTATCTTGATTTATCCAGATTTCCCAGTTAATACACTTTAAAGACAGAAGGAACCACTATTAGCATGTAGGCAGAAAGGCAAACACTTTCTATGGTGATGTCTGCAGAAATTTATGATTTATCATTAAATGGCCTGGGTTTACAGGGACCTAAAGATCATCTTGCTCCAACCACCCGTATTGTTGATATGAATTTATATGATTTACATCTGGCAGAAGGTGAAAAAATAATATTTTACATTTCTGACCTATATATTCTAATTATGACCTAGAGAAAAAGAGAATTCTGAGCTGGGCATTACTAACCTAAGAATTATAGGCAAAAATTGAAAAACTACTGACACTTGTCCATTGGCCATGACATATGAAGAACTGATATTTCAGTGACTGGTCACTAGCTGCTGTAGGATAGATTTTTCACATTTCAAGTAATCATTTAAAGGCACAAAGCAAAACTTGGTTGCAGCTAGGAATCCACTTCATCCATTTTTACTAATCCCTCAAAACCCTTTTCACTTTTATGCATTCCTAGTCCACGTATGCTTCAGAAATAGGACACTATTATAAGAATCCTTTCCTGGTCAGAATCAACAGTGTGTGAAAAACTGCTCTGAAGCAGATGGCTACTTTTGAAGGGGTTTAAAAAAAAAAAATCATAGCAAACATTTGGATTCTCTAAATACAGATTATTTCACTTAAAGTACCTTATTTATATTATAGATGAACCTATAATTCTTATAAAAATAATAAGTTTAATTATGAATTACATAAAATTCTAAAAGACATCCCTCTCTGACCGACTGGAAGACTAAAAATATTTTTTCTTTAATAGTCCCCATTTCCTGAAAAATTATATTTTATCTTCTCATCGGCTGAGGGATTTGCAAAAGCAGCACATGAGCTATCTGGACCAGTGGAATGCTGGTCAGCCTGGCAGATGGCTCTTCTGGGCCAGTGTTTTCAGGGGTTTGGTCATTAACTGGGATTGACCTGTTGGAAGGAATCCAGGGGAAGGACACTGAGAGGATTGCAGGGCTGGAACACCTCACCTGTGAAAACAGATTGAGTTGGGGTTGTTCAGCTGGAGAAGAGAAGGCTCCAGGGAGACCTTGGAGCCCCTGCCAGTGCCTAGAGGGGCTGCAAGGGAGGTGGAGAGGGGCTCTGGGCAGGGGCAGGGAGTGACAGGACTAGGGGCAAGGGCCTTAAGCTGAGGGAAAGGAGGTTTAAGTTAGATTTTAGGAAGAAATTAATTCCTGTGAGGTTGGTGAGGCACTGGCACAGGTTGCCTAAAGAAGCTGTGGATTCCCATCTCTGGAAATTATCAAAATAAGGTTGGATGGGGCTCTGAGTAACCTGGGATAGTGGAAGGTGTCCCTGCCCATTTGAGAGTCGGAACTAAAAATATTTAAGATCCTTTTAAACCCAAAACTTCTGTCATTCCATGATTGCCCATTTTGCTTCTCATGGACTCAGGGCTGGATATTTGGAAAATCTCTTTTTTTTATATCTCATCTGGGGTGGAGGCCCCATACATATTTTACGAGGAAATAGTGAAGATTAAATGTGTTTCATAACATTATGTGACACATCAAGTACATGCCAAGTGTTGCTACATAATAACTGTAACAAACGTGTGTGCCTGAGTGGACGTACATATAGGAAGGTATAAAACCCTATATTCAAACACAGAGATATTTTCTGTGGCCAGCACAGAGGAGTCACGCTGCCTGCCTTACAGGACTCTTTCTGTGACTGATCTAATTAAGTATAACATTGCACATACAGTGATTGTTCTATAGAAAATAATTCTCAGTATTTAGAGAACTTTCTCTCTTAGTATTTGGAGAAGTTTCTGATTTAATCTTTTACATACCATCTAAACAAAAAAGAAAAAAAGGTTTTGAGATCAGCCATAATTTTTCCCATTACAGAAATAATAGACTGGCATTCCTTGAAAAAGTCTCCACCTACACAGGGTTCATGAAATATGTTTTCCAAACCCAGTGCAGTCAGTTGCTGTGCTCAGGATGTATTTAGCTGACTGTATTTAGTATCACATCACACTGACTCTTTAGGAGATTATGGCATTTGGGCCCACTTTTCTTGCTGATTAGTAAAGCAACAATTTTTTATATTTCCTTATATTTCCTTATGTTTCCCTGTTGTTTGATAAATATTGATATTCTTAGACTCTCATGCTCTGATGTGGCAAACGTATCCACATGACTGCAATTAACTGAGATGAAACAAACTGGACCACTTACTGAGAAAAATATGCATGCACTTAAAAACTTGATGAGTACTTCAGCTAAAGAACATTGCATCAATTTTAGGCAAGAGCCTTATTTCAGTAACATCTTTGATGCCCAAAATCTGCTCGAAGATACAATTGATAACGCATCCCAAAGTTTCCTACAGTTTCCCTCGCTGTTTATCATGGGACAGAAACCTGGGTGCTTCATTCTATTTTCATAGTCTCATATATAATTTTTCACGCATAAAGATTAGAATAGAATGGATAAAAATATAGCTGGAATTTTAACAGAGGTTTATAAGCTCATTTTACAAGAAAGTAGCACTACTCTTACTATTTCCTGCATAGAGCATCAGCCAGTATCAAGGAAAGCATGATGATATCTGTAACAGTTTAATTTTCCAGGTAGATATAGAAATATTTTCCTGTGGTGCATCAGCAAAATCAGGAAAAAAGAAAAAAAAAATCAAACAACAAAAAACCGAAAGCCCAACAACAGCAAAAAAAACCTCTCATACAAAATGTCAGAATATTCCCAGAGGCCAAAAATATGAGAACTGTAAAATCAACAAACTTTTGTGTAAGATAAATCAAGCAAATTAATTTGGGACAATCTAGCTGCAAACACCAGTGGGAATGGCAGGCAGCCTACCTGATTGCAGTTACTCCCAAGACCTCCTTGCTCTATAGACATAGAATAAACCAGTAACATTTTGGGTCACATCTTACCTTAATGCCTCAGCTGCTCCCACAAAATTTGGTCCCACCTTAACCAGAAGCCAAAGCATTGTCCTGCCCTGTGCCCAGGGTGAGATCTGCACTGTGGTTTTGCCCTGATGAAAAGAACTTGTCCTTCAGGTTTGGTTAGAAACTTAAACAGCTGTTTTGTTTGAAAATCCTCTGAGAAATCTATCTTCATCATGAATATAATCTCAAAAAATGTCAACAAAAGCTGTCTCCCTCTAGAAATGATTTTTTGGAACAACCTGTGGTTGCACTGCAGTTCAGTAGTTCACAGCTATCTGCAGGAGCACTTTGTACCTCCACTTTGAGGAGGCTGGAGTCCCAGAGGGAACTATTCTTTTTTCCAGTATATTTGACATATTCAGCTGTTAGTGCTCATTATGGTCATTATGAGTTATTACTGCTCATTATGCTGTTAGGCAGATGACACCTAGATTTACTGAACTGATGCTGATGGGGGTGGAAGAACCTTTATTCTCAGATACAGATCTTCTTCTATGACCTAAAAGGAGAGCTAAAAATGAGGAAGAAAAGGAGGCATGAAAGAAACACCACACTTTCAAACCAAAACCAGTGACATCAAGCCACATCTGCCATTAAATGCCGTGTATACAGAGCCTTGTTACATTCACCTCCCTCTGTTTGTCTCTAGGAACCATATAGCTCAGAAACAACAATGAATCTAAGCTAAATTAAAGAATAATTCCAATATTACTGTTCTATTTCCTCTGCTCCATCACTCATGCAATGACACACGTCACTTTGGCCACTCACTTCACTGATAAAATTGTAGATAGCCTTACACATTACAATTTAATTATTCCCTAAAACAAAAATAGAAATATTGGCATAGTCAGTTTCTGAAAATATTACCAAAAGCTGTACAGCAAGAGGACTCCCTGGAAAAACTACTCAATTGCAAATTTGCATTTTCCATTTTTCCTTAATACAAATCAGATGCGTATCTAGAGTCTGAAAAGAAGTAGCAAAAAAAGGCTAGTCTCATAAAAACTTACAGCAGGTTAAACTGCTTAAATAAGTTATCAAGTCACTTTTTTCAACCATCATTATTTACTTTTTAAAGACTTTGATGAGCTATTCAGCTGAGGGAGGAGAATACATGGCTAGCTGTGATATTTGATTTAGTTTTTTTTCATGTGAAGAACAAGAGGTTAAGCTTCCTGAAAACCAAATGGCTCATGATGCCAGCTTTTTGATCTCTCTTCTAATACTGCTCTAGATGTAAGGACACAGTAAGCTCTGGCTTTCAGATTGACACAGGTCCTTTATTAACTTCCCTGCGTGTCACACAATTCAGCAGAGCACTCGAGCTCCTTGACAAGAACCTTGGTTCAGAGTCTCTGGGGGTGTGTGGTACTACAACAGCTTTAAGTGCTATGCACTCACTGGTGTAAAGTGCCTTGTGCTGGCTGGAGCATCAAGGGAAGGGAAAATGCCACCACCACCTGCTCTTTGGTGTAAAACAAGAGAGAAGTGAGCAATAATCCTCCCCCTCCTGGGCTCTGCTCAGCTGTGCACAGGCAGCAGCCAGGCCAGTGTTCCCTGGCTGAGGGACAAAACAAATGCCATCGAGATGGAAAGTGTGGGATGAGATAAATTATCTTCATCTCCTGTTGCATCCCAGAAACCAAATATTTGGACTGTACATAGTTACAGTATTGGAAGTCTCATGAGTTCCATCAATCTCTCTGTAATCAATCAAAGAGAAAGTCATTAATTAATTAATTAGTCAGATATAATTAACAAACAGATAAAGAGCATGCAGTGGCATTTGGGTAATCCAGAGTAGTTTTAGCAATCTGGGTATTCCATTATTATCACTTCTGCTTGGAAATAATTGTAAAGGACACTAAAAATCTTTTTTTTTTTTGTTACCAGATGAATCAAGGCAGAAAGGCATACCCCAGCACTGTGATACCACATGCCAACTCAAACTATGGCATATCAGTTCTTTCCTGCTAGTCAAATTTTCAGTGGTGGAAATCTCTGAAGAGAAAAATTTGAAAAGGAATAAATATGCATATCCTTCAACCTCTAACAGATTGAAATGGAGTTTTCTGTCAGGAACAACAGCTTGTATCTGCTTTACGTTGATATCATTGTGACAGGGGCAATGTAACTTTTAAATAAATATAAATAAATGTATATTCTGGCTTAATTTCCTAATCATTGATGAGGCAATTCTCTGAATAGCTTTTTGTTCCTGACTAACCATTGCCTGATGGCTAATCCTGCACCAATAAATATAATCTAGTGCTTTATGACCAAGAATTTTACTGCCAGATGTCAGCAATGCAGTGGACAATTACACCACATTATAAATATGGGGCTTGATCCAACACAATTAAAATTAATGAGTTTTTTATTGCCTGAAATTTGCTAGAATCAAGGACATAATTAAAAGATACGGTTGCACTTTTAAGCACAATCTATGCATTTGTGATAACCCTATTCACAGTATGTAATAGTAGTGTGACTATCTTGTACATAAAAATGTCAGTATGGATGTAGTTTTCTTTGGGAAAAAAAAGTTGTTTTCAATAGTTGGGTTTTGTATATTTAAAACTAGATAATTTTTGCTTTTGTGATCCAGTAAAATGCTAAAATGGCTTTATTAAGGTAATCAAGAGCAATAAGTGTCTTTAGAATTACTAATATTTATTTTATAGTTGATACATCAGCCAAATATTGGTCAAGTGGAAATCGCACCTTTTCCTGCACTGACATTCCAAGGGGAAAATATTTATTTTTCCAGTTTCCTTAAGATTAAACCTTCTCTATTTTCTTCGCTGTATTCTCCAAGAGTCAGACTCGATAAAAATCTATTCCATGTTAATTTTATCCATGTAAGCACCATAACTGCAATCAGCAGAACTACTCATATTTATAGTTAATTAGGACCAACAGAAATCATAGAGGTTATAAACCCACAAAAACTATTTTAGCAACAAAGGCCAGGCACACCAAAAGAAAGGAAACATCAAACCCATGGTTTTTTAAAGGGTCTAGATTTCCTCCTGTACTCTGTCTATGACGCTCCTGAGATAACCTTTCTTTTATCTCAGACTGTCCTCTGCTTCAGGCTGATGTGAGACTGTGGAGCTATGTGCAAATCACAGAATATTTAAGGTTGGCAAAGACCTTCAGGATCATCAGGTCCAACTATTAACTCAGCCCTGCCATGTTCACCACTCAACCACATCCCCAAGTGCCACAGCTCCTCCTCTTTTTGAACATCCCAGGGACAGGAATGGCACAGCTTCACATCTGTTAATTGTGCTTGGAAAATACCAGTGAAACCAAGAAACTTAAAAAGAGTAGACATCTTTCTGAAGGATTCAATGAGGAGGAGAAAATGGAAACTGGGACTGTCCTGAGCAGACCAGGAGTTGGACTTTGATGATCCTTGTGGGTCCTTTCCAACTCAGGATATTCAATGTTTCTGTGGAATCATAAGGCAGAACAGTTTGGTGCAGCGGGAAATGCAATCTTCTCTAACTGAAATAGAAGCAGCGCTGATTTCGTTCTTTTTCAAGATCTCACATAACCTAAAATTTCATTCCTGGTTTTAAACAATTTCATATATTTTTAGTATTTTCAATATCTTTAAAGATGCTCAGTATTTGCTGCAAATCTGTTCCTGTAGTGCTATTTGTTAAAGATCAGAGAACTTTAAAGAAAACTTTAGTACATGTTTAAAGTTGCTTTAAATTACACAAATTGCCAAAACTCCTACATTCTCCCTTTCCATCCTTTAGTGCCATTTTTGGCACTAAATGTTTGCTGGCATTGCATAGAAAAAGGAATTGTGAATTTTATAGAGCAGCAAACAAGTGATTGTTTGTCCTGCTGAGTGTTAGTTCTGACCCAGGTAGCAGTGTTTTATAGTCTGAGGATCAAAGTGCAGCTTACCCATCAAAATCACATTCCAGCTTTGTTTATTACTCTCTTAACCTTTCATCTGTGCTTTACACAGTGCTGAGAAATATATATAAAAAAATGCTCAGAAAGCCCTGTTTCAGTGAGTCATCTTTACTTCTTTGCTTATCATAGTATAACAAGCTCTTTGCTCTTCTTAAAACTCTTCCATCTTTAAAACTTTTATAATATTCCTTCTGAAAATGACTTAATATACAAAATACATTTTCAGCTTCCATTAAAAGTACTTCAACTTGTTTGATGGACCTTAGAAATACTGCTGTTTAAAGGGTTGATAATATTAAAAAGACTTACTGAAATAATAAGGTTTGTCACTAGTATTGGGTTATATTTTTCTGCAGTATTTTAAAACTAAAAGTTTTGGGGGGAGGATTTTTTTAAGAAGATGCAGCAAATAATAGCAGATATATGTAAACACTCTCAAGGGAAAACAAACCCATTTATCAGTTGTATTCTTACAGATAAATCCCCAACGGTGTCTCCAAAACAGATTTCTGGGTTCTGCAAGTCATTAAGCACAGGATATTTAACCTCCTTTTTGCAACTGCTTCATTCCAAAACATTTCACTACTTGGATCTACTGAGAAGCTGCTTTTAAAAGTACCTTCAATCTGCTTTATTCATGTCAATTGCAGCAAGCTATTAGCTGTAATTGGCAATTTAATTTTTTTCCTTTTTGCTGCTTTTAGTGTATGATCAGCTTCCAAAAAGTAAGGTCTTAGAATTTCACTAATGTACTCTAAGCGATGTATTCATCCGTTGCACAGGCAAATTTTACTTAAGAAATTAGTCTTTATCAACATGTGATTTTTCAATATGCATCAAGAGATGTGAAAAAGTATGTCCTCAGGAATTGCCAAATTGTCTGGAAAAGGAACAGTGAGATAAGTGACAGCACAGAAGAAACACCCTGGCATGACAAAAACAAAAAAAAAACAGGATGCCAGTGGGGGCTGAACCTAAAAAAATGGCACCAAACTAAAACAACATGCAGCTTACACTGGATCCTTTCCTAAGATGAAAAAAATACAAAGAAGGGAGAGAAAATGTAGTTTTCCATTGCCTTATAAATTGCAGGCAATCTTTAGGATTCCTTAAAATCAGGAGCTCCATTCCCCAAAACCCAAATTCTAGCAGAGAAAGCTGCAACATAACACTTCACACAGTCTAACCTGTGACCATTTGATTCTCAGCCACCTCCACCCCCCTGCTCAGTTCCTGGGTAATGCCACAGTAAGGGCAGGGTTTACCAAAAGACCTGGAAAGGCTTAGGTGTGAAAAAGTTTCTGCACCTGTGCTGTGGACATAAGCCTGGTTAAGTTGTCAGGAGACAGATCATGATCTGTCACTTCCAGGCTGTCAAAACAGAGCCAGTTTTCTCCATTGGGATGGTAGAATAAGTAATGCCTCCTGTGCCCATGAGCTGAAACCTTAGCACATGTGAGTAGATGATACATCTACTGGTGTCAAAAAAAAAGGTAGTAGTGTGGTTATTGCCTTGCAGAGAAGGTGTGGTTTTGTTTTTTGTTTTGCATAAGACAACTATAATGAGTTAATTCATTTCCAGGTGAGCCCATACTATGCAGAGTGAAGGTTTACAAAGATAATCAGGTGTTAAAAGACCAGGTAGATGTCTAGAGAATAATTCCTTTCCTTCCTCACAGTACTTGGGATGCATTGCTCTGCCTTAAGATCACAGAATCACAGCCTTAGGGTAGCTGGGACCTGTGGGGATTTCAGTTCAACACCTCCCCTGCTGGACCAGGGTCAAGTAAACCAGGTTACTCAGGTCTGTGGCCAGGTAAGGCTTGAATATCTCCATGCACTGGAGATTCCTCAGCCTCTCTGGGCAACCTGATCCAGCATCTGGCCACCCTCAGAATAAACAAGGTTTTTATTTTTGGACTTTCCTCTATACTTTGTGCCCACTGCCACTTGTCCTTTTGCTGGATGCCACCAGTCTGAGTTTGTTTTTTTAAAATCTTCCTCATTCTCTGTAAACTCACATTGAAGCCAGTGACAGCCACACCCCTTCACATGCTTGTTTTAATTTCCTTTGGCTTTTTGCATATTGCTCACTTGGCAGGGAGAAGTTAAGAACCAGGTTCTGAATATGTTTCTGCTGGATTCTGCAACTTTGCAGGATGACTTGAACAACAACTAACTGTTAGCACACATTGATCCTCACAAGTAATTTTGTTTCTTTCAGTGAGACTGATTACCTAAATCATAGAGATCTCCTGGGAGTAAGCACTGAGAAACTACAGAGAATGTGATGGGAAAAGCTTTTAAAGGACTAACAGGTTTTAGCAGCAGAAAACGAAGAGCTCATGTAAATGAAAAGCACAGTCTCATGACAAAAGCTCTCATCTGTACAGTCACACAAAGGAATGTATCTATTTCCATCATCCAAATGCCAGCATTAAGTCATTAATGGGAAATAAACCCTCTCAGGCTCATTTTTCAAAATTATTTTGTTGGAGTGTTGTAAGGGAACCATATAAAAGCAGAGCAAGACTCACATACTCTGAATGCAATATCCAGAATTTGTTCAGTCTTTCTGGAACGCTGCAGACCTCAGCAGTGGTGAGCCACAGAGGTGAGCTTAGAAGAAGAGTGGGAGTAAGAGAGAAACAAACACATGGAGCCAGGGTTTTTTTGTGATGAAGGCAGAAGAAACAAAACCTGCACCTCCTTCAGAGACACTGCACCACGCTGCTCTTCTGTAGATGCAAAACCTTGTTGGTACAAACTTAATATTTCCTGTTTGTGCTTGGTCCTGCTAAAATCACATCAGGTTCCAGCAAAGGTGATGGTTCCTGATGACAGCTCCTCACCTCCACCTTGCAAGAGGACCTGATCTGTGATAGCCTGGAACTGAATCTCATTGCAAGACAACATTTTCTGCAAGAGAAGGGCTTTTTTCAATATTTTTAAGCTGACCCAGACTTTTTTATAACCCTCAGCTGCATCTCTGATACACTATAGCCAAGCAATGACATTTTTGGCTCATATTCTACATCTCAAAAAAAAAAAAATTGTTAAAACTGAGAATTTAATCTTCATAATACATTCTCAATATTATCAGTTCCACTACACCTACTGAATACACTCCTGTTTGTAAATTTGTTTGTACACAACACTTTCAAAAGAAACCTATCAACAAGAACATCTGCTGCCATGACTGAATTTGAACAAGAGATCAAAACACTACTAATTAAATATTTATAAAAAGAAACCAGCCAACAACTATATAGAACTTTCAAAGGATAAAAAAGCAACATTATGCACTTATGAGGGGGAAAGGAAAAGAAATGTGTGCATTGTTTTAAAGCCATTTAAGAATAAAACCTTAAATTTGAAATTGTGATCACTACTTCTATAATGTCTACCTAGAAAAAACTGCAAAGATGAAATTCAGGCACTACCACAGATGTTGAACTTTGCAGTTGCTGGAAAATGCAAGTAATAGCTTGTATTTATCAATAACATTTTTAAAGCACATCTTCAGCTGGAGAGAACCCACACTAGAAAAGCTCTGTGCTAGCAAGGTAGCTGTCAAGAGATTTCTTTGTTACCAGAAAGAAAATAAATGAAATAGTGAGTACATTTCCATTTTAAGTTATCTTTAATAGTAATTCAAGAACCTAGTGATAACCAAAATCCAAACAATGTTCATGCAAACAGCTATCAGGTACAACAACAGGAGAATCTCAATGATGAAAGGGGCTTTAGGCTTTGAACACACAGGATGTGCAAACCCATGAAGTATCAAAAGAGAAAATTTTAAGTAATAGAATCATAGAATGGTTTGGGTTGAAATGAACCTTAAATATCAATTAGCTCCATCCCCTGCCATGGGCAGGGACACCTTCCACTGTCCCAGGTTGCTCCAAGCCCCATCCAACCTGTCCATGGACACTTCCAGGGGTGAGGCAGCCACAGCTTCTCTGGGCACCCTGTGCCAGGGACTCACCACCCTCAGATGGGACAATTTTTTTTTCTAATATCTGATATAAACCTACTCTCAGTTTGAAGCCATTCCCCCTTGTTCTCTCATTCCAGGCCTTTTAAAAAGTCCCCCTCCATTTCTGTAGCTCCTTCAGGGGCTGGCAGGGCACACTTGGGTCACTCTGAAGGCTTCAGAGCTGAAAGCTGAACAAACCCAATTCTCTCAGTCTTTCCCCATGGGAGAGGTAAATGATCAGAAAAAAATTGTGGAAAGAAAGTTAATATTCCTTTTAATGTGAACATTTCCCTTTCAGTCCACCCTACCATAATTTAGCCATCCTTGTTAAGAACTATATAATGGCAAAAGGAAAATATTTAGAGAACATTTTTCAAGAGGCACGTAGTAATGAAGTGAGTAATTATAACAACCCCAGGGTGCTCAGGAGTGCATTTTTCAGGGTCATTAATATGTTACATGGGAAGCTGAAAGCCTTTGGCCCCACAGCACACAGGGGACTCAGTGAAGGACACCCCGTGGTGTCACTGCTTTAGTAAAGCCTCACAGATGAAATGCAAACCCATCCCCTCTGGAGACAGCATTTATCTGGAGCTGGAAGGAAAATTCCAGTCAGAGAAGCAGATCAGTTAAAGTGCAATAAACTACACCAAAAAGTAACAAAGATTTTGGGAAGAAATTCATTTCACTGTGTGTTTCCTGTTGGAATCAGTGAAATGACACAAATGCTCACCAAACTCTTGGGATGTTGGAACCTAAGTAAGCAAAACAGCTTAGGGATATGTTTGCCTAATCTTTTTGAAACTATTTGGAGCTATATGGCACTCTGCCTCCTTTCTTTTAACATTTTGTGCTTCTGTACTGAACAACTCATTCTTCAATAGTAAAATAAATAGTAAAGAAATTTGTCAGCATACCTATGGCAATTTAAGATCCCTCAACCAAAATCCTGGTGGAAAGTCTTGAGAAAATGAACAAATTACAATGAGTGAGGGAATTTTCATAAAAACAAACATCCATGAGCTGACAAAAAATACAGCAAAAATGATTTTTAAAATCAGTAGAAATCTTGAATGTGTAGTGAGTCTCCCATACAAAGACTGCTCAACTCACTTTCATTCTATTTCATTAGGATATTGAAAAAATAGTGAAAAATTACTGCAGAACAATGAAAAATGCCAGTAAGATTTATTTCTCAAGCAATAAACCCCCTGAAACATGGAGGATATATTTTGAATTCTTAATTAAAGTGTGTAAGTGATTTTTCTTTTCTCAAAAATATTTTTAGCTTGCAACATATACAACACAAGATATATTTAAAATACTTTTACAAATGCATTAGTATCTAGAATTTATATTTGCTGGAAGGCAATTTTCATACATTGCTTAACAAGGGATATTAACCAATATACAACATTTCCTCTGGCCTTTCAGAGACCTTCACATAGCAGTTTTTCATGAAATAATGTATTCAAATGCAGTTTTTGCCAAAATAATATTTATTTGCCAGTAGATCTTGGGATATAAGTGTAATTAGTGTATCAAACAATGCGGTCGTCTATGTATTCTCCATTAGAAGGTAATGCAAATTGCAACATTTCTATTGTAGTATTTTCTGGGTTGGCTGAGGCAGGCATTTACAAATGGATCACACATTAAATAGAAGAAAAAATTTAGGACTCTCTCTCGCCAGCACTGCTGCCAAGAGAGTTTTGTGCCTCTAGATCTATTGTTCACATTATTCTTTTTAACCATTAAAAAGTGCTGCTACAACCTTAAAATACAACTCTTGTTCAACTGACTCAAAAATATCACAAGGTACTACATCAAGGAAGTATCAGAATAATATTTGAACTAGTACCCATATATGTAAACTAATTTGCCCACGAAAAACCCATAAAATGAGGAATTTTATGCAATTTAAATGTGTGAAAAATGAGAGCAATATTTGCAATGGAAATCCTGTCAAGTTATCTAGTGCTTTCAAAGCCCCACAGTATACAGAAGTGCTTAATTTAAGCTTTAGAAAACTATTTTAATATATGTAATTAAATGCTGTCAACTGGGAATTTAGAAATATTCCATCTACTTGTCCTGCTACTTCTATCATAAATGTTGAAAGAATTTTCATTCACCTTTTTTTTCTGGGCATGAATTACAGCTGCATAGAAGTCAGGAGTGCAGAGTTCCTGACCCACCAAGGCTGGGCAGAGACCTGACTGAGCTGCTGAGCTGCTGAGTAATTCTTAATGTCTTCCTGCTTGGGCTGAAAAACAGAATATTGGGAACTCAGAGGATTATTTCTGTGTGGGAATGCTCTGCAGTGAGATAAAAATTGCATAAAAATCCCAATTTATCCCCACCTCTTGCCTTGTAGTAAGGCAGATCCTTTCCTGGGAAGTTTGGCATCCTGGCAAAGGCAGAGCAGCTGAAATTCTGTTTGCTTCTAAGGATGGGGCCAAATCTGCCCCCCCAAGAAATCTCCCATCCCATCACAAGAAAATCAAAGGCTTAGGATAGTGTATAGTGTAAAATACAGGTACTACTGTACAGCTGAAACATTAAGAATACAGTAGATTAAAGGTTTGCATGGGGATCAGTGATGGTGCAAAAGTAATTTACTCAGATATTACTTGAAGCAAAGCAAGGGAAGCTACAAATCATAACTAGATGATAAAAATTACAAATAACATCATGCAGGATAATAGGGTCAAAGATTTTGACTTTTTTTTTTTCTGAGGCAGGAAGGTATTTATAACTTGTCTTCAGTGAGAACTTTTTCCTTCCTATTTTGCAAATATTATCATGCTGAAGTTTATTCTGCTCTCAAAGATAAATCTGCTATTTAGAAAAACTGGGATAATTTTATTATATGATTAAATATTGATGAAGGAAATTTATCTTACTAAAAAGTAATTTTTCTTGACAGAAATGACACAAACTGCTCTTATGCCAAAACGAATAGTTTTAAAGTTTGTTGTTTGTTATTTTTCTGTTTAGCAAAAAAGAAGTCTAATGAAAAACATCAGAATAAACATGTTATTTAAAATGTACCTGTACCAAGATAGAAACCTATTCAATGGCAAATAAAATTATGCCTTTGTGCCCTATAAAATAGAGAAGCTGGTGTGTGCATGCATCTATCCAAGCAGGTGGATAATGTCAATTGGCTGTGCTAGAAAAAGCACAAATAGAAAAGAAATGGTTCATTTTAAGAGCACGCTATTTATTCAGGGTTCCCATTTCATAAATATCTTGCCTGCTGTGCTTTGCAGTTGACCCTTTGAAGATCTCTAGTCAATAACCCATTGTTTACCTCACATCCATTTTGTCTTTTTGGTGGTACAGACCCAAGCATGGAAATCTTCCTTTCTCTGCTCCACTGCATACCCCACCTCCCTTTGGCTGGCATTAAATCACAAAAAAACCCCACTAAAATATCATTAATTACAGCAGGTCTGAGATTTGAATGCTAATTCTATTAATGGACGTATGAAATTAGGACACTGCAAATCTAGATGAGCTGTGCTTGGGCCTCCTGCAAACTGGGCTGCCCTGAGGTTACCTGCTATATTAAATAAGAATTGTCTAATACATTTTTAGAATTCTAAGGATGTGTAAATCAGCCCTTGTGAAGCACAGCACCAGGGGGAATAGATAACTGCAGTATTCTCTCTAAATTAACTCCTTCTGTTTATCTAGAATCAAATTCATTTGGAGGGCTTCATACCAAGACTCTGTGATGCCCCAGGCTAAGGTGGGGTCAGATGAGGCCTTCTGGACACCTTCTCTACTGTGTAATCCTATAATATTAAAATTTCATTTCTATCAAAAGGAAAAACTCTTATGAAGCTGCCAGGGGTCCCTAAAAGTGTTTATAGATTAACATTCCCTACATGTTCTTCCACTTCAGAAAACTTGAATGATTTTTGACTGCACATTTTGATGTGTTTTGCTATTAATTTTCCATCTTTACTTTTGATGTAATGTACTTTTAATTAGGCAATAATCTTCTGCTCATCTATCACTTTTACTCAAACATCTTAGGAAATGGATAATAGAAAAAAGGCTCATCAGAGACCCTTTAGAGGTGCAGAAAGACTGGAATAAAATGCCATCTCCTGACAGTACCTTTAAGGTTTCATAAAAAGATAATGGATGTGCTTGTCACCAAAGCTAATGATCAAACATTTTCCCACTTTTACTGGATATTAAATTGTGAACTATAAAAGAAAACCCCACAGTCTAAGCAATGTAGGAAAAAGAGTCTTTGTACATTTTTTATCTCCTTTGATATCTAACTAACATAAACCTTCTTATTGCACTGTTACTTTCACTGAATAGCCACTATGCCATGAGATGCTTACTTTTACTGAAGTGAAAAGGCTTCTTTTCAGAAGAGACAACTCTCTAGGTTGCAGAATGAGAACATAATAGTCTATATTTGCAAAAATTCAAATTGCAAAAAATATTCATCACAATATCTTTATAAAGTTGACCAAAGCTTTTAAATCTCAGATGAAGTAATTTTTGAAAGTGCTATATCTAAAATTTATACATTATTTTGAATCATATTTTTAATCCTCTTTTTAATATTTTCAGTAGTGCTACCATGTCAAAATAAAGAGAAGAGCAAGGCAGCAAAAAAAACCATCCAAACTATGTGATGGAGACAATACAAAGTAAATCATTACCAAAATTAGGGTAAATCAAATTAACGAATTTGACAAATCAGAGTAACAGTGAAAAAAAGCAGATCTAGTTTGAATGCAATGGCAAAAAAATATGGCATGTTATTCTATTCAGAAAGAGGAAAGTATTAAAACCAAACAAATCAGTACCTTCTAGTCAATCCCAATGGAATTAGACTCCTGAAATAGGCAGGTACTTCCAAATTGCTCTGAAGTAGCTTTCATTATAATAGATTCTCATCTCTGGGACCTGCACAGGGTCAGCTGATAATTCTTCATCCCATGAAAGGATTCACCAGGCTACATTCTGCAATTGCCATAGCACTGATGCACATAAACTTGCTCATAAAGGAAAGGTTGTGCCTTATATTTTTTTGGCCTGTTGGGAATGTGCAGCTCCTTGCTGAGAGCAGGGTGGATGAGGGCAGGAATTCTGGGTTGCCCAACTCTTACTGCAGGGCTGTGGCTTTGTATTTCATGTACCTCTTTGGCCAATAAGAGATTGCAGGTTGGCATCATTCTGCACAGCAGCAAATCTGTGTTCAAACCTGAGGTATTTTCATAATCTATCCAGACATGCAGCAACAAAACATTTTATGGCATAATAAGACTCATCCTCTGCCACTAAACTATCCATAAAGCTCCAACAGTCACTAAAAAAGTTAAGAAAGGGCTTTTGTGAAAGTATTTTGTGCTTTGTTCTGTTTTCTGTCACTAATGTGTGTTTTATTTGGCATGAATGCTGCAGCCCAGCACAGCTGGCTCACACAACACACTACTGAAAAATGGAATTTGGGGCTAGAAAACACAACAGACTTCTAAGAGCAGCTCTTCTCAGAAGCAGTTCTGGGCAAGAGGAGCAAATACCTTTCCAGTACCCTTGTTCTTCATCTCACCACTTCAAATTATGGGCAAGCAGGCTCTGTCACAAGGGGATGCCCTGCACTGAAGAGCCCCATTGATTTCAGTGCAGTTATTTGGGGAAAAATGCACTGAGTAATGTTATCAGGGTTTTCAGTCTGCTGCAGCATTAAAAGTACCAAATGGACAAAAAAAAAAATGAAGTGGTGGAAAGCTTGGATAAGTGTTTTCTGTTCAGTAATCCCAGACAATATTCTCAAACTAGAGGGTGACTGTAAATGCAAGACTAAATGACAGCAATGGTTCCTATACCCTCCTCAAAAGGGAAAATTTCATATAATTAAAGAAGGCATAACGAGGACAATCTCACTCATGGGTGTGCTTCCATTTTGACATGAATTTTAGTCTAAAAGTTCAGGATGTTTGCCTTCCCAAGGCAGACATTATCAGAATGCCGAACAGAAAATACGAAATACAGACCATTTTTCCTTTTTATTTATTACCACCTTTGACCTAGACCCTTGGAATGACAATTTACTGTTTCTGTAGGGACAACCACTGTCTCTTAAAGAGGAAAAAATGGGAAATTTAAAGCAGTGCTCAAACTAGAGATTTCTCTAAGTCATTATTCCTTCCCCCTGTTCAGTTTGTGAGCTTCAATACAAATGCTTTTTTTCTATTTAAGTTCTATTAAAGTCCTGTGGCTTAAAGATAACCAAGAGCAAAGAGTATAAATTAATAACATGTTGAAAAAAGTTAGCATAAACCAGCTCTCTCCTTTTTCTCCACTATTGAAATTGAAAGCAGTAGTAGCCAACGGTGACCCAAAGCATTCTCGTTCTCTAAATAAACCTTTCATAAGAAAGAACACAGAAAACAGCACTGGCTGTATTAAATCTGTCCATCAGGATCTTTTCTGGATGTTGAATAGACTTCTTTTATAAATCTTCTCCATTTTCTTAATGAAAATTAAATAAAATCCTCTTGCTTTTTACCAGGTGGATATGTATTGAGTAAACATTTGGCATCTCCTATCACCTGAGTTTAAAATCCAAACTTGTCTTCATACCTGTCCTTTCCCAAAAAGAAGCCATAAAAATATATCTGCACTGTCCTTCAAGGCTATTAGACTGCTTCTGCAGTATTCCTTCGTGGTGAAATTACTTGCACAAGACTTGCATTCAGAAAGGATCTAAAGAAGACACAGAGTGTTCCCAATGGCTTCTTATTCAGTAGTCCCCAATTTCCCAGGGCAAACAGTTCTCTTTTCCCTCATCTTTATCTAAGGAGAGTTTCTAACAGACTTTCATTCTCAGACTTGTTTCAAAGACAAAATTGGGCCAGGGAATTCACCAGGGCTTTGGGTTTTTATTGGATTGCTTGGTTAGTGTATTTTGTTATTTTATTTTGGTTTTGGTTTTTATTTTTATTTTAGATGCACTTGCTCCATCATTCTTTATTTTTTATTATTGTTTTCTCTTTACCAAATGGATTTCACTATTAAGCATTTTCTAACATTTTATTTTGAAGTAAATCTTGCATCTCCAAAAAACACAGCTCCTTGAGGAGATTAGTCCATAAAACAAAAGATCTTTCAACTCAGAATAAACAGGAAAATAACCTGAACTGCATCAAAAGCTGTCTACTGTTGACTTAATAGTAGTACTGTGAGGAACCTAATATCAAAACACATCCTCAGTCCCATCATGATTGGTCTGGAAGAAAATGTTACTATTTCAGCTCTAAACATTTATTGAATGATAATGATTTTTCAGTTGATTTATTTAAGAAAAGTCAACATCTTGGTGAAACAATGGCAGATGACTCACAGAGATCACCTATATAAAGATATATATCCACAAAAGTCTAATACAAGAAACCAGACCAATAAAGGTCACACGGAAGGGAGTAGACAGACCTTATTTCATCCCTACATCTTCTCATGTGATTAATAATTCCTTAAATTTTCCTTCTGCCTGTAAAGCCAGGCATTCCACACAGTGGTGATGTGCAAGTGTCTTATGGGCACCAGTCGGTGGAGCTGGACCTCTCACCTGGGGTATGATCAGGCAAGGGAAGCTGGGAATTTGTTTGCTATGCTTTTGTAAATCCATATCTTAATGTGATTCCAAAGGGTAACCTTCTGCTGGAAGAAGGAAGAGCAAGAGTTTCAAAATATTAAAGTTGAAAGCTGGTATCTACTATGATTATGCACAGTCCTACTCTGATGGTATCTGTGGATTAGAAAACAAGGAAAAGCAGAAAAAATTTAAACTGCTCAAACTTTCTTTTCTGATTGTTGCCCTGTTTCTCCACTACCTATTTAATCATACATCATCATTATTTATTTAATACATGACATATAGGCATTGTACCAAATGCAATAGATGTGTAGGACTCCTACATAAACAGCATTGGTTTTACTAAGAAAACCCATCAAACCTTTTACAGAAAGTAGCATCAAGTATTCATACCAATCACTGGATTCTGCTGTGAATTTTAGAAGTTTTACTGTTATAGGCCCCACTTAAAATAAAATCAGCTCTTCGACCTTTGAGGCTCAGTAAAGGCTATGAAGCCCAAAGAATCACAAAGACATGAACAAAAATGAAATCTTCCTAAACTCAGTGAGCTGTTAGCTGTGGCTTGCTTCAGGGATCAGTGTTAATTTACAAGTGGAAAAACTATTATCACCAACAAAGGTGTATTGATTTTCATCTTTCAAGCAACTAGCCCTTTTAAACACTGCAATCACTAATGACTTAGGAATCAGACTAAATAATAGACAAAAATAAACAGCCATTTCAGATAATAGATACTTTCTTTTATACTGGCATATATACAGAGAAATATTGTTTGAGACATTAAAGAAAGGTGGGGTGTTAAACGGAAATGTTGATTAGAGGCACAGGTAACAAATTATTAACTGCTGTACTAATATGTGTACAGGACTTGAAGTCATCACATAATTGGAAAACGGGAGAAGAAAACCATAAAAAATATCAGAACTTTGTTACTTAAAGTGTTACATCACAAATGAAACCTCCATTACCAAGGGAATAAATCCAGACAATAATACTTATGATCTCTCTGGAAATTATTCAGCCCCTTGTAAAACACAATCACAATAGACTAAATTTCAAAATCTAAAGTCAAAATCCATTCCCTGTCTCTGAAATTAGGATGTCAACTTTCTAACAAAAATAAAACTGTTGGAAGACAATTACCCAGATGAGCAAAGCAGAACCGATGCACTTGGGGACTGTATAAACTGAATTTAAAACACCAAGAACAGAGCAATGATGAACAAAAACCAACAACCCAAAAGCAAAGCAGAATAGCAGACATTTGAAAATAAAATTGACTGGTCTTCAGAATAAATTCTCTACTGTGAATGACACTTGGTCAGTCACACCCTTTCAGATGTTACAGAGAGTACCCTTATACCTGTGTAAGTATTCTGAGGTTATTGTTCTGATTTCCATTATACCCTTTCAGGAGTCTTAGCATGCAATATTTTGGTAGAATATGCAGAAAAAAACCCTAAAAATAATATTGTCTCAAGAGCTTTATCATGCATGTGACTACTCTGAGAAAATAGCAGAGTAATTTTTTTTTCCATAAATACAGGGTGCCAGAAGGAGACCACACCACCTCGACCAACAGCATGAGCACTTTCTACTGAATGTATTTGAAACAATCAAAGATAACTCTTTCATTCTCTAATTCATTATCTGGAAATGAAATACCGGAGGTCCTGAATGACACCCATACCACTTCTCAAAACCACAATGAAGCTCAAAACAAACAGCTAAAAGGATGCTTTCATAACATCCTTCACTTTTTCAAAATGTGAAAAAATCATGGTACTTAAAAGTCTCTTTCATTCTAGTAGCAAACCCTACCCTCTATGGCTTAAAATATTTTTGAAAATTAATTTACCTGTCTATGAATTAAAGCATCAGTGTTATTCACAGAAACAAACAAACAAAAAAAGCCCCAGAAAACCCAAAAACAAGCAAACAAACCAACCCCCAAAAATAAAGTCACACCAGAAATTCTTGTGCCTGGGCAGCTCAGCAATGGGAATATCTGTTTCATGCAGCATGACAGCAGGCTCTTTCAGAAAATACTTGCAATATCTTTATATCTCATCCCCAGAATACAAACCTTATATTTGACAAAGAAAATTTAAAAACACTTGTTGTCGCTCTTCTGCCTTTTTTTTTTTTAAGCACATTCTCACATATAATATGAATTTCATTGCAGATAGCAGGGATTAGTGGAAAGCTGAAAGCTTCTTACCAAGTACCCCAAGGCGATAGTTGACTGTGATGACTATCACATTCCCATAACTTGCTAGAACACTGCCATCATATAAATTTCCAGTGCCTTCCATGTAGGACCCTCCGTGAATATACACCATCACAGGCTTAGGTCCCCCACTGTCCCGAATGTCTGGAAAAAATATTAAGACACATTTTATCTCAAGAAAGCACCAAAGAAGATACATGCAATATTTTAATTTTTTTTTTAAATTTATTTTATTTTTAGTGAGGTTATTTTTTCTCTAAGTGTTTCTCAAGCAACATCTTTTACACAAGGAAATGGGCAGGTGGGTACAAGTGTTTCTTTGTGGCTTGCTCGTAACAAAAACTCCTATTTTTGAAACACTCTAAAAAGCAGAAAGGAACTGAAAATGGTAACAGATTTGCTCAAATGCAGTGAGGCATTGCTCTGATTCTGACCCTGCTGAATTGGGTGTCTTCTATGTAATTTCTACTAACATAAGAGCGAGCTCATTTTGGCTGAACACTTCTGAAAGCTCAGTGCAACTTTCTGTTCACTCAGCTAAGGGAAATCCAACCTATTAAGATAAACAAGATTTCTGCTCGTACATAAAAATGTTGATTTCTTCCAGTCCATTAATTCATAAAAGCAGTGTACAAGCAGCTGTCTTTAGATGGGTCTGAACTTTGAGTTCAAAAAGTACATAAAAGTTGTTTAGCACTTAGACCTTGAATTAAGATTATTGATTACTTGGGTAGCTTGAAGGTTAAGGTGCATGGGTACTTCTTAGTTTTCTAAATCATGAAAAGGATTGAATATTTGAAAAAAATAGCTGTCTGGAACAATACTGAAAAATCCCCACCCTGTATTCAAAAAAATTGCAAGATTCTCAAAAGTGACATCAAAGGCAGAGAGCAGTTTTAAAACGTTAGAAACTCTGCCATTCTCTCTGACAACAAAATTAGATATTGTCATACTGTTTTGAGTTTTGATTTAGTATCCCTCCACCCCCAAACAGTCCTATTTGCAAACGGATGCATCTACTCAGAATAAAATTTTGAATACATGAACAATGGTACTCCTTTTTCTATTTTCCTTTTGAGGAAGATTGTTCCTGAGTACCAATTCAAAACAGTTAGTATAGGCTGATATGTTTTTAGAAGTTGGGGGTTTTCTGTTGGACAGAAAATAAATCAACTTATGTGTAAATTTAAACTTGTACATCTGATTAACTTTCATTTTGTTCTGATTTTCTGGGTTCCTGAATCTCTTCTACCACCCAAATCATAATATGCCATAGTAGTCCCTCAAAATCAAGAAAGACAACAGCAAGAGAGCATAGGAAAATTTCCCAGTGAGGAATTGTTCTGAATATTCTGATTCAAAAACACTTTTTTGTCATTATGACAGTATTCAAGTGATTTCTTTGATTGCTTCCTTCAGCGTTTGAAGAAACCTCAGATGTATTGTTTATTCCTTTGATTTGGAAGGATCTTCGTTAAGAAGCTTACAAGGGAGCTCTGCAGAACTGCTAGAATTGTTTCTGAAGTGCTGTAAGGAGTAGGTGGGGGCAGTTACACTAAAAACCCTGGTTTTGGAACTCACTGAAAAACATCAGCACAGATGTTTCTGTTCATAAAAAGCCAACTGCTACTATTATTTTGATATTGATTCTAATTTAAAGAAAATGCCAGAACAGTCAAGACCAGAAATTGGATCTTCAATATTGGAAGTACTGGAACAGTCACTTATTCAAGACCAAAGAGATGATAAAGGGTTGTGCATGAAATTGCTTGTATTGCTCTCCTTGACTGAGCCTTTAGTGAGGGCTTTCCAACATGCAACTTTCAGAGTGTAAAGTTAGAGACTATTTATCTTCACTGTCCATAGGATGGAGTTATGAGCTTCTCAGATTTAAAATCTCCACTGTCTTTCCAAATTCATATACTGCTTTCAGTAGATGCTTTGTTCTTAGTCTATGCTGCCTTCTTTTTTTTTATACAAATATGGAAGCAATAATAAATTATTAATCTGAAATCACTGTGTGACTGCTCCCAGCAGAAATTGTACACAGTTAATTGTATGCTTGATGGTAACACAGGGGGAGACTGTCTCAGAATACTTCTTTAATTAAAATTACATAGAATTACAGAGCACCAACTGTGAAGAGCAATGAAATGTTGGTAGCATTGCCCTGTATATCTGGAAAATATTATTGGAATATTTAGAAAAGAATGGGTGTCTTTTATCTGAGAAAGGAAGCCCATAGTCATGAATAAAATCTCATATATAAGGAAGCTATTCTTCGAGTAATTTCTGTCTCCACAATACTGTTATTTTCTACTACTAATATCCTTGTAAAGATTACAGATCAGATAGATAAGGGAAGGCCAGTTTTCAGCTCTGCCTCTGTGCCATGTCAGAGCAAATGACATGCAGAATGAATTTTCCTCATGCTGCTTTGCCAAAGTCATCAGTCATAAGAGGAATCCCTCCTACAAAAGAAAAACTGTGCATCTGAGAGTCTTAGTCCAGTGATCTAGTGCTGGAGACAGACATCAGTCAGAGTATGCAGAATTCAGCTGAGGCTGGGGGCACTTTGGGCTATGGATTATACAAAGCTGTGGAGCTCTTCATGGGAAAAAGAAAGATCACTGCATTTTGGTCACAGGTTTCATATCAATTGCAGTCTGCAGCCAGGAATATCTGAAAGGTGCAAATATTCAGCTGGGAAAGTGTTGTTTAAGTATATATGTTATTAGCAACTGAGGTTATTAAATGATAAGATCAAAGGAAGAGAGAAAAAAAATCAGACTGCAATCAAGAATTGATTCTTGCCTTAAAATGTTCCTCCATGAAAACTCTCATCCTTTAAAACGAAACTGGAGGAAGAATTAAGATAATACTCTGTGAGGAGAGCAGTTTTGTATATTGGTACAAAAGTGGCAGGAAGATGCACTTTTCAAAAGTGAATATTGAAGTTAAATGTCCGAGTCAATTAAGTAAATAATTGATATTTTTGGTACTCAGTTACTTTTCAAAACCTGACCATAAGTGATACATCTTTCATGTTTTCCTACAGGCTGGTGTCAGTCCTTTTTATGCATGTTCTGGAGTGATCTCAGGACACTGCAGTTACACTTTCATATGCAGATTAATATTATTTGTGTTTGTAGCTCATTTTGAACCTGAAGACTTTAGGTGTAATTGTGGCATTTCCGCCAAGGGCGGATTTATAGACTGATTTAATTTAATTGTGTTCTGCACTTTGTTGCTTTTTATTAAGTGTTGCTTTAATTAAAAATGGACACATTCATCTTTTCAAAGACATATGCAAGGATAAGACTATTAAAAATCCTTCTCAAATTCATCTCAGTTCTGGTTTCAGTCACACAGAAGATCATTTTTGAGTGCTGATCTTTGTTTGGCTTTAAATTGCTAGTTCATAAAACTTCTAAGTAGATCTTACTGTACAGCAGAGAATAACCTTATTTATATTACATATACATTAACTTTCTTGTAATTATTTCTACTATCACTTCTTTTCTGTACCTTTCTAATGTTTGTTGCATCTACTTTTTATGTCTCATCTTAATTACGTTACAGACAATTTAGGAATAGGGCTGACTTTTTTTCTATGTTTGTTACATTACACAACAGGGAATCAGGTCTGACTGTGAATATCAGTCACAATTGTCATATATAACAAAACATAATTATTGCTTCAGTCATTCAAAACTGCTGTGAATTGGCCACGTGACTTAACAAGCATAATTTGCAGGGAACAGCCAAAATGGGAAAGGAAAAAAGCCTACCTGGAGACAACTTCAAACAAAAAGATAATTAGTTTAGCACTGATGTCATAAGCATTGCTTTTCTAGATGGCATAAAAAATTGTGACAGCTTGATGCAGATTGTTAAGTAAATCTTGGGTTTTGAACATGAAACAGCACTAGAACAGTGGAAAACTTTTAGATTGGTTAGTGCAAAACCTGTGTGTGCCCTCCATGGAATGTTATGTGGATATGCGTGCAACTCTTCCATAAGCTTTTGTAGAAAATATTTAAGTAGAGCACGGTACCAATCATTGCTACTCTTAATAATTTTAAGGCCTCTCAACAGCATTTGACCTTTCAGTTCAAATCCATCAGATGCCTTATAGATAAATAATAAACTAGCGCACTTAGTCCTAATATGTAAACATCTATGGATGCCACATTTTTAACACGAGGTATAAAACTAGATGTCCTGAGACTATTACACTATTGAGCTTCTGTGAGGAGTTTCAGATATGTTTTCTACTTTAAAATACAGCCTGCATCCATCAGGCTTCAGACAAATAGAATTCTCTCCCTTTGTTTGCTTTCCTATCTGTCAAACCAGGGGATCATTTTGTGCCCTCTCAAACCCTTAACTACCTTCACTTGAAAATTATTTGAGATCCTGATGGAGGACTCTATGAATGTTATCCTAGCATGAAAAAGGCCAAAGCTTTTACAGGTAAACATTTGGAGCAGATTCCCACTAGAGTAGGATCTCAATAGCCAGGTAGGCAGTAATTTTAAATTATTAAAGGATGATAGTTAGAAATGCAAAAGATGACAGACTCTTCACTGTATAAGCAATGCTTGGCAGTGCTGAAAGTAAAATGAAGCCCTAAAGAGGTACTTAAATTAAGGGTCTGTCAGAATTTTATCATGCATGTTTTCAAGTATTAATAACATCACGACAAAAATTTGACACAATTTGAACTGTCTGTGTGTAAAAGGAAAATATAATCAGCACAATTTAATGTGCAAGTGGCATTGGAAGCCGTACTTTGGAGAGGAAATCATGGAGCTAACATGAATGGGTGACAGGAGGAACAGGAATCATGAATTTGGTTATATGCATCAGTCAACAATCTCACCCAAAGTGGTCAGATCTGCGCTACTCCAGCTTGACTGTCTCTCTATAATTAAGGCTGGAACATGTGGTTGCTTTGCAGGACAGACAAATGTGTTCTGCTATTTGCTGATCTCCCAAGCCCAAAAACGTGCAACCAGTGCCAGACAGAAAAAGTGCTGCTCCCCCTCTTTCTTACTATGGCAGCTGAAGGCAGATGAAATGCCAAACTTGGCATCCCAGTGTATTTTAGTAGCAATGGAATGATAGGAGGGTTTTGGAGAGCCTCACCTCTGCAATGTGCTCCTTCACACCAATGGCACTACAGTCTGTTAAACATAAGAGGGATTTGCAGATGAATTCTGCATCATTAGCAACTTAAAATTTCAGTGGGTTTTTGGCTTTTTTGATTTAAAATATGCTCTGGACCAAGATCTTCCTTCTGTGAATGAAGTCCAATAGCCCATACAAGACAGAGCAGCAGACTAAATTATCAGAATCATCACAGTTACAGCCTGTGAGCAAACAGCAACATCTGTTCCTAATCTGTCTCCTTTTCCACAGTAGACATTGGAAGGGAGGAGGGAAGAGCAGAAGCATCTATCAACTGCAGTGCAGACCCCACTTCTGAGGCATGTACTCTCAGCAGCAGACATGGTGTCTGCGTTCCTCAGGCTTAGCATCTGTATTCTTCCTTTCTAAAAATGGAATAGCAGCATTCCTGTATTGCAGAGGGACGCTGTGAGCCTGAATACATTAAAAACTAAGAGATGCTCAAACAGCACTGGGGACTAAATAGGGATTTAAGATTGACAGATTGATGTGCCAGGCAAGGTGTGTATGATAGAGCAGTGGATGAGAATTCATTTGTGAGCAGTCCTTCATGGATATTTCATACAACACTAACTACTTACAAGTCCAGTTCTGATCCCAGAGGGTATTGGCTGGTTAATGGTTTGTGTTGCCATATTTTAGGTCATGCTTAGGATGTTAGTGGACAGGAACTAAGGGTGCATAAGAGTCACTGATTTTTGCTATAGCCAAATTAAGCTTAAATTATTAACTGACCAAAATTAAGTCTAAGGCAAGACAATAAGATTAAAATATTTTACTTTTTAAAAGTAAGCCTTGTTTCCAGACTGGGGAAAGTACACTTTGTGTAACTGCTGAGCAATTTGAATATAAATCTTGCATCTACACTTCATATTGCATACCTGCAGGTCAGCAAATGAGTAAATACACCACTGCTATAAAGGGGAAAAGCCCCCGTGCTCACTGGTTGGAAGTGCTTTTGGCATTCTTGTTTTTGCTGCCTGCTCAAGTCGTTCAATATTTACTGAAAACAGGTAAGCAATAGAAGAGTAGGAATGAAAGGGTTAAACAGAAAGAATAATGCATCCAGACTGAAGAAAAAAGGTATTTATATTATTTCTGACTTTTCACACTCATAGAATTTGAAAACACCTTCATTTTTTAAACAGCAAATTTGCAGATCATTAGCTGGTAATGTGCACTACTGCCTTTGGGTCTTTTGAAAACAAAAATGAAAAATGATCTCATTAAGCCTGGTCTACTGGTTGCAGCAAATACCAGAGATCCAAGTTTGATTACTGACTCCAGTGCTTGGGCTGGCAAGGTTTGGACCACAATACTGTGGTAGTGGCATGCAGCAGCTGATGGGAATGGGATTATTGAACAGTGTTTTAAAATGAAATCTTCTAATCAAGCTCAGATATTTGAGTGGCACAACCCAAAATGCTCTCCAGACATTTGCTACAAGAAGCTGCTTTGGAGATCTTTCTTCAGAAAGATATAATGCAATAAATAGACATGAGATCTCCAGATTTTTTGAGGTAGAGACCATCTTGGGCATTTCAGAAATCACTGGGCATTATTTATACAACGTGGACTCTATGGATATCTGATAACAGTTGTACTGCACTATGTACAGCCCAGCCTCCCTAATGCTCCAATTTCATCATTCATTCAGTTTAGCATTTATTTTGTTTTTCTACAGCTCTTAGTTCGAAGGATTTTACACTGCCTAAAATCTACCATAACACAAAAAGTGAAGGCTTTGAAGGACAGGTTAGCAGAAAACTAGCCAGCTAAGGTGACCTTGCTCTCTCTTTCGTGCTACTCATACACAAACACATATGGCTAGGTTTGTGAACGCTTCAGTTCTGCACACGCAACAAGTGCTTCTTTCAATACAGAGGAGCAGGTTCACAAAAATGCAGGACATCTGATCCTGGTCCTCCACTGGGAAATGCAGGGTCTCAGCAGACAGGGCTTCTATCAACCCAGCAGACATCCCAGCAGCCTTGAGTGTCTAGTGATCATAAAAATTTAAATTTTCCCTGTCTCTCTGTGCCTCTCGGAAGCAGTAAAAGTCTAATTACTGCCTGCACTCTTCTATTGGCACAGAAAGGAGAACAAAACTGTCACTTGTACACCAGAGAAAATTAATCCCAGTCCTATAAATTACAGAGATTTATTAGTGTTGTAAATGTGCTTCTTCCCCTCTAGTTTGACTGCTGTGCTCTTACAGCCCTTCTTCTCTCTCCTGCAATTGTCAGAGAGGGAGACAGGTTTTCCCTGACATGGACACTCGCTCTCAGCAGACTGAGATCCCTCCTCTCATCTGAGCCTATCTACTAAAGCACTTTCTGACAGCAACCACTCTCTGCTGAATTTCAGTAAACTGAGGAGTTTCTTTTAAGTCTGTTTAAGCAGAGAAGGACTCAGCAAATCTGATGTCATTAGCATCTTGGCAATTATACAGCAATTTAGGAGATCTATTAAGGCCCACTGGGTGAATAGCCCAAATTTCAAATGGTTTCTTAAAACATATTGTTAAAACAGGACAGAGTAATTTTTGAAATGGCTAATTCACTATCACAGATCTTTGAGGTTTCATAAGAATGTTACTTGCAATATTCTGTCGTGGACCCATGTAAAAATGTCCTGACTTCATAAAGCTGGGAGGATCTGAATTGTCATAATTAGCTCGGAATAACGTCTGGCCTGATTTCAGCTGGGGTAGAGTTAATTTGTACACTTAGGGTGAGAATAATGTTGATAACACTCTGATTTTTTAGTTGCTGCTGAGCAGTGCTCACACTAAGGCAAGGATTTTTCAGCTCCTCACCCCCCCCAGCAAGTACTGGGGAGGCATGAGAGGTCAGGAGGGGACAGAGCCAGGACAGCTGAGCCCAACAGGCCAAAGGGATATTCCAGATATTTTCTATCCTGTGGCATCAAGCTCAGCATGTAAGCTGGGGGGAAGCTGGCTGGGGGTCACTGCTCAGGAGCTGCTGAGCATCAGCCAGGGGCCGTGAGCAATTGCTCTCTGCACCACATGTTTGGCATATCCCTACTTTTTACCACGATTATTGCTATTATTTTATTTCATTTCTGTCATATTAATCTGTCTTTATCTCAATTAATAATTTTACTTTTTTATTTCCTTCCCCAGTTCTCTCCCCCAGGGAGGAGTAAGTGACTGGCTCTGTGCTGCTTAGCTGCCTGCTGGCTTAAACCACCACAGGAGAGCATTCAAAGGAGATTTTCTATTTATCAAAATCATCAAATCTTGCAAATTTTGGCCCAGCTGGTGGGCCTTCATTCATATGCTTAACATACAGAACCAGTAGAGGATCATAAATCAGTCATAAAATTGTGACAAAATCTGTTTTCAGTTATTGGATAAGAAGCCAGATGCTCAAATTTGCCTTCCTTAATCTTTTCTGAAAAGACTGTGCTTCTGTTTAAATTAAGTAGTTGATGTCCTGTGTGATGAAAAACTTCTTCATGAAGAGCCTTTCAGTCTACAAGTTAAGTTTCATCTTAGTGTCTGGCCAACTTCCCTCTGCCACCCCAAATATTAAGAGAGAAGCAAGCAGCAACTCTACCAGTCCTATATGGTAATTTGTTTTACTCCTTGACCATAAACCATACAAAATGTGTGTTTAAGATTCAGAACCCTGGAGCACATCTACTTGAAGGGATGAGACTGCTCAGAGAAAGAGCCCTTTGTTACCATTTTCATAGCCCTGAAAAAATATCAAATCTGCATAGCTTCATGATCAACAGACATAATTTATGAACAGAATAATATGCTTGACATTTCAAACTTTTGATTTTACTTGGTAATAGGGTTTTCTAAGGGTCAGCTCAAGCAGATCAGATTCTTTGTATGCTTGCAGAAAACAGAAGAGGTTGGGTTCTTTTAGTTTTAGTTTAGCTCCACAGAGCTTTACCAACAGGCAATGCTGCCTCCTTTCTGGAGGGAGGTTGGGTACCCTTTAATATTTATATTTTTTCATGGCAGCATAAATGCAGATGAGTTGGCATTTGGGGAAATTCAGTTGCTTAAGAGACACTTTTGAAGAATTTTCTGAATTTTTCCTTTTGTAAACACAACATTTGCTATGTTTATCAAACTGAGATCAGTCAGTGAAAAAAAAGAAACATCTTTGTACTTGGTGAAATACATAGGGTTAGAAAACATGCAAAAAGGTGTACAGAGAAACTTTAAAAGAGTGTTAGTTTAAATAGTATGGACAAAATTCAGTCAAAAGGTGGGATGCAACATATCAAAAGTCCATTTCAAGAAAACAAAAACCCTCCTTTTTAAATATTGTTACTGTTTTGTATCAAAACGTAGAACTTAACAACATTCTTTCTTTTAAAAAATTAAAAATATATATGTATAACAACAAGCAAGAAGACAAAACACATCAAAAATGGGAATTAAAAAAACAAAAAAACTCTTCAAAAGAAGACAAGAAGTCAAAAAAAGAGGGGAGAAAAAAGATTTTCAGGGATCCTTGTCATGCAAATCATTTTGGCGGCAAAAAATACCTTCATCTTCAGCACCGTCATTATCACCTAAATCATCTGTCTGTTTCTTTGTAAGGGGACCTAGGATTAAGAACGGAGAAAATGGAGGAAAAAAGACAATTCAAGAATATACAAGACTGAGGAAAAAAAAACAGTGAATATTAAATTCTCATGGACGTTTCAAGAAAAACATTTTCAGGGAGGGAAATCTTAGTTTATAACAACCCATTTTTATTAAGTTTTTCAAACATTACAGCAGAACTTTCCCTAGGGGGTATGGCTATTAGAAACATCTAGCACAAGAATCAGAGAGTGCCCAGTGCTCTTTATTGTTTTTAAATGAAGAATCAAAACTTGTTTACTAAAAGCATACCCCGCCATAGACTGTATTTATCCACTTCATTTAATTGTTTTCTCCTGTTGCTGTTATTAGGAATAGTGGAGACAAGATCTGCCAAATTACCTCTTGCATTTGATGCAATAAGGTGGTTAATAAAAGCCTTGACAGTTGGTTAAAACAATATTTTCTGTCAAATGCTAATTCCCATTTCTAAATTCAACTATTTCATCTCATGCTTTATATAACCATAAGCACAGGTTTAATTTTGGGGGGTTTTTGACATATTTATCACCATCTCTTTTTAATAGAACTGTAGATACCCTTGAAACCTTTGACTACCTGCTGAGATATTTGTAAAGAAACATGAAAATCCATATGTAAACCAGAAGCAAGAGTGAAATCCCAGACCAACTGAAGACAATGACTTTTGCCATTGATTTCAATGGGGCCAGAGTTTCATACAAAAAGTTGTACTGAATTGAAATTTTAGCTTGGGCAAGGCATCCAGGTTCATAATTCCTTATCTCCATAAAAGGATGATGAGACAAAATTCCTTTATGCTCAACACCTGTATTATTAACAAGTATTTATAGATTTATCATATTTTCCAATGGGAAAAATGCCCACTCCTTTACTGAGTAATAAAAATATACACCAGAAGGAAAGTCAAAGGCCATTCTGAAAATATTTCCATGTCATATATTTTACACACTTATGCACAAACAAAAGACAGTTGGAACTCAGCATTATCTTTCCTTTTTTTTCAGAGCTCTCTCATTTCCATGACATTCTGTAATTTGCATGCGAAAAAGCAATCAGTACGAACACAGGGCTAAGTAACAAAAAAAGAAAAAGCCAGCCAAGCACAGAGTAGAAAACAAGAACTTCCTCATGCATAAAATAGCAATAGACAAAAACAACAAAAAAGGAGATGAACAGTATGTGTTGATATTTGCAGTTGATGTAGGCAAGAGACATGCATTAAATCTAAGCACTGTGGAGTATTAAAACATTTGTATTTAAAAAGCTCTCCGTTATTTTACAGGATATTAGTTACTCAGCATTAAACTTGTCATTTATAGGCAAAATACCATGTATTTGAGTGATGCATTTTTAAAAAAATAAATCATAAAATGTTTTTACCAGGTGCATGGATTTAAGAAACAGAAAAAACCATGAAGTTCCATGAGACTTTAATTGTGAATGCAGGAACTGGACTGTATTATTGAAAACCAAAGCTCAATACCTTAATTCCTGCATCAGTCAGGAGTACTGTTTTTAACTCATTCTAAATACAGAACACTAGAATTATACATCGTAAAGAAAACACAAGCATTTTTATAATCCCACCTGTAACAACCACTCTGTTCAGGTGAAAGCCTTGGTGATGTGAGTTTTTCCTACTACAAGCCTGGATATAATCTCTGCAATATTTGGTATCTCGATAATGTGCCCTGATCCAAACACACACATTCAAATATCCCCCTGCCCAGCATTTTCATACCATAACAACTTTACTTCTAAAAGAATAAAATCAGAGAAATAAAAACTCTCTGCAAAGAATGAAAATGGGTTTGCAAAGAATGCAAAGAATGACAGCGTCATGATGGATTTTCAGCATAGAGAGCAGGAAGAGTGAATTTAGGAATGGTAAGAGCTGAGTACCTAAGAATGGAGATCCAGAGGATCCAGGCAAGGATATATATATTTATATACACACACACACACGTGTTCTTAATAGATTCTTACATTTTAAATTTTAAAAGTCACCAGAAAGGGACAAGTGGCATCTGGAAAGGCAAACAAGACACATTTCTCCAAATAACTTGCATAGAGATGGGCAATTTATTTTCTAGATGAAACCAAGACAATATTTTTTACATTTTTTTTAATAGCTGGCCTTTGGCAGGTATTTTGTGTAGATCATGGTTTCAGATCTCAACTTCAATTACAAAGTGCATCAACCATCTCAATGTAAATGTCTGGTCTCATACCATTTTTGATTTTACAATATGGTAAAGCATGACTGGGGCTAGCTTTAAAAATAACCTGGATACTTTTCATGTTTATACAGTTCTGAGGTTCTCTGAAATATATTTTAAAAAAATTAGACCATCTTTCTTAAAATCATAGAATTGTTTAGTTTGGAAAAGATCCTTAAGATCTAGCCCAGGCATTAACCCAGCACTGCCAAGGCGACCACTCAGCCATGTCCCCAGGAGCCACACTCACACATCTTTTGAATACCTCCAGGGATGGTGACTCAGCCACTTCCCTGGGCAGCCTGTTCCAGCGCTTGACAACTCCTTTTTGCAAAGGGGCTGACCTATTTTTAAGTTGTCATAAATTAAACATGTTTTTTAATACAGCCATGGATCTGTTTCACAACACAAGGGCTCTCTGAGCAGGAGGACTCATCCCTGTGGAGGCACGTGGCAGAGCCACCAAGGCACCACTCACACTGCCTGAGAAACACAGGACAGATTATTTCTCCCACAGGTTCACTCCATTCTGCAAATACAATGGACAACATTCATTACACCTTCAGAGGGATTTTCTGCTTCCTGGGACTGTGATGCTCTGAGTCCAAGAAACCAAAGCAGAGTTTGGCCCTCACGTAGCAGGCATGAACCTGCTTATGTTTTATCTAAGCACACAGAGGTGCTGTGAAGCTTAATCTATATTTTTTAATTGCTGGGCAATCCCTAAAAGAAGCATCAGCTCAAGACCCAGTGTGCACAGGGCTGTCCCAAAGGGCAGCATCAAGGGGTTCAGCCTGGGATTCTCTAAGAGGAGGCAGAGCTCTGCTATGATCTGTGCTGCCTGTTTCACCTACAGAGGATGGAGACACTTTCTGAAGTCGTGGAAGCAGCATTCAGAGAACCTCTGGGTTAGAATTCCACCCCTTTCAGCAATAACTCTCATTCTAAAATCAGTAAGAAATGGCTTTTGCTTCTGATTCTCCAGATAACTGATTACTCTGACTAACAGCCTCGCTGTGTCTGGATGATCATAAAGAAAGATTGATGTTTTGAGTCCTCACACAGGAAAACACGCTGAAATCACAAGCAGATAAACAGAATAAAATCTTATGGCAAGAACCTCCAAAACGTAGCAGCAATAGCCTTTTTAAGTAAAAATAAATCAGAAATAAAATTGCTTAGTATGTGTATAATTTTTAGATATTTTCTGCAGCTTTCAGTTAATATTCTACAGATAGTTTATGATTTTGTAAATTAAGTGTGTCCCCCAACTAGGTTTATTTCTTTAGCACTGACTGTTCATTCAATATATGGTTTTTTAGGGTTCTTCCATCATTTTAATATTCTTTTCAGGTAACAGAAACTAATTTTAAGAATATTAATACTAAGACATAATGGACTATGAGCCAATGGAACAAAAAGGAATATTTTACAAAACTATGATTGCCAGAAGTCTTTTGTCCTCGGTTACTTTTCACTGTTGTTCTACTGCAGCCTTCTCTTCACCTTTTGTGAAGGCCCAATTAATCTTACTTTTTGAGCATTTCACTTTCAAAAATGGGCATCCGTTATTAGAAAAAGGATTTTACTATGTTTAACTCACAAGCCTTCAAACAGATAATGCTGCCTTACTATGCCAGCCTAAATTTTAGCTAAAGTTTATGTAATAAATATTAAATATCAACAAAGTAATCAGGTACCATAACTAATGGGGGGAAAAGAGCATACTAAAGCTTCTAAAATGCTGATGCAAAGATAATTTACTTATCAAAAGACTCTCTAAGGTTTAGTCTCACTTAGTCTCATGTTGGTGCATACCCATAACTCTCATTAATGCAAATGGGAAATTAGACCCCTAAGTCACTTTAAAAAGGGGAAAAAAGTGATTACTGCATTTTATGTTTCCTAAAGGCAAGGAATAGTCTTGCTACAAAAGCTAAAGAAACTCTGTGTGCAGGAGGCACTCCTAACGAAACTTATACTCATTTAATTTAAAAATAGTTCTTGCATTATTTAAATTATTATTCAAATATTTATTCTGTTTGTATTGCAATCAATGCTGAGGCACTAACATGATGCATTTTTAGATCTTGTTAGTGACTACTGTGTGCTTGCAGATGCCTTTCCTCTGCTCAAAATAAGAGAAATAACACACCTCCTGTCCAGTTAGCTAAAGAGTAATTATGCACTCAGAAATAATTAAATCCAGCCGTATTAATTCTGCTTTTTATCATTCCCTTTGATGAAGGACTAAGGTACTTTAGCTCCCAAATACATTAAAGCTGATTATAAATTCTCTCTTTACGGGCTTGATTCGGCAGAAATTATCCGTGGCCTTTCGGACTGCAGGAGTGTGGGAGGCACGGAAATCTGGGTGTCATTAACTCTTTGGCCTGGGAAAGCCATTCATCATCAAATAGAGTCATGCTAAAAGTTGACACCATTTTGCGAAACAACGGTGCAAATCCTCTAAACTTAATAAATCAGTGCTGATGCATACAGCCATTGTTCGGGCCAAAATGTTCTTCAGTAATGAGGAAAGTGGGGAAGAAAAAAGGACCTTTTACATTAGGTTAAGTAGGCTCCATGCATCCAGTAATTTAGAAATCACCACAGCAATAATTATTTTTTGAGGTAAGGTGTCTGCTCGATGGAAAGGGGAAGAGACAAGGCTGAGGCTGACTGCTGAAATTATACTTGTAGAAAAATTCACCAAGTGGGTTGCAACACTGTGGAATGTTATATTAGGTATTTATCTTCAAACTCATCTAAGTGCCCCCAACCAGCTACTGCCCTTTTTTCTTCATTAGCCCATTTCTTAATTAAGCATCGAAAATCTGTGAAGTAAAATTACCCTACCTTTGGTTCCAAATATAAAATAATCAATTCTTTGTTATTTCTACCATCAATTTTGTGCAACAGATTCTCCAACTAAAAAAAACCAAAACAAAACACTTGTGTTGAATTATGACTATCTAGCAGATGTTAGCTGAGGCACAGTAACATTTACCTATCTCCAGTTTTTAATTTAAAATAAATTAATGAAGGCTTATAATTAACAATCTTCATGCCTCAACATTTTCTGTGAAGAAAAAATCAAATTCTTATATTTTGAGATTGAAATACAACTCTCTCTATATATGCATATATATATAAGTAATGACAGAAGAGAAAGTTACAGCACAATAGTTAACTGATGAATAATTTTATAAAGTTGTCTTCTTTCTCTTGAAAATGAGAAAGTTCTCAGAAAAAAAAAAGAACTGGGATTCTTAGAGAAGATAAATTTGGAAGGTACAAAAGGCAGCTGGGTCTAAGAAACACATATAAAAAGTATCTCCTTTTGTCATACTTTGCTGCAACAGACAAAACAATCTTTTTATTTCTTTTTTATTTCTTTTTACTGTCTTGGTTTCACCACACACTCTCTCCTTTCCTTGTTATTCACACACATCCCCACTCATTAAATTCCTTTTATATTGCACTTATTTGTAATATTCATACTTATCAGCAGGGCAAAGCCCTGGCCGACTTTGCTTTTTGATGGCAACATTTGCATTCATGTTTTAACAACAAATGATGGCACAAACCTCAGTAGTTTCACATCTCACTACCTGATTTGTGATGACAATCAAGCTCTGTAATTAGAGCTGCAAGTAACTCAAATTTGCATCTGCAAGTGAGTGACAGGTACAAATTGAACCCACAAAAGGGTTGCCAACTTTCTTTGAAAATTTACATGTATAAATGCTTTGTCACTAAAGAAGCTATTCTGACACTTCAAGACTAACTCCTGCTGTGCCTTTTATAACAGCATATTGCTGAAGTGTCACACAGAAAGAATATCTAATCCCAAACCTTTTTATTCACAAGATTAATCACACTGGCTGGATCTTGATTTCCCTTAAATCTGAAGGAGTTTCATTACTGCATGCTAGATATGTGTGAATTTAAATAAGATTAGAATCTGGGAATGTAGGGAGTGTTTCACTCTTCTGCTTCCCGTTTTAGATGCAGCCTGAAATTCTCTGTATTCTCAGAGGTGCAGGCACTTTATGTTCACATGTCCTGAGAGCAGGCCCTTGGTAAATCCCATTCCCTTCAAAATAGGTCAATCTATAAATCCAATTCCATTTCTAGGGGTTTTGGTTCTATGATATGTCTTGCATGAAGCCAGGCAGCGTTCATGGCATGAACATACAGCTCGTGTATAGGGTGGATCTAGAACAGGGGAGAGCCAAAAACCTGGGAGTTATTCTACACATCCTAATTTCTGAGACGCTCCAACTTTGGCTCTAGCCAGTGGAAAAAAAAATATGCTAGAGAGGGGAAAGAGGAGTGACATTTTTTTCACTTTTTTTTTTCCCCAGCGGAAGTAAAGAATGGAACAGACACGCAGGATAAAGCAGTGGGTGTCCCACCCATCAGAACTAGACATGAGAAAAAGGATATTTCAAAGGGACCAAGACTCTGCTAGCCAAGGTTGGCACAGAGAAACAAAGGCCCTGCCTTTAGCCAGGAGCACTGCAGCTGGAGTGCTCCAGAGGTGAGGGCTGGGTGGGTAAGAGATGTGAGAAATGCAAGTTGTAAGCTGTGATATTGGCATTAACATCAGCATTTATGACTCCAGTGCCACCTCACGTGCTTATTGCACAAGCTCACACAGTTTTTACCATTCTATTTGCATTAATAATTCATGTTGTTTTACAGACACTCCTACTCCAGGGTGACAGTGCTGTAAGGAATTGAGTGCAGCACTGTGTGGCTGTGCCACCACCTGAGCTTTGAGATCATGAATCAGTTCTCTCTCTCTCTACAGGTAATGACTACAATCCAGACCCTAGTGAAGACTTATGGACATGCTTAACTTTAAGCCTCTGAGTAAGTTCTCTGAAGTCAACAGGCTAAATCTAATAATATTAAGATAGATTCACTACCATTAAGAGAACTGCTCTATTTGCATCTGGGCCAGGAGGTCAGCACAGGAGTAAAAGATAAACAGACAGGAGCATCCCAAACTTCTAACTTCCCTCCATTATTCTGTGGATAAATCTAATCAACAAATAGAATTTCGATCTCTTGAATCTACTACCAAAGCTCTGCGATAAAATTAAATTCTCTTTTTATAAATGCATTGTTTCTTAGTCTGTGTACATAGAAATAAAATTCTGCATTCATTTTCCACAGCTCTCATAATTAAATTGGTTCCTAATTTTAAAGAAGATATGAACTTGTTTTAGGCCGCAAGCTTATAAAAATTGATCCTACTTAGCTCCTGCGATAGAACTAAAGATCTGTAATTTTAAGATCTAAATTTTTGGTTCCCAAAGGAATATTTACAACTGCCATTAACATATCAACATTAATCTTCACTTTCCCTTTAAGATCTCTCTAGTACTGTTGTAATAAATGCAAGTCAGGATGCAGTGAGTGCATCCTTTATATAAGGACATACAAAGACACAGCTGAAAAAAATACCATCAATTTAGGTGAACTGGTAAGGTTTGTTCTATGCTTTTTTATGCTTTTTGAGGGAATTTGTGTTACCTTGATTCAGATGGGTAGGGTGGGTCATCTACAGCAATAAGCTACACTATAAATAAGCATTCTCTCCTATCCCTTTACTTATATACAAAAATAACATTAAAAAATAAATATTATTTTGCTTTTATTTCATTGTTGCCTTCTGTTCTCAGCCCAAAAACAACAACTGGATAAATAAATTTTCTAATCTTGTCCCCAAATCTCTCTCTTTGCAAAGTAAACATCCCAGAACAGCAGCCTCGACAGGTGAGATCACTTTGAGATTCCTGCACAAGTAATTTCCTTTGCTAGGGACAGCCCTGGCTGCTGGAAAAACCTTCCTGACTAATTCTCCTAACTGCAGGGGCTGGTGTTGCAGCAGCTATATGGGTTTGTTTATGGCACAGCTGAGCATCCAGTCCAGCTCTCTCAAGGCCCAGTTTCACAGCCCAAATAGCAGAGCAAAATTGGTCTTCATGTAACCATGTAATTGAACATTGCAGAGAAAATGAAGTTAATTGTGCATAATATTTTCATATAGAGTTTGGAATGAAATAAGTTCTCCCACCCCTCTTCCCAATGCACTTCATGTCATCTGGTTTCAAGGCACATGCTTGGAGCTCTGTGTAACTCACTGCAACCTGTGCAATGTTTTACAATTTTAGAAATTCACATTCCTGCAAACACAGACAGCAGGAATGATATGCAAGTCTCATTTTCTCCATTTTCTGATTGAGCCACTATTAGTAGAATGACTCCAGCTACCTCACAGAGCTGAATTTCTTCATAAAAGTGGCAAAGAGGGGAAGAAACTTGTTTTGTACAGCTGACTGTAATCCAACCCTGTCCTCACAAACACTCAGTAGACAGAGGGGCAGGGAGTTTAGAGGTAAAGCTCTTATTTATTGATCACCCTTTCAATACCCTTGTGCTAACTCTGAACCTGCATTTCTTGCCACATTTTGAGTAGCATAAAGAAAATCTGATTCTATAGTGAGAAACCAAGGTGGAAGGCATGTATTCTGAGTCACTCCCAGCAGGTTAAACTGGGCAGAACTGCATCCTCCTGTTATGAAATGTCAAGGCTTGTCTCCAGCAGGGGCCAGAACTTCCCAATCCAATGCTGATGCTGGTACCTAAGTCACAGGGCTGTTCCTTGTTGGTCTCCTGTGATCTCAAGGGCAGACATAGCACTTCTGATATATTTCCTATATTTGCATGTACAGTTGTGTTCAAATGCTTTGAAAAATATTCAGCCAACACAGTTTCTTCCTGAAAGGTAGAGGTGGAGGATTTTTTTCAGTTATATATGGCTACATAAATATATGTGTACACATACAGACAGGAAGGCTCTCCTGTGTGCCTTTTAACACAGAGATTTCTTCCTACACTTCAGAAGCTCTGAGTAACACTGGAACAAAAACACATTAAAGAAATTAATACTAATAACCTGGGGTTCAGAACTACAGTCTTTCCATTAACTTGGATCTCAGAAAGAATAAAGATACTTCAAGTCAAATGTTTCTCTGCTATTTGAAGCTTTCAAAGCATCCTTTAAGACCATTTATTTGGTTTGTGGTCACCAGCTTTTAGAAACATAATTATATTTGCTCTCATTACCACACCTTTTGACAGACTCAAAGTGCATAGCTCTGAGAAACGGCGATGGGAGAGCTGAGGGGACAGCACTTATGTAAAGGCTGTCAGAAGGAAAGTGCCTGGCCCCACTTATCTTCTCATATTTACATTCTGTATTTTTAGAAGAGCATTATTTTAGGCAGGAAATCTCAAAACATCTCAGCAATGGAGCAGTCACAAAACCAGAACAGCACAGCCAGCATTGAAGATTAGTGGGATCAAATACTTGTCATAAGAAAAGTAATTTTCATTTTGACATGTTTTCAGTGTTAGCACAGTACCTGTTTTGAAAGTACAGTTGACTTGCTCTGCATGTTATATTAAGGATTCCCGAAAGAATAGGGAAAAAAAATCCCTATACTGAATGGAGCATGAAAGGAAATCAGCACATCACTTCTAATCTAGCAGAACTCCCAGACAGGCAGTGATACTTGGGACCACATATTTACACAGCTACTGTCGACTCCTATATGGACAGAAGGCTCCAAACCCTTCTGGTAGAAACTTGGCCTTCGTTCTTCCTGCTTAATAATTGAGTATCTTAACATAGAAGCTGGTGAATTGAAAATGATCATCAAAATGAAACAGATCTAAAGAATGTCAAGTCTAGAACTACAATATATTATTTACAAAAAGCATAGCAAATTTAAAAGCAAAATGTCAGAGTAGCCCTTGCTTCCATTTTCTCAACAGCCACTTAGGTGAGGGTTGACAGGTTTGGGACAATATGACATTTCTAATTCCTTATCTGCTGACAATAACTCTGCTCTCTGGAGGAAAGCAACAAAATGCAGAGCAGATAAAGGCATAACATTTCTCAGCATTGGACAAAAGGTACTCTCACTTCTATTTTTGTTTATTTTCCTTCTAGAAGTCAGCTTGAGCTTGCTAGGATCACAGTATGGGCACAGTTACCAGAGGTTTCACACTGACTAGTGGCATAAAATGTACTTTCTTTCCTCTAACAAATATTGATAAATTAAATAAAGAGTGTGCACAACTAAATTATAATGACAGTCCAAGATTTCATGCATATGTCTTTTTGGTAACAAAATCACTATCTGAGTTAAACAGGGCATTTTGCAAGGATTACACACACAGTAGTTACTTTATAATAATTTTAACTCTTTAGTGATAATTGTTAAGGTTGGTTTGTTTAGAGTGGCCAATGATATCTTCTGTTTAGAATGTAAAAAAAACAAACAAAAAAAACAACAAAAAAACAAACAAACAAAAAAAAAAACTGTGAGGAATATTTTTGAGACTATTTGAGCAAACAGTCCTTATGATCCTTTCCCAAGTCAACCAAAGTTAGTGAATAAAATATCACAGCATCCAAGCTCCATCCTGCTGAGCACAATGAATGCCTACAGCAAGCACAGCAAACTACTGGCACCAGGACTATACTTTAGACTATCAAACTAGCAGAACCACTGAGGGCAGTGAAGATTATTCCTGTAACAGACAGTGATGGCCTGTTCCTACGGGGCAGCAAAGATTGTCTGTGCTGTTGGGTCCATAAGTAAAAGCAATCTTGGTTCTCATCTTCACTTCCACAACAGTAATGAGCAGTTTCCATAGTAGGAGGCAGAATTTAAAATTTACAGTTTTCCTGTACAATTAGTTAGTTTGTTAGCATTGTGGATTCAATAATGTTTGGCAGTGTTAGACAGATTCATTCCAGCTCTTTAGCTAAGGGATTATTAACTGAACTGTAAGTGCAGGGTATTTAATGTAGACAAATGGGAACAATCCAATTAACTTCAATTGTTTCTGAGTGCTTTTAACTCATGCCTTCAGAGATATACATGCACTGAGTGTATATTAACATTGTGATTTAAATGTAGGAGAAAGTTTTAGAAATGTATGTGGGCATAGATGACTTCTACATTTTTTTGCTAGAGTTAAAAAATAATTCTCTTTCTCCTGGGATTTTCTGTCCACAGTTTGTGTATATCTGCTGGAGAAAGACTAGATGCAGACAGAATATTTGAAAGCAAAAGAAAAGGAACCTTTTACTGATATCAATTCTCCAAAAATAAATAATAAACTGTGTTTACTTTTCTTTTATTGGTGAAACCTGGTTTCCTGGAGAACACACCAGCCAGCATTACTGATCAATAATATTTAGTAAGTCTCTTTGTGTTGAAAGGTTTGTAGAATAGACAGAGTTTTGTCTACTTGTACATGGTTTGTAGAAATGGACAAACATGAAGTTGTCCAATTAACAGAAGAAATTTAATAGTTTTGCATTGTCAGAAAGTGTGAAAAAGCAGAGTTGTTTTATATTTCAATGTAGAGCAATAAACCAACTTTGCAATTAGTATTGTTTGTAAATTAAAAGCATTTTTCTATAAAGTCATGGTTCACTGTGGGTTTGGACGAGGTCCCTGTGCTTGCATGATGAGCAGGGCCATGTCCTCAGCTTGGAGCTGCTCTCACAGAAGTTTCAGGGCTCTTCCTTGGCCACTCCTTCCCCTTTCCCTTCACCCTCCAGCTCCATCCCAACCCATGACATGACCTCAGCACAAGAGCAGCTTTGGCAGATTTCCAGCTGGCTGTGGATTTCAGCCAGCTGCAACCCTTCCTTGCAAGAAGTTGTTTCCCAAAAACAGGAGTGTGGTTGACATCAGTGCAAATCCCACCTGAGCTGGCCCTCCTCTACTCTGAATAACATCACACACACAGAATCAGACACAGAATCAGACACAGAATCAGACACAGAATCACACACAGAATCACACACAGAATCACACAGAACCACACACAGAATCACACACAGAATCCCACAGAATCACACACAGAACCACACACAGAATCACACACAGAATCACACAGAATCACACACAGAACCACACACAGAATCACACACAGAATCACACAGAATCACACACAGAATCACACACAGAATCACACACAGAATCACAAGGTTGGAAGAGACCTTCAAGATCATCGAGTCCAACCCAGCCCAACACCTCAACTGGACGATGTCACCAAAAGCCACATCCAGTCTTTTTTAAACACATTCAGGGATGGTGACTCCATTGCCTCCCCAGGCAAACCATTCCAATACTTTATCACTCTTTCTGTAAAAACTATTTCCTAATATCCAACCTAAATTTCCTTTGACACTGCTTAAGACTCTGTCCTCTGCTTCTGTCAGCTGTTGCATGCACAGCACTTTAAATTCCACTGATGGTTGTAACTCTGTTGAGAGCTGAGACAAACATCACAAGAACTGGCTTACAGCTACTCAAAGAACCTAATAAATGCTGCAATGAGATACATCATTCTCAGCAGTGTCAGTGCATCCTTTGTTTCCCAAGGTGCCCTCCCCTGTGCCTTCCATGGAAGCACTGATGAACAGTGGAATTTATGTCACAATGTGAGCAGAATGCACCAGCACTCCATTAGTTCTACTGTGACCCACCCAAACTATAAACACTAAATGTAGCTCCCCATGTGAGCTAAACAAGCAAGGACCATGTTGGTAAGAGACTGTAACAAACACAGACCATGTAGACAACACAGCCCACATCACAAACACCTCACTGCAGGTCCCTCCACCTGCTGGCACCACGACTGGTGCACACCTACACCACCAGTCTGCTGTGAGTGGCTGTGCTTGGCTCACACAGCCAGCCACATGAAATGTCTTAACCAGCAGCTGAATCCCACTACCAGTTTCCAGAAATGAGAACTAGACAGGAATGCGTGGTGAGGAGTGTACATCCTTCACAGGAAAACACTATTTTACTTCATTTCTTGCTGCAATCAACTCTACAGTTTCATAAAACTAGTTAGTTCATTGTTAATTTTTTTCTGTGGAGTTCATTTCACGCAGACAGGAAGAGCTGAATACAAACTCTCATTAAAATGAGTGCACTGTGTAGCATCACACCTATATAATAGTCTGATATTCTATTGTTTTGAGCAATTAGTGCACATCATTGAAAGCACAGATGGGTGATTCAAATCAGTGTGTGTCATATGCAAAATTCACAGAACATTTAAAGTCTTCCAACTAGTTGCATCTGTCATATCTATTATGTCAAATATTAAACTGCAGAGTCTATTTTGGGTTTCAAGCTTGAAATAAAGATCCTCCCCTCCCATGATTCTTCAAAGTAAAAATAACATTACCTGTGAAGGGAAAACAAAATATCTGGAAACCTATATCACTTTGGCAGCAAGAGGTTACATTTACATCTTCCTTGTTACACCCACTTCCTCAGGCTGAGATAACCTGTCCTTTTATATCCCCCTAATAAAATTTCTCACTTGAAAAAATGTTCCAATTTAATTTTGCTAAAAAAATTCCCCAAAGTTTCATTTCAACTTTGAATTTTAATTTTCTTAAGAAGAAAATGATATATTTAATGGACCACAGCTGTCTGGGAAGTACATATTTGATAAGCATACAGTACTAATTTGGAAAATGAGTGTGATTTACTTGATGAGTCACAATGAATGTCTGTAAATATGTATCCAAGTTTCTTACTAGACTAGTAAGCTGTATGACATAGAAATCATGCTTAAAACACAAATATCTTCCCAGAAGAAGAATGGACACCAGCATTATCAACTCCATCTTCCTTACTGCTTTCATGGTCTTGGTTGATGAAGCACAGAAATAAGATGTTGTCTAAGGGGGCAAATATGGAGTGTAACAGATTTTCCCAATTTAACATTTTGTAGAACAGAAAAACCACGGCATGGCACTGGACAGCCCCTGCTGCAGATGAAAGAGCAGCTCCATTAAACCAGGCACCTGGGGCACTTGCCTGGCTCTGAGTGATGGGAATGGCTCAGGCATCCTGCAGCACATGTCTGCTCTGTCTCCTTGGGGTCCTGCAAACCTGTGTTTACCTGGTTTTGGGTCAGGAGGAAACATGGGGGGCAGGCAGGGTGGGCAGAATAAGGGAGGAGAAAAGTGCATGGACATGTCTGCATCTGATCATGACAGAATCACAGAAATAATTAGGGTGGAAAAGACCTCTGAGATGGTCGAGTCCAGCCTTTGACTAAACACCACCCTGCCAGACCCCCTCAATCTTTCCTTAATCACCTCCAGGGACAGTGACTCCACCACCTCCCTGGGCAGCCCATTCCTTTCTCTGGAGAAATTCCTCCTAATGTCCACCCTGATCAGGCAGTGAACAACACAGATTGCTTAAATCACTACCTGGCAGGACAAGTCAGTCAGGTTTCCCTCTCAAATTGTTGTGAGAAAAATTGTGCAGAATTCTAGTAGAATCAAAAACCTTTGGATTTCCTTGCTTCCAGTACAAGGAAGGAAAAGGAGGGCACTTTGCATCAAGTCATCCTCCATCTAACAAAGACATTTGAATAATTATTGCAGTGCGTTGCCAGAAATACAACATTTCAGACTCAAATCTGAAAACATATCTATTGATAGCATTAATTTAAGATAATCAGGTGACTAATTGGGTGACTAATAGCACTAATGAATAAAAAAAGAAGTTGAGATTGTAATCAGAGGCAAATCTCAGCTCCTAAAAAGGTACTAGGCAGAACACTGAACATTATGCCATAATGATCACATACTTGCTTATTTGCTAATATAAAAGTCTGAGCTGTTGAAAATTAAGAGAAAGTATGTTTTATTACCATCATAACCCATCAAGCTGTTTTAAAGCTGTTGATTTTTTTTGTCTTCAATTTATAAAGAAAACAAACTTTTCAGAACAGTACAACTCAGGCTCAAAGGAGGCATTTCTTTGAGCAGTTTCTCATAGAAAGTAGAATAAGGAAATGAAAATCACCTCATGTACCTAAGGCAGGTTGTACAGATGGGAAATCAAGGCTACAGTAATAGTGTGGCAAAACATTTAAGACATAAGCATTTGAGCAGCTTTAAACACACAAGTAACTCCTGTGAGCATCATTGACTTCATCCTGCTTACATGAACAGGATATTCTGAACACACTTCAGAGAAGACAATTCAGAGAAGCCTTGAAATGTACTTTGAGGAAAAGGATAGAAAGGAAAGGAGATCTTCTGTAGAGTTTCCAGTTGATTCCTTTTAATTATTTTACCAATGCTGGTCCTTTTCAGTTAGTTTAATAATTATACATTATGGTGCCTAAAGCTCTGTGTAGACCTCTCTAAAAAATAAATGTAAAGTTGTAAAATTATCCCTTAACCACATTATTTTTCTTAAATACTTTGCAGAAGCAGAGATTAAGCCACTGCATAGCAGCAGAATGCTAGGCAACCTAAAAAAAAATCTAAAAAGAGCTAATTAAACTTTAGGACGTGCTATCAAAAGCCAGTTAATATTTTAAGCTACATAAAATCATTTCCCCTTTCTTCTTTCTGTGGTCTGATAGCATAGTAAGCTCTTCAGTGGGCAAACTCATGAGAATAAAATCACCATTACTTTTAACATATCAAGAATTCCCACACCTACTGATACTTAAGTTAGTCAAAGGTTAATTAGCATCTGTGAAAGGAAAACTGCAGTTACTCCAGCAACTTCTGAAATATGATCCTTTAAAAAAAATTTAAAACCATGAAAACCACGCTTGTATGGGTATTAGGAATATACTACGAGATTATTTACTTGTTACCAACAGTGATTGACACAGTGAAGAAGAATCAGATCAATTTTATGTCTAGTGTTAAATCTGACACTCAGTGAGACCATGAGCCCTTGCACTGAAACCCTGGAGTTGTATTTACAACTCCAGATCCTTTTTAGTAATCCATGACTCCCTGATTATGTAAAATGCCCCCAAACAAATATAAAGACAGTCTTTTCTAAAAATGAAAAAGGCAGAAAGCCAGTACAAGGCCACATTACAAAAGCAAGTTGCAGTTATGCCCTACTTTACAAGGCTAAGTGGAAATCACATGGCTCATAAGCCTTTGGTAACCTTTTGTAAAAGGATGAATTTCTGTTTTGCTGTGTTTTCTGAAACACACCCCACAACCCTAGGTCAATATTTTGCTATTAAAAATAAGTAGTTCACACAGCACTCAGATGTCTGAGATCATTGCAGAAATATCACAGGCACTTAAGCATATATTAAAAGCATTTTCCAGAAGCTGTTGCAGCATTTTATTTTTGGAAGAGTTAAAGGATAAGAGCAACTTTAGATGTAGGTTTCCTTTGGCTTTGGAGGATGAAAGGGATTAACAGAGGTCACAAGAGGAGGATGGAAGAAGAAATGGAAATAAGAGTACTACTGGATGTAGCTTATCCTTTCCCTAGGCAGTGGTTGGAGGTGTCTGCAAGAGGAAAAGGGATTGACAACTTGCTGCCTGTTCCCAAGTTATTCCAGCAGCAGGATGGAATAATGGTCAAAATGGGATTTTCCTATTCTCTTTGTTAGAAGTAAGATTAAGGCTAGATGTCCTTTATACAGAATTTGGTTTAGTGTAAAATTCTTAGCTCCTTGAGGCTAAGAGTTACTGGAGCAGCTGAGTAGAACTCATGCTCCTTGTTTTATTAGGGGATTTGGAATAAAGCTGAGAAATGTACATCAGGCAGCTTTGTGCTGTTCCTTTGGAGGGAGTGTATATTAAAAAGAAGATTTTCAGTATTCCTTGAGATTTCTGCACCGAAAACTGAATTGGATTTACAACAATTCAAATTATTGTAGACAAAGTGATTCCGTGATTCTACAAGTAAAAAAGAAAAACAAAGCAAAACAAGGAATTCACTGCCCACTTGTCATAGCAGGCAAGTGTTCAGCCATCTTCAGGAAATCCCAGCTCTGCCAGGTGTAATGGTGCCTTGGAAAGACAAATAAGAATCTTGTTCCAATGTTCCAATCACCCATATAGGCCCCATTGGACTGGAAAACCCTCCACTGCTACCACTGATCTTTGTACAAATAATGGCAGGAAGTCATGCAGGTTGCACTGCTCTTCTGCAGCAAAGCTAAAGAGAAAATTCCACATTTGAAAGAAGAGAACCCGTTGCCCCATGAATATTTGATAGACTTTGTGAACACAGCATTGCAATAAACAAGTTGCTTTTTAAATTCTGCACTTAACTCCATTTGGGATTGAAAGCCTTTTCCTAAAAATATTGAGCTATGCCCTTTGCAATCCATTATTTTGAATTTTGAATTACAAAATCATCAAAAATGTTGCTATAATTGATGCCTTATTAAGTCGATGCACAACATCAAAGTTAGAGAAAAAAATCTCTATGTGCATTTCAAAAATGGCAGTATGGTGCCATGCATTTTGTAGGAGAATAGGAAATCTAACAGTACCTGGCAGGCCCCTGGGCCTGATAAGTACATATGAAGCTGGGAGTAATGTGGCTGCTTCTGACTATCAGATTTTAGGCAGCACAATGCAAAGATTCCAAGTGTGTAACAGATGGCACCAGAAATGAGTCAGGTTCTGTGAATGCAAGACGTGATACAACTATGCTAAAATTAATTTCTAGGGTTCAGAAAACAGGAAACTGAACAGATATGTAACAGAAATGAGAAAATAAACATGTATGCCAGTAAACTGCTTGAGATTGCCCAGAACATACTGGCACACATAAGTGGAATTGCAGGAGGGAAATATATCTAAGTACTGAAACTAGGCTTAACACAAGGTGACTTAAGCATAATTCTCCCTGCATGGTGAGATACAGAAGCTTTGGGCAGCTTTAAAGGCCGAGCAGGGGGAAATAAAGTCAAAGATTCAAGTACTGTGCAAATTTAATACTAAATGCAATGTAAAGGGTTATACAGACTCAGGGACTTCTGAGATCTGAGCTAAAACCATTGGAGGAATTTTCAGAGGCACAGAAGTGAGTTGAGCACTCTTGTTTTCCCTGCCTTTTGAGCCTCAATTCTTTTCTGACTTCAACATTTCCTGTATTTATTACTGTTCTTACTGCACTCCTGTGTGTGTGAGTATATCTTAGAAATGAATGACTTTACAACACATCTCACCTGTGAGGTACAAATGTTTTTTGCATTTCCATCTGGAGAATGGAAAACAGGTGAGTGATGAAATGGTTTGCTTGAGGACACAGAAAAGTGTGGCAGAAGTGGTTTAAAAATTTCTCACGTCACTGTGCATTCCTCTTCACCAAGCCTGCACACATTTTGAGCACTGAAAAGTGAGATCATTATATCCACCATCTGTCTGATTTGCAAAAATCCCCCAAACCTTAAGAAGGTTGATGATAGGCTGTTTACTTCTGCACTATTAAAAAAAAAATTAAAAAAAATGTTCAGGTCATCAGTGATCAGTTTTGAATAGTTTTGTTCCTGGGAAAAGTTCAACATCTTTTTCTCTACCTTCCTGCACCGAAACATTACAGCAGTGTTGTTACACAGTACATGTTTTCTTATTCTTGTTTTTGCTAAGCTCTATCTTCCAAGAAACACCAATGAATACATTTCTTTTCAGTCATTTACACTAAGCTTTGACATTTTCTGCAATTTTTTGTGACCTTGGAAAAAGTAACTTCATGATTAATCAAGAAATACAAGACAGACCTCAGGAAGAAACAATAGTCTAAATACTTTCTCACAAAGCCTCATAATTAAGCCTCTTTATTATAAAAATTCTCAGAGCAAACTAAGTCTTTTTTCACATTCACTGGAAGTGGATGCCCTTTGTCTTTTTTTCTCTGCTGTAAATTGCTTTCTTCATCTGTGTGGCTTAAATTCTATGATTCTTTTGACAACAGAAGCATTCTAAGTTATTCTCAGTATTACTTTTTCTACTTCCCAAGTGGAAAATTATGAACACTTTGAAAAGGTAAACATCCAAATGCTACTTGTACTGCTTCATCTCCCTTCAGACAACACAAATAGAGCTTTCCCACTTGGTTTTAGTCACAGATTTCAGCACAGACTTACCTTACTCTATGTTAATAGATGCAGTCATTGCACAACCCTCCACAGGAAACATCTGCTGCTTTGCAACCTGGTCTGGGGGAAGGTGACCTTCAAGGTCCCTTCCAACCCAAAACATTCTAAGATTCTGTGACAAAATACAGCCATACCCTGCTTGGAACTGCAGGTTCTTTGCCCAAGGGAAAGCACAGGATGGCTCTGTCATGGATGTGCCTTGCCCTGGGGACAGTACCACGCAGATGTGTTGCACTTGTATCTGTATTCTCACTTGTCAGCTCTAGAATTTAATTTTGAGAAACCTGTGGAGGATCTAGAAAGCATATCTTAAGCTTAATACCTCTGCTAAATTGACCAAAAAATTCTCTGTAGAAAACAGAACTACCTGAGCAAATCTAGACCTGCACCTGTATCCAAATGCAAATGTGGTACAGGTGATGCTGCAAAAGGGGAGACGTCCCTCTCATTCAGACTTGCCCTCAGTCTCCCACACTTTGGTTCTGGAAAACTCCCTCTGTTATCAGTTATGTGCTTTTGGTAAACCCTGAGATAAGAGAGCTTTGGGGGCTTCTTTTCCTGCTAACTGGCTGAAGTGTATTTTACAAGGCTCACTGAGAAAAAGCTACTGTAATGTCTTTGATTCTCTACATGTCACCATAGTAGGAAGAAAAATAAAGCAAAACCCCCAGCTTTTCTGACAACTATGTTTGAAAAGGGATACATCCAAAAAAATTCCCAAAAAATCGATATATCTCCTTTATTTCCTATATCCTATAAAGGAAAGACAAATCCCTGCTACAAGGTCTAATAACAAACCAAGATTGTGATTTTGAATACTACATTCTTCCTACTACTTTCTCCTTCTCTTTCCACTTGAACCTTTCCAAATGTTAGTCACTGTCTTTACAATCATTTTAAATTTTAAAGCATTTTAATGCTTCTCTATTTGCTTTCAACTACATTTTACTATGTCAATAGAAAATCCTTTTACCTATATTTTCATGCCTTGGTCGCACGTCAATCCAAATCTCACCACACTTATGATTCTGGTTCCGTATTTTGTAATTTCCTGCCCCCTCTGGGAAATCTCAGTGGCTAATCTCTGTGTGCTGCAGTCTCTTTTGAAGTCCCCTCCTAAGCAGGGCTACACCACCCTTGCCAGAGTACATGAGAGTATTGCTTGCTCAGTTCCCTGAAAGGGTAAGCACAGACAGATAAGAAACGGAATCAAGATATTGGGAATTAAATCCAGGTCTTTATCATTACAGTTCAGAACACTTTATCCTGGCAATTGATTATTAACTTTCAATTCATCATTATAGTTGGTAAATCATCTTCAAACAGAAGTTCCCTGTGGGGATCCCAAAGTTGTATGGTCATTTCCTTTTCTTTTTTTAATCTTATCCTTTTAGCTGATTTTCAAAGTCCTTTCCAAGGTTCTAGGAAAGTTATATCTATGCCTTGCATCTTTTGAGTGCTTTTATATGTCACTGTAATGTATATCTATTTTAAGGAATAAATGTTTCTTCTTTTAATTCCATAAAATCTACTTTTTTTCTGTAACTCCTGGTGATTTCATAGCAGGGTTACAATGGATATTTAATATCTTTGTCAGAAAGGGAGAGCTGAAGCTTTCATAGAATCCAAAATCTTAATGGTTACTAATAGTCGCCCAAAAAAAAAAAAAAAAGAAAACATTGTACCTGTAAATTCCTACTCTTATTTATTCTCCTGCCACTCTATCGAGCCTATAAAAGTCAATTACAATGTAGCTGTTCCTAAACCAGCAAAAATCAAACCTGGCTCTATATTTATCCAGTCCATCATGATTAAGGGATTTTTCTTTACTGCTGTGTTCAAGGAGGATCTTGCCTGGTTGTTCTCTGTAACCAATTTCCCATCCGGGCAGCCAAAGTCCTCACTCAGGTGTGGGGTAATGACAGCATTGCTGCTGATCCTTTTAGGGACAGTCTAACACCACTCTGCTGTTTACTGTGAAACAGTAATCCTGAGACGTGCCAAACCTCTCACAGCTATTCAGCATTTCTCCATGGTCCCCAAAAGACAAATTTCCCTGTGCTTCTCTGACAAAGCATAGAGGACCATCTCAGCCCAGAGGGTCACCATGGGTGGTGGAGGTGGCACCTGACATCCCATGGACTCAAACAAGTGCTGGCAGCACCAGGACAGAAAAGCAGAACATGCACAAGGGTGGCTTCTCAATGCAGCTGCCAGAGCAGAAATTTGTTTAAAGGTCAATCACTGAAACTATCTCCTGTTCAAAAGACTCTTCTTCCAAGGTAGATCAGATTTCCAGGGGAAACAAATGGATGCTGTTTCCCTGCTGAAACAAAGAGTGTCTAAATGCCAGCTGGCTTGTGAGATTAGAGACCTCAAAGCTCCTTTTCCAATTGCTAAAATCACAATGTGATGCCATGTAACACTTTGCAACTGCACAGAGATGTGTCCAAGGCAGATATCTGAGACTATCAGAGAAACAATGCAACTTTTGTACCTATTCCATCAGCTGGTTGTCCAGAATAGAAATACTTCACTTGCAATTACCATGGCTGGAGATTCAGGTTCATGACACAGATTTTACTAAAGGAATGTTTTTGTCTTTCCTGCTTGTATTAAATTACCTGTCACACTCATTTTTATTCAATTTGCTCTTCATTTCGAGGACCTTACTATTAGTTCAATTGAATGGGTTTTCTACAAAATATTTGAGAAATATGTAACTCTACCTACAAAGTCACATTTCCTTCTAGCATACTTTTCACATAAAGATCAGAGGCAGTGGGTGTTAACCCCACAATAAACTAACTAGAAATTACAATTAACTGGGGGAGGGTGGAAGAAGGGTAATCTAAACCAATATTGAATTAGGAGCTCTAATAGCACCAAAAAGCTCAAAAACTGACAAGATGACAAGTAAAAGGCCAGCATCTTATATACAGCAAAAGGCTGCCATACCACAGAGCTCTCTGAGAGCACCCACCAACAAAAGCTCATAGTAAATTCCACTCCAAAATTATTACCTTTGCAGTGAAAGTAAATATACAATGGTGGGCATGATCCTGCACTAAAAAAGTCATCAACACCTTGATGCCTGTGGTCCCTTGGCTAAGCTGGGACTTTTTTTCTATATACATTTTTATACATATATATGAATGAAAGTTTTCAATGAATTTAAGATGCAGATTAAGATTTAATTTCTAAGTCATATCAACAGCTAACAATATACCAGCCCTCTTTCTTTTTCTACACCAATTCCCCACAGAATATTCAGTCAAATTCAAGGTCCTGCTGTGGTACTTCAAAAGTCTCTAAGGAAATTATTTAAAATACCTCTGGGAGCTCCCCCTTCACCACACTAACATCTCACAAGAACAATGCTCCCCAGAAACTCTGAAGCTGCCATCCTCAAAGATGACACTGATGATTATGGGAGACAGGGATGTTTCCACAGAGGACTTCAGCTTGGGTTTACACCAGAGAAGTTTACAGTGGCAATAAATATAAAAATAAAATGAAATTCACTTCTGTATCTTGGTGTTTTTAAAGATGGAAAAGAAATAAGGAAAAATGAAGGACATTATTAGAAGACAGAGGAACATTATTAGCAGAAGGAAAGCACAGAAAAAAGAAATTTAAAAGCTGTATAGCCCCAAATATTATGTGGGATGTAACACAGGTCAGTATTGCAGTTTCTGTTATTCCTTGGAAAACTGTTTTGCAGTGAAGATCCATGAAGAGCCACAAATACACATAGTAGCAGACTAAAAATAACAAGTGTTTTTATACAGAAAACCTATGCCTCTGTTAAACAGAAATTTTTTGGAAACACTTGCTGATTTTTATTAACATAATCATTAAGACACATCCCATTTACACTACATGGGTCACACTTTGGCCCATATTTTTCCCCTTGGTACTGGGACCAGAAAGGCTCTAAATCTGCTTGTCAGCTTAAAGGTTGCCTTCTTCGCAAATTAAATGGCCAAATAAGCAAAGGTTTATATAGCAGTGATACAACACACACAGGAACTGCTCGTGGTGAGGGGTTTGAAATAAAGCCATGAAACCAGGCCATTTCAGAGTTAAGCCTATCAGTCTATCTTTACCTTATCTCCCTGTGTCTGGCTATTGCAGTAATCTTGTACAAAATCATTCAAGGGTATTTTGTCCCATGTGTGCTGTAACACTGACCTGGAGCAGGCATAGTGCTGAATTAATAGATAAGCAAGAGCTTTAGCTTCCATTTTCATTGATTTTATGGACTTAAGTTAAAACCATTTACTTATTTGAAGGCTTCTTTCTTCTTAATGTTATTTATTTAAATATGTCTCAAGGATACAACCTTCTACAAGGTACAGGAGCATGGCTCATTAACATGCAATATTTCATTAATCAGTAGCATTGATTCTTGTGGCTTGTTCTAATGATAATGTGCACTGAGACTTTTACAATGGATGTTACTCAACATGAGACTTTTATTCAAAGAAAGTGCCAAAGACTTTTCTTGTGGCTCTTATATTCACATGAACAGCACTACTAAAACCCACAGAAGGAGCAGACACACAGCTGAGCTACTAGCAGGATAAAAAATTTTACCCATGTTTGTTCATAATAAAGTGAAAAATCATCTTCAGTATTTTACATTGAAAATGCACAAAGACATAAATAAATTATTTCTTTCCAAAAAAAATGCTACCTACTTCAAATCAATACCCACCAAAGGCTTCTGCCTAAAATTAGCTGTCTCTTTTGCCTCAGAGTGCTTGCTGATACAATCACACAAAGCCATGCTCCAGACAAAGCTGCAAAGTATTCCAGGAGTTAGGATTGTAGCACGTAATTCAAAGGTTGTATTTTCTTGGGAATGTTGCTATACCAAAATAATGTGGAAACTTGACAATGGTGAAGTTATATCTGTTTGTTTTCTGCCACTTCCTCCCTGCAGCTCCACTGCAGAGCTGCACATTGGATTTAGCCGGGTCAGGCCAGAGCTTTGCAGCCTCCCCCCGACCTTGTGCAGTGGATCCACTCTATTGTCTGACATGGCCAAAATTGTGCAGAATCCATCCAGGAAAATTCCCACCAGGACCACAGGTACAGCCAGAATTGCTACCTGATGCTGCAAAGCCCTTCACTAAAACCAGGCAAAATGACAAATTGATGGTGACACTCATCCCTTTATTCATATAGGATAAATATATAAGCTCATTACTGGCCTATTCTATCCTATTTCTATAAAGCCATGTGGAAATGTTTCATATCATGAACATACTCAGATTACTTTCAGCTGTAGGAGAAAGGAGCCAAACTTGTTGAAAAGTAGCACTGTGTGTGTACATGTGAGCCTCTATGTGTCCCATATATATATGTGTGTGTGTGTATATATATATATATATATCTATATCTATATATGTATATCTATGCACAAGGCACTTGTTCCCAGTGTCTGTGCCTCTCTGTGCCAGCCACTTGTTTTACCTCTGCCACCTGACTGACAGAACATCTAACCCAAGGCTGTGCCTCAGCCAAAGCCTGCACAGTGACATGTGTGATGTGCTCCTGCCAGAAATTCAGCTCTGCCTATAAAACGATCAGGTAATGTGATCATGACATACCATCTGGAATCACCAGGCTATTTTGTCTTTTTGTAAGAGGTATTCATTCAGCTTCTAAAAGGTCAGATTTGAACCATCTGTGATGTAACTGGTTGGAGTATTTGTGATAAAAATGTTAAACCTCAGCTTAGACAGCTCAAGGCCTGAAAATAATTAGGGAAAGAAATAAATTGTTCTAAAGAATCACTTTTTTTTTTCTTTTTTGATATTAAATACCTGGCATGGATTAATTTGGCAATATTATTTGAGCTAACTTATTGCTATTTACTTTAAAATATCATGATGATTCTTTTAAGTTTTTCTCTTCATCTTTGATCAAGGATGAATAATTTCACATTAAATTTAGGTGCACTTTGGATCTCTTTTTTCTTTTTTCCTCCAGACTGCTATGCAGCACTGGAACCAAACCTGATATGAGTCAGGATCCAAAAACTGTTGGAACTGTTATCACTATACCAAGGTTGATGTGAGCTGTTGTATAATCCCTGGAACAACAGATGATATCTACATATGGGAGAATTGGAATTTCATCAATATTTCAGACAGATATCTACTCTTTTGGATACTCACCTAAGACAAACACTGTATCACTCTAACAATCAGATATTAGAAAAGCATGGTTTATTAAGATGGTAGTATCTTCGAACAGGCCTAGCAGGCTTGTTGGAAAAAGAAGGTAGGAGCTAAATATTAAAAAAAAAATGCAATTTGGTACAACTGTTTAATATCACAGAATTGAACCATAAGTTTTTCTTTCCAGCTTTAACTTAGAATGGAGTTAGATGTTACTTTGACCAGAGGAAAAAAGGACACTTGCATAAAACCCTATCTTCTTTTTCCTACTACATATGCAGAAGGCAAAAATCGTGGGCTATCATTGCCAAAGTAACCTTGTAATTTAGTAACTATTTATCACTTCATGAACTTTCAAGGTAAAGGAGGAAGGAGTGCAGAAATAAAGCAATGAACTAAAAGTGGAAGCTTGCATTTCCTAAAATATTCTACCAGTCATGCATTTCACCTTTTTCTTTTTTTCCCTTAAGACTATACCAGGAGAAGTTATGGTAAATTGATAGCAGTCACAAATCCTAAATACAGAGTCAAGCTTTGAAAAGCTATGCAGAAGTAAATGAGCCCTCATTTCATTTTACCACATCACTAAAATTTCTCAATGGCCTTTTCCCTGCATACTTCATAGGCTCTCTGCTTCTTTCTTTTCTTCTTCTACAAGGCAATGCTTCTACTGCCATAGGAAAAAAATAAACAAACCTTGAATGCTATTTATTTACTGCAGTGAACAAAAAGCTGATTCAATTTAATAAGGTTATAATTGTAATAATTGAATGCTGGTGAAGCAATTTTCTTATATATTATATTTGTGCTGACAGGAGTTCAATGAACTATAGTGCTGTATATACATAGTCTAAAGCCATTTGAAAATAATCAGTAAGTGAACTGATGCTTCCAGTGTTTTCCATATAAATCTAAGCCAAAGAACTGCATGCCAGGCTGTATTCGAATCTAAGGCAAAATGTCCTGCTCACCATTTGAATTAATATGAGAACAAAATGCCATTTTGATTATAAATATCTCATGCCACAGCAAAGCCATAGAGTCTGCTCTTGCAAAACCCTTTCGGGTTTTGATCTTTTAATAAATTTTTTTTGGTGTTCTCCCCTAAATCTCTTTGCCCTCCACAGAATGACAGAAGCAGCTAGGCTGGATTACTTTGATATTCCATAAAAATATATCCCATATAGACAATTCTGTTCCATAGGCAGCACATTATGAAATGCAGTTAATATGGTAGGAAATAATCCAATATTCTCCAACTAAATTCTGAGTAGCACATCTCAGTTAATGATTATTATTGTGGCTCTTGCTCTGACACTGTTAAGTTTATCCATTCTATTTAACAATTATCCTAACAACATCCCAGACTCACTTTAAAAACCAAAACAGCAGGAAAATACATTGGCTTTACCTGTTTACCTATTCTTACATATATCCTGTACAAAAGTTTGTTTGAAAACCTGTCATAGAATACAGAATATAACTGCCTTTTTATCTTCAATTGGTCAATTTTTCAGTAGTTAAATAAAATTGGTGAGAACAAGTGTTTTTCAACCCATTATTTGAAAAGCTTTTTCCACTGCTGCATACTCATCCCTGGCTGTGGCAGTGCATATAATTCCAACCTTTTAGACCTCATAAGAACACAATACATAAAAATTACAAAATATATAGAAACATGGCACTGTGCTGTTACCTATACTATCATACGTAGGAAGTTGTCAGTCTAAATTTCCTTTTACCTAGGGAAAAAAACAAAATCTAATTTCTGGGGTTTTGCATTATACCTCAGTAATGCTAATCTAGTTCTCTGAATGCCAACCAGTGCTCCCAACCCACCTCCTTCACTACACAGTAGCTGGAGCCCATTATCACATTTACTACTAAGGTACAAAATTAAAAGGCAATTGTACATTTCTGATTTTACAAGTCATTTACAAATGGTAAATTTAGATTATGTACTCGATGTTGAAAAATATCTGCGTGACTTCAGGTACCTCCACCCCATATAGGCCACACAGAAAAATAAAGTATCTACTTAAATATATTACTGGTACCAAATTTAATTTGTGAGAGTGAAAGCAAGGACAGAAACTTGGAGATGGTCTAATGACCATCATAAGATTGAAAAACCCAAACCCCTAAACCCCTAGATTTGTTTAGATACACAATAGATCAAAATTATGTTTTAAAAACAAAATAAACAGCCCCACTAAAAGCAAAGCCAAATTCTGCTTTGTCAGATAAGCAACAGGAGAATATTGGCCAGATGTGAGAGATGTTATTCATACCACTAAATGCTCTTTTAGAAGGAAATATTTTTAGGTTGGTAGAGTAATCCCCATGAACAGCGTAGCCTGGAATACAAAATACAAGCTTTCAGCAATTGTTTAGTGGCTGCAGGTGAGAAGTGACCCAAAACCTGTATCATTTTTTACCATCATTATTACTGGGACTCTGGCAAAGCTCATGACTTGAAACGATCCCAACCCAGCAACCTCAGGGAGCATCTGAATCTCACAGCTGTGCTCCACAAACTCTCCTGAAGAGCCCAAATATCACAGAGACAATTTCTGAACATGTGGTTGGGTATTCCTGAATAGAGACAGCTCAGTTAAAGGCTGATTGGTCCCCAGGATAACTGCAAACAGCAAGAGGGAACAAATTAATCCATTGTTGGAATTTGGGGGGTTCATTAAACTGCAGGACTGTGGTGTCCCTCCAAACCTCACATGAATTCTGACCTGTAAGTGCTTTCACAACCAGGCAAGAAAAGCAGGATTCAGGGCTGAGCTTTGTCTCTCCAGTGTTAGCTTAGTGGATTATCTAAGCATTACAGTCTGTCCAGCCTCAGCCCACAAACAGCACATCTCCAAAAAGGTTTTCCTGGGTACCACAAATGCTGCAGCAGCAACCCAGCAGCCTCCACTCATCTCACTGCAGGCTTGTTTAACAAGTCTCTCAGCCCACCCAGCAACGAGCTGTAAAAAGGAATCAACAAAGTCTCTGAAATATCTGGTAAATATTTATGTAAGCTAAATTTGCTTTAGAGAAAGTACCATGTGATTAACCCTGAGAGTTCTGAAAAACACAGCACTGGAAAAAATTCTTCACAAAAGAGTTGCCAAGCATTGGGACAGGGAAGCTGTGAAGTCACTGTCCCTGCAGGTATTTAGATGTAGATATAGCACTTGGGGATGTGGTTTAGTGGTGGCCTTGTCAATGCTGAGTTAATGATTTGATTACTCTACAACAGTCACACCCACAGTGTTTTATTTTTGTGCTGGGGTGAACGTTTATTCTGTGATAAAGTGGTAGTGGAGACAATTTTTCACAAAAGTTCAGTGCTCACAGAAAGTGCCTCTGAAGCTACACTTGAACAGAAGAATTGTTAAAATGCGAGAGGCTTGAAAGATAAACTAAGAGCACTTAAAAATTGAAAGGCACTTGAAATTTGCTGGTAACCTCCACTTTTTGGAGAAGTATATACAGAGTAGAGTCTTGCAAATGCAAAGACTAGTTCTCACCAAAAAAAAAAATTACATTTAAAAAATGAAGAGCCAGACACAAAATTCAGTAGTAGCAAATACAGCTTACGGTGTAAAAAAAAAAAACAAAACAAAACAAACTATATATATAAAGAAGTATCAAGAATAAGGGAAAACAAACTCCACAACTGTCTCCTTTCACTGGAGCTGTGGTCCATGACTGCTGGCTGGGGGTTTACATTCCAGGATGCAATAATTGAAGGTCATGAGTGGAAATCCCCCATTGCTTCTAGTTCACAGCTAAACCAAAATGAAGGTAGGTGACAAACACTTCTTGATTGCTTCTGTCAATCATTTTTTCCAGCTGAAATGAGAAAAACTACACAGGGTTAACTGAGGAAGCAGAGTTGGAGCTCCTTTGATATAAATGGGAATTGAACTCATGGGACTCGGCTGCTGAGAAAGACTTTGTAACACATTTTCATCTTTCCCAGGATCTTTTTTATTTTTTTTTAATTCTCCAGGCATCTTGCAAAGTCCACATTTATTCACTGGCATTTAGGGAGTGATCCAAGCCCACTGAAGTCAATAGGAGTCTTTTCATTGACTTCAGTAACCTTTAGATCAGTTTTTTTAAAAAGACTGACAGAACAGAGATGGAAGATCTGATAAAACTTCCCAATTTGGTGCCAGCTTTGGCCATTGTGCTTTTATTTATGAAAGGATCTGTAACATGAACTTCTTTCCAGCTATATGTGACAAAAATAAGTAAATTTGACTGACATCTTTTACTGTGGTAGATGTTATGAGTACTGGATACTTAGCTGATGAAATATATTTATCTTAGCCAACTCATGGAAGAAGAAAAATATGACCCCAAATACAATAAATACATTATAAATAAATTTCTTACTATTCTTGAACATATATTGAATTAGCTATTGAAGAAATTGAATACAGTGAAATGTTAAATAAATTTAATTTTAACTGAAATCCACATGCCAAAACAATACTGAATTTGGTATTAAAATGACTAAGTATAACAACATGACAAAATAATATGGTTTATCAGAAAAGGCTTAAAATGAGAAAAATTAAAGCATTTGTCTTCCATGGTTAGACAAGGCATTCTATTCTGTTCATTCAAACCATTCTTGCTAGCTGATACAGTTTAAATATTAATATCAACATAAAATTTAAATGAGAAAAATAAATTTTAGACACCCAAAAGCAATTTTCAACATTCTAGTACTAAAGTAGAGCTTATTACTTGCTAACATGTCACTTCCCTGTGCATAAAATACACACTCACAAAATGCACCAAAACCAGAATTATTGCTTCCAGCCCTGCCAATTACCATGGAATACCTGTAGTGCCAAAGGGCAAATCCCAGTTCTGTAATCAGCCCTGAACTCTTCCGCCCTGGTGGGAACAAGTGAATATTTTGGTAAGGACTTCTCTAAATCTGGACTGAGTATTTTAATATATCTCATATCCTGAATAATTTTCTTGCATTTTAAGGAAAGGATTCTTCAGGTTCTTGCACCCCATGAAAACCAGGCAAGCTTTCCCAAGCTAAATATTCTATATCACAGCACATTTATCCTGCTCAGGTTTTATCACACACTTTAAGGGAAATTGCAAAGTTTCAGGCCATTCAGCTGGTCTCAGCAACAGAAACTGAAATGCTGAAGCTAAAGGGGAAACACAGCTTTTTACTTTCCACTGAGTAATAAGTTATCCAGAGCCTACTATAGTGGGTTCAGTTTCCAAATTATTGAAAGATATATGGCTTAATTAATATTTCATTTTATTTTCTAACAAAACCTATTGCAAGAAGCTACTCTGTACTAGCACAGAAGAGAATGATCCTGTAATTTCGTAGACTTTCAATGCCTCTCACCTCAGACCATCCAGCCACAGGTTACAGATGCCAACACTAAGTGCACGTTGCAAATCTCCAGGGATTAAGACATGGGGGCATAAAATGACTGCAGCTAACCCAGGGTTCCAAGGCACCTTCACACAAGCTAAGGCAGAACACAGCCCCTTGAACAAGAAATGGTCACCACAAAAGTTATCAGCTTTAGCTAAGGAATATTAAATTGACTTATAAGAGCTTTTCCAAGAACATGTGAAACATTTTGGACTCTGGAGGGATTCTATACATTCTATACTCCTTAATTCCTCTTTAATGTTCCTTTTTCCCCCAGCTTTTAAAAAATTTAATTCATTCTTTTATGTATTATAGACTTCCTTTTCTATTCTCCTTACCCCTCCTGCTGTCTCCCCAGTACCTCTCTGCATCCTCTCATATTTTCCAGCCCCACTCTATTCTTCCTTTTCCATCCTTTACCTTTGCATTTCTTGCAGTTCTCACCTTCCCTTTAGCTCCTTTCCTTTCCCCTTCAGCTTTCTCACTTTCCAGAATAATTAATTTCCTCCACCCTTGCCCTCCCATCCTTTTATTTACTGTTTTAAGGCATTCCTCAGTGTTTTCGCTGGTGCCAGAGTGCTGCACTCAATAGGCAGCAAACTCCAGGCATGCTCAACATCTGCACTCAGAGACAAGGACTGGCATTACAAGTCTGATTGCACAAGACTTCAGACTTGTTTGTACTATCTGAATGGTTTGACATGTTCTTTGCTTTTGGTTTTAGTCTTGTGAAGGTTTTCTTTTTTTTTTTTCTCAATAGTAGAGACACACATAGTTTAGCAACCACTGCCTTTGTTCAAGCATAGCCTGAAGGAAAACTGAGATAACCCCCAAAGTCCCCTGTGTCACATTATTTTCCACATATTTCACCCAGTATTTGAGAGCATAAAATCCAATCAATCTCATCCTGAATTGCACAGAGCTCTTCCCAGCTCTTCAAAGATCAAGCAGGTCAGTAGTTTGTCTTATTTATCCCACACTTCCATTAGGTTTTTGAGACAGCAGCTTTATTTTGCAATAACAACGTGGCTTGGTACTGCAGAACACCTCCTCATAGCAAGCCTCTGAGCAGCTTCAAAGGCTGCAATATTGAAATGGGAGAAACCAAGTAATTGTCACTGTTTGCCATGATGCTGAAAGATTTTTAACACTTTACATCTTGAGGATAAGCAAAAAGTACATCTCTAGATATGAGAAACCTGAATTAATTTGAAAAGCAATCATTAGTGAGATTGTACTCAAAAAAGTACTATAACATCATTTAAAAGGATGAGTGAATGTTTGCAAAATGATAGAATTGTGCTCATATTTTGTCAACAAGTCACTGTTCTGGAGATTTATAAAAATCCTTTCTTAGTTCCTTTTGTACAAAGAGTTTCCATTTTTATTTTATAGAGCTCTGTCCACTCCAGTCTGGCATTTAATTATGAATTCTCAAGAAACCTCTCCTTCAATGTAAAAAGTCCCTTTTGTACAAAGCCTCTGACAAGAGGACAGAAGGTCCCCATGATTTTGCCTGTCTTTTGTTAAATCATGAGCTAATAGAAGCAAACCTTGTCATCTGTCAGGATAAACTGCTCTGTTTCCCTGCCACTGCTGGAAACCCTGCCAAGCAGGCAGCACCCAGCACTCAGCCTCCTCCAGAAAACTGTCACTGACCTGGGCACACAGCTTTTGTCTCCTTTGGGAATCCTAAATCACAATTTTGCTACTGATGTTCCTGTCTGTAGATATTTCTAAATCTTAAAAGTCAGGTGAAAGATTTTATATGACAAAGATCACCTAGAAGTCTCTAATCATGCCAGACAATCTCATACTTATATCTGCTCGTCATTCATAAAAGGAATGGCATGTTAATGAAGGAAATAACCTGGAAAATTAACTCTTTCAATTTTAAGATTGAAAATTTGCTTCAACATCAATGTCTGTGATCTAGAAGCCTTACAAAAACACAAAGACTTCTGCCCAAACAAAGTGTACAACGTCTTTAAAGATGCTGCTTGAACGATCTAAGAAGCGCTCTCATTGTTGATTCACTTCTGTGATATTTTTGCTCTTTGTTTGCTGAATCCTCACAGTGAAAATGTCACCTCAATTATTGCCTTTGCACTTGGGAGAATGTCAGGAACCAAAAGGAAGCATTATAATATTGTATGTATAAAGCTCAGTTCTGAAAAATTTAAGGCCCATAGAAAGACTCCAAATCCTATTTGGTCATGAAAAAAAACCCAGATACTTGCACCTTAATCAGTTTTCATTTACAGTCGTAAATTCAGGCAGATTAGAGCCTATAAGGTTTAGGATCTATTTATATGAACTACATTTTGGCTAGTTGAGAAGTATTTGCCTCTCTTTACTACCCTTATTGATTAGTAAATGAAAGCTGACTTTGTCAGAAACCTTTTACCTTGTAACTATCTTGCTTTTTTCCATCTTCTCTGCAAAGCCAGAGACTGTTATAGAACAAGTTAAAATGCAAGAATTACATAATCCTAATTATCTTCCAAATTTAGGATATCTTGCAGATAGAATTTTTTTGTTTATATGTACCTGTAAGTGTGAATTTTGGAAGACTGGTGGTATCCTTATGGAAATTCTACTAAAACAAACAGGAAGCACATGTGAATCATGTAGCAAATTAAATGCAGATGACTAAAAATTATCAATAAAGCAGGTTGTGGCACTTCAGTTTCATGTGCTCAAATTTTATTGAGCACTCCAATTTATGTGTTGTCATCATTAGAGTTAATATTTACATGCTCCAATCACACTAAACGAGCAGGTCCTTAATTTCAGTGATTTTTCAGCAGTTGCTCTAATTTCTGCCTCTTCACTTGTAGCTGGCAGTTGTTCTCTTTTTGCTACTGAGATATCATCACCCAGCTAGGGGGGTGTATGTACACGCTTTCTGTATCACTGATGGGTACTAAATGTTCTTTCTTTGCTAGACTTTCTTGTTCTGTTTTACTCAGAGAAGTAAAAATATAAGGAATTAATAACATGAGCAAATTTATGGGATATCCACATTTATAAGCACATCCCTGTAGCAAAACTGCACAGACTGAGATGTGAGAGCAATACATGAAAAAAGTGGATGTTTCATTAAAAAAAAGAGATTGAGATTAGTAGCTATTGAGATTGCTATCACATAAAAGACACAGACAACACGATGCTAATATCTAGATATTAAATGCATACCTGTTTATTTCCATTTGTGCCTCATCTACACTAAACCCTCTAGCTATTGAAAATAGCAATCTTTTGGCTGAGCAGCATCGTAGATGACAACAGCAGTAACAGCATTACTTTGTTATATACTTCCCTACACAGTCCTCACCTTCAATTTGTGCACTTTGTCCTCATTAAGAGAGCTGCACCCCCTTTGTGTGACTGGATTCACCAGGGCAAACCCTTTCCCACGTTACAAACTCCCCTCAGAAATGCTCAGTGTTAAAAACCCCTAACACCGGATGTTGTGCAGCACATTCCCGAAGCAATAAGAACAATTGATGGCCATTACAGCAAATTTTATAAGACGGTAAAATAGACAAGCAGAAAATGTAAAGACAGCAATTTATGGGGCAGATGAGAGTGCAAAGCTCTCATTCTGCCACTGCACCCATATTGCAATTGATCTGCAGGACAGAAACTCCAGTGTCAACCAGCTTATCTCAGCATTTTCTTGACAGCCAGCCCATGAACAAAAGCTTTGGTGCCTGCTTTAGGACAAATCCATCCAGTCATTTTCCCAGCATGGGAGCTGGGCTTTTTGACAGGCAACGCTGAAGCAAGAACAGAGAAACCTGAACATAAATGCAATTGTGCAATACCGGCTTCTACTTGATGGAGGTCACCAGCACAACCTGTGGTTGAAAGGTCCTGGAAAAGTATTCCAAGAGAGATCTGCTCCAAAGCCTCATGTACCAGCTCAGATCTGCTACCAGAGCCGGCCCCCACCTTTCATAATCACACTTTCATAGAGTGTGTAGGTTGAAGGAGTCAGGATTTGTTTTTACACAATATTCTCCAAAGCCAGTTTTTCAACTTAGTGCACAGCAAATCTCCTTCAGCACTCACTGAGAATTCTACTATCAGAAAAGGGAGATCTCTTCACTCACATTCACAGAAATAAATAAGTAGTGTCATCCCTCTTTTTTATGGAAAATGATCATTAATTCCGTGTCTTTGTTAGATAGCTGTGTGCAACATTGGTGGTACTCAAAGACCAGCAGACAAAGGCTGGCACCAAGTGCAACAATGGATTTTGACTGCAGAGTATTTTACATTCCTGTAAAGCAGCCCTGCAGGCACTGTGCATTATATTCAGGCTCACCCCCAGCACCGAGATGCTGATCCCACACCACAGGGTGCTGCCAGGGCAGAAACAGAAATAGCCTCCAACAAAGCTGTCAAGGAACTTCTCCACAGCAAAAACCTCAGTCAGTGGGAGGTGAGGCAAGGAGGGGGTCAAACACAGTCAAGGTCCTGTTGGGAGCTCAGCATGTCTCTGTAGCCATAATGCTCAGGTGAAATGTTTCCTTCCAAGGGCTCCCAGGTGTACTGGTAGTTAGAGTTCAGGTAAACTAATAAGAATTTAACATTCAGCATTTAAAAATCTCTACCACTGCCAAGGGTAAAGAGATCTTCCTTGCCACCAAACAGGTTTCAATTTAGCAACTGAAGGGAAAATGCATTTGTTTGAAGAGTTAATTTGTTCTCCTGGGGGCTGAAAGCCATCTCAGAAGTTGTTCTTTGTTTGTAAACGAAGGTGGGGGGCACAGAGTGCCCACAAGATCTGCTGATCCTGGAATTGCATTGACCTGGATACTTTGCCAGTTCATGCTAACCTTTCAGTAAAACCACATTCCTCCATTCCTGATTATCCCCAAACAAATTCTCAGGTGTTATCCCAGAGTTTGGTGTTCTGCTGAACTAGACACACACCAATGCACCAGTGTGACAGACTCCACGTGAAGCAATAGTTAACATCTCCCTATTTCCAATTCTCAAGAGGAAAGGCATCAACATAGAAAGGTGCAAAGTCACACAGACCCTCCTGTCCCCTCAGCTCAGACTCTCCTGCAGGACAGTGACCTTCACACCTGGGGCAGCACTCCCAGCAGGGCACTGCAACACCACAGACAGGGTTTTTTATATACAGGTGGCCCATATTACTGCTTTCAGCATTAAAAGCCTTCTCTCTGGGGCACTCTGCACAGCCTGTAAGTACAAGCACGAGCAGTGTTTGTGGCTGATGGGGCAAACATCACCCTGGCAACTGCACAGGCTCCTCCAGCCAGACGTGATGTGGGCAGGGATGAGGCTCTGGGGGAGTCCCTGGGCCCCTCTGTACCAACCCCTGTTTCCAGAGGTTTGCAGCCAGCCTGGAAAAACTCATCCCCGACAAAAGCACAGCACAAAGGGCCAGTCTTTGTTGGTTTTCCCTCTGTTGCTGTTGTTCACAAGTCAGAATTAAACTTCTTGCTAGGGAGTGTGAAAGGCAGAGCACAAGACAGCTTGCCCTGAAAATCATTGGCCTGTGAAAACTTAAATTTGACAAACTGCTAATTCATGCTATTTAACTGCTCTGTTTAATACAAGTAGCAATGTAAATAAAGCTAATAAAATCTGATGAGAGATTCATGTCTGAGGAAAGCAGTAATTCCTTTCCAAAGAAATACAATCAACAGATTTATGACACAGACTGGAGTAGCCATTGCAACCTCGTGGGTAATGGATCTTGGGCCAAATCCTGCACCCAGCTGGGCTAAACACATTTTTGTTCTAGATACAGAGTAGAAGTTTTACATAATTTTAACACATCCATTTTCCTACTGGCATCCCTCATCCTGCAGGAGACATGCACAGCTCTGCAGTTACAAAAACACTTCACCGAAATAAGCTCTATCAGGAACAGCAATTTCAGCAGGAGAAACTGGAATAGTTTTTTTCGTCTTCCACGAAGCAGTCAAAAGCCACTGTGCAAAGAGGTGCAGGAGCTCTGACTTGAGGAGAGGGAGGGCCTGCAGAAATTTTGTGCTGCTTTGGGTCCCATGGAGGGAGAAGAGCTCCAGCTTCCCCAGGTACCCTGCAAGAGGTCGGTTTGGATGTAGGGAAATTTCACACCACCTTAGAGCAACTGGAAATGCTTGATCTGCTGATAATCCACCTCCCAGCAGGAGGACACATAATCCCCCACATGCCTCACTAGTCGCATGAATTGGGAGAGAAATATTTTTTTTTCCCCAAAACTCAAGGACATTAAGAGGTTAAATGAAGTGCTGATAGTCATTCACTGAACAGTGTATCAAATTATTGAGGGATATAAAAGTAATCATTTGTCCTTAGCCTTATATCCATCCAAAAACAAGAGGGAAAACTTCAATTTGAGGAGAAATTAGACAAAAATCAGAATTATGAAAATCTAGTGGGAGGATTCATGACTGCAGTGTGTAAGTCTCTAAATATGCTCAATCAGGGAGAACAGCAAGCCCATCCAGGGCTAAGGAGAGAAAATCTCACTGCTCCAAATTATTCACACATCAGACATCCTGGAATGGATTAAAGTCCTATCTGACAGCAGCAATCATTAACACGTGGTACAGAGCCCAGCATTAGATCAAAAAGCAGCATTTAACATGTATGATAAAGAGAGGAAAAAAAGCATTATCCAAGATGCCATCAGTGTGGAGGACATATCCAAGTTATGCTGCCATTACTCAAATACCCCTAAAGAAGGTATGAAAAATTACAGCCTGGTTACATTTGCTGTGTGCAGACACAGCTCATGTCCAACAAGGCCTATCCATAAACATAAATGATAACTGGACTTTCTAATTCTTACAGGAGGAAAAAACCCAACAAACTGCAATTCCTTATTACAAGAGAAGATTGACTGACTTAAAAAGCCACCTTGAAAAAAGGAAAAGGGAAAGCTGCACTGCAAAAAGTCTGCCTCTAAAACAAAACAAAAAAAAATCCTGATTGCAATGCATTAAAAACTTAAGTTTAAGAGATAGCTGGCAAGCTCTAATAAATAAAAAACCCTGTAGCAAATAGTGAAGCATAATAAGGAAATTGAATCTATCAGTGAGGCATACATCCATTACTATATTAGGATTTTCAAAATATCAATAAGGATGCATAAAAATGATTATTCACTAAGCACTCCTGTTTATGCCTGGAAAAATAAAAATATGTGGCTATGCTACACAGTTCATTTAAAGAGGTTTTTATCCCTACAGTAATTAAAGAAAACCAGTTATCTAATAATGGCAGATTTTAAAAATGAGCTAAATGTTTCACATCTTCTACATGAATTATCTGCTTTCTAATACATCTTGGCACACTGCAGATATTCCAGAAAACTCAGAAATTAAACTCTTTCGGCAAAAATTGTGAAGTGCAAAGCAAATGAAATCTGTACCTGCAACTCATCAGGTTGACTTTGATCGTGAGCAAAACAGGTACCAGCTGCCAAGTGAGTAAGGAAATTGGAAGGCGAAAAAAATAGTACTATTCACCTTGGTTTTATAAACATGTTTTTAAGTCTTCTCCAGGAAAATAAAAATTGCTCTCAGCTTTAGTTGACAACAAAAATCTCTCTGTGAGACATTTAATGTTGAAGCACACAATGTTCTAATAAAAAAATAGCATTACACAGAATTAAAGTGGCACATTTAAATGTGCTAAATGTGCACATTACTATGCTAGGCTGACAAGTCTGAAAGTTATTGTGAGATATTCATTGCTCACTAGAGGTGCTGCTACTATGGGTCTTTGAACATCTGTTCTTGGCCCTATACAATTTCATAATACTTTTACCAGTAATTCAAGAAAAACATAAGGTCATATAGCCTAATATACTACGTCTTGTAGAGCCATGAATACAAAAAGCCTTCACACAGGGGAATCCTGATTGGAGTCTTCTGTGCTGGAAAGCTCTGAAAAGGCCATCAAAAGGGATAATCAATTCAACATTTTCTATGAGAGCTCACATAGATCCTGGTTGTATAAACAAACATCAAGAAGGCGTAGCTAAATGGTATTATGTTTGTATGAAATTTTAATGATCCTATTCTTCAAGCACTCTCCAGTTCTTGAATAGGTACTTTAAAAGACTTTCAAAAAAATATGGAGAGGGTGCAGAAAATGAACTATAAAATATCCAACTCCTGGTGAGGTGCCTTCCCTGAATGAAGAATTTCTTTCTAGAAATTGCCAAACCATATTTTCCGAAGAAAAAAAATAATATTCTTGACTTTGAGACACTTCCAAAGAGCAAATATTTTGCCTTCGAAATACACCTCATTGCACCAGATGGTGAGTATACATATATTTTTAAATGTTCCTGTGGATGACTACTCCCACATACTCCTTACAATAGCACCTTCATCACTGTTCAAATCATCCAGACACCCTCAAAGGCACACAATTGCAAACTGAGTCATGCAAAAGACTAGCAAAGTGGAGTAATCAGGAACAAAGAATGCCATTCAGCTGCACAAAACTCTTGTGCCTGTTAACATCCCCCAGAGCAGTGCTACTATTCAGTACTTAACGCTTTTACCAGATCTAGAAATCATGCAGAAACCTAGCAGACCAAATATAGGGAGGTTTCAAAGTTGCACATGTTTATCCAGCAGACTGGAAAGACTCCTTATAGTTTTATTTCTTAATGCACCCGGTTCTTTAAGGAATAAAGCACAGGATTCTCACTCCTGTGCTCTGGGCCACCCACAGCTTCCCTGTGACTCTGGTATCTTCTGTAGATGGTGGTTCATTTATCACCTGGGCAGGTGTAACACTCATGGCCTCAGTGCCTAGTTTACAACACAGAGTAGAAACACAATCCTTGTGGCCAGATTTTCAGCTGATCTCAAGAAGCTCAGTTATTCTGAATGAAGCTCTACCTATTTCTCAGCAGAGAAACCTTGACCCATCTCCTTTACTCAGCAACTCTGCCATGTTTAATCTCTTACTCCTAATCTGCCTCTGCATTTCCCACTCAAGTTTCTACAAATGCAGTATTTTGCTGGTACAGTTTGCCCATCACATCAACTCTACCTTAATTTTTTTTTCTTCCCCTTTTGTAAGCTTTAGTGTAAAAGCTACCTTAGAATGAACATGTCTTGCTGTAAATTAAACTTCAAAATTAAAACCCAGACAGCAGCTCCCAGAGAGACCTAAAATACTGACCTAAACTACAGTCAATCCTTTCATAGCCAGCCAAATTGTCAGCACAAAATAATCATTCAATTCCTTACAAAAGTGTTGTCACATCATACCTGACAAACTCACCCTACAGAACCAGAAGAAATTTCCTCTGAGCCTGAAATGCCAGGCTGCCAGTTCTTAGCAATATTATTCAGGCCACATAGGAAATGGCCATCAAAGAAAGACATTCATTGCTTTCAATACTGCTTACTGGTGCTTTACTATTTAAGCAGATTATTCATCTCACAGCATAATGCCTCCAGCCTGCCTCAAATACAGATAAATGCATCAAATCCACACAGAGTACTGAGCACATAAGCTCGAGCACACACAACTCCATACACTTCTGCCATGTCCACTAAAAGTGGATCAAAAATGACAGCAAAGAAGGAAAGTCCAGAATGTTTTGTTCCCTGAATACTCTGTTGCACACAGCAGAGGAAAGATCAGCAGGTACCTGGTAATAGCTTTTCAGATTCTCAGGGAGGATTTCTACTGCATTGAGTGCTGCCATAAGGTTCATTTACTAAGGATCAACTGAAAAATAGGAATGATTAACAGAAATCTACCACGGTTAAGTTCTTACTCGTCATGTTTGATTTACAGAAATACATTTCCACAAACCTGCACTGAATAATAAGGGATATTATCAAGAAAAAATATAATTTCTGGTATCGCTACATGTTTTTCTCTTCAGTAACTTCTTGAATTGAAGGCCCAGATAGAACTCTGCTTTCATCTCTCCTTGTCTAGTTTGTGCTGCAAAAGTAGGCTGGTTCAAGACTCTTAAGGTTTTCAATTTAACTAGCAAAGGATGTAGTAAAGCACCACATCACAGAATGCAGAACAAGCAAAAGAGCTTTGAAATTGTTATTCCTTTAAGGCAGCTGCTGAGTAATAATGCTGGTTAAATTATGCAAGGAACACTGCATTCTCCCACAGACACACATTTAATATCTCCTGAGGTTTAGTGTATTACATAGTCGAATGAAAAATGTGAAGATTCTCTTATAAGATTTCTTTGTAAAAATGCTTCTAGAGATAGCAACTGTTCCATAGAGAAGAATTTAGTAACAGACTTTTTTTTTTTTCATATCTATAATATAAATATTAAAAGGGAAATTAAATTCATGAAAGTTCTTTTAAAGAAGACCGGAAAATTACAGTGCCTTGGACTGTATATTTCTTTCAAAGTCCCACTCTCAGCCCCAAAAGGAGCAGTCCCTGTTTGTGCAGCACTTTCCACACAATGTGCTGCATGTCTTCATTCTGCACTGATGCAATATTTTCGGTTTTTCATCCATGGCATTTCTACCATGATGTGAAGCAGTTCTGCTGAAGCCTTTCAAAGAGATGTTCAGGGTACAAAACTCTCTCTCATCCAAACAGAAATGCTGAGCTGCAATGGCAGTTCGAAGCAGAATTTCTATTTAGTTGTTTACTTTTCCCCAGTCACGGAATATATTTTGGTTTGGTGTGTCTTCTTCTGTCTCCCCAATGTAAGCAACACATCTTGATCTTAGCAGGAGATTATTCACTGAGCAGTGATGCAGACAGGAGTCTGAAGAAGAAAACTGTAGATCTGAACTGAGAGACTACAAAATTTTACTGTGAGTGCCGATAAGTACCTTGTCTCTGCATGTGAAGCCTTAATCTCTTCAGAGGACCCTGCTCAAACCTAAGTAATATCCCACAGTGATCCAAGTGACTTTCAGAGATACTTAGTTGTGGATATTTGTCTTTAAGACAACCATTTCTTAAGCCCTCTCCCTGTTCACAGAGACATACAATGTAAAGCACTATCCTGATGGAAGGATACTCAAGTCTTGCTGAATTTAGTGGTGAGACAGAAAAGCCACGGCTATTCTGATATGAGCAGTAACAGAACAGGAAAGCTCACAACAGCTTTTGGAGGAGAAGGGAACAGCAAAATGTAAGTAAAGAGGAAAATGAGGGTTTCCAGGGACCATGCTGGGGTGAATCACACTGATAATTTATTTGAAAAGAAAGGGAGTGGTGGAGGAACAGCAAAGGAAATCACAGTCCTGCAGAAGAAAATGGCAAACTTTCATTGAGTTTAACAGGCAAGCATTCAACCCAAGCAAGCTGAACAAACCCTTTAAACTGAATTTACATCCCTGTTGCAGCAGTTATAAAAAACAACAAACACCTTATATAATTCTATTTTGCTCATATTTATTGAATACTAACAGCACGATTCATGACAGAGATGAAAAGTCATTAATGAGAGTTAGAAAACTCCCACACAGACCAGGACTCAGGTAATCATTAGCAGCAAATATTGAGGAAAAAACAAAGTATAATGCTAGGAGTGGAGCAGGACTGATGAAAGCTGTGAAATGTTACTTGGGTGATATTGATGCAACCGAAGACACTGTACAAGCGGAAAAGATAGGCAGGGAGAGTGACTTTGTATGAAAAACCAGATGCTAGCACAATATAAATGAGTATCTGATACAGTATTCCTTGAAATCAATAGATGTTTGAATATCCTCTTAATCCAATACGAAGAGCAGCAAGACAAAACAATTTTGAAAAAAGTGAAATTAAAGGGTAAATCTGTTTTCATTAAAAATGCAACCAGAGACAGTGAAGTTTGCATTTTCCAAGACTGAATGTCTCCAGCCCACAAAGCAAGCCAAGTGTCTCGACCTGCATAACAATCTGAAATGTATTGACAAGTAATTGTCCCTTATTAAAGGCCAGTCATTCATTACTAAACACTACAAATTAAATCACTGTGTATGCCAAGGTTGTCATTAACCTAAATAATGTCCATGCCACGTGCACATTAAAGATTAAAGTTGTATGCAGAAAGACACAGGGGCAAAGGTTTAAGATGAGACTATTTTGATTGATCAGGACATTTTAAACTAAGAAATATTAAAAAGATGGGAAAATTTTAGCTTCTTATATATAATGCAGTCAGCTCTTTTGCTTTCTTTCTAGTATCTCAAAACAAGCAAGGCATACAGTTGATACAGGTAGAAAATATGTTGTTGTATTTAAAGGAAGTTAAAACATTCACTCAATTTTAATTAGCCCAATTATTTCAGTAAAAATCTGGCTCATCCAAGTGTGCATGAAGAAAAGGGTTTTATATTAATGTACATCTGCCATAAACAGTTCAAGTCTAAATTGCAGAATATATTTGCATCTTTTTCAGGACTGCTGCTAAAAGAGAAGAAAAAGGGAATTATTGATGCATTCAAACAGTGTGCATCTTGCTTTGTAATGTAATCTGTTTTTCTTTCCCTTAACACCTACACAGCTTCTGTTGCTAGCTACTGCAGTTTAAAGAATAAATATGGACCCAGGGTATCAACTTCCAAAGAAAAACTTGTGAGAAGCTGTTTGCAGATTTCCATTTTTGTATTTCAGAACACGAAAGTCAAGTTCAAGTCATTGCTTCTTGAGACACTTAAACCAACCAAAAGGATATTTTTTCTTGCTAGAGTTCATATCTAAAAGTCCAGTGGAGTTACTGTATGTGTTATGGCAAATCCTTCCCCTGCAGACTTTCAGAAAGGACTCAGGAGCTATTAAAACATTTGCAGAATAGAAAATAATACTCTGTTCTGGAAATGAAAATTCCTGTTGCACTGTCTGTATCCATGATGATCCTACAAATATGGAAACCAAGAAGAACCAGAGAGAATGGTGGCATGCAAGCTAAAGAGCTTTTATATTCCTGGGAATTGCCATGAGGGAAACCTGGAAAAAACTGAGTTTTTTCACCCCATTCTTGAGTTCACTCTTAAACCTAATCAGAAAACACTCCTGAGATGCAAAGGGAGACCACGGTCAGCAACAAAATGGAATCACAGCTGAGATTTCATGTTCCAAGTGGCAGCACATGGCTGAGCACGTGCAGGATGAACAATCACTGCCTCAGCAGCAGCAGGAAATGTTAAACCATACCTTGAATGCTGCTGAACAGAAATGGCCTTGGGGGACACAGGTCAGGGAAGGGCTGGGCTGGAGGAGAAGGAGGACAAAATCTCTCAGAAGGAAAGGAAGAGGAAAGAAATGGCCAGGAGGTCAACTTCAGCTGAGTGCTTGCTAAATGAAGAAGCAATGCTCTGCTGTTCCAAGAGAATTAGAGGGCTGAGTTGCCCAAATTCAGCTCCTACAACTATGGGCTCTCTTATAAATGTGATGCATTTCTGCCAAGTAAATGGAGCATAGTGAGTTCTTATGGACCTCCTCATTTAACTTTGCTTTGCAACAACTTCGAGCACCGTGCTTATGAATTAGGCACCACTCTTTCCCCAAGTGGGAAAAGTGATTTTTAAATGAAGTGACTTGCTTGAGGTGGCTCACACAGACGAGTCACACACTGAGATAACAGCACAGGCAGCCAGGGAAGTGTGTGGGTCTGCTGGGAGCAGGCTGCTGGGGATGGCTTTGTGCAGGAACAGACGGAAACTGATCCCGAGGGGGACAGACACCATCCTGAGCAGTGAGACACCAGCCTGCAGTCATCGTTACCTATGTAAGTATGAAAGTTAGAGACACTTCCCAGTGCTTCAGGATTCCTCCCTGGTGCTCTGTTTGGCAGAGTTTCTCCATTTGCAGGAAGTAATAACCTGCTCAGGTGTGCTTTTGTCACCTCCTAATTGTTTAACAGCCCAGAGCATCTAAATCATCACTGATGAGGCCGCTCCAGAGCACACAGGTACAGGGCACAGGTACAGGGCACAGGTACAGGGCACAGACTGTTCCTCGTGGCTGGAAGGAGTACTCAGTACCTGGGCAATACTTCAGATCTCACTACTCCTGTATACATATATATCCTATATATCCTTGAACCCCACTGGCTTTCTCTTTTCACATTCACATTCACATTCACATTACGACTTTTAACTTTGTACATTTGTTCTTTGCAAGTGAGCATTCCTAACAATTACATATAAAATATCTGTTTTTAAAAGTGCCTATATTACTGCAGTACATATATCTCTCTTTTAAAAAAAATTATGAGAGGAGGGGGAAGTGCTGAGGTTTTTGGGTTTTTTAAAAAGCTTTTCAAGCTTCATTTGCACAGGTAGAAAAATTCTGTTTACCTCTGGAAAGAAACAAAGAGGAGGAAGTCTGCAATAAATTTAATTTCCTGCCTTCTCCTACTGTACACTAGATGCTATTCCTTTAAAACTTCCTAGCATCTTATTCTTCTAAAACTCCCCTGCATCTTGTAAACAATACAAGGCAAATAAAACTGCTTTTATGCAATATGTGTAGTTCTAAAATTATTCTTCTCATCAATAAAAAAAAAGTATCTTTATTGCAAGCTCCCTTCCAATTTTTCAGTAAATACAAGTTAAACTCATTTTTAGAGTGATGGTAGTGCTTTGACTGTAGTAGGTTTCTTTTTCTAAATTGGCTAGAAAGCAAGGATTAAATTGTAACAAGGATGGGAAAAGTCTTGGCAAACTCTAAAGTCATACTTTAGAAATATTTATGCAAATGGTACTCAAGCAAAAAACAACTCCTTGAAGATAAATTTTTCTACCAACATACTATTAGTAATACGTACATTTGACTAAAGTCAAGTTTTAAAAGGCATAGACAGTTACAAGGAATGTTACTGGATTTGCTTGCAAAGCTAGGAATTTAAACTGTTCAGGTTCACTGCTTTTCTTTTCTGGGGCTGCGCTACAGGTGAAAAGCATGTTCAGAAAGAACACTTCTCCCAGATGGAATTGGATAGTATGCCCAAGAAAGCAAAAATGAATGAGCAACATATGTCATAATTAGTCCTAAAACTTATAGAACACAAGTAGAGCTGCACAAGAGGGAACCAGCCCTGTCTGTGGCAGCACACAAAGCTTAAAGCACACTCTTGTAGTTCAATACTTTTATCTCTTCCTCACTGTTTGATGCTTCTTGGCAACTCCACAGTTCAGTGCATTTCACACACTGCAGAACATGATAATAGAGAAAAAAAGATACATCACACAAAGAAAAGTCAGATGGCAGCTGTGCCAAACTTAGGGTAAGAAAAGAAAACGATACAAAAATCTGAGGAAAATAAATTCACAGGTAAGAAAGAAACATGGAGAATAAGAGTAGACCATGAACCAAATGCCAAGAGGCAATGGAAGGGATACATCCATCTCTGTCAATGGGTGCAAGAAACAAAGAATTTGTGATGGGTGTCCTACACCTTCTCACTGGCTGCCCACGGGTGATTCTGGATCTCATACACTTCCTACTCCTGGCCCACAGATTATCTTGTCTCAATCATTTGCTGTCCCCAGTATTACTTCATACAAGTGCTAATCCTGCCTCTTGGAAAGGCTATATATTTCATTTGTGAGATTATTTATTTCTTATCAGTCCCATGTAGAGAATACTTTTATCATCAGTGTCTTGTACAGGGATTAAAAAAATATCTTGTTAGCAGCTGATCTAGTGAAAAATTAGAAGAACCACCTCAAAGGGGCAGGTTATTCTGAAGTTTGACCAGAGAACAAAAAAATACAGACCCAGCTGTTTATTCCTGCAAGCTTGTGCCTCCATGAAACATATGAGGGAAAAGACACAATTCCTGTGAGAAGGAAGGCAGGGAAAAGAATATTGAGTATTATGAAACTGTGTGCCTGAGTCCTGGAAAAGGCTTTCATTACATTTTTTGTGCCAATGATATTTTTCATTCTTCTGTAAATATTTTATAGGTCCATACGAAGATAAAATAAATACTTCAGAGCAGATTACATCAAGTTCAGCTAATGAAGAAAGGTACTTGGTAGCAAAGAGTTACTCTGGCATCACAAAATGAAACTACATTGCCGAAATTTACTTCTGTCAGGGTAGGTTTTGTTTAATCTACATTCCAAAATAATGCACTGAATGGATAGGACTGAAAAGAGGTTAAAGCCATCTTCTCATCAGAAGTCATTTAATATAAAGTAAATTGTAATGGTAGCTGGAAGGAAAATCAAATACAAGAAATGAATTCAGGCTCTGCGATCGAAGCTGCAGTTCCATTGATTAACCTCTGCTAAAACAAACTGCTGGCCTGTGCTTTCTCATTTATTGCATTCCCCATGTCTTGGTTGCTATGATATCCTTCTAAAGATAAGTGGCAATTGCTCATCTGAGAGTTCCAGACAGAAAAAGGACAAAAGAAAAAAAAAAATCCTAATTAAAAAGGTTGACTAACAAATATTGACTAATAACCAAAATTAAATTATTCCTGTGCCTATAGTGAAAAGTTCTCACAAAATCTTTGACAATAAAATCCTTATTCTGCCCCACCAACATACCAAGATGTTTTTACTTGTAAACAGAGCCCTGGAAATAACTGAAATATGAAACCTTATAGAGCTGGTTTTTCAGTAGCACACCTCCAATAAAACACTCTTTTAAACTGAATCCAGAGGTTGACTTCTGAGAGAACTTTAAGTATTTTAGAAAGTTTCCCACTCGTATGAACCATTTTCCTCCAAATAATCCTATGAAGAAAACAATTTAATGTTTTGGAGGCTTAATTCCAGCTTTGATTTCAAAAATACCTAATTACCTTTAAGTAATATTTACTTCTATGGCTTTGCAGAAAGTCCCATAATCTCCAGTGAGCCATATTGCCACTATCTTTTGTATAAAGGTACCAGGCTCTGCTCTTAGACATAACAGGCAGTTATGATTTTTAATAAATATATATTAAAAATTTACTGTGTTCAGACCTCTGAATATACCAAGGGAATTTTTACCCTATCACATCTAAAAAATTTTCAGGAGAAAACTCCTGAAATAAGCTCATTATTTAACACTATGAATTATTGAAAAATATTTCTCTTACATTTTAAAAATAAGCATTTAGCTGTTGCCTTTGAAAATTCACTGGATTGTTGTGTAACCAGCTCTTTTTCGATAGAGTTATCGACATAATTTTGGAAATTAAAACCCCTAAAAAAGAGATGCTGAGTCACAGCACAGACGCCCCAAGGTTTTCAGTGAGCAGCTGCAGCATTTGGAGAAGAGCAATGCCTTCAGTACCCAAACCCACACAGTGTCAGCCATTTCTGGGCACCCTTTTCCTGTATTTTAACAAAAAAGTGCTTTCACTAACGCAGCTGAAAGTGACTGGTGTTTGTCCACATGCCATAGCAATGTACTCACAAAAGCAAATCTGGAGCTTTTCAGCCATGAGCTTTGGATTTAAACACCTGCATTTCCATTTGGCCACTGAAAATACATAAAATACATACACACATATACACATATATATATATACATATATATATATGTGTAGGCACATGCTGAAAGAAAAGTGCTCACTGTTCTCTTCCCCAGGTTGTGATATTATTGTTTCTTTAATCAACACCCTCTAAGGATATAAGTGAAATAAGGGCTGCAAGGAAAGTTTCATTAGAACAGGTAATGTGGTTGTGAAGAAAAAAAAGACTTGTAGAAAAGCTTTCCTTCAGTTTTGCTATGGGAGCAGCAACCCTCCAGCAGAAGGGGGTTAAGACAAATTGTTCACATTCATCTAAGCTGTTTAAGGAATTTAAAAAAAGAGAGATGTTCAGCATTCACCGAAGGGACTAAAACAAGATGATGAAGACAACAGGACAGAGGAATAAGGCAGGGAATTGTTGCCTCTGGAATACAAGAAACTAATGGAAATCAAAATTATAATGTGCAATAAAACCTCTGTGGAGGCTCTGGGCTTAGTGTCCAACAGATGTGACTTATTGTCCCAACACAGCCTCTTGAAGATGTTTTGTAGACATTCCCTAAGGATTTGTAAGAGAGGCTGGAAATGGAGTTCTTGTCTTGGGGAAAATATGATTTTCAAATTTTTTCACCGTCTGTAGGAATTCATTTTAGTGTTGGAGGATTCTTTTCACCCACACTTTCCCTGGGGACATTTGGTGCACGGGATGAAATATGTTGGAGTCTGAGACAGACAGAGAGAGAGAATCCATGAGTTGTGGTAGCTGTGAGGTGAGAAACTGTTTCCTACAAGAAATGCATTTGCAGATTCCACACTGGTTGTTCCACATGGGCTGCCTTCCTCTGGTAGGTGGTGGTCTGCCAGTGTGCTCTTAATGATGAGTTCAGCAAGTTAATGATGCATTTGAAAGCTGTGAAGAGAAATTCTGGGGAAATTTCATTCAATGTGTATTATGTCTTTGCACAGGCTGCTCTGGAATTCTCAGGTAAATGCCTGGTTTTACCTGTGAAGCTGATGATATGAATTTCTTCTCAGTAAATGTGGTGGTGTCCAGCAGGGAGGCTACACATCACTGCACCCACCTCCTCAAAACAGCAACCACTCCCAAACCGCAGCAGGAGCCTGAGCTTTTGTTTCAATGGCACATTGTCATTTTCTCCTCACCTGCTCCACTGTATTTTTTCCACAGGCAACCTGTATTTTCTATCACACCTTTTGTTGTCCTAATTGCTTTTGTCTCTCCTGTAAATATTGACCATCTGTTTTTCTGAATTCCCTGAATGTGCTTGTCGATAACCTTTGGGACCCTTGAAAAGTTCAAGTATATTAATCTATACAACAACTTTGTACAACTATATGAACTGCAACATTTTCATGTTCTATGAGTCATAGGTTAATTCAGTACCCTTGACAACTGAAGATTCATGTGAAAATAATCCAAAATACCTCTGACTTCTGGATTCTTCCTGTGTTTGGACAGATTTTAACCACAGTAATGAGACTTTCCAAACCAAGATCTCAGTCCTGCTGCCGTCCCTGCATCATACAGATGTGAATATTTCCTCAGTGGGAGACTGCAAAACACAGAACAGTGTACAAATCTGCAGGATGAGACCCCTTTAGGGAGAGCAGCAGTGAACCTGGGTGACTGTGAGAAAAAATGGAGACTGACAATAGCAGAAAATATTGTCCACCATTATCCCCCACTGATGGAGGAGCAAGAAAGCCTGTAGTGACTTCAGAGACTCACAAAAGATGGTTCTTCACAAGCAAGAGGGAAAGTTTCAATGAGCACAACCAAGACTTGAACTTCCACTGAAAACTTAAGTTCTTCCTTCCAAGAAGTGGCTTGGGAGTGGCAATGAAGAAGCAACTTTAATATACATTTACCACAACGTTATTATTCTATCTATAAACCTTTTCTTAGAGTGACATCAGGACACTCACACCAATTTACAGCACTGAAATTTGAACTGTGCTCTTGAACATGTAATGCCAGTGGAAATTTCACCAGTGATTTTAATGCAGTTGGCATTTCACAAATAGGATATGGTTTTATTCCTCATTAGGAAAAAAACCTACTTTATTCCCTGGCACAGTGATGTGAGAAATTATATAAGAAGACAGTGACACTGAATAACAGTGAAATTATATATATTGCTTCAGTTATATCTACACATTATAATGTGTTTTATAACAATTTGTTAGAGCAGCATCTGTTACGGGTTTACTAAAACAATTTGAATATGCTTTTCAATGAGCTGAAGAACTAAGCTCCACCTATTAATCATGGGATCTATATCAATGAATAATGTATAAATGGTACCTTTATTCAAAATACTAACAGTTAGCTAAACAGTCACCACATTCAGAACTGTACCAGTCACCTCTAAACTTTCAACCTTTACCAAGATTTCAAATGCAGGGGCAGAGAAATTGAATGAAAAGTAAGTTTTTAGCATAACAACTTCACACTGATTTTGATATTCTCTGGCATCACTGACAGTTTCCTCAGGAAAGGCAATTCTGAACCCTTTAATGTAAAAAATACATCTATTCCTATTTCACACCCCACAGCTTTTAAAGACAATCATAACTGCACACTATAAATATAGTAAAATAAAAACAGGCATTGTGTACCACTACAAAAGAAGTAAAGCAAGGCTAACTAAATAATTCTGCTCCAAACAAAACTTTTTCCTGTAGTTTGGTATTTCCACGGATTGTTTCTTCTGCTGCAAAACGGGTAGAAAGCTGCACTTTTTCTCCAGGGCTGTGCCCTCACTGAGATTTCCAACTATATAACAAACTGTGCAGTTACATGGGGCTGTTCTGTCCTCCAGTCCCACTCACCATAGCAAGATGTTTACTCCAAAACCAGTGTAGAAATATTTGTGCAAGTAACAAATTCAGGAAACCTCTCTTTCCTACTTTCTTTCAATTAAAAAGACAAATAATTACAATCAGACACATTAATCTGAGATTAAAACCGCAACAGTAAATCACAGAGAGTCACATTTAGTGGTAACATAAGTAGAAGTAAAAATTATCTGCATACATTTTTAATGTAAATTGGTGTTATTTGCATGCCCAGAAAGATGGAGGAATGCTAGCAAATGAAAAAAAAAAAAAAAAAGAAAAAGGCAATCAACTGTCTCGCCTTAAAGCTTCACGTTGGTTTCCTCTCCTTTCTGCAGCAAAGCCCTCTGGCCTCCCAGCATGGAAGCAGAGCTAACTCTGACTTCCTGAGGTGCAAGATGCAGCTGTGATATTTAGCTAATTGAAAAACATGCTTGAAAGTGCATTAGTAAATTTTGAAAAGATTGGGCTATAACAAGGTGCTTTTCACACAATCTCTGAATTTAGCCCCCAACATTTTTGGCTTTTGTTTTATTGGTGCCATCAGTTTGTCAACACTGCAAATTTAACATTTATTTTATCCTCCAATTTTCATAATCTGTTCATTTGGCTTAATGTGGAACTCCTCTTATTATGGAATATTCACCAAATACATGCAGCTCAATAACATTAATTTTGAAAGTGTATCTGTGGCAATTATTTCAGCTTCTTCAGCTTACATTAACCTACTGTGGAGGGGCTTGTCGTGTATTTCTGCTGCTGTAAAATGTGCAAGGCTATAGATTTGTGTAGACAAGAAAACATAATGTATATGTATAATTCTCAGTATGTGTTTGTGAATACATACACAAATAAAAATGCATGTCCTTATCCAAAATGGAAAGAAACATCCCCATCACATAGATGCAGTGAAAGACAGTGGTTAGGGTTGGATAAGGAGAATGCAGTCATGGTGTGTTTGTTCTCACAGTATGGAACACTTTAGGGGAAAAAAATAAGCAGAGAGCCAACAGAAAAGCACCCAAAGGAAAAACAAATTCTCAAGAACATGAAGAGAAGCCAAAACAGAGGATGCATCTACTTCATCTTGTAATACAACTTCATTTTAAGAGAAAGATATAAATGAAAAGTCAGTGAACGTGCAGTTTGGTAATTGAAAATCTCTGTAATTACCCTAGTTACCAAGGGAATTTTCATCTATTTGTGCTCAAAGACGTTGCTTTTTAAAACCAAGACAAAATTATAAGAAACTATTAGAGAACACTCTAAGATAATATTTTTAAGTATGTAATAAGAGTAAGGAACATCTCTGATTTTATGTCCTATAACACCACCCAAACTGCTTCAATTAAATTTCCTGTAGTGTCTACAAACTCCAGAAGCAGTGCATTTTCAGGGAGACTTTAACCGCCTGTGTAGCATCCATGACGTAAAACAATTTTAAGCAGCCTTTGGGGTTTTTTTTCTGAGAGGAGGAATGATACCTTACAGGCATCTCCAGGCTCACCACTGCACCTTCCCACCAGTGGACCACATTACTGTATAATGGGAGGCATGAAAATTGTTGACTGAAAATCATTTTTCTAACACCTGCATTGTAATTTGGAATTTTAAAATAGTTCCTGTGATTTTTCAACGTAGAAACACACAAAGTGAGTGGAGCAAACCCTCTAAGAAACTGGTTCAAAAAATCCTTTCCTCTGATTAATTTGTACTTTAAATAGTTTAAATTAACAGATGCTGGGACTTTAAGCATTTTTCCCTTAAGTCTTTAGTCATGCAACAGAGGCAAACTAAATAAGTGAACTAGATTGAACCTCTACCAAAGTTAGTAACAGGCTGGAGGCTAAAATCATGTTCACTGTCCCTATCAGCACACACTTGATGTACGTCCTAAACTGATGGCATATGAAAACAAAACAAAACAATAATCTCATTTTCATTCTTAAAATCCATTTACCAAACAAACTAGATGTTAGGATCCCACCAGTAAAATCCTCATGAGCAGCAGTAAGGCTGCCCAGGGCTCACCCAGGAGAAGCTGAGAGATGCTGGTGGAGATACCCTTAGGTAATGTGCAGAACTTCCAGTGTTGGTGCAGGATGCATTGTGCAAATAACAGCACTGTTTTCAAGAAAAGCCTGATGCATACCACCAGAAAATAAAATAAGAAATAACCTTGATGGAAAGAATCTGCAAAGACATGAGCAGCAATGGAAATTCAAGCTGACTTTATAAAGCTTTTCTAATTTCTAAGATGTCTAAACAAGTTGCCAAGGGGTTGAGTATACCTGCCAACACTTCCAACTACCAGCATCCCCAGGACTGTGATCCTTTTTGCCTGTGCCATGCTTCTTACCTTGTCCACTCCTCTCTCTGTCCTTTTATACTCCAATTTCTTGATCTCCTCACTGTAACTCCCCTATTTTTCTCCCTACCTTGTCCATTCAGCTCTACCATACAAGGTGCAACAACAAAGAAAGCAGTGAGCCACTCCCTTTCAGCAATTTCCTTCTTCTCAACTTGTCTGTATTCCTTTGAACATCTTTGCTACCTTGAATTGCAGAAATGGGTAAAATGAAGGAAAAGTAGGGAATTAACAATATAGAGAAACACAAACATTTTTTAATCATTAAAATACTTCAGTGACTATTTTCCCTGAGATCCAAGAGTGCCTCTGTGTAAATTCCTGTGCTGAAGCATTAAGACACTGTGATCCAGATGATGCTGAATATGACGCTGAAAACAAAATGTGCAGAGTAAAACAACATTCCTAGTTCTGACAGATGGCACATTTTTTTCCTTTTGAGGATTATTTTTTCTAAAAATATGTGGATTTAGGTTTCCGAAAATTAATAAACTAAAGAAGGAGATATTTTTAAAATTATGTTCTTATGTAAAGGAATAAAAATAGAAAGCAATTAGCTTTTGTTTTTGTGATTGATATATTTTATACAGCTACCCAGACCTCTCTTGGGCTGCCTGTTTGCTCTTAGTCAGTAAGGACAGTGACATCCTGAAGTTACCATTTCTCATTCATTTCACTAAATGTCACTCCTAGGTAGATGGGAAATTAAGGGATTAACCAGGAAGGAGACTGAGCTGTCACTGGAAAATTAATATTTTCAAATTAACTTTAGACAAAGGATGCATAAGATCTAAGTTATGTTGATGAAAATAAGCAGTTGCTCCATAATAAATATGTAAATCAAGCCACTGATCTATCAGTTATTATGACAGTCTGATGTCTCAGAAAAACTTGCTGTAATTCCAAGCAGCATCCATGCAATGCTGAATACATATGGGAGCAGATCGAGATGGTAATGCATAACTGAGTATTTAGAATGCTTAAACCCCCCTTTTTATCAGGTAATTTCTAATATAAACAGCTTCTAAATGCAATAGCTTTATCTGTCACTGTTAATTAAACCTGTGCTTTGTCAACATACAATAATCCATTTATTATAGTAAAAGCCACTACATTTCAAACCACTCACAAATTGCAAACCATAATTGCTAGGATTATTTTATTTCCAAGTGCAAGCAGCAAAGCCACCTTAAGATTCAACAATGGGAAGATAATTTTGGAGTGTAACCATAGCTCTATCTCACAGTCCATTTGCTTTAGTATTGGCAGCAGACAAGCTGTAATTTTTCATTTCCTAATTAGATTTCGCCATTAATTTAACTGTTCCATCATACTGGTGGGATAGAACAGCCCTATTTGTTTGGTCCTTTTCTTTTCCTCATTGTTTTTACTAAATACTGTATGATAAATGCACTGAATGAAGGGGAAACCACACGGATCTGAATAAACAAAAAGACCTGGGCCCTTCCACGCTGGTCACGTAACAACTTCAATCTTAAGCACCTGACTTCCAAACTGCAACTTGTGACATTTTAAGAGGTGTTTTCTGGCAGCACAGGAAGGGAAATTGGGCACTCTGTGAGGGATTCACTGTGCCTCACCCTCTCCAGTAGCTCAAGGGGGATGCTGAAGCAGAGTGCCATAAATCCCAGCTCCCTGTGGGCTCAGGTGTCTTGCTCCGGGCTGCAGGAGTCAGGCAGGAACTCCGAGTTCCAACAGGATCCATGATTTAGGGAGCCAGCAGACAGGCTGAAACCCTGGCAGAACTAACTGCTCCACGCTGCCTCTGCTTCAGTGAGAGCCCTCTTGTCAGCTTGGGTGAATGTTACAAGGCCAGTTTAATAACAAGTCCAGCAGATTAGTTTAAATCGCTTTTAATGCTGGTTCAGGCTAACCTGGCTGACTCTGGATTGACAGGGAGTAAGGATCTCTGCTTTGGAGGCAGTAATCTCTCACAGAGAAAAGGTAACAACGCAAAAAGGCAGCGTGGTGGTTAGTGCTTATATTGCTGCAGCCAGTCCCAAAATAATCTGCTACTCCATTTATGCACTGAAATCATTCCTTTCAAAAAAGTGAGCGAGGGTCATTCCTATAAAAAACCCCAGCATAATGGAAGGAAGCAATATGAGTCATTTCTCTCTCATACACTATGGAGAAAAAGAGGTGAATCTTCTGCAGAATTCTCAGCACAAAAGGGTTCAGACTCTCGTCTTTCCCCCACTTCTGCAATGCTGCAGCCACCTGTCCTCAGCCAGAAGCACTCTCTACACTCCACAGCCCCATGGAAAACCCCTGCAACTGGAACCGAAGTGGGGCAGCACAATCTGAAGTCCAGGACTGAGAACATCTATTTAGGACAAGCGGGAAGAGTGGGATGGGGGCTGATCCCACTTCTGGCGACTGCTCATAATTTTTACACGGAGTATTTTGCCCAAAGGCACTTTGAACTTGGGTTAGTAACTGGGCCAAGATCTCTGCTGACCCAGGCTGCCTCGGTGACTGAACCACAGACATACTGTGTCTGTTCAGCCCAAGGACCTGCAGGGGTTTTGAGCAGAATGACAGAGATGTAACTGGAGTGGACAATGCCCTCTGTGCTGCATACCTAGGGCACTTTAATGAGAAATGAAAGGTATGAATTTGATCTCCCTGAGGCTACAAAGAGCCAGAGTTTCAGTCTTGCAAGCCTGGATGAGTGCTCTATCTACTGAAATATTGTATAAATTTCAGAAGTCCCGATTCAGCCATTATACACCGTGCAGGCATCACATCAACCACGCTTTAGCTGAGGAGATGTAGACAAAACATCACTTCTCCTGAGGATCCCAAAGAGCCTTGGGTTTGAGATGGATCTGTGTCATGGAAAAAGCAGCACTTCAGGAGCACAGGGACGGTACTGCAAAAACAGATTAGAATCTGTTTGTGCTGGGCAAGGGATTTTAAAGTCCACTCTTATGCACTCAGAGTCCTGCATTTCATATAGTCAATACCCAATATTTCACAACAAACAGCTCTCATCATGATGTTTTAATGTTTCCCATCTTCCAAGGAAAGTAGGAACTTAATGAAAGTATTTGTAAGTAAATATCAGTGTCTGTTTATGCTACAGGCATTAAATAGGGAAAACCTTCCCACAAGTCTAGTGACTGAAAAACCCTCTCTGGAGTTGCTCCTTGAAAACTTGAATAACAAGTGTTTGCAGTGTCCTGCCTTAGGATGAAAATATATCTAAATTAAAATTTAATCAATAATTGATCAACAAGTTTGGGGTATGGTTAGATCAGTGTCAGGATATACTAACACAGGGTAAACAATTAAAAATTCTCAAAGAATTTGCCTTGGTATAAGAAAGGAAAAAAATATTAAGTATTTTCATGGGGCTTTAGAATTATCCTAGCCAGAGGACCCTGAGAGTGGAGGATGCACACATTGCAGTGCCTCTGGACACTTTTGGAAATCTGTTAGGAATGTGTTCAGAAATGCGAAATACAGACCTGAACAAAAGATATATAGTCTTCCACCCTGTAGACAGAGAAATGCATCTCACAGTGACTTCTCAGCCAGATTGATATTTTTTCCTACTGTGCATTTGGGACAAGAATCTCATTCTAAAAATCATTTTGAAATGAATTAGTCAACATGAGACCTGGTACTTATGCCAAAAGAGCCAAGATCCCTCCTCTGGAGTTACAAGCAACTAATCTTTTAAATGTCCCTGACACATAGTCCCTTGGTTTCATATAAAACCTCAGCTTATATTAATTCTGGGACTTCTTAAAACTGAAAAACATGAGAGGGGTTTCTCCAGAGACTTCAAGCCACAGCAAATGACCCTTGCTACAGATAAGCAATTCTTTCTTCTATGTGAACAAGTACCAGAAGGCTAATTAATCCTTAAGCATAATCATAACTCACCCAACCAAAAAAAACAAGGTCAAACAATGAGTTTGCAAATCACTGAGAATTGTACATGTTTATGTAATAGGCTGTCATTGACTTTACATTTTCTGATTTTCTGAGGCCTTACATTTCTGATTGTACAGGCATAGGTGAGTTGTCCTACAAAACATTGCAGCGTGTGCCAGCCAAAGGAGATATATTCTCAAATCTGCATATTGCAAACCCAAATGGTTTTCATTTGTTAATTATTGACATTCAGCCATTGAAATTTAGTGATATTACTGGCACAGGAAAAGGAAGAAAATATAAAGGAGGGAGGAGAAAAAATAACAATACTTTGTGGTTTAAAATGAAACATCATCACCACCACCAACTGCTCCCTGAATCTGAATTGCTAAAACCATAAGATTATCAACAAGACTTGATGCAGGTAGAACAATGAAACCTAATTATTTCTCACAAAGCAGGCTATTCCATTTCAAATAGAGGAAATCTAAGAGCAATAAAACCCATGCCATTAACAATTTGTCTGCACACATGATTAGACTCACAGAGATAAAGAAGCCTCTGAATTTAGTGATGAATCCCATATTTCTGGCTGGGCTCAATATTCTCTACTAATTATATTGAAAGACCTTGTGGTAGTTAAAGGTATTTAGATGACAAAATATGGCACTGTCTCAATAGATTTACTATTAACACTTGGCATTTATTATTGGATGTTAAACTACACTGTGAATTAATATCAACATTTAGGGTTATTTCTTTTATTTAAATGTTAAAAAAGTAATTCTGGAGAGCTAGAGGACAGTGCTTGATGACTGTTTGCTATTTAGTAACCCCAAAATATGAACTCACACAGATGCTGCCTCCAGATAGAATTCAACAGAACAAGCTACCAAAGAAACTTGGGGAATGAAAATCATGTGATTCAGGACAATTCTGGGAATCTGACATGGGCTCTTAGCAATACCAGGAACAAGTATAAAGATACTTGATGTAAAAGATGATCATAAAACAGAAAAAAAACCCCATTACGTATTTAAATAAGTTACATTTTAACGGCAGCAAAAATGTTAAATATTTCCTTTATACAGAGCTCTTGGAACTGGCCACAGAAACATTATTTACTGAACCTGCTATGAACAAATATCTTGTGTTCTACCATTTGGCTTGCAATAGTTGTTTCTTCCTTTCACTCTTGGAAGATACAAAACAAGCTCTTTCTCTTAAAACAAAACCAAAAACAACTTCCATAGCTTAATTACAAATCCAGTGACTAAAGGAGCAGAATAAAATTTTTAATCTGTGGAAAAAATATTTTGAATATCTAATTTACAATGGTGCAAATGCTTCTCAGATGCACTCTGCCTTAAGAGTTTTTTATCAAATCAGCCATATACATTCTACTGATTTTTCTGCAGTTGCTAATATAGATTTGTTTCCTGGCACACAAAGTATACTCCTGTGCTGAGTGTCTGGTATTTTAAATCCCTTGAGAAGTGCAAACACCCACTTGGAGCAATGTTCTTCTCTCTGTGGACGTATACACTACACACACATATACGCCCAAGTAGGCACAGCCCAAAACCCCTCTCTTTTTGTCTTCCCTGCTAAAGATGCTCAGAAATCTCTCTGTCATTTGTGGATGGCTGGAGCTGGTTTCTAATTTGCAAAAGCTGACAATTTTGCTCACAACCAGCAGCTCGTTCCCAGAATGCGGCGTGGGAGGGAAAACATGCCCAGCACTGTTAAAATGGCACATACAGGGGCACGAGTATTTTTACCAACTTCACAAAATTTGACACTCTTCAACTGCAAGTAAAACCAAAAACATGAACAATTTAACCAAAGTGAATCACTGTGTTTTGGGAATACATCTATGTCTGTACTCCCCGTGCTAAATTGTTATGGAGACAAAAGAAACAGATTTTGATGATTCTGATTAGAGAAAAAAAAATTTCCATGGCTGGGAAAATTACAGGGGCCCCTTCTTACCATAGAATAAGGTATAAAGTTAGTCATGTGTGAATTTTGAATTTGATTGACCATCAGTGATAGTAAAACACTGCTATTAAAAGCTGTGGTGTTCATGAAGCATCTGGTACTGACCACAGGAAGGGGCTGCATCATCTCTTCTATTGCTCTCCTGGGCCTGCTCCTTGACCTCCAAGGATACACCTTTGAAGATCTGTCTATAAACATAATAATTGGTGCTACCAGCATAATTTGTTGATATACCCATATGCATAAACAATAATATCTCTATATTTTCCAAGAACATCTATTCAGCTGCTTTGCAGTTCATTCAAGGTTGCAATCTATTTCATATTTCCACTGAGACAAGCACTTAACTTCGTACTTTTTCTCAGAAATGCAATTAAAACCAAAATATTACAGCACCATATGCAATAGTGTATTTCAATCTGTTGGTTTTACTGAATTTCACATGAAACAGTCTACGGAATACTGTAATAAATACCAAAGCACTGAATTAATGGGTAGTAATGGGTAGCCTAGACTGATGCTGGTAGAGCCTCCCAAACAGGATCCCTGTCATCAAACTCAGCAGTTCCACTAAGACTGGCAGATCAAATCCCAGTGTAAACCCAGCCTTACTAGGAACAATTTCCTGGCAATACACACAGGAAAAATCAAGGCAGAAATTATTAAAATATTCCAATCTGACTTTCAAGGGAGGAATTCTGCAGGTTCACTAAATGGTCATTGCTGATTTCTACCAATGCAGGGCAGAAATCTCAAGTATTAACTAAACTCCAAATCACAAAGCTTGATCTGCTGTTGCCTAAATGTTTTCCTGACATTTCCTTCTGAACAGGTGTCAGCATCAAGCTCAAATGACATTCCCTGGGTGTTACTTGAAACATTTGTATTATTCTAGGGATTAGTTTCAGTATACCATAGGAAAATGCCTCAAATAAAGCTTAAATATCTCCACTCCTCTCTTTTCCATCACCATTCCCAGCAGTACTGACCGACTGCCAGTGAGTACAAGATCGCCTGGCTCCACAAAGGCTGCTCTGCTTCCACATCAGTCATCCAAAGGGTACCAGGGAAAGCAGAGTCTCCATGTGAACACCCTGCTCTGCTGCAGGAGCCTTTGACTCTCAGAGCTCGGTGCAGACTGCTGCCAGATTGCTGCATTAGCTGCTCGGGGTTTTTTCAAACGTTTACATGACAGCATGAGACAGACAAACGGATCCTGGTCCTGATGCTGTGAATCATTACTCACTGCCAGCAGCACATCCACTCAGCTCACATTCTTAAAGGCACATTAAGCAAAATTTATGCTTGGTTACTGTACAGCCCAAATGGCAATCCTGTTTTATTGGCAATAACTCATCACCTGTGTCTCACTTACAAAGTGCCTCACAAAAGGAGCCCACGCACAGTGATTTAAAATTGACAGACGCCAAAGACGAATCGAGTAAATTTCCTCATTGTTGAAGGTGGAAGACATAAATGACAAACAACCCTAATTCATTTACTAGGTTTCTTCCTATTCCCTGTTGGGGGTATTTAAATACTTCCCCACGTCAACTATGTCTTTCATTGTTGCATTTAATAGACAGAAATTCATTATCACTATTTAAAGTAAAATCACTTTCAACAAAATCCTTCCATTGATCACATCACAAGTGTTGGACGATTTGCTTTGCAACACAAGCATGTGATTGCTTGATTACACTGAGAATTAAAACCTGGGTACAAACATCACCCACTTCTCTTCATAAATGTTTTTCAGCAATGCACAAATTGAAGACTTGAATATACAAATTTTCCAATAAGAGTCAAAATCATAACGAGTTGTTATTAGCTACAATTATTTAATGGATGTGGCTCACTCACATCCATATGTGCACCCTTTGGAGCAAGGAACCTGAAGGGCCAAAACCCAAAGAACTCACAATCACTGTTTTACACCAAGTTGTGCATCAAAATACTTTAAATACAATCCAAAAGAAAATGTCATTACTCTCAGCCTTCTCAGCACCTTCCATTGCCCCTGGTGTCCAAATTGTTTTCAGTCAGTTCAGCACATCTCTAGTGTATAATTCGTTTTATTCAGTGGAATTTCCTGTCATGTCTTGTCACATCAGTCCCAGAATGGCTCACTGCCTTTAAGAGATACAGAACAGTCTATGGTAAGGGAGAAATGTAAGAGAACACCACACTCAGAGCTCACTCAATGCAAAGGGAGACATTCATATGGAAAAACTATCCCTGAACTCCACAAAACTGCAGACTTCAAGAGATGGAGAGATTATTTTGTATTGCAAAGAAAAATGAAATGTATAGCAAGAGCTCTTTACATCAAAATAGAAAGAAGAAGGCATTTTATGTATATCCCATTTGGGAGAAATGGAGAAAAATACAGTGTAGGCTTCTCAGACTCATATTTAATGCAGAAATGAAAGTGCATGCAGAAGTTTCAGCTTGGTTTTGGCTCAGTGTAAATGAGAAAGGTAAATTCCTGGTCAAAGAGTACTACTATCATCTGCATTCCACCTTCCCCACTTCTTCTGGGGTATCTCACATTTCAAGCTCAAAGCATGTTCAATTTGTTGAACAATTTAACAATCAACTAGTGAGATACTTTCCATTTCCTCAGAAATTATAGAATCATTTCCTAGGATAAGAAAAAAATTGGGCTTCAGTCTGCAACAGCAACACAGCCTAATAACTTGGGTTTTTCTAGGCTAGAAACAGCAGCTTTATACCACAGGATTGATTGGGTGAAGGTCTGTGGACAGAAAATCAAATTGGATTATGATGTTTCCTTCTGATCTTTTACAGTATGAATTTGTGATTCAATCCTCAGCTTTGGTTCGCACACGATGTTGGGCTGAAAACCATTTATATTTTTATTAACACCACTGGTCTGTGTCTTTCCTCCTTATTGGTAAAGCTCTGCTAGCAGCACTGGAATTTCAGCAGGCAATCATGATGCACAGTTGTTCGGGGGTTACCTTGATCCTGAAGGAACCCTTCGGAAGAGCCTTTGCAATGCTGACTTAAATAAATTTATGCTGCTAATTCATGCTCAGCTTAGTAAGAGAGGATTTAGTTGATAATTTAGGAATATGAAACCTGATGAAAACCTGACCTCAGACACAGGCAGCCACTTTGTGATAAACCTTACAAGAAACTCTAGCTGTTATTTAAGGGACAGAAGGAGGCATTATCCCATGATACTCTGCATTCACCTAGCAGAGGGAATAGGATACAACACTTAAAAAATTACAAGCTTGGGAGTTTACACAGCAGATAGAAAGAATTCAAACATTTGGATAAAGGAGTTTGCTCTTAGGTGTCCCTCTCTTCTGGGGAGAACTGGGGGCCATGGGACACAGAGGAACCAGAAATAAGCTTACAGCAGACAAGGTGAGGCTGGGGTCAAACTAATAAGCAGACAGAGGGTTATGTCACTGTGAGAGACATTAAGTTCCCAGCAGAGGAAAGTGAGGCATGGTCAGACTCCAGAAAAAAAGGAAAAAAAAACCAAAACTATTTGATTTGGTAAGTCTGACCAAGGGAAAGAAGATGAAGATTTGAGTGTAACCCGAGGCTGAAAACAGTATGATAAACATGCTAGAAAGTGCTGACCTCAGTGCTGTGTCAGGTTCTTCCATTAGCTGAAATACAGCCCTGGCATTAAAGGAGTCCCAATTTTCCCAATTAGAAGTCCAAGGCTGTAAAAATGCTTGCTAAGAAAATGTAGAGAAATTTCATGATGTGGTGAAGAATAACAATTTCAGTCTCATAAAATCCCTGAGTTATTTTAAAAAACATTCAGAAATGTTCTAGCAAAGCAGGAGATAAGACGCCCTGGGATTCTCATCCAGAATTCAGTTTCAAAACAGTGGCACAGCTGGGTTAGGTTTTTATCAGGATCCATCTTACAAGGCACCAGTTAACCTCCTGTGGGCATACACAGCTCCAAATGAAACACACACCGAATCACCCGGAACATGACAAGATCATTTGGCACTTTTCATAAGCCATCAAAGGAGGAGGGGGAAAAAAGCCAGCAAAATAAAGCTCCCTGCCTCCACCCCAGGCATCTGAGCACGGCTGTTCTTGGCCACTGTCCCAAAGAAGGGCATATGCCAAGGGAGCTCCGAGCTCTGGAGTGAGATCCAGCTGGGCAGAATTACCCCAGATTTACATTTCTTTAATTTCTGCTCTAAAGCAAGGTGATGTAGCATTCCCACTGGGCACCACAAGGAGTGAGGGAGTGGGACAGAAGTCAGGATCCATTTGCTTTAAAGAACAGGCACATTTTCTCGGTGGCATCCCCGGGTTAAAAAGCATCTTGTTCGAGGTTGCTTTTAAACTCAGGCAGCACCACCGACAAGTGCACACTGCCCCTGCTGGGACAGCTTTCTTGTTCCAGTTTGCTGGGATAATTAGTTTTGAGCTACTCTAATTGTAAAATTAAAAAAAAAAAAAAAATCATATTCTCTGCTTCATTTTCATAAAGTTTCAGTAGCTCATGCCTGTCAGGTTCAACAGACCTGGGAATTTGCTGTGCTCGCACATCAAAAAATTCTGAGTGATTGTGTCAACACAGTTTACTAATTTAGCCATTTCTGTCCCCATATCTCTACAGAGCTCTTTTGGCTGCCTGCTGTAATTAGTTGCTGTCAAATGCATCACACTTTGTCTGTATCTAGTGTCACATTAACAGCAACTTATTTTAATTGATTCTTGATCAAAAAGATCACTGGAGATCCCACACATCATCTTTTGTTCTGTGCGTGCTGTAAGCTACTGGACAGCCCTGCTGGGATAGGAGGATGACCTTTTGGATGCTTGAATAATGATGGCTGACATGTTTTTTAAATCTGCTGGCACTGAACTGCATGATAAACTATTCAAATGGCAACACAATTTGCTGTGTGACATTAATTCTCCATCATTGCACATCATTCTATAGATTCTTGGCATTTCATCCCAAATTTACCTTCACAACATTTAAAAAAAAAATTATCTATAAAAGAGTAGGGTGCTCAACCTAATGAGGAAATGCTGCCTTCATAACATTGTTTATAAATTGTTTCATTATTCATTTTTTACAGGCACCTTATTAAAATTGGAAAACAGAGGCAGGAAGACTATAAAAAAAAGCTCCATAAAGATAGTCCACATTTCATTTTTCTGTGCCAATTCCTTTAAAGCACTGAAACACTAGAGAATACTGTTTGTCAAAACTGACTACAACAAATCATTTTTACATTTAAAATTTCATCTTCCGTCTTTGCTTAAGGAATGAAACACTCAAAATATTTAGTGCAAAATAAGAAGACCTATTACTCAGAGTTATGGCTTGCTGAGGTCTACTCTTCATTGCATCCCATATGACCAACAGGACAGATGCAGGAAATTGCATTAAGAAAATGAAGGATTGCAGTATAATATGGGCATCTGAAGAGCATGCTCCTTGCACATAGGTCTGTAGAGTCTTGTGTCTACAGAGAGCTAATGGTCTGTGAGTAAATTAGTGCCATGAACATCTTTTACATCATATTACCCCAGGGAGACCTTAGACCTACTAACTTCAGCACATGAAAGATGTATTAAATGTGTTCTGACCATTGACTGTCAGGTCTATACTTGTCAAAACTGCCTTACACACCAAGAAATTATAGATGATGTTTTGATCCTGATGATGCTCAAACAGAAATTGCCTTTCCTTGGCCTTTGAGAAATGCAACTCATATCAAGAGCATCCATTGTCATCACTGAGAGAAGGAAAAGTAGTTTTTGCTTTTATATGTTACTAATTATTCAACTTTTTTCCATGTTAGGTAAAAGCCCTTTTCTATCAGTGTATTGACTGCCACATGCCAAGTACTTTATCCCATGTTTAATAAAACTGTGCACTATTCTTTTAAGTGTGATAACTTGTGAAGGATTACTGAGATTTTTCATTGAATTTTTTGGTAAAAAAATTTCATAGTGTGTGTATTGTAGCTACTGTTTCTCAGCTACTGGGAAGGTAAGTGACATGACTGAGAGAACAAAAGATAAAGAAGCTATAGGGAGGGAATAAAGTGAGAGAAACAGGCAGCACATTGTCAGGAGAGAAAGAATCCTGTCAGGTTTCTTTCATTTTGAGGAAGCAATGGGAAGAAATCCACATGCATGGAGGAAGAGCTAAACACATTTAAATGTAATTTTATAAGGCTGAGCACTAAAAACCTCCGCTGAAAGTGAAGCACTCCGCAACTAAACGTGTGACTTTATCTTCTCCACATCATGTTGAGGAAACAGAAAAAACAACCAACCAAAACCTCCATCTACAGTGGTACAAGTACAGCTAAATTCCTTATGGGAACTGTAAGCTCAGGTTCCATCTGACCCTGCGGGTCCCAGCCAGGAGGGTCACAGCAGTGGTGCCTTGGCTGGGGGATGATGGCAGGAGCTGTGCAGAACACGTGGGACACATTAAACCACCTGGAAAATCCTCTTGCACAAAGGCTCCTGCTCCCTCTGGTGCAGACAGCCAAGGCACTGCCTGGTGGAAATATCTGGGTACTTCTTTGGGTCACCAGAGCTTTGGATCACCTGAACTTTTGCCCTAGTGAATAAGTTCAGGAAGGAACACTGCTGCCTTGATGTGTCCCTGCTCAATTCTCAAATTCAGGGACTATATCCTGGGGTTGTTCATTGTCTCTCCACTGAAGCTGCCCATGAAGTCATTAACTAACAACAATTTCTGCTGTAGAGCATAAACAAAAGGGCACAGGACAAAAATGACCTTCCACTTATCCACACGTCATCAGACACTCCTGGGTAGAAAATCAGATAGAATTCACCTTTGTGAAGTCAGATGCCATATCTTCCTATCCCAAGCACAATTTTTCTCTCCACAAAACCACCCATCCTGCTAGAAATACCGATGAAAGATTAGGAATCAAAAGTTCTTTACAACAGTACCAAGACAACAGCCTTAAAGTTCATTACTGTTTTTAGGAAATAGCATGTTTTATAGAAAAATTGTGGAAAGGCATCAATTAATATTCATCAAGACATCAATCTTCTTCTATTCTCTTTTTAAAGTTGGAACACCAGCCACAAAGTCTCTGTGTTACCTTGCCAAAAGCAAAAAATTTTGTCTTTTCGTCTATTTCCTCGCATATAAAATGCTACTCAGTACACAAAACACTTTCTCTGAACTCTGTCATCTTTAAAAATGAAAAATTTATGTGACTTTGTATAACTTTATCTGGTGACAGCTTGGTTCATATCATTGATCAGATTTGGTAGGAAAAAGAATAGAACCTGAACTAAAATAGTTACACCAACATAATGATTATATAATTATATATTTATCCAAAATACTTCCTTAATGGGATATTACAATTTGTTATTCAATGTTTATTGATCATTTTCATGTCAGTAAGATTTAACAAATACCATCCTTCAGGTCTGCCAGTGCAGCAGGTTGTCCAAGTGAACGAGGCAGAGAAATTCATATATGATTACTTAATTTTAGCAAACTGGCCAGAATTAGCCAGGCAGAGAGGAAACTCAATGCTTAAATTCAAGTAATGTAAAGTTTCAGCTACCTGAGCACATTTGCAGCCTTTTGCTAAAAGGAAATAGGAAAAATCAAACAAAAAAATAATCATAGATGAGTTTTCCTCTTTACCCTTTTTTAGACTCCTTCAGCCACTAAGACCACTCTCACTAAGTAGTTTAAAAGCACTGGCTGTGGGAGCAAAGCAATTCTGCAGCTTTTCTTAGTATTCTCTTAAAAAGCATTAAGAAGAGGTAGTTGAAATCCTTGCCAAGAAACATGCTGCAAAAGAAAATTTTCCTTAATTTTTTCAGAGCCTCATCCAAAGCCAAGGAAGGCAGGTGAGGATGGAAGTGATAAAGCAAGGCTCCCTTCCTCCAGCCATGCTTCCCTGCCAATGCCATTGGGTGCAGTGAGCCCAGGTACTGCTAAGACAATACAGGAGCTACAGAAAGATATAACAGGATGGTTACAAAAAGTAATCCATTCCCCACCACACACCTCCATACACTGCTTTTGGGATGCTGCTTCAGTTAGTACAGTGCCACTGAATTTAAATTTTAAAAAAAAAAAAAAGGTAGAAAGAAAAAAGGAACAGGTGCCGATCTTCCTTCTCTGTGAGGAAACATGACACAGCAGAGTCTCATATTAAATCCTTTATCTTCATGCTAAGGTCTTCTGACATTTTAAATACCAGCCATAATGATTAACATCTCTCCTTAAAGCCAGAAGCTAAAATCCGCCAGCCTGCCACACACAGTGACACCTTTAAACACTCACACACTTCAGCAGTTACTAATTTTCCAATCCAGTACCTGGATGTGACATTTTGACAAGTTTGCAAAGGATTTGCTAAACTACTTATTACTTCAATGTATAAAAAGTATGCTTTTTTGCAATACCTTTCAAAAAGAACTTCTGAATACATTTTATATGTGATTTTCTAAAGTAGCTTTCCCATTGCTCTGCTTTCATGTGCCAAAGGAGCCTAATGGCTCTCACAGCATCCAGGTGACTTACAACACCTAATTACTGCAGCATTATTTTTAGTGAAAGCAAGCTATTTTCTGTCTGAGTTCTCTTAAGCAGTAAAGTCATTAGGCAAATGGATGGATCAAGAATTTGCAAAGACATTTGTGGTGACTTTAAGTAGATACCACTGGAGCTACCTAATGCTTCATGCAAAACAGGAATATGGCCTGGAGCTGCTTTGTATTTGATAGATGTTTCTGTCACAAATACCACCACTAAAAACAAACAAACAAACAAACAAACAAACAAACAAACAAACAAGCAAACACATTTTTAAAAAAACACTTCTGGGGGTGTTTTAATGAATAGGTACAGACACAAAAATGGAAAAATCCTTGGAGGTGAATTCAGTGAGAGTACAGAGAGAAGGCTGGGTGAGGAAGCCGTCAGAGTTTTTTTTTGTGCAGGTTTATGGGGAACACGAGAACCTCAGTCCAATATTATTGGCAACTACTAAATTAGTTCTAGAAAACAGACTTTAATCTGATTGACTCAGAGCTCCTATAGACTGCCCATATTACTCTTTCCTCCTGAAGTTCTCCTAGGTCAAATGATTGCTTTCCCATTATCAGGATAACAACAGCATATTCTATGGATCTGATAATAATCTGAGAAGAATCTAAGCATCTCTTTATTATCTTGAAGGTAAACTGGGTAATGTGTTGGCTCTGGTACAAACTAAAGGCTGATTTAATAAGACAACAGTGATAACTAGAATCACTCACAGTGGGGTAGCTTTCAGCATGTAGGGTTAGCTAAAATGTTGGCAGGGTAATTATTATGCCGTGCTAAGACAGACTCAACACTGCACAAAACATCACATTTCCCCAGCAGATTTTACAAAGTATTTGAGCTTGCAATGAGGTGAGAGAAACAGATATTAAAAATGACCTTCCAAAAGTCATGGAGAGGATCAAAAGCTCTGGAAAATGAGGATGGCACTCATTGAAGCTCAGCCCAGAGCTTACTGACTGGGCAATATCTGAGTCCCAGGTCAAGTCCATAATACAAGAGGTGAAATGTTGTCTGAGATGTATTCAAATGCAATCCATAATGATTCCAGCAGAATCCAGCCCTTACATTTTCAGGAAAGGAGCATCATTCGTATGTATTATTGTGGGTTTAATTTCTTCTCAAGCATATATCAGTACATGTTCTATTACAGTTCATATCTGTGATTCAAGATCCTAAATTAATTTAAAAGTTTCTTCTTCTCTCTTACTGTCTGTCAAAGAAATGAGCTTGGTTATTCCAAAATAACCAGCACCAACAAAAGTAAAAGGTAAAACATACCAATACATTGAGACACATCTGGCAATATTATATAAAGTGCAAGGCATATAAAAATTAGACTATGACTGTGGAAATACTGCATTTATAGATTATGGAGAGAAAAATCTGTTTTGTAGTTTACTTTTTATGAAGGGATTTTAATTAATAATCAATCTTTTTTTAAAAATACATCTTTTAAGCTTCATTTCTCTTCATAGGGAAAAGGAGCTCCTTTTCAGCTTGTCCCACTGCCCTGCAGAGGCACGGCAGGCTTAGCCTATACAGGGACTATGAAGCAGGTACATGAGCAAGAGGTATTAGATTGTGATGATACAAAGATATCACTACAGAATTATGATTCTGACATGACTGGTGTATTAACCACGTCCCCACAGCTGGACAGGAAATTCTTGGTAGAGACAATCCAAGTGTAATTGAATGGAAATGTCCCAACCCAATCCTGGCACAAGCTGCTCTCCAAAGGACTTACCCATGCAGTGCCAGGGAAGTCACTGGGTGTGTGCCCACAGCCTTTCACTCTGTACCTTGGAATTTTTAATAGCAGCTTATCGATTTTTGTATAGCTACGAGATCAAACATAAAAGGGCTTTTTATAACACCGAGCACAATCATTTTGTAAAGCAGCCAAGACTGTTCCAGGAGAAGGACTGTAAGAAACAAGTCAAATAGGAGATGGGCTCGATCTAAACACGCTCACCGCTGTTGGGAGGACGAGGCTGTTGTTTTATTTGTTCTAACCCAATTCCAGCCCCATTTCCCCGGCAGGCTCCGCTTGTATTCCCAGGAATACTCCGGGCTGCCATCTCGTGTTTTGTTCCCACATTGCAACCCTGAGCAGCGGAATCGTCTCTGCGCATCATGCTTACCCTTGTATTCTACGAAATGAAAAAAAAAAAAAAAATCAGAGAACAACAACGCCAAACTGTTGCTTTAGTCTCACCAAAATGCAGCTTGGAGCTTTTCCAGCACCAATTCTTGGGCACTGCCAACACATGTAACAGTACACACCATGCCTTCTGTAATATAAAAAATTACAGATGACCTTATTCATTTTGGTCCAAGATTTAACTCTGTCCCATCTGAATATTTTTGGATACGACTTAAAAGACACATTCAAAAAAAAGAGTCTGATATCCTTAAACACAAATCCAGTCCCCGACATTCTCCTACTTTTCAAATAAGGCTTTTGTTGTGTCTTTTGTTCATTTAAGGCTCTGCTGTCTGGCTTGAAGGCCAAGCTACACATAGAATTTGGCAGGCACATTGTCATGCTCCTGCACTCAGACAAAAGTAGTGATTTCACTTTTTCCCTATATAAATAGAAAAATGCTCCTATATTTCTGCACTTTCCTTTAACAGCAGAATTGTTCTAAAAATAAAGGTCAGAGGTGTCAGGTAGAATTACATTTAGACAGACAGCATTACGCCTGATATCCCTGTTTCCTTTTACACTGGAGACAATGGAATTTTGTGCATTTAAAGAAGACAAAATTGGGCCTTTTATTATGGCCACATCATGAGCTTCTTTCTCACCTCACTGAATAAGCTACTCAATGGAATAGTTCCATTCACTGTAATGAAGCTATTCCAATACAGAGCTAAAAGAGCAGTCGAGTCAACCTGAAATGCCTCCAAAGGCTCCTGATTGCTGCACAGGAGGGGACCAAGACACAGAAGGAAAAATTCTTCCAGTCTCACTTCACTGCCTACTCTGTGTCACTACTCTGAGGGCAGAATGATTGAAAAGTTCAGTGCCACGTCCCAGAGCTCAAGGAACAGGGATCCCATGATGGATCAGGACCTGAAACAGCAACATCTCACACCTTGTTAGACACTGCAGGGTGTCCAGGATATCTGGCAGAGCACACAGGGCCTGGGGGAGATGTGTGTCCCTCTGGAGAGCATCCAGGTGGGCAGCACAGCCCAAATCTGCAGGGGGGGACAATGGGTACCTTGAGCAGCCCTTCCCTTTCCCTAATGAACACTCATGAGCAGCTTCATATTGTGCAGCTCATGCAGTAAATGACACAGATTTACACACCAGAGAAAGCAACACACCATAGTTTGGGTACATTTTTCACAGCTAATGCCACCTTTATATTTGTTTTTGTTTGTGAGTGCATGTGTGATTTATCACAATCTGGCCCCATGACTGCAGAAAATTTGTGTCTTAAATAGGAGGAGTAAAAGGGGAATGAAACTGCTCTGTGATAGACAACAAGCAAAGCACAGGCAAGGGAAATGATTGCTGGGTGCACTGTGTTTAAATCCCAAGGGCAGAAAGAAAGTGCAAGACCTCACTCAGCTACTGACATAGACAATAATTTCTAATTATCAGAAACTGCTCATATGTGATTAGCACAGACCTAACCAATGACCATATGCTTATACCATTAATTTTGGGGTTTTTTTAACCCAAAGTGTCTTTATAGGAATGATATATTCTCATTGCTTCACAAGTAAATATTTCTCCATGAAAAAGGCTGTGGACAAATATAATTCCCTTGATAGTAGAGTCTCCTGTTTTCTGATTTATGCAGGTACATAAATATTGTGAATCACTGTACACAATCTCAACAGAAATTAATTCGAATGAAAGTGAAGTTTAACAATGTAGATCATCAACACTAAGAAACTGATTATCCATGAACTAAAGAAATGGATGCAGCAGTGGAAAATGGTCACACTAAACCCTTTTCCCAAATCTAGCTGGAACATAGTCTTACCTATGCCTGTACTTTCTTTTGAAACACATGAAATTTTCAAGAGAAAAAATGGATAGAAATTGAAGGCAAGTATAACCTGTAAATAATATATTCCCATTGCTCTAATGCATAAGAGTGACTTGCTGCTCACGGACCATTTCAAGAGCTTATACAGGGCAATATAAAATACAGCTTAAGTGACTGGCCATGGGAGCAGCAAAACCAGGGATAATAGCTACATTACAGTATTTCACCATAGTACAGCAGTCACAGAAACAACACTGAGAGCCCTTCCACACTGAAAACCTGGCCAGGAGATTATTCTAGGTCTGTGCCATTTAAACTTTCTGTTTTGCTTTGCAAAATGCAACAAATTCCCACTTATACATTTAAATCCTGCCACAGCTCCCTGTGTGTTACAACTGCAATAGGTATCCTGGCTGAGGTGAGACAAATCTCCCATTTCCTGGTAGATCTTTCCTTGGTTTTGCCAAGTGGATGCATTAAATTCCCCTGTCTCTCCCAGAGCTTGTGCAGTCGATAGGAATGGCTACCACACTGTGTTCAGAGTACATCCTGCCAGGTCGGGTTCCAACACAACATCTTCCTAACACTCCAGTAATTCCATTTGCAGAGCTTTGCGGGCTTAAAAGCAACTCTATTCCTGCAGAGAGTTACCCCAACTATTTCCTACAGCACAGGAACTGTAAGGTCACACAGCGACTGAGCCTACCCTTGTTTCATAAGCAGCTCCCTTCAACAGCTGTAATATCTGGGACGAGTGTTCGGAGAGTGTCACTTGGCCTCACTGAGTGATTCATTGTATACTGGAAAACTGCTCTGCATTCTTCTGGATGCCTTTGCAGCATAGCCAGGACAAAGCCCCATTTAGCTGGAAGCCCAGCATAGTGGCTCATTATTCACCTGCCACGGCAGTCACAATATTGTGACTGCTTCCAGACAATGGTGGAAATTTCTACCTACTTTTTTACAGGAATACTTTCCATTTTCTACTTTTCTAATCCAGAGAAACAGACGCTGCATACGGACTGAGTGTAGGGAAATGGGAGCTCTTAATTTTTGTGTAATGAAAGAAAAACTAATTGCCACAGTGCTCTGTGAACTGCCACGGGGTGCTCCCTGATCCTGCCTCAGCAGCAATAAGAGGCACTTCAGAGAGAGAGGGAATGGGGAGGGAGGGGGAGCAGGAGGGAGGCAAGAGATGTAAACAAGCTACTCAGCCATCTCTAACCTGTCATTTGGCCTGAACCCAGTGCCCCCATGGTGCTCTGGCAGCCCTGGAGAGCTCAGCATCCTTCCCAAAAACCATGGGGTAGGAACCACTGCAGAGCTTCTCTTTCAGCCCAATCACTCTCAGGGTCAGCCACAGCTGCTCTTTCTGCACTGAAAAAAGTGCCCTCAAAGCCAGCTCACGCAGGAGAACTAACCTACATCTGTAAATCTGTTTCTTGCATCCAGTGCTGTAGCTTTTGCTGTTTGATTTTGGGATAAACTGAGTTTAAACGCCATGCTGAAGTAAACACAGTCACTGCAAAAGTGCTGAGTTTAACAGCTGGGGTTTTCTTAAAGTGTATTTTTTCTCAGGGCAGCAATAATTCAATAAAACTATGAGAGGGCTTTAACAGTTTTCCTCTCAGATGTGTGTCCTGTAATACACTGCTGCACAGGCATATCCTCAGTGCTCTTATGAAGGCTTTTAGCAGAGAAAGATTTCTGCCTCAGCAGGGAGGTAAACAGTATCAGCAGGCTCTACAGCAATACCCTAAATGGCACCTCCATTTAATTTCTACATAGTCCTTCCAGCACTTTTTTGTCTTGTTTTGGTTGCCACTTCCACTTTCATCGAATTCATCACCGTCACATTTGCAGAAGGCACCTATTACGCCGCAGCCTGTACTCTAGTTACACTCCCTTACTGCCTGCCTGTGCTGGAATAATCATAAAAAGGTATTTGGGAAACAAATGCTTCAAAAAACCATGCTGCATCCCTGTGGAGATTGCCACCTACTTCCTATTAAGCCCAAGCCTGCCATATGTTTTAAGGGTTTTTAACCTCCTTTCTCGTGCAGCTCTGTAGTTGAAGTCGCACTGCTAGTTCTGCTGGTAGGATGTGCTTTTTGCTGAGGGGAGGGGGAAAAGGGAGTGAGAGGAGGAAGGGATGGAGAATTTACAACCAAAAGGGGGTTCCTGCCTAATAGAACCTGCAATATGAGCAACTGCTTCTCTGGCTAAGTTGAGAGAGAAGTATTCAGTGCCATAAACCTGTCCACACATGGACTCACACTGTCACACCTCCCTTTCACAGGGGTGTCCCTGCTCCAGGCCAGAAACTCCTGAAAATGTAATGATCCATTTGAAAATCTCTGGGAGAAAAGTGTATGCACTTTCCCTTCTGTGCCATCCCAAAAGCTGGAAGAAACCCAAGGGCCATCATGGGCTGGGGACAAGTGCAGGCTGTACCCTTGCAATGACAGATTATCACTGTCACACTAATGCTTAAGACATATTTGTTTGTAAATCACAGCCCTCACTATATTTCGTGTCATTTCTCAAACCTCCTGATGTCAAAGCTACATGAAAATTTCAGCTTTTATATTTCTAAGATTTTGTGATTGCTGAAAAGGCATTGCAAAGTTGAAGTCAAAACTTTTGGAAAGAGGCACAGTAGCTGAATATATTTTTTTCTACAATCTCAAAAAATAGCAAGTAGTTTCCAATTCTCTATTCTTATAAGGAAAGAAAAAAATTTAGTGCATTATTCTTTGATTAATAGGAATAACATCTGCATAACTCTTGTCATCCTGATTTATAATTAACATCACAATAAAACCCCACAAGCATTAAAATAATACAGGTATTATGGCCCTTGGCATGTTTATGTCATGTGAGCACCAATATATGCATTAGCTACGATGCTAATTAAAACTTAGACTGCTGTACTGTCTGATACTCTAAAGCTTTACACCAGACAATGCTTAATTATGGAAGATCAAGTAGATAATTCTTATTGTGGCTTCCTTAATCCAGTGTTAATATAATCTGTAAGGAAATTACAGAGCTCCCCCCCAGTACACCACCCAGAATTTAAGTAAACATGCAGAATCATTCAGGCAACAAATAACACATGAAAATTATGGATTTTTTGAAGGAAACAATCTAGAATGTGCCTTTGGAATATAAATAATGCAAATAAGCATATTTAAAAACTGAGTTGCTGTAATGAGAAACAGGATGGGACTCTACCAACACTACTAAGAAATCTAGAGAATTTAATAGTTTACTATGTCACTTTAAAGGCTTTTTTAAAAAAGTCTTCCTGGTCCTAGTACAGCAGATATCTTCTCTGTGTTAATCACATAAACTCTCAGGTAAATCCCTTTGATTTCAAAGGGATGAAGATTTCACTTTCTTTTTGCAGTGGTTGACAGGAGTTTTTCTGAGAGCCACCATTTCCATGCAAGCAAGCATTTTCCTTTTCTCTCTCAGAAATATCTCCTGTTAGACTTTCCATGTGCTTATCAGATTTATAGGACCTATAGGGACTCTTTGTCTGTATTAATCTCCAGAAACTACATTAAAATAACATTAAGGTAGCTGAGTCAAAGACTGGGAGGTTAGGGAACACCAGAATTAAGTTAAACTAATCTAATTTGGCTCCTTATGCAAATACCTTATGAAACAATCTGCAGTCATATAATTACATGCTCCCGTCTACCCCACGCCTGCTTTGGAGAAAGGGGGAACCTGGATCCTCCAAAAAACAGCTGTCACTTTCTTTGCAAGGCAAAATAGTGCAGATCTGCCTTCTCTTGGCAAACAGCTCCAGGGTCTCCACCGAGCTGTGCCCACAAAATCCAGCCTCGTTGGATGGTTTTAATAGCCGGAAATGGAATTAAGAAAATATAAGAAAAACAAGGAAATGGGTAAAGCAAGGCTGTTAGAGGAATCCCTGCTGTCAGTACCTGGAGTAAGCCTGAGGAGAAGCTGAGTGCCATTCCAGGAGCCATGGACACCACATGGGACCAGCTGGCACAAGGTGGGATGAGACATTCCTGGATCTGCCACGAGTGAAAACTACCCCACACAGCACCCTGGGATGTAAGGTGTTGTTTGTTTGTTTGTTTGTTTGTTTATTACAAGGGTTTAAAATAAAAATATAGCTCTAAGTATTGACACAGTATGTTCCATGGCTCTTGGACACCACAAATTTTTCATTGTTTTGGAAGTACAAACATTTATGTTTATTGTTCAAAGAAGGAAACTGCTTCCCACTCCAGTCCTCAACTTTGCACCATGGTTTGCTGCTGTCTGTGCTCAGGGTACTCTTGGATTTTCCACATTAAATGACAACTGTTTTTTTGCACTGTTTCTGCCCCAACATTAATTCTGATTTATGACCAAAATTTTTAGTCTAAGAATAAATATGAAGAGGCAGTCTCATTTCAAATATGATCTGCAGAGAAGAAAAGAAACAAAGAGGCTATGCCGTTTTTCCTCTCTTTTATATATGAAAAAGTATGCTTTTGTTTTCAAAACTGTTTCCAAGCTCACAAGCTCCTCTTGTTTTTCACATTAGAAATGGGGTCTACAGGAGGAAAATGAGAGATTTTTATCAACTGAGAGGCAGAGAGTCAAGTTTAATTTCTTAAAGGAAGACTACTAAGAACAACAAAATATTTCGGACAGCTAAAACCTATTTTCTTACTTAAAGGTAGGACCCCAGTGTAGATAAGGGAGGTATTTTTTCCTGACCCCTAAAAGCTTAGTGACTAGCTAAATCAAATATTCTCCTCTGTGCAAAATAAGCAAAGTAATATATTTCCACACCTTTGAACAGTTTTTACACAGATAGAGAAAATCATGGTCCCTTTTTCTCAAATTATACATATCATTGCTTTTGAATGTTTATGTTAGGTACTTCACCCAGCACATCTCAAATTATTGTAATAAAACCAGTAAAAGACACATGTATAGTGATATATAAATGAAATAAGTCAATACAGAATGCCTTTGTGTTGATATAAAATACCTGTTCGCCCCACTGCTGGTAAAACACCACCAATTATGCCTTCCCTGCAGTTGCTACACAGAGGTGAGGATTTTTTGTTTTCCTGGAAAATCTGGAGTTCCATAAACTAGTGTCCAGGACATTACAGAGGATGTGGAGAAGAAGACTGACACACCATGGCAGCAGCTCTTTAGAGGGCTGGGTTGTAATCCTCAATGCTGCATTGCTTTTAACTTTTAATAGCAATACAAGATTTAATAGTGTTTTTCATCTAGCTTTATTTTTTTTTTAAGTACTTTGCACACCTTTATTCCCAAAACTATCCACGATGTATAAAGTAGCAAGGACTTTTCAAGTCTAATTATTATGTTTTTCTGGCTTTTCTGCTTTATGCAGTTCTGTCAGTCTGAGGGATGAAAATAAAGAAATCCGTTCACTTTGATTTCAGTCGGGTCCAAGTTAATTTTCGTCTCAGACAAGCTTGTGCTATTTCATGACAGACTATCTGAGACACAGAAACCCAAAGAATTGGAGCTTAATAAATATTAATAGGATTGAAAATCCATGAAAATGTAGTCTTATTTTTTTTTAGTATGTTTTGATTTACAAAGCCTAAAAATTCATCTTAATATAATCTAACAATGGCTCTTTAATAAACAACATTGCATTTTCTGTATCATTATTTCACCGATAATTTCATCTACTACAAGACTAACTCTCAGGCGCAGAGTAAATCAGGAGGTTACTACAAGGCTGTCTTATAATTATTTAATCTCAGTACTATTTCGTTAAAAATATATAACACAATTTCTTTCTCCCTGCTTGGGAAAAAAAAAAAAGGAGAGAGAGAGAAAAGAAAACCTACATCTGCCTCCTGACCTGGTACCAGCATTTTCAGCTGCTATGCTGCACATGGAGCAGAATTTTCCCACTGACAAAGACACAGATACATCCAAGAATACAGAATAATATTTCAGTAGTATATCATTAATAATATTCAATTTTAAAATTTCAAGCAGTTTTGATTGTGAAAACCAATAGAATGTAATTCCAATGTGAAAATGTCTGAAAGTTTGTTGTTGTTGTTTGTTTTGTTTTTGTTAAGAAAACTTAGTTTTTTAGTCCATGAGAGTGAGCACTTTTTGACTATTCACAAGAAAGGAGGGCAGGAGCACGTCAGGATCTGGATTACATCAGACTGGCAGCAAGATAAGGTCAATTGGGGATCAGATTTTTGCTAATTCAGGTCTCTGTTTTATTACTGTGAGGAATTACTCTGATTCACTAAAAGAGAGCAAAGTGATAAAGCAGTTCAAGGCTGGCTACCACAGACCATAAAACAAGTATGGATATTGCAAAGCCATGCTCCTAGAAGCGCTGGCGTTAGTGCAGTTGTCATTGTGTGCCACACACTCTAAACCTCCTTTAAAAAATTTCTGGGCCATTAAGATAACACAGAAAACTTAAAGTAAGTGCAGTAATTTTGTCGCATCTGCTGCCAGAACAAATGACATGATGACTCCAAGAAAGACATAAAAGCCATTTTAATTATCTCTTCTTTGAAGGAGGCATTGGCTCAAGCCAGACAGTCTGGATCCAAATCTGAAGTGTTGCAAAGCTCAAGGTGAAGATTTAAGTCATATTTAAGGAAGAAGCTTTTTTACAGTTAGGCCCTGGCACAGTTTGCCCAGAGAAGCTGTGGATGCCCCTGGATCCCTGCAAGTGTCCAAGGCCAGGCTGGATGGGGCTTGGAGCAGCCTGGGACAGTGGAAGATGTCCCTGCCCATGGCAGGGGCTGGACTGGGTGATCTTAAAGGTCCCTTCCATGATTCTGTGATCCCCAATTGTGTTAAGACCCTCTCTACGTTCAGTAGCCAGGTGTCAGGAACATCAGGATGGAGCAGCACCTCAGTGGAGCCCCTGAGGCCAAGAGGAGGTATATGCAGTCAGCAGAACACTGCATTTTCCCCACTTTTCCAGACAGGAGGGGTGATCAGCACACCACGGCTCGTTCTGTGCCTTCAGCGTATTTAACGCCACAATTCAAATGTGAACCTCAGTTTTCCAGGACTGCTTCCTAATTTTTTTCAGCTTTGCATGAATGCCTTTCTAAATAGATGCAAATATAAAGCTGTACAGGTGACACACTAAAAATATAATTGAAGCTGGTGCTTTCATAAAGGCAATTAGCAATCGCTCAAGTTGCAATAGATGACAGCCTCAAGAGGATTGCTGCCCTGGCAGGGAAGTAACTGCAACTTACATTACAGTCAATGTTCTGTTCTTTAATGCTATTTTGTTATAACAGACAAGTACAAGTTGCTGATTATGTATTCATTCCCATGTAGAGCTTTTGGTTGATATTTTTGTCCACAGGCTTAGAAGTATATATCTCGCTCTTCTACCTTAAAGTATTTCCTCTCAAATTTAGTGACAAAAAAGTTACAGGAAATAAGCAAATAAATGCAGCTACAAGTAGAGAAGGCCAACAGAAAAATCTTTTTAGCTCAGGGTGAAAGTAAATGACCATACATGTCTTTGTTTTGCTCAGAATTCATGCAGTGACTACAATTATGCCTATTTTATAGTAACATTATAGCCAGGCTTACAGACATTTTACTACCACTTTAAACCACTTTTGTGGTCCCCAGGAGTCATCCTTCCAGTTTCAGCAAACTATGGGACAAATCCTGCTCCTATAACAGTGAACAGCAATGTTCCCACTAGGCAAGGCTTTAAATCAACACCTGCCTTCAGCTAACCCTGGATAAACCCCAGGTTCCCCAACTGTTCTCCACAGGAACATGCTTAAGTGAGGGCCTTAAACACACATGGATTGAGTATCTGAATATACTCTGCAGCATTTCAGTGCAATAAACAGCATTTGATCAGAAAAGGAGCAGTGCCCAAACATGTGACCAGCCCTTTGCACTGAGCAGAACAAGGTGTGACCGTATCACTTCCAGATACTCTGGGTTTTTTCTAGGAAAAATTGTGTAGTTGAGCACGGGTTTTTTTATGTGGTGCCTGACAGTTCCATCATAGGTTACACCTTTTAATATTCCATTATTTCAAGGGATCTCCACAGCAGCAGTTGCACCACTTGAGGCAATGGCACACTGCAACAAAATGAACACTGTCACATAAGACATAGGAACATAACAAAGTCACTGGGAAATATCATCAGCATCTGTGGGGTTCTGTGAGCTGAGTCTTGCCTGTTCACCTCTGGTTACCCTGTGTTGTTTAGATGCAGTTGTAGCCTTTGTGCTCATGCATCTAAAAATAAAACCATATTAGAAAAACAAAGAAAATTGTGCTGGTTCTACATGAGGATACAGGCTGAATTTAAAAACCAGCTTCGGTGTGCAGCTGATGCGGCTCTTTGCCCCTGGGAGGGACATAACTGCAGAGGCCCAAAGACATCCCTGTGCTAGGGGCTGAATGTGTCACTAATGCCCCTGAAGGGGCCATTTCCCACTGCTGATGTGTCTTTCGGAGTCAGTAACCAGCTCACACATGAACTCCCCGTGGTGGGACAGAGATCCGCTCGACCACGTCGGTGTCCATTCGAAACCTCCTCCATTTGAAACCTGCTCTGCGTCCTGTTGAGCCCAACGATTACATCCAGGAGCTGAAAGAGCACCACTAAGACGCTGAGTGGTAAACACACAAATCAGGTCAATCCTTTTGCTTTCCTTGTAATCCCTGTGCGTTATTTGTTACTGGCTTTTACTGCTGCCGCCTTCTCCTCTCCGGGCACTCTGTGCACGCAGCCGGCGCTCCTGCTCTCCCTCTCCCCCACCACGGATTGTGGCAATCCCTTCTTATCAAAACTCCCCTTTTCTGCACTACTTCACCACATCCACTGCCTTTATATCTTCACCTCTCTTGTCTTTGCTTCACTGTAAATTCTCCAGAGTGGGGAACTTGCTTTCTCCAAGTTTGTACTAAAGCCTGTAAATTTACGGCACTCTAGGAATGTTTGATAACAGCACTTAAATAATTAATGAAAGCTGCAGCAGCCCTTTCGTTTTTTTCCCTATTTGGAGGCTGTAAGGCAGGAAGACAAGTGGGAGGCAGCAAATATTTCATAGGCTAAGATTAGACATGATTCACACCCCTATGGGGGGTAACAGACTGACAAATACTTGCACTTAGGAAAGAGCTAGATTAACTTGTGCAGGAATTAAAGAAAAGAAGCATTGCTTCAGCTACATGAATCATAATAGTGGCTCAGTGACATCATAAACAGCTGAGCCCCAAAAAATAAACTGCAATAAAAAGAATGGGATGTTTTAATTTCAGCTCTACAATATATTCCATCTCTTTCCCCTCTGTGTTCATGACTTTGCAGAAGTCCACTCTTTTGTCCTAATTTTTCCATCTTCAATGGAAAGGAAAAAAATAAAGGGTATAATGGCAAATATAGGCTCATGATTTTGCAGCCCTAAAGAAGCAGTAAACACTTCTAAAATAATTTAGAAAAAAAAGTAGGTGGAAACATGGAATAAAGACAAATAAGACACAATAAGACTATGAGAGCAAGAAACAGGGAACAGTACAGAAAAAAGATAAAAGAGATTTGTTATTATAGGAGGAGCTATGATATGAGACAGATGTGAAATTATATCAAGAAAATTAGAATGGAGAAAAAAGCAACAAAGTGAAAGGATATTCATATAACTCAGGCAATTTTTTCAAAATCTACCAAACATTCTAATTCCCTGCATATGCCTCTAAGCTTATGTCTGTTCATGTTTTAAAAATGGGAATTTGGGCCTGATCTTGTAAAACTTGATTTGAATTTCATGGCTGACTCTTCTGTAGCCACGAATTTACCCACTGAGTGCACAGGGGTCCAGGTGCTTTCCACTGGAGCACAATGCAAAGGACTGTATGGATTTTTTTGTCTTCCAAATAATCAATAATGTAATCCTGACACTTATGTCAGTTTTGCTGCTAAATTTCCTGGTCTATGAAGGCAATCAAGTACTTTGGCACCAAAGAATAGTAACTGCACTTGAAGAAATTTGAACCTGAAAAGTGCAGGGACAAAACCAGAAGCCACTTTGTCTAATATTGGATGTTTATCAGACAAAACATCACAAAAACATAAGAAAAAAAAGGGAAGTAAATTGCTTGATTTTAGGGCAGTGAAGACCTAAAATTATTACTCTCCTAGAACAGAGGCATAATGACCAGCCTCTGAATAGATATTGGCACAGCAGGCCACACAAAAGCTCTGATTAGCTGCTGTCTGAGGGAATATTCAATTCTATTTTGGCATTGATTTCTGACCTTGCTTCTTTGACTTTAATTGGTCAAGATCCAAACCTTTTTGAATTTATTTAACACCAGACAACAGTTTCTGAATTGCCAAATTCCCAGAAGAGATGGGGAGGAAAAGGCACTTCATAGTTTTTTCTGTCAGTTCTTCAACTTCAGCTAATTCTGAAGTTGTAAACAACATTCATAACAGCTGCAACATCACTTGCAATGCAACAGCTCTTCAGCTGGTGTTAGGGAAGGAAAAATATCAAAACAGGAGCTGTATCATGTCAAGCATGATTCAGATGTCCTTCACCTTCACAGACAAAAGAGCAGGTATTTTGAAATTCCAGACCTATACTTTTATGGCAGCATTCAGCAAGAAAAGGATGTGATACAATCTGCTCCAGATTTTAATATTAGACAGAACCATCAGAAGCTTCTTTGTTAACTCCTAAGCCAGTGATAATCCTGCAGCTTTTTCATCTCTTTGCATTTACAGTTAATAATATGGGGAAATATTTAGTGACATTTCAGAGCTGTAGCTGCTGTTTTACGAAAGCCTCCTCACCCATTGATTTACATCCACAACTCCCCTTCCAAGAGCTTCCTTCCCAAATTAAACATGCTAATGATTCTCTATGCAAAATTTAACAACCTAATAGGCTGAACAAGTCAAATGAAAATACACTAATTGTTGCCTTTGATGTATACTATTCTGCCAATTCTCTCATGAAAGCAGTATATTAGCATTAGCTGGAGTAGTTACTAAAATATAGATTAATAAAGAAAAGCTTATATATATACATGCTAAGATGACACTGCAGACTGTAGAAAACACAACTTCAAGGCTCAGAAGTGACACAGATGGCTATTATACACTAGAAAACCTTTTTCAGAGGAGCCCAGAAAACAAGCTACTAAAGAATGAATCACAAACCTTTATCTGAATTAGCCGGCATTGGTTCATAACACTGGGTTTATGCAATAAAAGTATTCAAAATTAGATTACACAGTCAAAATAATAAATACAGAATGGGATGAGAGAGATAAAAGGCTGGTGAGAGAGCAGAATGCTTTCTGCCTAACCCCAGGGATCTGAAATGAGCTCCTCCAAGAAACTGCCCAATTGCTTTATAAAGTAAGATTTCTATGCGCATGCATTTTTTTAACTCAGAGTACAAGCAATAATGTGTATTAGCCTATGACCAGCATCATAGAGAGAGCTTCATTGTAGAATTGGTTCATTCTGTCCTTCAGCTCAGCTCTGAGCAGGAGGTTTGGTGCCACTGTGATCTTAACACACAAAGAAAACAGATGCAAACAAACAATAAGGGAATATAAATATTCTCCAAAGAAATAGTGACACAAAATTACTTTCTATTGCTTTGTCTTTAAGAGTTTGCTTATAATGATTTGATAATTTAATCTAATTGATCTCTTCAAGTACTTCTATGGCTCTAATCACTGTAGTATCTGATTAGTGGAACAGATCCATACTTTATCTCCAGATTTAATAACTAAATCTATACTTGAAATAGAGTCACACAAGTTCAGCAGAGGGAGAGGGCCAGGTGCTGCTTAGCCAGGGGAGGAGGGAGGGAAAGGGAAAAGGCTAGTGAGATCCAGAATCACTGGAAAGGTACACTTGGCTTTGTGTCAGATCATCCCTCTGCAACCAAAGTCCATTTAAAGAGCCATTTCTCGAGTTAGAGAAGGAAAGCAGGAATGTGACATAACTAATGGGGGCAGAACCAAAAATGAGCTACTGTCTATGGCCCTCTCTCTTTCAAACTGTCTTCTTCACAAGCACAAGGTAAATGTAATTATAATTATCGGTTCTTTGTTCTCTTCCAGGCTAGCCCTTCATCAGCCTGAAAATTATGACATTTCCTGAATGCATTTCAATGGCTTCTTAACCTTTTTTATTTCCCAAGAGCAGGGACAATGTCAGGCAGCACTCAGAGATTTTAGCAGTGAAAAGGTTAACACCCAAAATTGCTAATGATAACAACAGTATTCACTGAGCCAGATAATCACTCACAGAGAATTTCAATCCAAAGTCACTTAAAATTCAAGGAAACCTCTGTATTTCTTTAAGGAAGTGACAGCAGTTAGAAGAATATTCATAATTCAAACAACAGGCCAGAATCTGACTTACTGTTGAGTTCATCTATTTTCAGTCGAGCAGTATTAGGCTCTGACTTTTGCTCTGACTTAGGTGAAACTTATTTTGTGATATGTCCTCTAACACAGGTGGCTGGGCAGAGAGGGGTGACAGCCAGGCCACTTGCACAGTGCAAATATCAGGCATGGCATGTATATGGAGCATTTCTGAGAAGTTGTTTCTTCCTCTCTTGTTTGACTGCTGCTTGTTTGTTGTGCTGATACTCAGCCAAACTAGCTTGTAGTTGAATATGTCAAAGCTCTGGGCAGAAAAACAGCAGCTAATATATGTTAGCAAACTCTGGAGAGAAAAATAGTTTCTGCCACTAAAAACTGCAGGGTGGAATTGTGCACTGCCTTCTTCTTCACCTTATTTTGCCTAAAGGGAAAGAGCCTTTTAATCCTATTTCTCTGCTTGGTTTGCACGGTGCCTGGCAGTGTACACCTGCTTCAATGTGTGTGTCAGAAGCCTCCTTTGGACTGAGATCCCTTTCCTTGCTACTCTCAGCTCATCATCTGTCTCCCAGCTCACCTCTGCAGGCAAACATCCCTCTCATGCCCAAGCACATCTCAGCAGCCATCTTTCAAAGATGTCAGGAGGAGAAATAAAATCAGCCTGTCAAAGCACAGGACTGGCTCACAGTGCAAGGGGCAATGCTCTCTGTCACACGTGAGCAGCACAGAATGAAGTGCACACAGAGTGGGTGTGAGGGGTTTGCACCAACAGCCCCAAATTCAGGGTAGAGCGTGGATGTTCACCCAGACCTCTTCAGCAACCATCCATGTCTCTGTAAAACTCAAGCACGCATTTTGCATGATCCTGTATCACAATGTGCTTCTGGCCAGGTAATGCCCTCAGTACTTGAACTGCAAATGCATCGTGGCAAGAACTGCAGTTAATCAAGGGTTTCGTGGTGCTTCAAAGAAAAAACAATCGATGCATCTTTTCTTTCTTCCTTTGTGTGAGACCTCATCTGTGGAGACTCCATCCAAAACAGACCGCAGGTGCTTCAGCTCTTAAGTATAGCAATTATTTATTGTTTCAGAAGTTATTGTTTGGAGCAAAAGCAATCCATTTTTCATTAACCAGTGGCTCAGTTAATGACTGAAAAGTGTAGAAAACAAACTTAATTCCCTCTCCTGTTCCACATAGCACAGCTATTAATTGATTCATATGGAGAGCTACTTCATCTGCGTTTAGCATTAGAGAGAAACAGGGAAGGATTAAGATTTTAAAATCTAGGTTTACAGCGAGATTTCTTGTGAAATTTCACAAAAATAAACCTGTCTCTCCAACTGCCATATACAGCAATATTTCATGGATCCAAAGTACTGTATAGAGCACAGAAAATCTTATAAATAAAAACTGTCTTGGGGTTGGTAAATGTGCAGAATCTTCTGTTTGCCTCACATATGTATCTCAGACATGGACTTCAGCTATTAAGTCTTTTTTTTTTTTTTTTTTTTAAAGTCCAAGTTCTTTTTGGGACTTTAAAATAAACACAAAAACAAGTCAATATCAATTTCTCAACCAAGAAAGACAAATTTTACTAGCTTTCCTTTGAGCTCTCAGATCCAATTATGACTGTTAGATGTACATATATACATAGAGATAAATGCATGGTTTATATTCCCTTACCACTGGGTCCATCTCGTAAGACTATTGCTTTGGGAATGAGGATTCTCAGAAAATGAGTTCTCACTGGGTCAGCTACATGCAGCTGGTTCTGTTCTGTTTTCCTGCTCACTACATTAAAAGTAATATACTAAAGAATATTAAATTAAGAGAGAAGAGTAATGTGGGCAGAAACTATAAACAATCCCTGCAAGGGCACTGTAGGGAGGTTGACAAGAAGACTGGTGCAAAACTTCGGGCAGCAAGTCCTCAGGAAAACACCCCAAAAATATGAGCAAATCATGGCAGCCCCAGCAAGGAACCTTGACACAAGGTGGGATAAAACAGGGAGCTCTTCTCCAGGCCGTGGATGGATGGTCTTTCTTCAGCTCAGGGCATGGCAAGATGGTATTGCTGATCCAGGATTCCCTGTTCTCAGAGCTCCCCTCCCATTTTTTTGTGGGAGTTTAAAATTCTGCATCAGAGCAGACCCTGCAAGCCCTCCTTAACCGAGCAGAGTGAATGAGGTGAATGAAACAGAAGGTTTGTCTAACCTGCCTGACTGCATCTGAAGTGAAGTGGGGAGAATGTGCATGAGTCATTCCCCTGACCAAGCTGGGAGCAAGGACTGGAGGAGGAGCCCAGCTGGTGGGTGGGAGGGAAGATGGGGATGGGAGCCCCCCCAGCAGGTTTGGGCACAGCTCCAGCCTGCCCCGAGCATCAGTGGGGTGCTGGCCCCAGCTGAGCTGGGGTGGGTGGCAAGCGAAGGGTGGCTCCTCATTGCCACTCGTGCCACAGGGTCAGGGCTGTGCACTCATCAGGGAACAACACCCCGTGTCAGATGTGAAACACAGAATGGAAAAACAAGCTTAAAAACTCTACATGGCTTACTGCCATTTTTAATGACTTCTAAAATTAGCTGGAGGAAGAGAAGAGAGATCATCTGTATGCTACAGAAGGTTGACATGAGAAAGGGTGAGGAATCTGTGATCCTGAGGTTTTGGTAGATTCTGGCATATGTTATCCTTGCCAGTTATTCCCCACCCACTCTGCAGGAGAGAAAGGAAGATGCTCCACGGGGTTCCTCTGTATCCACACTGCTTAGTCCATCTCCTGTGCCTGGAGCATCACAAGAACCTGTACTACAGGAGGATTATTTTTTTCTTCCTCTTTCCCAAATGCCTGGACGGGCCAAATTTGGGCACTCCAATATATAAGGAGATCATTTAACCTCAGCACGTAATAAAAACCTTCTCGTATTTAGTGGAGGTTTTTCATCATCTTTAGCCTGTCTAACTGTTGGATAAGTTTCTGCCTCTGTTTAGAAAAAAGATGTCTAAGTACAAACTGTGCTTGCTCTGGGCTGAGCCTTCTAGAAACATTCAGCAAGCTGTGCAGTCTTCTTCCTACACAATGCACCTTTCCAATAAAAATCTGAAGACAGCTTTTAGGTGTAAAAATATGGAGAACAGAAAGTAAAGACTGAAAAGCAATAGAAACAAATCTTTTTCCGTGAGCTTTGTGAAATATTTTCTCAAAATAACTTTGCAGAGGCTTTACTGCCAGTTCATAATGTGGATGAATCACTTCTGATATTTCTGATAAAACAATATTCAAAACTTCAAAATCTCTTCCAATTCATTTATGCTACCATTTAATTAGGGCTTCTGCAATATGTTACAAGGGCATCATTATCCCGTATAATTGTATAATAATTACAATTTTTAATGAAATAATTGCAAGTACACTAGATGTGTAGATATAATTATGGTAATTACATAAATACCTGATTTTCAGCTAATAATTAAAGAAGGCCTTTACAAAGAGGGGGGAATTTAACAAATGGAAGCTTTTCAGAAAACAAATACAAATAATACATAGCTGCCTCTCTCCTGTCAGTTCTGCCTTACTAGATTATCTCTCTCTCTGTATATACATACATATGATTTTCATCAGATTGTAAAATAAGAATTTTAAAACTACTTAAATATTAAATCATACCAAGACACCTCAATACTTTGCCTCTGCAGGGCCTGATCCACTGGCATTAATATAGCCCAAACTTAATGATTCTAGGAGAGGTCAGCATCTCACTACAATTGCAAATGATTGTCAATGGCAGAAAGAAGTGAATAGTGCCTACAACAACATACAAACTGTCCTGCTGGCTCTGGTTTCCTCCAAAATGTGTCTTTTGGTCAAACCTGCTGGCTATACCCTCATTAACACAGAAACCCAGCAGAAGATGCATTCTCCACAGGGCAATGGTATTTCAAAAAAGGAACTACTTACAGAGCCTCATCAGTTCTTCAACCAGGGAATTTCCTTTCTCTTCAAACACATTCCTATGACTAAACTTGCTGTGTGTTTACTGTATTCTTTGTACAAGTAGGAAAGTCAAAATCCAGCCTCATAAAAGCATGCAGAAAACTCTGCTAGGGCAGATTGATTCTTCCTCTGATAGTACCAAGGGATATTAACAGAATTCCCACAGCAGAGGAATTAGCAACATGATTTACTGCTGCTGCTGAAATGTTCCAAAACACTTTGGCACAACTCTGGAAGGGGAAATGAGCTGCAGCACCTGGGCTATGCCAGTTCCATGTGTCTTGTAATTTCTGCAAGAGCTGAGGAAGCTTCAGTTCCAGCCAGAGACCACCCTGGTCCCTGCACTGTGCTGGAATGTAGGTGCAAACATGGCTGAAAGTCAGCTTTGCCCTACTTCCCTTAGCCTTGCATTGTTCAGTGCTGCTCCTTCTTTGGATAAATCCCATTATTACAAGCATGAGAAAGTAAAATAAGAGATATTCATATTAAAACAGAAGGAAATGGTTTGATATCCCGAAAACAAATCTCATTTATGGTAAGCTCATTAAAGCAGTTGATTTCTGAATGCCAAGTATAATTATTAATACCATACATATCAAAGTGGAGAAGACATGTAAATTTGACATCATAAAGTAAGTAAAAAGGAAGGAGGCTGAAGAATTATGAGTGAAAAGAATTTGGGGGAAAAAAAAAGAAAAAGAAATTATACTGGAGCAATATCCAAGTTATAAGCAGATTATTAACATTGTGAGATGATCCTTAAGAATGGTTTGACATGTGTAAGCATCATGTTTCAAGCTTAAAAAAATATCCAAAGAATACAAAAGATGTTTGTATCCATGTGTATTATAAGGAAACAAAAAGATGAAGAGCATTAACACAGAAGAGAGCAAAGAAATAATACTAAAATACAGGGTGGAAAAAAAACAAGCAGAAAATAATAGTTATCCAAAAGCCATATTAGTTACTCAAACGTTCCTCCTGAAAATGTACAAATACACTTATGCAGTTATTTTTTAGAAGATTTGTCCATTCTGGCTTTAAATGATAAATTAGAAACTAACAGATTGGAAGGAAAGCCATCTCACAGATGTTTACTGAGTAAAACCAGTCCAAGCCAACAAAGGCTGGGGGAAGAAGCACAAACCAGTTTTATCCGACTTAGCATTATCAGGGTAGCAGTACTATTTTAGAGCCTGTGTGGGGGAGGATGTGGAAAATGAAAAGCAAGCAGTAAAATAATGGACAAGGAATGGAATTAGACCAGAATTTAAGACCTGTTCGAGCTATAAGCACTGTCAAGGTACATGAACAAAGCAGTGACAGCACCATGGCTGCGTGGTCAGCAAGAGCCCAGAGCCTGAACAACCAGACATTTACAGGGACTGTGACCAGTGCTGATGGCATCTAAGATGACTGGAGTCTTAAAATACAGTCTGCAGAGTCTTCTATTGTCAAGCACTGGCTCACCCAGAAAGAGGGCAGGAGAAAGTACATCAGGGTTTTAAGCATATTTTATTTCAAATATGACATAAACCTACTGCACATCTTTGAAAAATGCTGCTAACTGACACTAACAGCTTTAGATTGTGAAAGGATGAAAAGGTCTGTACAAGACAATGTTTGCTTCATTATCTTCTTCCATGTATTACCAGTATAATAGGAAATGCTGCAGTGGTATCTGAGGAATGAAAAACAGGGCTTCAAAAAGGAGCTGAAAAATAGAACACTCGTGGTGTCTTGGTGAGTAGCAGTGGAGTTACGGATTATGGACTACATTTGGGGCTGCTGACACCACAGGGATTAAGGATGAGGGCTCTCCAGCCAGGACCCAGCATGGATGGGGGTGAAACTTCAAATACGTGCAGGCAGCTACTGACACAAATATACTACAGGCAAATAATTTGTTAGGAATTTTCAAAGTGGCCTAATGAAGATATAAACCCTTTTAAAGGGTTGATGTCCCCAAAATACACACAAAGGCATATTTTGTAAGTTTGGCATTCATTCTCAAGAGACCCAGAGCCCTGGCAATGATCTACAAAGGCTTGTTTTTAGCCTACTGACATCATAACTCATTTTAACAGAGCTCTATCTACAGTGATGGAGGCTCCCACCTTAGATTTCAAATTTTTCATTCATATGGCTGTAGAGAAAGGAATATTTCAATAATTTTTGACAGTTTACCACCTATGTTTCCATTACTTCAATGTTATTTTCTAAATGACATCTTTAGGAAAAAAGAACACTAATAATCAATTGACAACTCTTGCCAGTGAAAATACACATTTTAAAGGTCTCAGCTTGTCCTTTTCTTGTTGATGTCAGAGCTGAAATGGGTTTACAGAAAGATCTTCATTTAAGGGAGTCCACAGGAACTGCACATGCTTTTTAAATTGTTCTTTTCCAAGACCTGATGATAAGTAAACAGTTCTAGGGTAGTTAAATGGAGTATTGGAACAAACACTCTACAGAAACACAAGTTAACAGGCGAAATTTCTGCTTAGTCTTCTAAAGAATATTTCACATTGCTAAGCTTAAAGCCCTAAGGTTATCAGAGTCTATTACAAACTGATATAACATATTCTCTATAGAAAACAAAGGGAGATCAAAGCAGGATGAGATTACAGCAGTGTGATTTGTGTTTCAGTTCCATGAATATATTTGTGTGTATGTACATTTGCTCCTGTGCGTCCATAGTAACCACAGCCATAACCCAGGAAGTATGGTGTGGGGAGCTTTGCTCTGAAAATCAAGTAGCCCATTAGGAGGCATAAATATTAATAGAGCTGTCTAATCCTACACTCTCAAATGAGGTAGTTCAGATCATGAGTCTTCGCATTTAAAATTTATTCACTGCCCTGACTAGAATAAGAAACAGAATCCACATGTGGGGAAGTCACTGATAATGGGCGGTCTCTGAGCCACTGATAATTCCTAAACATAAAAGTAAGGATCAAGTGATTTCTTTCCTTATTCTACACCTAAATCTCCTACAAATACTAATTTATCCAAAACTGCATCTGCCTGACTCCGTGACATTGAGAATATACCACCTACACCTCCACATTTTCACACTGAGGCATCTTCAGGCAGATGAAAGCTTTAGTACAGGTTCCTAAGCAAGAGCATATTGTCATCCCAAGAGCAGAGCACACAACACCTGGGGGTTCTTTCAGTGGGCATATAAGTGATCTTTCCCCAATTTTCTTTATGTAGTTGTCATAAAATTAGGAAATTCCTGGTGCAAATTGTTGCAATGAAAATGAATTAATACAGAGTATTAAAACACCACAAGTATGCAGCTAAAGCAGGATGCACTTGCCCTCCTAAGAGATAAGGAAACATTCTGGATCACAAGTAAAATATTCGTGTTTTGACTACAAGGTAAATTAGAGATCTGAAATGCCAAACAGTAGAATACTATTCAGGTAATCCCTAGAAATGATGCAAAGTTTTGTCAGGAAATTCAGGAAATGACAGATAATAAACAATTTAATTCCTATCAATCAGTAAAATAGTATAACCTACAATATAACCAGGGTCTATTAAAATTTAGTGTTATGAAAACTAGGCTCAAAGAAGTAACACAAAATTACTCAGATGCCTTTGCACCGATTTTCCAAAACCAGCCCTTGCAAACACAGGTTTCTGCATCCCCAAAATAGAATTAGCAGCCTCTGACCTTGATGTACCTGAAGGAAGAGACGCAAAACAAGATGCTCTTTCTTTATTTTTGAATCAGTAAATTGAAGGTCAAGTAACTGAAATACAGGCCTCTATGTTTAGCAAAAAACATGCTGAATTGTCTCATTTCTTTTCACCCAACTTCAGTCTATCATTCTGTAGTCTCTGCTGTGGGCACATCCAAATCCCAACAGGAGGTCATGGATATAATGCTCATTACCATCTCTAGCATGACTCATGGATAGAGCTCCTTTCATTTCTACATCTATCTTAATCAGATTTCTCCCTGTTCTTCAGAATTTTGAATTTTCTCATGTCCCTCAGCTGACAATTAAGTATAAATACTAATTTATTTACCTAATTCAATCTATTTCATGTAGTAAGAAAGAATCAAACTATATGTAGCGAGAGCACATGATTGCTGGTTCGGTCACTTTGATCTCATATATCCTTTATGAATGAAAAAGATGGTGTAAAAGTCTGCCTCTGATTTCCAGATTTTCTCCTTCCAATAATTTTCATCACTAACTGTGATGCAATGACTGTAACGTAAAATTCCAGCAAAAGAGAATACTGGCCCTTTCTTCTTTCTGACACAAAACAGACCAGAACTGATGCTTTTCCAAGCTGTGGTTGCTGCCGAGTTGCTGTGACTCTACTGCAACTTTGTCCTGCAACTGCACTCCTTTTTCCCCTGGCTGTGGGGGTGATCCCAGCCCAGGATAAATCTCAGGTTATGCATGGGTGAGTAGAGTGTGAGTTACTCAGAGAGCAAAGATTACTACAGGTATCTCAGCTGCCCAGCTGAAGGTATTCAGGAGCTCTCTGCACTTGTCAACAGCAAAAGGTAGGCTTTTTATTGTGCTGTGTGTGCAATGAATCTAAGTGGAAAGGTACCTACTGAATTTCAAATAACTCTCTTTATTCCCCTTCAGGCCCACATGACAATAAGCACGACTTTCTCAGCCACTGGGCTCTCCCTCCCTTGACTTTTGCTATTTTTCTGATAATTTTTTTTAATACTCTCTCATATGAAAGATGCTCTCCGAGAACAATGATGGGGATCTGCATCTTTATTTATGACTTTGTGAATCAGCGTCTGGGTGATAGGAAGTGAAAGTTGCTCAGCTAATTACACACGCTTGATGAACTGCGTAATAACTGCTGCAGCACTGCACATTAATTGAATGCATATAAATGACAGCAGTTATTCTAACTTGAATGATGTGTGAAGAAGTGACGTTGCTCACAGTACCCTGATTATCTTCACTTCCAGCTTTGGGAACCCAGCTTAAACAATTGTACTTTTACAGCACCGAGCAAAAATTCCCTAACAGAAAACAGAAGATGCCTCAAAGCCTGACACTTTAAACACAAATTGCTTTAAGTCACTGAAAGTGGATTTAGACACCTAAAAAAAGCATACATTGAGCAACTACAATTAACAATTAACAGCTAGCTGCAAACAGCAGTTAGGAGCTGTAAGACCTAAAGCCTTGGGAACAAGGCCACCTTCATTTAGAGCCTAGATACTGCCTTAAAAACCTAATGCAGTGTTTAAAGAGTTAAATTTTGTCCAGCTGTAAACACTTCTGCTATGGACTTTCCTAAAATGTATTTGTATTGGAATAACAGGATAAAAAATATGGATTACAGCTAATAGGCAACTGTGCATGTTCACAGTATTCTTTGTTTACCCCAGAAAGCATTCTAATTCACATGTGGTCCAGCTCTAAGGTAACACATTATTTTCAAGAAAACAATAAAGAAAAATCATTTGATGCAAAACAAACGTGCATAGTACAAAATTAGTAATTCAAAACTAGCACCAAATGCCTCCTTTGAATCAGTACCAAAATAGACCTTCTCTGTTGCATGTCAACTGCTTGAGGAATTTGCAAATATTCACAAAGAATTCTGCAAACTCTTCCATACTATTTAACACAGAAGGGGGAGAAGCCAAGTTTCCAGAGCTTCCAAAAGCAGTCTAGTTCCCAAAGTACCATGTCACAATATTTTAACAGTTCCCTACACCCCTATTAAGAGTTTTTGGGCTTGACAAAGAGAGCTGTAATCACAGAATAAAGGAAATCAACATTCACTTTTAGAAGCGCGTAAACACAAGAAAAAAAGAGTTTCACATCTACACTTCAGAAAAGTTAACACTGTTCCAAGAAAACAGGGAGTATCCTAGAGAGAGCCAGTGCAGGTCTCAGCCCTGCATTGCTGTAATGCTTCCCAGCCATTATGCCAGAATTCTGGAAGGGAGAGCTGTGGGCTGTGCCAGCCCCTCCAGTGGTAGCAGTGCCCATCCCAGGCACAGAGCTCCCTCCTCTGCATCCACACACAACATCCTGTCCCCTTGTGCCACTGACAGACACTGCCCAGAGCCTCGAGGGCAAGAGAGAAGCTGCCAGCACTCACCGGAGAGGGTGCCAGACAGAGATGACCAGGTGCAACTGAATCCTGGCTTTACAAAAGTTATCTTCTCATCTGCTGTACACAGACCTCTCTTTAAACACCTCTTCACCAGGACAAGAGGGACCCTAACAGCTCACAGCACAGCACCAGCAATCAACCTCTTTCACCTGTATTATTTGTTCTCCTTTTGCAAGGTTTCAACCTCTCCCCCGTTTTTTGTTTTGTGGGTTTTTTGTCCACTTTATACATACCTCCTTTTCTACAAATTTTCTTGCCGGGTTTTCTGGCACATTCCTTGGATATTCTTTTGACTGAAAAATGAATAGAAGACTAGAAAATAACATGGAGCTCCGTCACAGACAGTAGGAGCATGCAACACCACTATCTAACTTAAATACAACCTGCTTTATTAGGTGCGGAAGATTCTCAACTTGTTGTGCCTGCACATGCAATGGAAAAGATGTTGATGCATCTTCCCAGAAGTCAGTGGGTGGCAATGAGAATTAGGCACCAACTTTGACCTAAAAATTACACGTGCTGTGGGAGAAAAAAAATGAGTGTAGACAGAAAGAAAGAAACAAAAAAAAAAAAAATAAAAATCAAAAAGCAAGGACAAATGCCCACAGAGAAAAGCAGCATGCACACATGTAATAAGCTGGCATGCCAACAGAGAAAGCCATGCGTGCTACCAGTACACGTGAATTAATATTGTTAGAAAGTAGAACAGGAAAATAAAAAGATCTCCCTGTTTTGCCTGCTATTAACTCACCATCCTCGGTTGGGACATAGATATTTAAATAGAGGCAGTCTTCGTTCTGATCTTGTACATAGGTTGAAACTACATCCAAGTTATTAGTAAACCACACGGGAAGCATGACTTCGGGCAACCTGCCTTCTATAATGTTCTGGGGACACACTGGAGCAAACTGGGTGGTGTTTTTGATATCTGCCCAGGGAGACGGAGGCTCAGGAGGTTGGAAGCGACGCTCCCCCGTTGGAGGGGCAGCGTATGGAACCCCGAGAAACTGAATAACGGGCCCCAAAATCTCATTGTTAAGTTCCTTCTTAATCCCTCTTATCTTGCCAAAGTTGGTGGTCACCACTGGGTTGGTATCATCCAATTTTTGGGAGGACACAGCTGCAGCGTGAAGCAAAAATCCAAGTATAGAAAGAGCCAAAGTGGCGTTCAATCCCGTGTGCAGCAGGCGGACCACTGTCGCTCTCCATACACAGTCCAGCCACATGGATCTTGGAAAGGCCATGGTCCCACATTAGTTGTGTGACTACAGTGAAGAAATCTGATTTGTATCCACTGGTGTAAAAACAGGGCGACTGGAGGAAACAGATCAAGTTTCCTAAATAGGTGCCTGTCAGAAAAATCTCAAAAGGCTTTTCATGCGGTAAGTATCTTCCATTGATTTCACACTTATTGAAGCTGCATCTTCACTCAGCACTATTTATCAGACTACATCCTATTGACAATTCTGTTTTCCATAGCAGCAATATGAAGAGAGCAGCCATTTACTGCAGAATCCCCTCTTATAAATCAAATCCAGTTAGCCGCAGGTCTATATCCTGGAGAAAATGAAAATAAATCATTAGCATGAAAGAGCTAATATGAGCAGAGTGATAACTAGGTGTTTAACACTTTATTTACATACATTAATATTTGCTAGAGTCATGTAAAGTTAAACTGCAGTAGTTTATGGGTCCATGAAATGGCAGGTGAAACACTGATTACTGGATTATCTGTAATGTCAACTGTTGAATTTACAGAGACCTCTCAGGAGAAACAAGACTCACAGAAAATACGTTTTTAAAATTCACCTTTTCAAGAATAAGCAATTTATTGCCAACCTACATTACATAAGTGTTTATGTTAATATTTTATTTAACTTAATCAGCTCATAATCAATTTTCACCTTGTTTGCAGAAGTTGATTTATCAGTAAGGAAGTAATTATTTCTTAAAGCAGAAAATGGGGAAATTAAGATAGACAGGCATACTGAAGACCCAAATGCATTTCATTTCATTAAACTCAGTTTATAATACATGCAAACATTTTTTGTTCATTTTAAAATATAACATGAAATACTGTACTTATTCATAATAACCTGAATTACCATGCTTTATGTGGTTTTCTGATAGCTGATGAAAAACACAGATAGACTGAAATGTTCACATCAATGAAGGACCAAAGCCTGCTTCTGCTGAAGTGAATGGCAAACACTGAATTTGCACAGAAGCACAACTGGACCTCTGTAGGCCACTGGGGTTTTTTTCAGAACTGGTTTGGAAAAGGATATGAACAAGCAGCTTATGGAGGGAGCTGTATATCACAATTTTTACGTCAGATCAATCCTGCATTGCTTATAAAAGATTGACTTCAGTGAAAAATGAAAACGCATGCTGAGAGCACTCAATTCCTACCATCCTTAATTTATAACATAAACAATAAGCATTCCCACAGGACAGGAGAAATCTTATCTTTCATATATTCCACATGCTGACTGAACAATATCCTAGAAAAAATAATCAGTTAGGATCAGACACGGTATAATCTGAAATTCCAGATGCTATTTTCAACTACTTTAGCTCGGAGGTTGTCACACAAGGCTGTGTTCCAGCACTTCTGAAAATTGCTCAGTGCATATCGTTATATCTTCCATATTCATGTGAAACATATTTCCAACACGATTTACAATATCCTATTATTTAAGATGCAGTGTTATACACAACATAGCAGTGTAATCTTACACTCCTTATTAAGCAGTGTGTAATGCACAAGAAATGTGTTTTGCTTTGTACAGGAAACATTTTAAACCACCTGCTTTTGAAACAGCATTGGCAGCTTTAATGAGAATTGGTTTTTTTATCATGTCTATACACATTGTGGAGAGAATTCAAAAGAATGGCTTGTCTAATAGTCAGACTACCCTGTAGTTTGGGTTATTAAAAAGGAGATTGTAAAAGCTATATAGGACAGCAGGAGATTTGGTTCATGTCTAGTGTTCCTTTAGCTCTGAACAATCTATCTCAGGAGGCAATAAGGAGGTAGATGAAGCTTTTCTGCAATTTTCTCTTTCCCTTTCTTTCTCTGCTAATTCTAACACCTTCACTGTGAAACTGCATTAACAAACAGGCTTATGTCCTTCATTCTCCAGCTGCATATTCTCAGTATTTGCTGGAAACACACCAATTTAGCTGCAGAAAATAATTCCCCAGACTTGATGTATGTGTTTACATTTACTTCAACACACTTACATGGAATGGCAGACATTCCCCTCATGGAGGATTTTTGCTTTGTAGCATTTCAGATTTTGAAGGGAGTACTTGAGAAATAGTAAAGACAAGTAGGCAGACAAGCAATGCTCATGGAGAGATGGAAGCCTGTTCCTTAGAGGTATCCAAAAACCTCCCCAGCCTTTTCCATCGGGTCTTAAAACCCACGAGGGTTTGTTTTCTTCTCAGGAATGGAAACATGTACTTTCTCTTCTTTCTCAAACTCAAACTTGTAAATAGCAGGAGCTTAATCTCAGTAGCCTTCCAGCTAATTCACATGGTCTGGGGAAGGTCTGAGTTCAACAAATCCAACATAGCTGTGCCAAGGAAAAACATCCTTCTTCATTTCAAGGTGCTGGATTGGTTCAATGTGCAAAATTACCAAGACCCTACTAATAATTTATTTAGCACCTGTTTTCAGTTCTAAAGAAATTCTGTAGTACACTTTTGACACCTCAGATGGTAAATTCAGTGTAAACTCCAAGCCAGTTCTAGAGCTGGGCTATAATTCTAAGCTTGTCCGTCTGCTGGTTTGTCTTTGCAGCTGAACAGCTCTGCTGTGATCTACAGTTCTGGTTTGCCTCCCATGGATAAGATTTTACTCTGAGACATAATTCTAAAAAGGTAAGAGTATAATTCAGTTATGTGTTTGCTATTCTTAATTAATTAATTGTTGGGTAGCCTCAATGAATAGATGGATAAGCTGTAAGGGGCAGCAAGCAGTCAAGCATTTGCAGGATTTGAATCACCATATTTTCATTGTATTTGTAACTTGAGTTTTGGATTTGCTCTTTTCAAGCCTTTCTTTTTAAATGTCTAAGTAACAGTTTATTTTTGAGACTGAGGTCAGACATTCAAGCCTGTCATTGGCTGCCCTGAAGCTATCACATCAAAACCACAAACTCAATGCAAATAAAAAGACTGAGATTTATCAAATCTTTTGAGGCTTTCATCACAAAATTTCCTTTTGAGCACTAGGTGCAAGGGAAGCAGGCAAGCAGGGAAGCTGTCCAGGAGCATGTTGAGAGTTAATACTGGACAAAATTCTCCCCAGTCTTTCTGCAGGTGATCTACATAGGAGTTTCCCTTGGTATCTGGACTCAGCTGAAGAGGAATCAGTGGGAAAGAAAAAAGGAGAAAGACAGGAATGATGAGGGAGGCAAGCAGGCAAATAAACCAAAGAGTAGCAATGATAAATCTGGGACAAGATTTAGCATCAAAATAATGTGGATCTGAGGAGGAGGAGGAGAAACCTTTGCAGATTTTACTGCTGTCTTGATTTGAGGATCACGATTGCTCCCTGTGGTAACACAAATGAATTCTACTGTAAAAGGTATTTGATAAAGTCTTTCATGCTCTTTCGAACAGTCTATACTATACAGAGTTTTTTCTATCATCTATTATTTTATTATCTTCCTTTCTGAATTCAAATTACTTTATAGCTCAGATTCTGAAATACTTTAGAGAAGCATTTAGTATGCTGAGGAGTGAACAATCCGAGAGAGCTTCAGTGCATTTTTGCATTTCCAATGACACAGGGCATCCCTGAACAGGTCACATCTACTGCAAACTGCAGCAGCAAAACTCTTCTTTGTTACCCATGCCCAGATGGGTACCTCCAAATCTTAAGGGATGATTTGATCTGTACCACCTATCAATAGCTCCAATGCATTAATAAAACCTTTGGTGGCACCGAAGGCTTCTGGACATATGCCAGCTTTAACATATGTAAAGGCTATTATTGTTACAATAAAAAAATCCCGACCCCCCAAAAAAGCTGGGCTTTTTCAGCTGAAGGTGTATTCTGTGATTTGATGGTCCTGCTTAAAATTCATTTCCACTTCAACTTTGCTAGTAAATCCCAGTTGCACAAATATTCAAAGTGATTGCAAGAGTTTGGAACACCACACAATGCCACTTCATTTCAAAACATAAGAGCTGTTTTACAGAACCAGTTACATTTGCATCCATTTTTACTTACAACAGTCTCTCCTTAGAACTAAGAGCCCAGAGATGTTTCACGTCTCTAAGAAGAAATCCGTGTTCTAAAACACTCCAAGAAGCCAAACAGGAACATGGACAGTGGCACAGAGACCATTAGAGGAAAGATGAGGGTGAACATTGTGTCAGCGTGACACACCAATTGTAAACATGACCAGACAAATCCTCAAGAGGTGCAGCACAAAATTCCCCATCTCCTCTTTCGTGTTTCAAGTTAGCAAGGGAAGCAAGTTCCAAATACAGTGTATTTTCTCTCAGCTTAGTAGTAAAAAAAGGCCAGGTTGATGGGACTTGGAGCAGCTTGAAGGGGAAGGTGTCCCTCCCAAAACCTAGATGACCTTTAGAGGCCCCTTCCAACCCAATCCATTCTGTGAAATGTTTTTAAATAGATGTTGCTCTCGTATACTTCCCTAAGTACTTTCTCAAAGGGATGTGATTTGCATGGGTTTAGTTCAAGAAATGAAGTACATTCATTTAAAAAAACGGGTGTATGAGCTGATGATAGAGGAGACTGCAATCCTGAATCCATAATACCTGTAAGAAGGGTGCAGCTCTGGTGGGGTCTGGTCAGATCCCAGCACCTCCTCCACCTCAGAGCAGCCACAGGTCTGGTAGTTCCAGAAAGCTGCTGCAAATCCAGCCTTGTTGAGATGCAGAACCTTTGCCAAGATGGCCAACAAGGGTATGAATAAGACATCATCTCTATGGGCTCCCAGTCCCACCCCACATTAGGATGAGATTACACGTGTTATGTTACACGGGAACACAAACAACCCAGTGGAAAGGACTTCCAGATGCTACAAGCTGTGTAAATATATCACTCCTGGATCACAGAAACTGATTCCTGAATGCCCTCACCTTGATTTAATATGACGTTTTGGCCACTAAACCTCATAGCCAGTTAGTGAAAAATACAGTATTTAAATACTGTTGTATAAAGTATTCAATGCAGTGCTTCAAAATTAGTGAAAAGTTGAACTAAAATGAGTAGATGTCATAAGACTCCCTTAAATTGTGATGCATTTTTCAACTGCATAAAATTTTTGTTCTTTGCCATTAGTGGGCATATTCACTAACGCTTATTAACCAGTATTCCCATGATCAAAAATCTCTTTTAAAAATTTCCGCATCTTAGTTTGCCAAAATAGGAAGACTTCTGATCAAGATTTTCTATTAAACCGGTTTTGAACTAGACAAATTAAGCCCATGAGGAGAGGGCCAGTTAAGTTTTATTATCTTCCATTTACTCACATCAATAAATAATTTTCTTAAAATAGTTCTTCTTCTTATCTGAAGTAATTGTTTATATTACCAGAAGTTGACCACAATTTGTTAATGTGGACTAGAGCTGTCTGACATTTTACACAGTAAGTAGGTAACGAAATGGTGATTTTACCCATAACAGAAAGAATGGGTAACTCTGTCACTTATGTGTAAAGTTTTAGACAGCTAAGTAATACAGATTTAAATTAAAAATGACAGATGCACTGGCTTGGAATATAATGGGCACTGAAGTGAACCTTTATTCCTTTTAGCAGCTTACAGTTAACTCTTAAATAGAACACACATTATCCTCACTTTGGAGTACTGTAACTATTCAGCTAAATGATCAAATGGCCATTCTGTTGATGGCTGCTCTGTGCTTCAGGACAAGAAGATTCCCTGACCTACTGTAGAAATTCCACTGAACTCATGTTAATCAGAGGTCATCCTGGAGACAAAAATAACCCAGATGTTTCTCATTTGAGAGCCTCAGTATTAAAATCTGTATATTGTATATCATCAGGTCAAGTGGGAGTTGCTTTGATTAATACTTCATAACATATACATGTGCTTCTCATCTGATCAGTCTAGCAGAATCCACCCAGAGACTCCTGAAACTAACTGTCCTTTTGTTGTCACTTTCAGGTGATAAATTTAGTTATAGAATTGTTAACAAAGTTCTTCACCTGATATATATTTATGGCTCACCGTTGGTTCACTGGGGTTAATTGTATGGGAAAAATTAATTGGATTTTCTTTGTCACTTTTATTATAACTATAATATCAACAAGAATGCTACCTTTAATGCTTGTTCAGCCCCCAAGGCAAGCTTTCATATCAGATTCATAAGAAAGATATCACTTTTGTATTTTCCTGGTGGGGAGGGTGTTAGTAATTCAAGATAAAACAAGCTGGAATACAGATAATACCACTTCTTGAGGGAGAGCTCTGCAAACAAAGATGCTTGAATGAACTCAGATTTTTCCATGAACTGTTGTTCTAGCTGGATAAAATACAGTAACAGTTCCAAGCATACAAAACCCTTGTTGTAGAGCTAGATCAATAACTAGCTCTTCAACAAGATGGGGGGTTTTTTTGCTATTGTTGTTGTTGGGTTTTTTAAGAAAAAGACCAGCAAAGTTCCTTGTGGCAGGAAAAGGAACTCATGCTTTTTGTTCTTCATCATATGGTCAAGATGGTCCTGATTTTATCAGAGTAATTGAGATCAAGTTCCAACTCATCAGAAAATTCACAGACATATAAACATAATTTGTTAATCACAAACCCAATGTCTGTAACTCAGCTCTGCAAGTGCTCTTGACTGGTATTACCAGGCTTTCCAGAACTGCAGAGAGCACGCTACAACTTGAGAGCAATATTGGCATTAGAGGGATCTATCAACTTGAAGAGGTTGTTTCCTGTGATCTAGCATTCTGTACATCTGTGACTTTACTTGCATTTGTTCAGAAATGAATTTCATGCTTAACTTGTTTTTCTTAATTAAACTTCCTTTAGCAGTTTCTAATATGTGCATTATTAAAACTCATTAGTCCCATTCATGCCTGCCTGTCATTTTTGGCTTCATATTCATGTACCAAAGAGCTCTGCTGCTTTATATAGGAAGCAAATTAAATAATAAATATGAGAACTTGAACGTTTTATGAGTGTCAGTATGAGAAAGTGGCTGCAAGGCCCATAAGGTTTCACAAAAAAAAAGCATTACAGCTAAAGCTAACATGCTGACACATCTCTGATCTATAAAGTCTGCAGTAATGGTAGCAGTAAAGTGTTGTGCCATAGATGGGGAATTTTTCTCTCACATGAAATAGAAATAGGATATAGCACAGGCTATATTTACTGTTGTAAAAAAATTTCAAATAAAATTTCCCAAAAGCTTAGAATATAACACCATTAAACGTCTACAAAGATTTACTCTTTCCATCTGACTTCATGTGTAGCTCCTATTATTCAGCTCCTTGTCCTCTTTTCATTTTCTACCCGTGTCTGTGAGAAAGAGACTTATTTCAGCTACAGCAAGCAGGCCCAGTCCCCCTGTGGTCATGTCCTGGTCACACTGACCATGGCTCCAGTGACCAGAGGGTTTCCTGACCCAGCAGCAGCAACTCATGGTGACTGTTCCAGGGCCCAGATTCTCCACAGAAATAAACCATTGCTGTGAAACCAGCTGAAGAAACAAAAGCCTCATCCCACAATGCCTGTTTTGCACAGACTTGAGGATGTCAAAATATTCAGTCTATCTCTAAGTTTTCTCCTGACTGTCGTTTTCTCCTCATGAATATTTCTAACACTGTGTGCCTACATAACACTTTACTGCTTTCAACTGGGGGACAGGGTTGGGAAGGCAAAAGTTAAGGAACAACTTTAAGCTCAGATACTGAACTCGAAAGCTTCCGACAAAATGTAATTAAATAAAAGTACAAAATACAACATAAATGTATTCCCCTCATTAAATTCCCAGAACCAGTTCAACAAGTGAGCTAATGGCTTCTCTAGGCAGGATGTGATTGAGGAGATTTAGAAAACATCTTTTTAAATTACCATTTAAGTTCTCTGCTTCGTTAAAGGAATTTGAGTTACTTGAAATGCAATAGTTGTAAAGTGTCCTTGACCACTTTTATGATTTTACAGTCACATGTTGCTAATTTCCAAGCATTACATTCTCCCTTAATATGGTGCAAAAGACCTAACCAAGCATCAGCAGAAGGTAACAGGCTACCCAAAGGCACCACTAAAACTGATTATGCAGAAAATATTATGAGGACAAAACAGAAGAGTTCAACAAATGGGGTAAAGAGAACCTAAATTGCTTTTCTTTTAATGGCCTCGTGTTTTATTTGACCACAGCAGTGGAAAACCATGTTACCCTGCTGTGTGCAGCTCAGATTTTTACATGGCTTGGTAACCATGAGGATATTTACAGCACAGACTCTGTGCTCCTTGGTTTCCCACAGCTGCTGGTCCCTCACACCACCTTTTGTTTCCTAGTGAGAAGTGCCACGGTGGAGTGGGTGCACAGCAAAACTTAACATGGGACTAAGCAGCCAACCAGACACTTTTTATCCCTGGAGAGCACACAAAACATAGTTAATGAGCAATTAGTAATTGTGGAAACAAAGTTTGCTGGAAAACACGTGGAGTCTTCAGAGGCAGGTGGAAAAGTGCAGCTGAGTCACCAAGAAGTCAAAACGATTTCCCCCTGTAATTCTGCTAAATCAATAGTAATCCTGGGGAATGTACTGTCACCATTTGTTATTAAAATTACAGGATATGCTCTCAATACGCAACACTTGATGAAGTTTTCCCATCCGGTGGGTTTTTTTGTTTTGTTTTGGGGTTTTTTTGCATCCCCTAACTCCCTCTCCCCCTCCCATCCCTACAAACTCTTGTGCAACACCTGGGTATCAGGGCAGACATCCCCCTCAGAGTGCTTGTGTTCTCTCATAATGCAGAGCTCAGAACCAGGGCTACAGAAATGGAGACATGCCTCTAGAACAGCCTTTATTCCTCAGTCAGGACCTATTTTTTATCATCTATTATTTTATCACCTGTTTTACTTACCATGGAGGGATATCTGGGACTAATCAGAAACTATATCATTTACTGGATCAGACTGATAACTGTCCATCCTTTATTAAAAGATATCCACAGAGGTTTCTACTGGACCTCTAAGAAAATGTTGTATTTTCATTATTTGCTTTCAAAGGATATCTGTCTCCTTTTGCCCTTCTTTTTTCACTATTTAATTTTTAAATAATTTCTTTTTCATGTGATTAAAAAACCATAATAAATATGACATCAAACAAATAATTCAGAGCTAGCCAAGGGTCTGTAATACAGCTCTACATCTCTATTACAAAGGAGTGTATATTTACTTTTAATAAAGAAAGGCAAGCCAATCCATTACAAACTGAGACCACATCTAAGCCTCTGCTTTCTTCCCTTTTCCCCAGGCTCCATTTGAACAATTAGAGTGGTTTATGCTGGTGTGTATGCCAGTGGATATTAAAAATGCAAACTGATAAAAAATACAACTGCCACCATTACCACGTTCAAATTCCTCCATTCACTCACAAATCAATTTATCTGCCTACAGCCCTATCCCAGTCTTTAAATAACCCTCCTCAGCAGACTGCTCCACCTCCAGTAAAATAATCCAGAGGAAACCCACTCTGCTAAAGATGTTTAAGTATCAACAGCTAGGATATTATCTTCTTACCCTACTCTAGGAGAAGGGGTAAGATAACCAAAGCAGTATCAGGACAGCAGCTCTCCTCCTCGCTCCTGCCCCCACTGCCTCAAACAGCCCGAGCCACTCTCATGGCTTTCGCTGCTACTTCAGTTAATCACAAAACAGAGGTGTTCAGCCAAGCCCTGCTTCCCAGCACACTTAGCATGATTATCCTCTGCCTCATTTTTCTTCCCACAGCCTGCATATGATTCGCAGGAAACGTACAGGATAAATGGGATCTCGTTGTAGGTATCTGAGGATCTCCTAATCTTTTGCTGCAAAGCTGCTTTTGCAACATCACTGCAATCTGTAGCCACAGTCTAAGAAAAAAAATGGTGTTATTTATCAAAAAGTAACTAAGAAGCAGTCTTCTTTAACCCTGCATCACTAATATGGGGGCGGGG